>JAQPZY010001686.1:7207500-8407500 GCA_029931535.1 Margaritifera margaritifera
TATTTTCAAATAATGATTGGCTTGCATCAATGATGAATTTATCTATCTATGACACTTCAATTGACATCAGATACAGGACTGATCGCAAGCTCTTCAAAGTAGACTACAGGCAAAGACTAAGTTACAGGAAGTTACTATTCATGATCCCCTGTATTCTAATGACTGTTCCCTGAATGTCAAATATGAGTCTGACATGCAACAGAGTATGGACCATTTCTCTTCAGCTTGTGACAATTTCGGTCTCACAATCAGTATCAAGAAGACAGAGGTGATGCACCAACCTGCACCAGGAAACCCATACGTAGAGCCTACCATCACAGTAAATGGTCTAACCTTCCTGGCAGTGGACAAGTTCACCTATCTCAGCAGTACACTTTCACGTGCAGTCCACATCGATGATGAAACCAACGCCCGAATTGCTAAAGCAAGTGTGGCCTTTGGCGGACTATACGCAAATGTGTGGGAGCGTAGAGGCATCAGTCTGCAAACAAAACCGAAGGTCTATAAAGCCATTGTGTTGGCGATACTGCTGTATGCATGCGAAACCTGGACGGTGTACAGACGCCATGCCAAGAAGCTGTTCCGTTTTCACATGGGTTGCCTGAGGAAACTGATGAGGATAAGATGGAAGGACAGGGTCCCAGACACTGAGGTTCTCACACGGGCAGGCATTCCAAGCATCCACACTCTGCTGATGAAATCACAGATGAAATGAGCAGGCCACGTCATCGGGATGTCAGAAGAGCGACTACCAAAGAAAATCTTCTACAGTGAACTGAAGGAGGTAAAGCGATCTCAAGGTGGTCAGAAGAAACGCTTCAAAGATTCCTTCAAGTCATCCTTGAAACATTTCAACATTTATCCTGAGTCTTGGGAAGATCTCAAACAGAATCGCTCCACCTGACGCAGTCTCATCTATACTAGAGCTACAGACTTTGAACTGAGGGAATTGCAGAGCCAGTGCAGAAGCGCGAGCAGCGTAGATCTCAGAACTGTTGCACGTCCTCTATTGTTCAAGCAACCCCAAGCGGGATCTCCTGTGCAGTGTGACACAGACAGTTCAGAGTACAAAGCCTGATCAGCCACTCACAGAAACCAAACCAGTCAATGATGTCATGGTCATCTTCGAACTCGAAGGACGAAAAACAACATTTATCTATCTTAAGAAATATTTGTTTACTTAATGTTTTTTGTAACTTTGAAGACAAAAAAATGTCTACAGTAACAATTACAATTTGTAACCTGACTTCAAAATACTTCAAGCCGGAAAAAAATGCGTGCTATGGTATTAAAGTTAATTTGCACTGTTACCTGTTCTGTAATCCATATATATATATATATATATATATATATATATATATATATATATATATATATATATATATATATATATATATATATATATATATAATCTCATAATGCATATACGAGGGGTATTTTAAATATTAGTGTGCTGTGCAACAAAGGTCTTTATTAGTGAACAGTACATCAGTGCAGCCCCCCAAACTAATCCCTATGCACACCTCTACATGCTTTCTCAGTCTGATTATCCAGTTATTAAATGCCATTTTGTATTCACTTTTGGAATGTTGTTCACACACTGGAAAACTGCACTTCCAACCACATGCCGGCTTTCAAATAGTCTGCACCTCAGGGAATTTTTGATTACGGGTTTCAACCCAGTGGCGTAGCGAGGGGGCGGGGGGAGGGTGAGGCGAAGAGGACGGTGGCCCCGGGCGGCACTTTATAGGGGGCGGCAATTTGGTAAGAGTACCATATATATCATAAATAATGCGAATGGAGTGGGGGCGTAATTTTGGCAGTTGGCCCTGGGCGGCACTTTGCCTCGCTACGCCACTGATCCAACCAAAAATCACTTGGAGCTAAATGAGGGATATTTGGATGCTGTGGCTACGTTTGGATACTGTACTCCTTCAGGAAGTCTCTCACGACTGCGGATTTATGCGTCGGTGTGTTGTCATGGAGTAGATGGATACCTCGGGTACCGGTGCGCGGATGGGTGGTTCGGTAGTGTTACACAACTTTTAGCAACACTTTGGAGACACAAAAATGTCCAGTGACAGGTACCTGGATGACCAGCCTTTTGCATCAAACATAATGCATATAAAACTCTCTTTGACAGTCAGACTACGTCGAGCGATTTGTAGTATCTGCTTTTTTTCCCCAATCCAAACTTTTTTATTTTCTCTTGAGTCGGGTTGAAAAAAGTTTTATCACGTGTGACAATCTCATTCAAAAGTTTCTGGCCACTCTTTTTATATTTGGCGAGTAGCTGGTTGGCGATTTCAACCCGAGTCTGTTTTTGATCAGCCGTCAAAACATGCGGAACCCATCTTACACGAACCTTTCCGAGTTTCAAATGATTCTTCAGAATCATAAAAACAGCTGACAAATTAATGCCCGTGATAACAGAAGTATCTTCCACTGTGTATCAAGCATCTTCGTCAATTACCTCTTCACAGCAGCTACTTCTCGCTCACCATTCGCAGACAACAGTCTTTGCGAATGTAGGTCATCTTCCATGGATTCAGACCATCTTTAAAAAGATGAAACCACCTCAAAATCGTAGGATATGACAGAGAAATATACTTGTAAACTTTATCCAAGTCGGTTTTTATATCAGTTAGAGTTTAACCTAAGAGCGCCCGAATTTTACAGTATGTTCTTCGCACAGTAGCAGAGTTGTTCTCCTCCGTTATTTCATTTACGTACGTTACGTCACAAGCATATATTTGCAGATGTCCGGCGTGCTGCACGTGCAGCTGCAGATATTTTATAGATCGTTATTTTTTCTTTCGATCGGTGTTAAATTTATTGACAAGTTCAAAGAAACAACAATGCTATAGCTAAGAAACAACAATGTTATAACATAGAAACAACCATGCTATAACAAAATATTCAGAACTTTTCAAATAAACCTCTTATATTAGGTTTTCACATTGAAGTTACAGAAAACGTTAAATGGACAATGATTTCACTTTGCATTCACGAGTACTTTGTATATTTGTTCATCCACGTGATCTTCTGTAATAATTAGTTATTTTTTTAGTTATATATGAAAGTCGCTTGTCACGTTGATGGGCATACGACGGTGGACACATTAATTACATCAATTTATCTCCATTTCACAGTGCAATGTCTACCAACTATTGATTTATCGCATCAATTCCGCTTCATGTTACAGTTGTTTAATAACACGATATACTATTCATCTATCTTATGTGCAAAAACCAAGCCGTATTTAGCGATAAAAAGGAATTTATGGTAAATGCTTTCACAGGTTGTATTCATTGTGTGACGTCAAATCGTTATATGTCATGTAAAAGATATTAAGTAGTAACACGATAATGGTGAGTCACATACAACGTTGAATAGTAATTCGGATAGGTTTTACTGACAGTATATTTTGAAAAGATACTTACTCCAAAGACTGTCATACAAAATAAAACATCTTTTTGGTTATTTCTATCCATATGTTTCTTTCCCTGTCTATCTATTTGTATGTATGTATGTATGTATGTATGTATGTATGTATGTATGTATGTATGTATGTATGTATGTATGTATGTATGTATGTATGTATGTATGTATGTATGTATGTATGTATGTATGTATGTATGTATGTATGTATGTATGTATGTATGTATGTATGTATGTATGTATGACTTTATTTCCTCTTCAACATAGATTACATCAGGTTATTAAATTCAGGACAATAAGAGATCATGAAACAAAACAAGGAATCAAAGTGACATAACTAGCAGAGAAATACTGCGTCAACTAACGTATTTACAAAACGAAACATCTTAATAGATGCAATTATATATATATATATATATATATATATATATATATATATATATATATATATATATATAAATATCAGAACAAAATATAATTTAGCTTAAGATGGCACTAACCTTCTTTAAATACTTGTCTGATGCTGTTAATGATACAATGACTGTCAGTACGCCTATATTGTTACATTATTAACATTAACTTTGAGATAGTAAAGACAAGGAAATGGAAAACTTGTACAAATGGTAACTTATACAAATGGTAACAATATGTGCATTTCTTGCTACATGACAGATGTATGCATGTATGTATGTATGTTTGTATGCATGTGTGTTTGCGTGCGTGCGTGTATGCATGACTGTCTAACTGACTGACTTTGTTTCCTCTTCAACAAAAAATACATCATGTTAATCAAATCATGGATATTACAAGAACATGAAACACAATAAGGATCAGAATAAAACGATAAAAGAGAAATACTGCGTAAGCTAAGACAAGATGAAACGTAATAATACATATAATCATACAATTTTGTCTAAGAAATTTTGGAACTAAATATAATTTATCTTAATAAGGCCCCAGCCTTCTTTGAGCATTTGCGTGATACTGCTAATGTCATAGCGAGTGTCAGTACATCTAGTATATAGCATATATTGTTACATTATTAACAATAACCTTAACATAGGGAAGACAAGGACTTTTATGTGTTTTGTGATATGTTCGAGAATTATGCTATAATTAATCCTAAAGCGGGTGACTGGTGCGTTAATGCAATTATACGTACATAGCCCAACAAAAATAAAAAGAACAACACAGATTGAAAATTTATACAAATGATAACAATATGCGTCTTTCATACCACATGAAAAATGTACGCCTGTATGCGTGTATGTATGCTTCCATGCATGTATGTGCGTGGGTCTGTGTATGTATCTATATGTGTATGCATTCATTGTTGGCTGCCTGATTTTATTTCCTAGTAAACAGAGATAGCATCAGGTTTATCTGATTAATGCTAAAGAGTGATCCTGAACACATCACCCAATAACATTATTAACTATAAGAGGAATGCTAGGTATTGCTTCAACTAACATATTTACAATGGGGAATATCTAATTATGTAAAACCATAGAAATATATATTTTGATGTACCGGAATTGCTTTCACTTCGCCAAGTATAACCCTGGTCATTCTATAAACACTTACATGGTGCTAGTACTAGTACCAAAAAATAATACATGTACATGTGGTTTCTATTGTTTAAGCGGTAAGTACCTACTTTGTGTGCTTGGAGTATAATTGATATAATACTTAATTTTCGCACTGAGACGTTTAGAACACGTTTTAGAGTAACAACAGGTAGGAAGATAGATACAGATGGTAGCAGTATGTGTCTTTCCTGATTCGTGATAAATGTGGGTAATTATCAATGAGATTTAATCTCTAATATGAACGCTTTTCTTGTATAATACCTACTTCACAGTAGCCGGGCGACTCTTAGGGCATATATACCTGTACTATTAAAAAGAGACCAGAGAAATCGAAATCTTCCGCTGTACGTCATGATGTATGTATTAAAGGATGATTTACAAATATCTTTTGTGCAGTAAACAGTAACACAATTAATAAGAGTGCGAGATCCCAATAAAAGTAAGAATAACAGGGAGCAAGTCCCGTGTGGATAAAGAGTAACAGAGGTGACAATATGTGGTAAAATTACTATATATGAACCAAAGGGAATTACATCCCCGTGTATTATTATACAGCAACATTCACGAAATTTATAGCGAGACTGTGGACAGATTTAGTTTCATTAAACGATACTGTACTACTTTTTTGCTGCTATGTTAGGACATGTTGGTTGTAAGTATGGCATGCATTTTCTTGTATAATGAAGCTATACCGCCCGCCGTCACCAGCATGTGTCTATTCCATACATCGTCATTGATAGAGGTCAAACAGTCAACCCTGCTTCCAAGAAGTGTCTCTAGCAAAATATCATCTTCCTGGTTGAATAAGTCAATCCCGTCTCTCACCTCTAAAGTGTCAATCACTCTATCAAAATAATCATTACGTTCTTCAAATAGCATCTCACAACCTACAATAAGATGTTTCGCTCTGTCGTCAACCTCTTCTTTTCCACAGAGCTTACATATCACAGATTTAACAACAGGCATTACAGATAGTTTCACTATTTCAGACAAAGGCCATAACATCGATGTAAATTTATGTCCAAGAAACCACATGTTACTTGGTTTTAAAACAATTTTAAATCTAAAGGAATATTTGTGAAGTGAATTAAATCATCCCTTAATTCCATATTTGCTCTCAAGGAAGTTTCTTGACTTTGAATAACATAACTAATGTGTCGATTCCAAACCCTTCTGTCTTCCGGATGGACTTTTACTGCGTAGTCTAAAAGAACGTTTCCCAGGCCGTATTTCTTAGTTATTATGTCAATGTCTGGTACAAAACCCGTCTGATTTAAAGAGTTTGTCAAATACTGACATAAACGTAGAGTAAATATCTTTTTCCAGATATAAGACCACTCGCCCACACACAGTCTGTTGAAAAAGGATAATTTCGCCTTAGCTAACTATGCTTCCATTGGCCAAAGTCCTAAAGTACTGCACGTTGCTTCTGTAGGCGAGTACCTATCTAAAGCTTGCATACGTCTTGCTGCATACCTCTTGCATAACTCCAGTTTTTCTATCATGGAATGTGGGATGCCCGACCATAGTTCGCATCCGTATAGAACCGAGGGCAGAATAATTCTCTTCCAGATTTTAAGACTTGTTATGGGGATTCATTCTGATACCAATAAAATAAAAGGAGTTTAACAAATGTTTGCCCTTATCGCATGCTTCTTCTATAGCGTAATTTGATTTTAAGTTGTATGCTAGAGGTACTCCGGCATACTTCTTATTTTTGACTGCTGGATTTAGAGTTTTGTCAAACAGAAAAGAGGGGAAAACAGCCGTTCTTTTTTTAGTGAACAAAACAGTGCAACTTTTATCTGCGTTATATCTAAGTCTCCACCTTCTCGCGTAGCTAGAAATGTTATCAAGCAAATGTTGCATCGAATGATGCGAATTAGCCATTACAATGGTGTCGTCTGATAATAAGACACAAGGCAGGTGGAGATCAGCAATTTTTAGGCCACACAAGGTTTGATCCAATTCGGTGATCAAATCATCTATCATTACAAGAAAGAACCACGCAGACAAGGTGCGGCTCTGACCTACTCCCTGCTTAATATCGAAACGTTCCGACTGTTTGCCCGCAAATAAGACAGAACATGTCACGCTCTCGAACGAGTCTTTCATGATGCGCCAGGTCTTTCCTTGGATTCCAAGTCTGTACAACTTGTAAAATAACCCACTGTGCCAAACTGTGTTGAATGCTTTAGCATTATCTAAAAACGTAACATAGACAGAAGTATCTCTATCCATATAATAGCATATCGCTTCCTTGATACAGAAAGCTGCAGTTATACTACCGCAGTTGTTTCTAAAACCCTGTTGTAATGAGTTGGGAAATAAATCTGTTTAGAAAAGATAACTACTCTATTGTATATAATTGTTTCGAGGACTTTCTGAAACACATGAACTATAGTTATATCCCGATAATTATTCATATCTAATTTGTTCTTCCTCCCACCTTTAAAGATTGGTTATACAGTGACTTGTTTAAAGTGGCGCGGGTACTTCTCGGTCTCGTACACTTTTGTGAATACAATTTCAAGTAACCGTACACTGCTTGGAAGGTCCGCAAAAAGTAAATGCTCAGCAAAAATACCGTCGGGACCACAGGACTTATCTTTATTGAAAGATCTGATTGAAGAGCTAATTTCTTCTCTTATTGGGGTTTTATCAACAATTTGATCAAAGTGAGAATAGGTTTCTTTATTGTACTTTCTAACCTCTGCTAGCACCATCTGATTTTCATCATATAAATAAGTATTGTCAGGTAATGACAACCTAGAAAAATGATTTGCCCATAACTCACGAATAGAGTCGAGGTCGCGTACAATTATTCCGTTTAATTCGATTTCGAAATTGCATTCATGCTTATATCGTTTCTTCCGTAAGAACTTATAAAACGTAGAAATATCAAGCTCTGCAGCCTTTTCAAGCTCGCTGAATTGTTCTCTGTCATACATTTCTTTAGCTTTCAACAATTGTTTAGCAAACAATATCTTCGCCTTCTTATAATTCGCGCATGACAGGTATACCCATATCGTTATATGGCATGTAAAAGATATTAAGTAGTAAGACGATAATGGCGAGTCACATATAACGTTGAATAGTAATTCGGATAGGTTTTACTGACAGTATATTTTGAAAAGATACTTACTCCAAAGACTGTCATACAAAATAAAACATCTATCCATATGTTTCTTTCCCTGTCTATCTATTTGTATGTATGTATGTATGTATGTATGTATGTATGTATGTATGTATGTATGTATGTATGTATGTATGTATGTATGTATGTATGTATGTATGTATGTATGTATGTATGTATGTATGTATGTATGTACGTACGTACGTACGTACGTGTGTGTGTGTATGTATGCATGTATGTATGTATGTATGTATGTATGTATGTATGTATGTATGTATGTATGTATGTATGTATGTATGTATGTATGTATGTATGTATGTATGCATCCAGGGGCGGATTCGATGTCGGGGTGGGGGTGGGTAGCGGAGCGTGCCCCACCACCACCCTAACACAAATGAGCGCGAAATAACCGAAACGTTTCCTAAAGTACGTTTTCTCTGCAGTTAGATGGTTAAAATTAGGCCCTGGAAACGCTGAAAGTGCAGGAGCTTCCTGTGGCCTCGCCCCTTAGGCCCCCACAGGAGGTCCTGTCCCACAGACCCCTCGTCTACTTGTTTACGTTCCATCCCTTTACACCCCCCTAAACGATATTTCTGGATCCACCACTGGCATCCATAAATTATGGAACGGGAAAATTACAAAATCCCCTATGGAAAGTATTATATTTAGGCAGCCTAAAAGAAAAAGAATTGTGAGAAATAATTTTCATTTTGACCATAAAATAGAATTTGAAGCTATTTTTGACAACAAAGGCACAGTACACAGAGATTATTCATTCTTGACATGGATTAGAATTATTTAATCCTTCAATACACTGGTATTAGATAGGACACTTCCATCCAGGGATCGAATTTGGCGTCAGATAAGTGTCTGACGCCAAATTCTGGTCGCGTGTATGGTACTTTTATTTGTTTCCAAGAGCGATGCTTTATGAAGGATTATCTTTTTTACATTCGTTAACGGAAAAAATGGGTCAGGTTCCAAATGACGTATATTAGATACAAACGTAAAAAATGGGTCCGGGTCCAAAATGACGTTAATAAGGTACAGACGTAACAAATGGGTCAACGTCTAAATGACGTAAATTAGATATAGACGTAAAAAAATGGTCCAGAAAATTAGTAATGATAAAAGCATCACTTTCAGCTCGAATCAGTCTACAGAATTTGTACATGTAGGTAGGTCGATCAGTTCAGACTTGTGCTGACTGCAATTTAAAAATATTATCTTAACTGTCTCCATCAGGCTTTCTGCGAAAGTGAAATACACCATTCTGTTGCATTAGTCTCTTTTCATGAAATAAGTATTAGTCAAGATGCTGAGTCACCTCTGGATAATGACTGAACCCTTTTCTTGTAAAGTTTTAATATGCTTTAATATTGATTTAGAGTTACTGCTCTAAAAACATACCGTACTCACGTTATGGTTTCAATGATACAAAAAAATCAAATCCTCAGGTTTCCTTGATTATGGTTAGTAACAGATAATCATTCTATATTTCGCAAAGCAGACGACATTATTCTATGTGGATAGTGTCGTTTAATTTAGAGTTCGGAATTAAATAATATATATTTATTATTCAAATATGTATTATAAACATGTCTATGCCATATCTGCACAGCAGAGATTTCACAAACGATCCTTATAACATTATACATTTGTTTCTGGTTTAATCGCCTTTATAAAAAAAAAGTGTACGTTCCTGCTACATTCGTTCTTAAAGCGCAAGGTTTTAGTCGCACAAAATATAATGGTTACCACCCTGGCAGTAAACATGTGAAACATTTAAACTTATATCAAACATTCAAAAACATTGAATATAACGTGTGTACATATGTTCGTTTCTACTAGCAGTAAACAAGTGAGACTTCATATTAATCTCAAACGTTCAACGTGAAGTATAAACCATTTCACGGTTATTATCTCCCCTGGAAAACACCAGAGGGCATCGCGGGGCAACTAATTTCCGGATAGTTCAATCAATAAATATGGCAGATGTAGATCAAGAAAATGTGACAGTTGAGGATATAAACAGGTATACTGTGAAACACTGAAGAGATTTCCTAAAGAACACGGCCAGAATGTGTCAGGCCGTGCACTTGAGCTGAGAGAACGTGCCCCTGGAGTGCTGCATCTTGAAATCTCATCAGAAACTGCTTTAAAGCAGGGGTCTCCAAACTTTATAAGACGAGGGCCATACTAGATTTTTGAAGGTGGTTTGAGGGCCGAAGCGACTGTTAAAAATTTAAATATATACAAACTCGTTTTTAAAAAAAAAGAACTACACCGCGAGCCGGACAAATCGAAGCCGCTTGCCGTAGTTTGGAGACCCCTGCTTTAAAGAATGCCGATCAACGAGAACAAGAGACGCGTGAGATAGAAAAATATACATCACCTCTTGGCGAAACGTTACCAAAGCCAGACACTCTGGATGGATGGAGTGACGGCGTGATCAAGACTCTTGACATTTCGGAAAGGGAACTGTATAATTGTCTTGTTTTAAATACGACCAGAATATAAGACAGAGCTCCCTGCGGTGCTGTGAGGCAGCTGAAAGATCAAATTTTTTATCAGGACAATCATGTACACTCATTGCTCTATCACAATGTCAGTAATCAGTGTTCACACACATATGTGAGATGCCTGGTTATTCCATCTCTCCCAATATTAGATAAAAACAAACAACCTGATTACCGAGTTTGGATAAGTCTGGCAAAAGTAACCGGACAAGTTCACTCTGTAGATTCCACCTGTCCAGCAGGATAAGTTTCATACAACTTTAAAGTTTTAACTTAAGCTCTTCATTTGAGAGGTAGATAATCATTAAAATTATTTATTATGCGAAATTCGTAAAATTATAACTACAGCAACATCTGTTCATATTGTCCCTTTATGTTTTTAAAATTGAACCAGGATTTGGGCCTGGGGATTTCTCACCTCTAGCCCCACAGTTAATTGCTGCTCTGTCTTTGTGTGTTGATTCCTTGAATTACCCAAACTCACCTCACCTCATTAAACAAAAATATAAGACTAAGAATAATAGTAAAGTGTCACTACAGATGTGATCCATCACACTATCTGCTATACTTCTGAAAAGTCGACAGCTAAAATATCAACATATAAGGATATTTAGTTTTTTGCACAGGCAAGGGGAGTCATGCAATCATATTGTTTCTTTTTTGTATGCTCTTATCGACATCACAGGGAAGATGAAGGAGATTGAATTTTCAGCTACGTCGTTGGTGTGTGAATGGAATACACTCCTCGGAAACCATCCCCGAAGATGGCAAAGAAACTTAAACTGAAAAAATACTCTGGCACTCTCGAAACTTAAGCATACAAAGAGTATCGTCCATCTGGAGAGGGCAGTCCACTAAAAAGGGAAGAATTCCAAAAACAAGTTTCTTGCTGTAAAACACAGGATATCATCAACATTTCTCCAAACCAGATATTCCAGAGGAGATATTAAATGAATATTGTATGCCACTCCCAAATATTATGTTCAGTGATAATATGGATCTGAACGACAAAATTTGTAAACAAAAGTTTAATGATTATGTTTTTATGTTTTATGTTTTTTAATGTTGATTATGTTTCAAGTCTCAGTTTTAATTCTGAGAAGTGTTATGTATGATGTTTATATAATATTATAGATATTTTAGGAAATTATAAATGTTTCTTGACTTTAATATTTGCTTAAATCTTAATATTGTTTATCAGAAAAAAAACATGTTTATCTAGTGTCCTTGAATTAGGTTGTTTATTTCAGATTTGAGCTAAACGGTAGTTTTGATCAACAAAATGTTTATCAAATTTGAGGTCAAGGTTGATTTTGTTTACAAATAAAACTGGAAAAACCTTAGGAGTTACCTGTCAATGGTCACACGTACATTTATTATTCTAGAATATTCTGTCATGTGACCAGTCTTTATATATACCATGTTTAGTGGACAGTTTTTCAGTTTCAACATTACTATCAGTCTTGTAAAGAGCTATTACCGTTGTGGAAAGTAATTCAAAATTCTGAGAGAGGAATTATTTTAAATATTCCTTGGATTGTAACAGTGCTCATAGACTTTTGGTTTTGGATTTTTAATTGATGATTTTGGAATTTATGTGAACTTATTCAGAGATATTTTGGAGTACTTCATTTTGACATCAGCACATTAAAGATTACTAGTACATCAGGACTTTAAAGACCATTGGCACACCATAACATTCAAGGATACAGCCGTGAATTCGGAACATTCTATATTTAGGACTTGTGATTAGAACACTAATTCTTATTGGATTATTTGGATTTTAATACACATTACTGTAAGTGTCTTTTTGATTTTCCATTTTAATTATCTAGAAATAAATTGCTTGTTGATTTTTACTTGATTTGTTGGTTTCACTTTCTTTCTGTTACATTTTTCTAGACCATAGAGTCGTAACAGAAGATAAAGGAACACACTAGAGGACATAGGCAAAATGTTGTTTGGAAAAAGGCGAGGAAGAATAGAATTATGGCCTCAAGATTTGGAAGTGTCATGACTAGAAAAGAAAAAATACCAGCACATAATCTTGTGAAGTGCTTTGCTGGATACAATACGGACCCATATTCCGATTCATTGGAATGGGGAAAGAAAAATGAAAATAAGGCATTAGTTAGCTATGTACAATTTAGTAATAAAAATGAACATAAAATCAGTACAAAAGACTGTGGTCTTACAGAATCAATTAATTATCCTTTTTTATCATCTAATTCAGATTCCCTGGTTCATTGTGAACATTGTAATGAAACATGCGGCATTGTTGAAGTGAAATGCTCCTTCAAATACAAACATTTGACACCCCTTGAAGCAGCACATAAAAGTGATTTCTTCTGTGGTGTTAGAAATGAAATTAAAGTTCAGTCACACTTACTACTACCAGATACAAGGACAGCTAGCCTTGACCAATTGTAAGTGGTGTGACTTTGTTGAATGGAAACCCAAAGGAATACACGTGGACAGGATTTGATTTGATAACCAACTGTGGGAGGAGAGAATGCTGACCAAGTTAAAGACATTTTTCATGAAAAGCATTCTGCTAGAAATGTTCTCAAGGAGAATTAAACAAGGCCTTCCTCTTTACACCCAAAAATGAATTAAATTCAGTAATCAAAACTGTGACTCTATTCATTATTGGGACAATTTCAAATTACTGTCATCATTTCATGCTCAAGTTAAGAAAAAATGAAATATAGTATTATTCTAGTTCCCCAAATTATTAAATTCTTTTTTATCGATTAAATTTCAGTTTGATTGAAACATAGAATTAACCAATACAGTATGCATCATGCCTACGGTACATAGTACCTACATGCCCGAATTAGCAATTAGTTACTTCAGTTGATCAGATTTGTTTCATACTTGATCGCACATAGACCAGTGCATGGGTTGTGTTTGTCATCACTATAAACTATGATATCGGTTCAAGTTGCACGTGTTTTGTAACAAGTTAAAGTTTATATTTATGTCAAATGTTCAACGTGAAGTATACAATTGAATCTAAGGTGTGTACAGATGTTCGTTTCTACCCGGAAAAACTATTCTTTATTATATGAATTTGAATTTAAACACACGAGGTTTTGTGCTATATTTTGTGGTTACCATTTTTTTTTCTACCATGTAAATATTCGTCCTGTTTCTTTGTGAAGGTAGACACGAGATCCGTTTAGATGGAGATTTATGATATTATGTTGATATTGTGATATTGTATGATTAAAGCCTTTATTAAACAGAAGATTTTAAATATATATAATATTAGCACCAATATAATCAAACATGTTAGAGAGTTATAATACGTCCCAAGTAAAAATCGAACCCATGACGCTAGTAACCCAGCTATCACATAGCTCTCATGCACCAAAGCCCAAAACAAGAGGGTCATATGCTCATCCCACAAAGGAATGGAAGGAGATTGAAGGAAATAACTCTGCTATATGCACCAGCCCACTATATATATATATATATATATATATATATATATATATATATATATATATATATATATATATATAGAGAGAGAGAGAGAGAGAGAGAGAGAGAGAGAGTCAGAGAGTCAGGTTGACTCTGCACCATAGCTTTTTGTCCAGCGTCCAGCGTCTTCGACACTTTAGGATGTGATCAATGTCAAAAGTAAGATATCTTCACACTAGAAAATAAGAAACACAAATTCAATAAACATTCTAATTTGCTTCAATAAAGTATTTTCAAATATAAACACTAAATGATTTCAAATGCTGGCGAACCAAAACAAAATTTAAAATATTTAACATGAGTATTGGGATTCAAAGAAAGTTTGTTCAAAGGTGCCCTGTATGCTTCAGTCATGTAATTATACCCTTTTCATGAAGCAAACATCTGTTTTTAAATATAAATATTTTTTTTTTAAACTTGTTTATCATGGTTTAGCAAACTCGCTCAATCTATAGATCTTCTCGCTTAATAAATAAAGCACTCAACTAAATGAAGCACTCAAATAAATGCTTTCTTTTATATAAATAGTATTCACTTACGAATGCTATTCACTGAATGGCAGCACTTCTATTGACAGATTCTATTTCGAAAGAAGAAGTAAACATGATCCTAGAATAGAACTTATTTCAAGTATATTTAAAGAACCATTTCAAGCGTCAACATCACACATCATGTCATGGACATCAAAACTGACAATTAAATAGATCAAATAGATTCTATTCATTTTGTCATTGGTATCGGTAAATTAAAGAAAGAAAAATGAGTGACTCTTGATGATCTGCCATAGAGATAAATAAAAAAGAGTGTTTTCCTTTTCTTTCTTCCTCAAGAGAGAAATATGGATTGTTCGTCTTAGTCAGGGAGAAAAGTTTGACAAGTTTGCTTAAGTTTGGAATTTTATGGTGATGTCACATAAAAGACGCATTTTTCTGTGTCAATAAAGGTAGTCAATAAAGATATAAAAAAAGAGTTGGTGCTTCAATAAAAGATATACACAATTTTCAGCATTAGTCTATACTAATTTATGCAAAAGTTGCCCTTGTTAAACTGTTTGCATTAACCCAGATTAAGGAATGGGCATGGCTTTTTCCTTTCTCCTTGGATGCGTTTGTTGGTATAAGGCGGTTTACAATGGTAAATATTTTGTATAATAATGGCAGAGGTTGGATGCTTTTAATATACAGAGACACATTATCAATAACTTACGAAATTCTTTCGTCAAGATTTGAAAGGCTCTTATTAAGAATTACCGATATACTCGTGTATAATCTGTGTCCAAATGCAAACTACATAGACCCTGATCTGCCGTCGCATAATGCGCCGGCAGATCAGGGTCTATAGTGTTTGTTTTACTGATTAGTCCTTACAAACTGCATAGACCCAGATCTGCCGGCGCATTATGCGACGGCCGATCTGGGTCTATGCAGTTTGCAGTTGGTATCAGGTTATACGCGAGTATATACGGTAAAGATATGTGTGTGTGTGTGTGTGTGTTTCTTTGTACTAAGGAAAGAAGGCAGAAGCCAAATCCATCTCTTTCTGTTCGACTTCATTGATGTTTGTCCTATTGAATCTATAAAATGCCACTTCTCGTTTATGTAAGTGAATTTTAAGCACATATTTGACTGGACTTTGTCCAAACCAGTGCAATCTGCATAATGAATGGTGACGAGGCACTTGTTAGAATATATGTGTTATGTATGATGTTTATATAATATTATAAATATTTTAGGGAATTATAAATGTTTCTTCACTTTAATATTTGCTTAAATCTTTATGTTTATCAGGAAAAACATGTTTAACTAGTGTCCTTGAATTAGGTTGTTTTGATCAATATGTTTTCTCAATTTGAAGGTCAAGGTTGAATTTTTGTTTACAAGTAAAATTTCATTAAGATGACACACATTCTAGAACATTCTGTCATGTGACCAATCTTTATATATACCATGTTTGGTGGACATTTATTCAGTTTTGACATTACCATCAGTCTTGTAAAGAGCTATTACAGTTGTGAAAATTCATTCCAAATTCTAAGAGAGGAATTATTTTAAATATTCATTGGATTATAACAGTGCTCATAAACTTTTGGATTTTGGATTTTTAATTGATGATTTTGGAATTTATGTGAACTTATTCAGAGATTTTGGAATACTTCATTTTGACATCAGCCCATCAAGATTTCTAATACATCAGGACTTTGGAGACCATTAGCACATCATAACATTGAAGGACACAGCCGTGAATTCGGAACATTCTATATTTAGGACTTGTGATTAGAACAATCATTCTTATTGGATTATTAGGATTTCAAAACACATTACTGTAAGTGACTTTTTGATTTTTCATTTTAATTATCTAGTAATAAATTGCTTGTTGATTTTTTACTTGATTTGTTGGTTTCACTTTCTTTCTGTTACATTTTTCTTAGACCATAGAGTCGTAACAGAAATTGGGGGCTCGTCCGGGATCTGAATTTCTTTAAAGCATATTAGAGATATTAAAGTTATCTTTGAAATTCATATTGATTTTGTCTCGGAATTTTTTTTGTCTTTGGCAAAGATTTTTAATAGAGAAATTTTTTTTGTGTGAAACCAACAAGCATTTACTATGGCATCTAATGTTCAGAATTTCATTTCAAAACCTACCCAGGAGGGGTTAGAGTGCATGAGAAAGGATGAGTTGCTCGAGCTTGCCAGAAAATACAGTCTATCTGAGGCAAAAGTATCATTGACAAAACAGGAGATAAAGATTATTTTAATTCAGTATTTAGTAGGAAAGGGAAATTTTGATAGTAGTGCTTTAAGTTCGAAGAGAAAGCCTGTATCTGGTTCTGACAGGAAATTAAGGGAATTAGAGTTAAAGAACCAGATAGATTTAGAGTTAGCAAAGCTTCAGATTCAGAAAGAGAGAGAAAAAGAAGAGAGGCAGATGGAGAGAGAGAGAAAGAAGAGAGGCAGAGGCAGATGGAGACAGAGAAAGAAGAGAGGCAGATACAGATGGAGAGAGAGAAAGAAGAGAGGCAGATACAGATGGAGAGAGAGAAAGAAGAGAGGCAGATACAAATGCAGAAAGAAGAGAGGCAAATGCAGATGGAGAGGGAGAGAGAGAAAGAGGAGAGACAGATGCAGATGCAAAGAGAAGAAAGGGAAATGCAATTTAAATTAAGAGAATTAGAACTGGCAAACGGGGCACACTCCACTCCTTTAAAAACAAGTTCAGGTTTTGATGTTACTAGATATATTAGGTTAGTACCCCCTTTTCAGGAAAAAGAAGTAGATAAATACTTTCTTCATTTCGAGATAATAGCTGAAAACTTGAAATGGCCCAGAGAGCATTGGACTTTGTTATTACAAAGTGTACTTATTGGCAAAGCTCGTGAAGTCTACACTTCACTGTCAGTACAACAAAGCACTGATTATGATGTGGTTAAGGAGTACATCTTGAAAGCTTATGAGTTGGTACCAGAGGCATATCGACAAAGGTTTAGGAATTGTAGAAAAGAAACTGGACAAACTCATGTCGAATTTGCAAATGATAAAGAACAACTATTTGATAGGTGGTGCTCAGCCAAGAAAGTTGATCAAGGTTATGATAACCTCAGACAGCTCGTATTAATTGAAGAGTTCAAGAGGTGCATCCATAGTGATGTTAAAACCTATCTTGACGAGCAGAATGTGGAAACTTTGGAAAATGCTGCTCGTATGGCTGATGATTATTCCTTGACTCACAAAATTTCATTTGGTAATAAATCGTCCTCTCAGCAGTTTTCTGGTAAAAAACCATTTCAATCTCATTCGAGTACTTCCAAATTTCACAACAGCACAACTGTTAGGAATCAAACATCTGATAAGACTGATCAGAAATCCTTATCTCTTCCTACGTGCACTTATTGTAAAAAGAAAGGGCACGTTATTTCTGATTGCTTCAAGTTGAAAAATAAGCAACAGAGTAAAGACAGAGCTTTTCCAAATGCTCTTATTTCTACGAGGTCAAGGTCACGGTCTTGTATTGAAAGCAATACATTTGTTGGGTCAAACAAACCCCAGTCTGATTCTATTTTGGAGGCTTATGAACTATTCATGTCAGAAGGTTCTATATCACTTATTGGTGATTCTGCCAAATCTATCCCAATTAAAATATTAAGGGACACTGGAGCTTCTCAGAGTCTTTTATTATCAGGTACTTTGCCTTTGTCTGAGGAGTCTTCTTCAAGTGAAAGTGTTCTTGTTCAGGGAGTAGAGTGCGGCTTTGTAAATGTTCCTCTTCATTGTGTAAATTTGGCATGAGACTTAGTTTCTGGACCTGTGACTGTTGGGGCAGTGACTTCTTTACCCATAGAGGGTGTTCATTTATTACTCGGCAATGACCTAGCTGGAGATAAGGTTGTGGTTAATCCACTTGTAACTGACAAGCCTTGTTTGGATCAGAAAGTTGATCCTGTCGAAACTGAAATCCCTGATTTGTACCCTGCTTGTGCAGTTACTAGAGCTATGGCAAAAAGAGCTCTTGAGAGTGATGTTGATCAGGATATTATTCCTTTAGCTGACACATGTATTGGTCAGTCTTTTGATGAGGTCACTTTTTCCTCAGGTATTGATCAATCAAATGGTATTGATCACAGTGATCCTCTTTTGGCAACTCATTCTCTTTGTTCTAATCAGGATGACAAATGACAATCCCTTGTCGTTGAACAGGAGCAAGATCCCGAGATATCTTGTTTGTTTCAGAGGGCTATTAGTGAAACTGAAGCCACACAAGTTCCAGTGTGTTACTTTGTGAAAAATGGGGTCCTTATGAGGAAATGGAGACCACCTGATGTACCCGCTGGTGACGAGTGGTCAGTGAGCTATCAAATTGTTGTTCCTAAGTCATATCGACAGGAAATTCTTAATTTAGCCCATGAAACTCCTTTGGCTGGTCATTTAGGAGTCCGTAAGACTTATCACAAGATCTTGAATCATTTTTATTGGCCGAAACTCAAAAGTGATGTTTCTAAATACTGCAGATCTTGTCACACTTGTCAAATGGTAGGAAAACCCAATCAGAAGATACCTAAGGCTCATCTGCAACCTATTCCTGCATTTGATGAACCATTTAGTAGAATAATGGTAGACTGTGTTGGTCCTTTACCTAAAACCAAGTCAGGCAACCAATACTTGTTGACCATCATGTGTACATCTACAAAATTTCCAGAAGCAATTCCTCTGAGAAATATAAAAACTAAAACTATTGTGAAAGCTTTGGTGAAGTTTTTTACACTTGTTGGCCTTCCCAAATCTGTCCAGTCAGATCAAGGGTCAAATTTTATGTCTGGAATTTTCCAACAAGTTATGCATGAATTATGCATCCAACAGTTTAAATCTTCTGCCTATCACCCTGAAAGTCAAGGTGCTTTGGAAAGATTTCATCAAACTTTGAAGAATATGATTCGATCATATTGCTTTGATACAGAAAAGGATTGGGATGAGGGTGTTCATTTGTTCTTGTTTGCTGTTAGGGAATCAGTTCAAGAGTCGTTGGGTTTTAGTCCCTTTGAACTAGTTTTTGGTCATACTGTCCGTGGACCACTGAAATTATTGAAAGAGAAACTTCTTTCAAATGAAGATTCAAAGATAAATCTTCTTGATTATGTTTCTGATTTCAAATACAAGTTGTCAAAGGCCTGTGAAGTAGCAAGAACTAATTTTCACACTACTCAGTCAAAAATGAAATTAAGGTATGACAGAAATTCACAGGGAAGGAGTTTTAAACCTGGTGACAAAGTTCTGGCTCTCTTTCCCATACCTCAGAATCCTCTTCAGGCTAAATTGTATGGTCCTTATACCGTTGAAAAGAAAGTAAATGACTTAAATTATATCATTAACACTCCTGGGAGACGGAAACAAAAACAACTTTGTCACATAAATATGTTAAAGGAATATTTTGACAGAGATAGCTCAGCTAATTATTCTGTTAATTTAGTTGTACCTGTCCCACACAGTGAAGATATCAACGATGGAATACGATCAGACTATAGTGACTCTGGTATAACCAATCTTCGGAATTCAGAAATATTGAACAACCTAGACCAGAAACTTTCACATCTACAACAACAGGAAAGAAATTAACTAAAACAGCTATTACATGAATATGAACACTTGTTTCCTGATGTTCCAACACGAACAAGTAAAATTTATCATGACGTTGACATTGTAGATTCTGCGCCTGTGAAACAGCATCCTTATAGGATGAATCCTCTCAAACAGAACTATCTGAAGAATGAAATTCAGTATTTACTGGAGAATGATTTCATAGAACCAAGTAAATGTAACTGGAGTTCACCATGTATTCTTGTTCCCAAGCCAGATAATACATTCCGTATGTGTACTGACTATAGAAAAGTCAACAGTGTCACCAAAACTGATTCATTTCCAATCCCAAGAATGGACGATTGCATTGATAAAATTGGAAATGCGGAATATGTCACCAAGTTTGACCTTTTAAAAGGATTCTGGCAAATTCCACTGACGGAAAGGGCAAAAGAAATTTCAACATTTGTAACTCCAGATGGACTTTATCAATATAAAGTCATGCCGTTTGGAATGAAAAATTCACCTGCAACGTTTCAACGTCTGATGAACATGATAACATTTGGTCTTGATAATTGTGACGCTTATATCGATGACGTCATTATCTACAACAACACCTGGGAAGATCATTTGGAAACCATTCGAAAATTCTTCGATCGACTCAGCAATGCGAATCTGACAATTAATTTGAGCAAAAGTGAGTTTTGCCATGCTTGTGTCACATTTTTAGGACATATTGTGGGACAAGGTCAAGTTAAACCTATAGAAGCTAAGGTCAAAGCTATCTCTGAATTTCAAGTTCCAATTTGTAAAAAGCAACTGATGCGATTTCTAGGTATGGCTGGATATTATCGGAAATTTTGTTCCAATTTTTCCAAAATTGCTGAACCTTTGACAAGTTTATTGAGTAAGAAAACCAAATTTTGTTGGTCTGACAAGTGTCAGGAATCTTTTGACAAGTTAAAGGCCATGCTTAAGAATGCACCAGTTCTTTCTGCACCAAATTTTAGCCAATCATTTAAATTATCTGTTGATGCAAGTGATGTAGGGGTTGGTGGAGTATTGATTCAGGAAGACAAAAGTGGTGTGGATAACCCTGTGTTATTTTTCTAGAAACTAAACAAGCACCAGAAAAATTATTCCACAATTGAGAAGGAATGTTTGGCTTTGATATTGGCTTTACAGCATTTTGAAGTGTATGTTACCTCAGCTCTTTCTCCAATTATTGTGTACAGTGATCACAATCCCCTTACTTTCATCAACAAAATGAAAGATAAAAATCGGAGATTGTTGAGATGGAGTTTGATATTGCAAGAATATAACATTGACATCAAACACATCAGGGGAAAAGACAATGTGATTGCAGATGCACTCTCACGTGCCTAGAAATGTAATATTGCTTGATGTAATTAAGTCCAGTATCATAAAACATGTTCTTATGTAATTTTGGTTATTATAGTATTAGATGTATATTCAAAAGAAAGCTTTATTATATAAATCTTTCTTTTTCTTTATGAGGGGAGGTGTTATGTATGATGTTTATATAATATTATAAATATTTTAGGAAATTATAAATGTTTCTTCACTTTAATATTTGCTTAAATCTTTATGTTTATCAGGAAAAACATGTTTAACTAGTGTCCTTGAATTAGGTTGTTTTGATCAATATGTTTTCTCAATTTGAAGGTCAAGGTTGAATTTTTGTTTACAAGTAAAATTCCATTAAGATGACACACATTCTAGAACATTCTGTCATGTGACCAATCTTTATATATACCATGTTTGGTGGACATTTATTCAGTTTTGACATTACCATCAGTCTTGTAAAGAGCTATTACAGTTGTGAAAATTCATTCCAAATTCTAAGAGAGGAATTATTTTAAATATTCATTGGATTATAACAGTGCTCATAAACTTTTGGATTTTGGATTTTTAATTGATGATTTTGGAATTTATGTGAACTTATTCAGAGATTTTGGAATACTTCATTTTGACATCAGCACATCAAGATTTCTAATACATCAGGACTTTGGAGACCATTAGCACATCATAACATTGAAGGACACAGCCGTGAATTCGGAACATTCTATATTTAGGACTTGTGATTAGAACAATCATTCTTATTGGATTATTAGAATTTCAAAACACATTACTGTAAGTGACTTTTTGATTTTTCATTTTAATTATCTAGTAATAAATTGCTTGTTGATTTTTTACTTGATTTGTTGGTTTCACTTTCTTTCTGTTACATTTTTCTTAGACCATAGAGTCGTAACAATATGATTATGATTATGCAAGAACAAATCAATATTGAATGATGTCTACAATCAGTCTAGGTCATACATATACAATACGCTTACGCGGATAATACGTTTATGGTTTTTATCAATTAACCAAGAATTTAGCATCGCTTTGTCGCAGCTTTAGAAAAGTCACTTTATCCAAGGTATATACAAATTCCTTTTTTCATCCAATGATATCATTTATGTCTCCCGTCACGTATTCGTGATGTTTGTGATGAAATAGGTAGGGTTCCATTAATCAGAAGAAAAGTAACATGCTATATCTGTTGTGAATGTAACCAAGGCTATGAAACATAACAAAGTGGAGAAACAATAAAAGACTGTGCATGACTTTTTTATATTAAAGCGCTGATGCCCAAGTATACACTCTCCAATTTATTATATACACTAGCTATTGTTGTGTATTGAATTTATAATATGTGTCCATGATTGTAAGATAAATTTTAGTCAGATTATGGAAAAACAACATGTTTACATAGCATTTGAGTTCAAGACCGGTTTTGTTAGCAGCTGTACTTTTATTTCCATGTCTTGTTGTGACAAAAGTCAGGTACACAAAGTAATTCTCCATTAAAACTACTCATATTGTGACGTGACATAGGTCATGTAGGCATGTGTATTTATATGCAGATTTTGGCAAACAAATTCATTCCTATTCTAGAATTTCGATTATAAAGTATCAGCCTGTAAGTAGGAGTCACGCTACCAGGCGAAGTGGTCGACTAAGTCGCCGAAAAATTGCAAACTTCGCCTTTTTCTATTAGAAAAGCGAAAACGACTTCGCCCTGTCATTTTGTTTAGATCTACACCGAGTAACAGTAGTTTATGACTTTTGAGATGCTCCCTCAGCCCAGCCATGTAGTTAGTGTCAAGCCCCAGGCGAAATGGATTGCCTGTTGTATTAGCTGGTGTTCATATCAATTACGCCGACAAAACAAAACTCTTGCACATTCACAAGCATGTGTTTTAATAGTTGACTGACCCCCCCCACACACACACACACACAAGGTATCGCTGCCCAAATTCCGAAAGTTATCATTTGATGATGAAAATTTAACTTGTGTTTCGAAACTAAATCATCTATATGTAAATGACAATTTGTTTTAAGAATAGAATCGGTAAAAGCACTTTCTAAATGTATATTTTGAAGATTGTAACTGCGGTGCTTGCATTATTTTCTTCATAAAATCAGTTTGAAACCGTAAGTGAACCTGCCAAGGGGTAATAATGGCGGACATCGCTGTGTCTTGGAAGTGCGTCTTCATTAGCCTGTCTATTTTGGTAATTCACTGGGCACATACATTAAGGAAATTGTACAATTCGTAGAAAGCAAAGTGTAACTATTATTTGATAAAAGATTTGGCCTAAAAATACAAATGTGTTGGTCAGAAATGTATGGGACAACGTTATGTTGTGGAATCGATAGGGGCTGTAACTTAAGGTCAAGATTGTTTTCTTACATCACTCATTTTTGTGAAAATACGAGAAAAAGTTGCAAATAAAAAATATCCAATCAATACACGACGCTATTACGTGTACGTAGACAAATATTAAAACCATACATTTTCAGTTCTATTGTTGTAACGAAGCTAGAAGTGAGTGGTCATATGAAGAAAACCCCTGTTTCTAAAAATAGATGCATCTACAGGGCATGCGTCGCACCATATTTTCATATTTGAGCTTGGCTGTGTGCCGTAATTCAGTAACTTCAATGCTTCAGTTCATCGTCGATGAATAGTTAAAGTAGTGTTTTATCTAGATTACATCATTGTAATTATAAATAGGTATAAATAGTTAATCAATTGTTCACTATAACAAACAATTTAATTTTTAAACTTTTAAAAACTTCACCCAAAAAATAATCAAAAGATTCACATTTAATTTAGATACAATACAGGTACAGCGTTAACTCTATGAGATATAGATTACTAGTAAGACACAAATTATCAGGCACATATATTCTATGGTGCGAAGATTCCACACACGATAGAGTCAATATTTCCAAAATCATTGTTTTTCCTTTTAGAAAGAGTTTTGGATATATATATATATATATATATATATATATATATATATATATATATATATATATATATATATATATATATATATACTCGCGTATAATCAAGGTCCAAATGCAAACAAGGTCCAAATGGAAATGCATATATATATATATATATATATATATATATATATATATATTATATATATATATATATATATATATATATATATATATTCTTTTGTAAATCATTCTTAAGACGACTAAAATTATACTTAGTGAACTGAGAGCGAACAACAAATGCGTCATGACCGACCTAAACTTATTTGTTCACACGCTTTTGTGTTTCTAATTTTTGTTTACTATGTTTCTCCACCTCTTGTTAATAGCTGTTGCTATTTAGCATAAACGATCTTTTCAGCTAAAGATTTATTGATGTCGTAAGATAAACACCGTTCTTGCACAAAAGATGACATCAAGCCATAGTACGAATGATTTACGGTATTTAAAATCAAGGACCCAGTCCTTTTGTGGATTGTTCAGGATGTTGGAAATGTTTTACCAGTGCTGCGTGGCAGCGTCACGGGCGCCGGTGGGAGTATCGTTTTTGTGACGTCGGCTTGCAATACTACACAGAAGAACAAATATGTACTTTAGTGTTCGTAGTAGTTATTCGTGTCATGGTAAATTACTGATATTAGCAAATACCACCATTCTGGCCAGAACTAAGAATCGAACAGAAATATTAAAATATCCTACATTAGTACTGGGTACTGACAATTAATATGTCCTATCAGGCTTAACAGGTTGTTGAATGGTACCTTAAATAGTATGAAAGGTAATTGTCACTTTCTCGCTATACTACTTACATTAGTTGACCAAAAAACTCTTAAGCGTTATTCGAATAAACACATTTAATTTATGTCTTTCGTTGCCTGTTATTAAGCATATAAACGAAAACACCTTTAATTTATGTCTTTCGTTTGTTTATTAAGCATATAAACGAAAACATTCAAGAAGAAAACTTAATTTATATCAATATATATTTATTTCTGGAGATACATATATTAAAATGAACATCAGTACTCCTATCTACATGTTTTCTTTGGAGAGAGATATATATTTAAACAAACTTTAAGGACCAATTTCTAGTGTCTACAGTCAATATTTTAAATTCAAAGTCTGGAAGGGATGTTTTACTCTCATGACAGCCTGATCTAAACCAAGGAAAAAGAAAATAAATTATTCGTGATTATTGAAAACTATAATAGAGTAAAATAACATGAAATGAAGAGAGAAGATTGGGTATTTTCTTTTGATTTGGAAAGTTAAGATGGAAACAAACTTGAAGTGTGTATTTTCGTGATATACAAACACCGTATTGAAAAAGGGTTGATGATTTAATTGAACAATTACAAAGTTTTATTTCTATATACTATGGAAGTGCTCTTACGAATGTTACTCAATACTTTCTTCATAAAGCTTCATGAAGAAATTGTATATTTTATTATTCTTTCATGAAGCCTTTAAAGTATAAGTGGAAATAGTTCGATATTGTCGGAAAGAAGATTAAACAAGGACTGATTTCTTACATCAAAGGGTTAAAGAAATAGTATACCCTGCTTTCTGATACTAGAGAATTTGCAAAGGTGAAGATGTATTTGCAGCAGTTAAATAGAAATACAGATTATCTATCCATCCCGCCATATCTATCTATCTATCTATCTATCTATCTATCTATCTATCTATCTATCTATCTATCTATCTATCTATCTATCTATCTATCTATCTACACATACTGAAGTATCTACCAGTCAACGGTCCAGGATACATACATACATACATACATACATACATACATACATACATACATACATACATACATACATACATACATACATACATACATACATACATACATACATACATACATACATACATATATGCATACATACATACGCAGTGAAACTTGATCAAAAAGACGCTGGAAGAGTGTAGATGAGCATATTCTTACCTTTCTCTCTTTTTTCCGTCTCATCTTACAGCAAAACATTGGATGAGAAAGCAAATATGTTTTAAGAAATTTAAATCTGAGGTACTATGAAGATAATTATTCATAGCAAATCAAAAATTCATTTGATTGCTAATTTTTAAAACGTTTAGCCTCTGCAGCATGTTAGACAAATTTAATAATTTAAAATAAAAATCCCTAACGTTTTTGGCTGGTATACTTGAATTATAGCCTATTATCGCAAAAGTAAGGTAGGTGACTTTTTAGTTAGACCAAAGCACATAAAAACACGGTTGACTGAAAAATACATTTAATGGTTGTAAAATGTGTAAGTCACTAATTTATTCCGGAAGGACAAAAAGTTTTAAAAACAGCATACAATTTCTAAATTACATAATATATAGTAATTTATGCGATGCATACATTTTATTTATGTAACAAATTTAAAGAAATATACGCTTGAGAAAGAGAGGGGCGTTTTGTACATGCGACTGCACGGACTGGTGGTCAAAGCCGGTCTCTAGGAACATAATTTGCTATGAAAATACGTCTTTGCTTTCCTTCAAAACAATTTGTAATGGCATGAATAAAAACAGGCATATAGCTGCAGTGTTATTATGTACATTCATAGTTATAGCAACCGATTTTCACAAATAATAAATTGTGTTGTTTGAAAGAATTACGTCGAACCTTTGTAAATATGTAGCACACTTATTTTTTGTTCCTGAGTCATCATCTACATCGTAGATAAACTACATGTACTAATTGTCTATGGATACATACTTAAATCAAACGTTTGGCTCTAATAACTTTATTTAAGTTAACATTTCTTTCACATGTAAATGAGTCAACCATGAATGTATTGGAAAATAAATAACTTATATTCTGCTGATATAAATATTGTTCTAATGATTGTGATCCCAAAATACATCTCCAACTCAACCAGTTTTAATTAATTAATTCATGTCTGTTTGTCTGTCTGTGTCTATATATATATATATATATATATATATATATATATATATATATATATATATATATATATATGGCTAGACTAACTAATTATCAATTTGTCACATTTCTTTTGATCAAGTACGCATGATACATCATTAGCTGTCAATTTATATTCATGCCAGCTTTTTCAATAGCAACTCAGCACTCCAAGGTCTCAAGAATGAATTATTACATGGCGATCGATATTGATGGATGATAATTGCAGGACAAAACGAATGACCGGTGATTGAACCTGTAATCGCTTTTGGGCTTGATGCATTTCTCTTGTTCTTAAAAAGACCGCTAAATATTGATTTAAATATTTCTATCGAGAGGTATGAAAAAGAGGCTGTATTTGCAGAATTAGGATTTTCTACATGTTTAACGAAAATATTTTTCTGAGAGACCAAGATGCTTCAATCGCATACATGGACGGATGGATAGAGGGATTGATGGACGGAGGCGCCGGCGTCAACGATATCAACATTTTGTGTTCAAGCTGTTGCAGGTCATACACAGTCGTGATAAATCAACGCACGGACACAGGTCAAACACCAGGTTCGGTCGAAAACTTATTTAATTTAGTATCCATCCAATATACCTTTCCGATCTGTATATCAACTTTACCTAGCATCTCTATGTTTCAAGACCTATAGTCAATGATGGGGCTATTAGATGAGATCTGGTTTGACTATTATATTTTCGTGCATAATATATATAATTTATGTACTTACCTGTGAAGACTCATTAGGGATAAGTCTGTCAATTTATGTACCAATCCGTGAAGTCTCATTATTTTCAGTTACAAAATATTTTTATTTTTCTCTGTAATTTTCATGCTAATTGAATTTTATATACAGTCGAGATGCAAAGACAAGGGTATACTTCTCCTTAGCACGTTCTCTAAGAGGATCTGTTTGATAAATATTTCATTAATAAATATCTTCCTCGACTGCATTACACAATGTTAGTTACTGCAAATTGTCCCTACCAGTCTGATTATTAAAATATTGCAAAGATCGTTTGTTATTCACCAATAAGCTTGTTTTAGTTCTTGACAACTCAGTCACACTGTAGAATATGTCTGGATATTTGTTCTTTAAGAGTTTGTAAGACTTACACTGTATGTTCTATTCACCATTCTATGTGCGTTCAACTTGGCATTTTGCATTAGTTCATATTAAAAATTACAGTTCATTTAAACTGAAACCATTCATCCCATGTAAACAGTGAGTGTAGTCTCTAACCGTATTTTAATTCCGCATGTCTAGGTACTCATCAACACGGGTCAAAACAGAAGAATAACTGCAGGTGTACAGTTAGTTATAATCCTGAAAAAACGGAAATGCATATATGGGTGAAATGGTTTTAAATTATTATACATAGTTCTTGGTACTGCATTAGCTAAACTTTAATCCATCTAGAGCCAAACGTTCTTAGAACAGTTTATATTCATGCAAAAACCAACCTTTATTTCAATGAATAGGGGTCATGTTCAACAAAAATCAAATCGTTTATGAATCTTTTTCACATTATTGTATCATTGTTTTCAAAGATGATCTGTCCCTGACAAATTTCTTATTGATAATTTCAAAAGATTTTGTGCAACATAGCCCTACTTCGTCTACGGTTGCAAGGTCCTCCAAAGGTCGGTTGGTTTAATTCCCATGTAATGTCTTGTACAGAACCAAACTCTCAAATGGTGGCAATTACAACAACAAACGTCGAAACACGCTCATATCTCCATCTTCTTGTCTGACCTGCCTTGACCTCAAGAAGAACCAAGACGTTCAACCTCCTGCAAGGCAATAACAGAAACAACTATTGAATGACAGAGAACGCTACAATTTCTGTCTCTATCGGAATTTGAGACAAATTATTGTCAAGAATACCTGAATCATTTCAATATAATAGTCTAACTGGGTCTTTTACCAATGAAATACTATTACCTAGTTAGTATTAAGTCATGAATTAAGGTCATTCCTTTTCAATTCTTAAAACAAGTATCAATAAAAGTCATTTCTAGGTAATCGTTTTTGAAAATTTCCTAAAAGGAATTTGGTGGCTTTCTCTTGGCAAGCTGCACCGGTGCAAAAAGAGACCCCCTGCAACACCATACCATCATCTTCTCAGGACCATGAAAAGATCTCTCAATATGAATATAACTTACAAATGCAACATTCAGAAGATTTTCTTTTTTAAGCAATATCTGTTGAAACTTCCAGTCCAGTAAGGGCTGAAATTTCTTGATCCTAAAATCGCCTAAAGTTTTTAAACCTCTCCTGGTTTAGTCGACATGCTGATTTTACCAAACTTAATAAAATTTAAGCTATTGTCTAATTGCCATTTTATTGAAAATGTGAGTTGTGAAATACACACATTTGTTAAGTAAAGTTATCGTTTGTGGGTATTTCAGTTAAATATATGATTACATATACAATTACATTGGGTGCATATGTTGTAATTTCTACCATTTATCTTAAATTGTAGCCACCAAGCCTGACGAAAATAAAGTATACGCTGATTTGAGATCTGCTCAACAAGTCTTTCGTTGAATTCTTGTGAAGAATGTTTCTCTTTCAAACAAGGGTGTAATTATAACAAAACAAACGAAAATTAGTATTCATTGTAATTGTGTACACGATTCTAATTATATGAGCATTTATACAATCATTCCTTACGATACCTTTCAGCGTCACTAATATTATAGACTAAAATGGATTAAAAGCTCAGTAAGGTCAGCCAATTCAGAAATGGACATTTTTTAATTCAAAATATTTCATTTACTAGTATAAGGTACTTTAATTTAACTGATTCCATGCTTTAATCCAGTGGACCTTGTATACAGGGACAGCCCAGCTCCATGCTTTAATCCAATGGACCTTGTGCACAGAGAGAGTTCAGCTTCATGCCTTAATCTAATGGACCTTGTGAACAGAGACAGCCCAGCTCCTTGCTTTAATCCAATGGACCTTGTGAACAGAAACAGCCCAGCTGCTTGCTTTAATGCAATGGTCCTTTTGCATAGAAACAGTTCAGCTCCATGTTTAATTCCAATGGACCTTGTGCACAGAGAGAGTTCAGCTCCATGTTTTAATCCAATGGACCGTGTGCACGAAGCCAGTTCAGCATTCTACGTTCATTCTTGAAAGCGAATAGTTGTATGCTGTACTAATGGAATTCGAAAGGTTGTTTACCGGCCCCTCCTATTCAATATTATTTCACATAATTATTCTCGTCTTGAAAATAAAACATGTATTATGATATAAAAACGTGTGCGTCTCCCATTATATATTATATTATATAAAGCACATTTATTCAGATAGATAGATAGATGTGCACTTTCCTATATGGTTTGCTTGTACCTAAATATACCTTCAAATACAAATAATGCATTAACATTTTCAGACACTGTAGTCAAAGGAAGTATTTCGCTTTTCCGATACGCTCAAAATCAAAAATAATAACTTTTCATCTTTAACGCGGCATAATAGCAAGTGAGTATAGCCTTTTTTAAGTCTTTATTAACAGAAGAGATCAGTAAATTGGTGATGCTTATGCAATATTAATTCGGTCTGAAAATGATCTGTTATGCATGTAATCAAATGCATTAAACAAATGTTTGTATTAATATTTGGTGTACACCCTGTAATTTGTACAACATATGTATTAGACTTTTTATGTAGAACAATGTAAGCATCTGAATGGCATTTCTTTGAATGGACTTCAACCGTCATTGTGATAAACTCCTTTGAAAAGGATGTTTTGAACTATTTAACGGAATATTTACTTTTGCAAACAATTGCCCAAGTCAAGCGTGTACGAAACCTGAATTTTAGAACATTTAATTTACAATGCCATCAAGCAGTCTGAGAAATGAAAAGCTTTACGATTGTTTGGTTCCATTATTATAAATCCTAATGCTTGCAACAAAATAATTCTACAGTCCTTATATTCATCTCTAAATCCTAATGCTTACAACAAAATAATTCTACAGTCCTTATATTCATCTCTAAATCCTAATGCTTACAACAAAATAATTCTACAGTCCTTATATTCATCTCTAAATCCTAATGCTTACAACAAAATAATTCTACAGTCCTTGTATTCATCTCTAAATCCTAATGCTTGCAACAAAATAATTCTACAGTCCTTATATTCATCTCTAAATCCTAATGCTTGCAACAAAATAATTCTACAGTCCTTATATTCATCTCTAAATCCTAATGCTTGCAACAAAATAATTCTACAGTCCTTATATTCATCTCTAAATCCTAATGCTTACAACAAAATAATTCTACAGTCCTTGTATTCATCTCTAAATCCTAATGCTTACAACAAAATAATTCTACAGTCCTTATATTCATCTCTAAATCCTAATGCTTACAACAAAATAATTCTACAGTCCTTATATTCATCTCTAAAACAGACAATAAAGCATATGAACTATTAAACCTTTGAAATCAAAGTAACTGAGGTTGTATATTATTATAAATGATACTACAATGAAAGTATTACCAAAAATGCCTTAATACTTCAAAACATGTTACGGTAAATTAATTTAACACTAAGTTTATATAATCTTTCTTTCTTCCAACAATAAATAATATATTAATTTAAGCGGACTATTTAAATATTTTTATATCTGTCGTAATTGACTTTCTAACTTAAAATTAAGCACCCCTATTTTTTTAAGCACATTATTAGATTAAGGAATGTTTATAGGAACATCATTTTAGAACACTAATCTGGCATAGAACACTAATCTGGCATAGAACACTAATCTGGCATAGACCACTAATCTGGCATAGACATGTTTTGTAACAGCTGTAAAGAATGGACACATGGAAAAGAATGTAGTTCTTTCATGGAACGAAAACCTGTTTGTCCTACAAATGCCCCCATAACAGTCGATGAGAAAGAAAAGGGAGTTTTGCTTTTCGAATACACTAAAAGCGGGTTATAAGGAAGTTGGATGAGGTTTCAAAAACTGAAGTGAGTACACTGGTATTCCCCGTATTTTATTTCTTCTTGAAAGCTGTCAACGTTTATTTAAAGAAGTAAATTTGCGAGGCCACTAAAAGTCTGATCGTGAACCTGTGTAGGAGAAGAAGAGATAGTTTTGCTTTCGTCTTTTTTAAACATGCTAAGAAAATAGCAATAACATGACCGCTTTATTCAAATAAGAAAGTGTAAACCTTTGTTCCAAACAACGAAGGAATGGTTCTTGCTTTCGCACGCAAGCCTTAATTTTTAGCTGAGGAGAGTGACAATGAGTTCGTGTTAGCGCGTGTGTCTTTGTATGTGTATATATATATATATATATATATATATATATATATATATATATATATATATATATATATATATATATATATATATATATTTAAGTTAGTGCCACTAGTGCAATATCTAATTTGTCATTTAGAAATCCCTAGGTAATAAAACATAATTAAAGATTCATAACGGTCCTATCAAATACGGTTTGTAGTCCAAACGTACGTAATTAACTGTCAATCAATGATCAATGGTGATTTAATGGTTGATAAAAGTTAATCACCGACTGGCACAGGTGTGAACAGATTCCATGTCAGTAGACTTTACTGTGAATCAAAGCCCTTAGTCACTTGTGTTAAAAAAACAACACATACAATGGCCGTTCATCATGAACTTTAGTATTTGATTAAAGTATTTTAATAATATTTTATTATTTCTGCTTTTCCGCCTCTTAAACATGCCAAATGTCTTCAGAAAAATGTTAATATTTACTCACTTACTGATACTTACAAATATGAATACAATAAAATGAACGATTATCGGACCCATTTAATCCAGATACTTTAATTTACAGTTCTACTTTCATTTACAGTTTCGTTTTAAATTTCATTCATACAGTAAAGCTAAAAATAATTCGAAAGATTAAAGGAGGGGGTATGTGATAAATACAAAACCGCATTCGTGTTTTTTTCTGAGTCGGGAGAAAGAACTCGTTTGATATGGCTTATGAATACGTCTCGGCCTGACGGCCTTGACTATCTTATCGTATTTCATATCAAACTCGTTCTTACCGCCGGCTCAGTACAAAACACGTATGCAGTTGTGTATGTGTGTGAGTGTGTGTGTGTATATATATATATATATATATATATATATATATATATATATATATATATATATATATATATATAAAGTTTAAACTTGTCTTTATCTAGAAAGACCACCTTTCTAAAAAAAACATTTTGGTGATTCCAAGTATGACTATCATATCTTTTTATATCTGAAAAGTCGTACTACTAGCATTTCCTAGTGTTGTCCTATTTAATTTTTTGGTAGAACATTTTAACAGCTCTACTTGTAAAAATGAAATATATTGGCAACATGTTTTTATTGCGTGTGAAATTTATACTAAAAGCAAGCATATGTTGAATTACAATATCAAGCAATATAATTATAACCCTGTGGTACACGTTGATTTTATATGAATAGCCTCAAGTATAACCCTGTGGTACACGTTGATTTTATATGAATAGCCTCAAGTATAACCCTGTGGTACACGTTGATTTTATATGAATAGCCTCAAGTATAACCCTGTGGTACACGTTGATTTTATATGAATAGCCTCAAGTATAACCCTGCGGTACACGTTGATTTTATATGAATAGCCTCAAGTATAACCCTGTGGTACACGTTGATTTTATATGAATAGACTCAAGTATAACCCTGTGGTACACGTTGATTTTATATGAATAGACTCAAGTATAACCCTGTGGTACACGTTGATTTTATATGAATAGTCTCGCACAGTTGTTGAAGACTGCATATTTGAAAACTGCTGAAGTATTACATTATGATAAAGAAACTGAAGAAATGGCAATAAAAGATAGACCATATATATTCGCGTATAAGTCGGATCTTACTGCAAACAACAACCGACCCTGATCTGCCGTCGCATAATGTTGTATAATGTTGTTTCTTCTACTGAATAAACCTAATAAACTGCATAGACCCATATATGCCAGCGCATTATGCGATGGCAGATCTGGGTCTATGCAGTTTGCATTTGGATCCAACTTAGATACGAATATATACGGTAATTGAAAGCTGGGTGTGAATTATATAAAGTGAAAAGACAAACGCTATGGAACGCCAAAGCAGTCTTAAGTGGTCCGCAGTAAATAAATGCCGTTGTAAGTACATTATATGACGTGCATTCCTTATTATATGTTATGCATTTGTTATTATATGCTGCACATCACTTATTATATGATGTGCATTTCTTATTATATGTTATGCATTTGTTATTATATGCTGCACATCACTTATTATATGACGTGCATTCCTTATTATATGTTATGCATTTGTTATTATATGCTGCACATCACTTATTATATGATGTGCATTTCTTATTACATGATGTGTACGTTGTATTATATGATGTGTACGTTTTATTATATGATGTGCACTTCCTATTACATGATGTGTACGTTTTATTATATGATGTGCATTTCTTATTACATGATGTGTACGTTTTATTATATGATGTGCACTTCTTATTACATGATGTGTACGTTTTATTACATGATGTGTACGTTTTATTATATGATGTGCACTTCTTATTACATGATGTGTACGTTTTATTACATGATGTGTACGTTTTATTATATGATGTGCATTTCTTATTACATGATGTGTACGTTTTATTACATGATGTGTACGTTTTATTATATGATGTGCATTTCTTATTACATGATGTGTACGTTTTATTATATGATGTGCATTTCTTATTACATGATGTGTACGTTTTATTATATGATGTGCATTTCTTATTACATGATGTGTATGTTTTATTATATGATGTGCATTTCTTATTACATGATGTGTACGTTTTATTATATGATGTGCACTTTTAAATATGTGATGTGCAGTTTTTACTGTGCATTTTTTATTATATCATGTGCTTTAGTTATTATATGCTGTGAAACAATGAGAAGAAAAAAATGTAACTTTCCATTATGAGGTCTCAAATTATTATATCTGGGCTTCCTCCTCGATTGGGGGCACAGGGTTGCCGAGTGGTCTAAGGCGCTCTCCTTTACAGATCACTCACACATCTCAAACCGCTGTCCGCGTGAGTTTGAGTCTCGGCTCGACCAACGTGAGTATGTGAGAAAGCTTCTCATTAGCTTCCCGAGAGTCGGTTGTTCTTTCCCTGGTGACCCCGAGCTCTTCCTCCATCAAATATAATGGCTGCCATGTATAGCTTATCCTGTGCTGAAAAATAGCGTTAAATCCCACAAAACCAAACCAAACTAATCCTCCTCGATTGGTCTGTTTAATCAAGCAGAAACGAGAGAGCGAGAGAGGTACATGTAAATTGAAAAGAATTAATCCACCCGATGTTGTTTCCACCTTAACAATAATTGAATAAATATTCATTTTTCAAACTCTTTGTTTTATATTGCTTCCATTACCTTTCGTACAAAAATGTGATTTCAATACCAGTGTCACTCCAGCAAGAAAGATGACAGACAGACAGACAGACAGAGAAAATAAAAAAATCACGGTGACAGCTTGACCATAGCAGTATTTTGATTTTTAAAAAGTTTTAAAAATAAAGTAATAATAAGAAATTCAAATAAGCGTAATTAAATGGAAAGAAGAATAACTATTTTGTTATGAAATAAACGTAACAACGATTGTCAAATGATTTTACAGTACCGTGGTGCCGACTTTGATTTATGCTAATTATCCAACCTCACATCTCTGTTATGTTTTCTCTTTATACAAGTTAAGACATGTAAACCTTTATGAAAAATGCTAAACCGCAATATGCCAGAATCATGGGAAATTACGTTTTCATTATTTAAATAACGACTCCATTGATCGTTAAAATTAACAGTCGGTCAAAACCAATGGGCCTTATATTCTTAGATTAGCTAAGGTATTGGCTGATCACGTGACTTGTTCCAAGAGTTATCTTCTCAGGAGATTCATAAACTTGAATTTTTTCTTTCTCTTTTTCTTTACAGTATTTATAACAACATCAGTAAATATTTTTATCGAAGTTTCTTTAGATAATGTTCCACATTCAATGAAACTGACTGCTTCAATTTCTTGTGTCATACTAATCCCGTCCTCTATCGAAACTGGTTTGTCCGTGTCAGAAGCGGCAGTGTTCTTGAGATCACATTGCGTATCAACAAGAATTAACAGCGGCTTCCTTCGGGCATACTTTTTCAACTCCGGTACCCAGAATCTGTTGACATTTTGGAATGATTCCCGGTCTACTGAAGAGTAACAGACAATAATACATTGGCTCTCCGCGTAGGCAAAACTTCTCAAGTCTTTGTGATCATGCTGCAAAGAAGACAAATTGTATGTGATAGAATATGTCATAGTTGAGGATGCTGCTAATAATTGTTTTTGAACGCATGAATTAGCATAGTTGAAGCTCAATATTACTGATAACATTACAACGCCATAATTTGATCGACATATATTTGTCACACAATTTTTCCAACTGATTAGTTCAATTTGAGTTCACCATTAACTTTGAATGTCTAATTCTAATTGTTTGCGTCTGTTCCATTGCCAAACTTTACTCAGGCTGCCTAACAACTGTCTTTGGACATAACAAAGACTATTTTCCGATTAATTCACCCAACGTTTGTCTACAGCCTTGAAAGGCTACAAGAAACTTATCCTTCACAGCCACTACAACAAACAGATACAGTTTAATGAGCCAAAGCTCTCACCTATAACCTTTATTCACTCATGCAAACATGTCAAAGAACATTTTCGCTATAGGCTCTTTACGTATGGAAAACCACATTGGCACAACAAAAAGGTTTCTTTTCTTTAATAAGAGAGACATAGATTGGTTCGTTGGTGTCTAATGGCGCATGAACACATGAAATGTTACATCGTGACGAAACAATTGGAGTAAAGTGCCCTTCCATGAAATGTTACATCGTGACGAAACAATTGGAGTAAAGTGCCCCGCTCAGAGACACACCACAACGCCTACCCGGTTTGCTCTGGGCAGCATTCGAACCCGCACCCTTCTTGGGGAGTCGACAGAGTTCATTTACAGTTAACTGGTGGATCCCCGACTCCGCCCACCAGTCAGTCAAATGCTGCCAGATTGCTACTTACTGGATATGTGAGGGTATTACGTAAAGTACCGCCAGATAGAAAGTTTGTCATCTGTCAGAGAAGCTTAGACACCTTCATGATTGGCACTATATAGACAGTTTATAATACGATCCTCATTAATATTCACGTGTCACAAAAATGAGGCTAAACTACGCATGTCTGTAAACAAACCATAAAACAACATCATTGACTTCAGTGTAATTAGAATCAGGCTATTGAGCTTCACCCACTCACATTAATATGCAAAAAGAAGAAGACCAAAGAAACAATGTACATAGTGCTGAAGTAACTTGTATTAGCACTAGGACCCGCACTTGCTCATCGGTTAGCGTGCCTGACTCGTGAGCGAAAGGGTGCGAGTTCGAATCCTACAATCGGCTAAAGTGGTGTATTTCAGGGCAAGACATTTTACTCCAATTGCCTCGGCACGAACCTACTTGTGATGCCGTGCCCTAAAACAGCATGCACCTACTTGTGATGCCATGCCCTAAAACAGCATGCACCTACTTGTGATGCCGTGCCCTAAAACAGCATGCACCTACTTGTGATGCCGTGCCCTAAAACAGCATGCACCTACTTGTGATGCCGTGCCCTAAAACAACATGCACCTACGTGTGATGCCGTGCCCTAAAACAGCATGCACCTACTTGTGATGCCGTGCCCTAAAACAACATGCACCTACTTGTGATGCCGTGCCCTAAAACAGCATGCACCTACTTGTGATGCCGTGCCCTAAAACAGCATGCACCTACTTGTGATGCCGTGCCCTAAAACAACATGCACCTACGTGTGATGCCGTGCCCTAAAACAGCATGCACCTACTTGTGATGCCGTGCCCTAAAACAGCATGCACCTACTTGTGATGCCGTGCCCTAAAACACCATGCACCTACTTGTGATGCCGTGCCCTAAAACAGCATGCTTATGCTTATTATCTAACTTAAATCAGTTATAATATATGTTCCTGTCTGTGAATCTACTGTATCAGTTATAATATATGTTCCTGTCTGTGAATCTACTGTACGTGCAGTAAATACTCATGACATTGGTATCGATTATATTTTTAAAATCTTTAACTGCGTGTTTCTTAAATTCTACTTTTAAAGTTCATACCGATCAAGATGTGTTATTTAACTTCTTAAGGTAATGACACCAACGTCATGGTACACACTGATACATATAAATTGATTGATATTGCTTAAATTATTCACTTTTCACCATAATTCTGGTAATCGAGATGCTGTTTTGAACGTGGGTGTGGGTGTAAATTAATAACTTCACCATTATGAGATTATAAATAAGTTACGAGTTAGTATTAGAAAAACATTTTGGTTGTTCTTGGACTGATTGTTTGTTGTTACAATGAAAAATACCACAAATAAAATCTTATGTTGACATTTTTAAAGAAAATGCTTGTCTGATTAAACAACAAAACTGTTGTTCTTGATCTTGAATAACTGTCTTTCATCACTAAATATAGCAATAATCCGTTGATTTCGTAGCTCCTTCTTTTTTCAAAGATGGAATATATTGGTAGCTTACGTCTTTATGGATTCTAACATTTTCATTACAAAACGGAACACAGTAATATTCGTCACGGTTTTGCTCATTGACGTGTTCAACGGCAGCCATCAATGATGCTTAGCCTCGTTTTCGACTTAATGACCTGGGGTCATATGAATACATGAATAAATTCTAAAGAAGGGTCTATAACATATACATGTTCAATAGCTATATCTTCAAACTTTCTCATTTAATTTCTGTTCAGTTTTTAGCATGCACAGATAATTTATTTTACTATCAATGAAATTTTTTAGCATGCACAGATAATTTATTTTACTATCAATGAAAGTTTTTAGCACAGATAATTTATTTTACTATCAATGAAAGTTTTTAGCATGCACAGATAATTTATTTGACTATCAATGAAAGTTTGTAACACAGATAATTTATTTTACTATCAGTGAAAGTTTTACCGTTATAAAGACCTTTATGTTTACATATATTGTAATGTTAATGAGTATTCAGAGCTATCTCTGCTCTAGCGATCTATTCATTGCACATATGGACAGTTCACTGTTATCATCCTTCAATGGTGCTACTGAAGGCAGTGGCAGTGACTTTAATGGACGCAAACAACAACACCTAGTTTTATTCCATTTGAGCATGAATCAACTTCTCTCTCTCTCTCTCTCTCTCTCTCTCTCTCTCTCTCTCTCTCTCTCTCTCTCTCTCTCTCTCTCTCTCTCTCGTGATAACCATACATCTGCGGAACATTAAAAAGCATTGTTCGCCAACCATGCATATACTTACATTTCCTGATAGATCAAATATACTTATTGTCCACTCCACTCCTTCATAAGAAATCTGTCCTGTAAAACATCGAGTTTGATTAATCAAGAAGATTCTTGAATCGATGATTGAATTTGGAATACTGCTACTGATGTGGTATATTGTTTTGTACAAATTTTATATTAAATTCTTTATATCGTCACCTTTATCAATATAACAACTATCCAGTGGCGTAGCACCAACCCCCCACCACCACCACCCCATAAAAAAAGTTAATTATGGGACCCCATTCCAATTAAAAGAAAACGTTGTTTGATGGGAATTTCGGGCCCCCACTGGGCTTGCGCCCCTCCCCACCTCGCAGTTGCGGGGATTGCTTGGGCGGTTGCTACGCCACTGCAAATATCTTAATACTACTACTGCTACTACTACTACTACTAACAATAATAATAATAATAATGTATTGCATTTTTAAATATGGTATTTGAAATAATTAACCGGATTAATTTCATTTGACTAATCAAAAGAAAGTAAAAAATCAAGTCCGTACCTGCATAGTTATCGAAAACTGTTGGAGTGTACCATTTGAGTTCCTTGTCAAGAAAGCTTTGTACAACTGCGGTTTTGCCAACCATGGCATCCCCAACAAGGCAACATTTGACAACATCTTTTGCCATATTTGGGGTCATCATCGTCAGTGTGCATTAAATCCTTCCAAATTAAATTTGGAGATTCTACGTGAGAAACGGCATATATATATATATATATATATATATATATATATATATATATATATATATATATATATATATATAGCAGCATGTACCGCATCACCCCTTCGGTTAAAAAAAATGGTATTCATACAAATGTACAACATTGACCTACCCTTCCCGCACACCAATTTCCAGGTGAAAGGATTCCCTGTCGCTTCTTTTATTTCCAAAATGAAATAGAAAGCATCTGCTTGCATCGTTATTATCAGTATGGTTACGGACTGTAACAGCTCTTTGAATGCTAAATTTCGCACTTAGCCGCCCGCGTGCCTCTCGAAGTGAACTTAATGTGTATTTGTGCTATTTGCAAAAAATCGCTTTCATGAGTGTATCAATTATGTGCTTAACCGAGCACCATGTATTTATTGTTATCAGTTAGTTTTGAAAAGAGACTCGATCCCCGAAGTAGGAGGTGTTTTTAGGTACTAGAAAAAGTGCGCAGAAAATGAGAAATATATTTTATATCCCTATCTTACTGATGGAGAGTACTACGGTCGTTCAGTTCGAAATGTTTGATTTACAGGTCAATAAGAATAGAAAGAAAAGATTTTATATTTATTATTTATTTAATTATGTTTCGTTTAGATGCATTACAAAGACGAATACATATTTCTTTTTTATTCACCTGTTATATTTGCAAAGTAGAGACACGGTGAAAATGAATACAAACACACACAATGCTCGGTGTCTTTTCGGATCATCACAAAATGTAAGTGTTATTTAAAAGGTTTTAAATATTAGTGCGCTTTATAACAAAGTTCTTTTTTAGTGAACAGAACATCAGTTCATCCTCTCAAAGTGCTCCCCATACACCTCTACAGTCTAATTATCCAATTATTAAATGACATTTTGTATTCAATTTTTGGTATGTTGTTCATACATTGGAAAACTCCATTTCCAACGGTATGGCGGCTTTCAAATCGTCTGCCCTCAGTGAATCATAACGGAATTCAGCCAAAAATCATTTGGAGCTAAACCAGGGCTGTATGGAGGATGTGGCTACGTTTGGATGCTGTGCTCTTTCAGGAAGTCTGTCACGACGGCAGATTCATGCACCGGTACGTTGTCGTGGAGTAAATGGATATTTCGGGTACCGGTGCGCGGACATTTGGTTCGGTAGTGTTCCGCAACACTAGGCATAAAAATGGCCAGTGACACTAGCAGAGGCAGGCACAGGTATATGGACGACCTGGCCTTTTGCATCGAAAAATAATATGCATATAACTCTTGACAATCCGACTACATCGAGCGATTTTTTTGGTCTCTTGTAGTTTTCTTCTATTCAAACTTTATTATTTCATTTGCGTTGGGTTCAAAAAACTAAATCCACGTTTTATCACCTATGACACTCTCCTTCAAACGTTTCTGGTCACTCTTTTCATATTTGGCGAGTAGGTGTTTGGAAATTTCAACCCGAGTCGGTTTTTTTATCAGCCGTCAACAAATGCGGGACACATCTTGCACAAACCTGTCTGAACTTCAAATGATTCTTCAGTATATTAAAAACAGCTGACGAATAAAATGCCCGGGATAATAGAAATATCTTGTAATGTGTATCAAGCATCTTCATCGATTGTTCCCTTCACATGAGCCACTTTCCGCTCAACAATAGCAAACAATGGTCTTTCAGACACGTAGGTCATCTTCCATCGATTCGCGACCATCTTTCAAACGATGAAACCACCTCAAAATTGTAGGATGTAACAAAGAATTACATCCGTAAACCTTATCCAAGTCAGGCTTGATATCAGTGAGACAGTACAGAGCGCTCAGATTTTACAGTATGTTTTTTGCTCAGTAGCAGAATTGTTCTCCTTCTCCGACATTTTTACGTCACTGTCATTTACCTTTGTTACGTCACACGCATACGTGCAGCTGCAGATCATTTTATAGAACGTTATTTTGTCTAGCAACAACAACTATAATGTCGTCATCTCTTTCAGAGAGCACAAGTTGGCCGTTATTCTTGGTTGAAAGATCAAGTATACGGTTATCCCTAGTGAGGATGGTATGCAATTGACCTTGGTCCTTTGTACCCAGAAGTAGTATAGTAGAGCACTTGGGGCACAAATGGGCCGGTATGGGCACAAGGAGAAATGTAATGTTAAAAATGTCCATGCTTTTAACATTGTGGGCCGGTATGGGCACAAGGGGAAATGTGATGTTAAAAATGTGTATAGGTTTAACATTCAAGATCTGTACGGGCACAAGGGAAATGGTAATGTGAAAAACATTGACACCTACTGACCAACAAACAGATAGACTCTGTCCGCGTCGGTTCAAATCCCGGCTCGGCCAACGTGGGTATGTGAGAAAGCATGCCAGTAGCTTTCCCGTGAGTCGGTGGTTCTTCTCGGGATCTTCCTCACCAAATATACTGGTCATCATGGCAGTGGCAGCGCGAGGGGGGGGGGCAATTGCCCCCGGACACCGGGCGAGGGGGGCGCCGTCGGGAGCTTTTTTACCCCGCCCCTCCCCCGTAATCCCCCAGTTTGAGGGCTTAGATGGGTGGGAGGAGTTGGGAGTTGGGCGGGAGAACTGACATAAAAACTGCTCTGTTGCAAAGTAGGGGCGCCACTAAAGAACATTGCCTCGGGCGCCATGTATAGCCCTATCATGTGCTGAAAAATTGCGGTAAACCCACAAAACCACAAACCCTCAAAGAAACACTGTAATACAGGGGTATTTGGATGGTTTGTTCAACGTGTATACGCTTACCGCAATTTTAAGTGGAGAAAATCTTCTTATGGCTATGTCTTAACAACATTAGAAAATACTTTTTAGGTTGGGAGATTTTTATCTCGATATTTTCTTTTTTCTCCTCGTGGCCATTTACCGTCGCGGTTCTGATACCAATTATTGTTGTTGTTATTATTATTATTATTATTATTATTATTATTATTATTATTATTATTATTATTATTAAAATTGCATCTCATGCAAGAGATGTTTGTTTATTTACATAGTATACTCGAAGGAAGAAAAAACATAGTTTTGTCAATAAAAAAATAAAATCTTAACTTGAGTGTGCGTTGCCCAACGAATTTTTCTTTACACGTCTAGCCAAGCAAGAAAAGGAGCAACTTTAATCTTAAAATTTGACCTGTTTTTAAACCACATAAAGACAAAGTTTTGGAATGTCCCTGCATTTATATTTGATTTTTTTCTCCAACAATAAGCAACTAGAGCTAACCGTGTCTACAGCAGGTAAATAAAAACACTTTAAACTTTCGAACAATATTTTAGGTGTCTGACATTGAAGTAATTAAACTGTAAGAAACATATTGATATATTATTCTTAATGGAAAGCAATATGTGTTATATAAATTATTATTTCATTATCATTTAAAAACGCAACACTCTCTTGACTATTGAAAAATTCGTCGTTTTTAGTTAACGAACTAACTAACTAACTAACTAACTAACTATATATATATATATATATATATATATATATATATATATATATATATATATCAGATAGTTTGGGTTCTTCTTATCTTTCCTTACATCGATTAATAAACTTTCTATTCTATTTTTTTCAGACTGTGAAAGGTCATTTTCAAACATGAACAGGATCAAGCGTGTACTAAGGAATAGGCTATCACAAAGGGTGCTCTGTTACCTTGAAACCTTCAGCACAGCAGGATTTTGCCTGATGGACTTTGACTATTATGTGTCAGTAAAGAGATATGGGGTAGTGAAGAAAAGTAATATATCTATTATTTAAATTAAAAGACTGTAATGAGTTTTGGCATGAAAACATAATACAACTTATTTAAATATACGTATTTTCTTACATATTGCAGTCATTTATTTTTTCTCACTTTTATGACGATATCGCATGTTTTGTGACGGTACTGCGCACTTATCCCAGTACTATCATAAATTCCTGGGGTGGGGATGAGGTGGGGGAACACTGAAACCGTTTTGAATATTCACCTCAGCAATGATTATCTTCATAATAGGCAATATAGGTCTGCAATGATTATATTCATAAAAGGCAATATAGGTCTGCAATGATTATATTCATAAAATGCAATATAGGTCTGCAATGATTATCTTTATGAAAGGCAATATAGGTCTGCAATGATTATATTCATAAAATGCAATATAGGTCTGCAATGATTATATTCATGAAAGGCAATATAGGTCTGCAATGATTATATTCATAAAATACAATATAGGTCTGCAATGATTATATTCATGAAAGGTAATATAGGTCTGCAATGATTATATTCATGAAAGGCAATATCGGTCAGCAATGATTATATTCATGAAAGGCAATATCGGTCAGCAATGATTATATTCATGAAAGGCAATATCGGTCAGCAATGATTATATTCATGAAAGGTAATATAATTCTGCAATGGTTCGATTCATAAAGGCAATATATAGGTCATTGTTATAATGCAACAGTATCTACATAATGTGCTTTTTTCTGTTACTCTCCGCCGATAGAATGGTATCAGAATGCCATTTTTAAATAGTGACGATAAGTTCAAAGAAAGGTTATTCTAATATTCTGCTGTCAGAGTACAACACGACATGTGTCAGCGTGTAAGTTCAGACAGCAAATAGAGCCACAAAAACCGCCAAAATGATTCTACTGTTCATCGAAATTCCGTAATTATCTTTGTACAAAGCGTCTTCATAGTCAACCCCTTTTGCTCCCAAAGAGAATACTGAACTAGCATATTTAAAGAAAATTAATTCATAGATTTTAACATCTGCCGTGTGTTCACCAATTAGTAAAGATTCCAAGGGACATAGCTGGCTCAGTTGTTAGCTTGTTGGACTCGCGACAGAAAAGACGCGGGTTCGAATCCTACCATCAGATCAACCTGAGCCTGTAGTTTGTTCCTGGACAAGGTAATTTGTTCCAGGTGCCTCGGCACTAAAGGACTTCATGTGTTTCTGTGCTGTAAAAAAACAACAATCTGCAATCTAAATCAAAAGTCTTTCTTTTTGGACACTTTTAACGCCAAATTTTCAGACCGAGTTTTTCTTGTGTAAGCACGCTAACATTTTACAACTGTTCACATACAGAAATAATACACAGAATTATACATATCTCTTTTCATTTTTGTTTTTCCTTTCGGGCAGATTGATCTTTTTTATATTGTCAGACGTACTTCTAATATCTTATGAGCTTAGTATATCAATTTATGACACTTTGAATCTCGAGATGTCTCCCAAATCTGGAATCATTCCTATTTTCCAAGTGCAGTGTATACTTAGGGCACATACAAGTTTCCAAAACATAAAAGAAAGATGAGTACGAAATTGCATTTCATAAATCACAAGGTTTCTCAATGATTCTCAGTTTGGGAATTATGGGATCTTATCGGAAATTGGATTCCATGTTCTGATGCTTTATAGATTTGTTTTGCTCGAATTGTTGTCTTTCAAAACTGTTTTCATCAATTTTGTTTTCCTCAAAATGATTTCCCTGAAGACATAGATGACATAAAACGTGATAGATTTTATGGTACGAACACATATTTAAATCATTTTGTTTGAGAGTTTGACTGAAATGGCGTCTGCTTGTTATCGGAAGAAATTGAAATTGAACTCTCCCTCATCAAGCTGATTGCATTTTAAGATTCCATGGAGTAACGACTTTGTATAGCGGCACATGAGTTGTCTTTGGTACTTCATAGTCAATGCAGATCCTCGCTTGTTGCATCTCTAATGTGTAATATACAGATGTGTCTTCTATATTTAAATTATTTCCAGAATGTTTTACTTATTTTACAGTGCCATAGTGTCATATGTTATTATTTCAAGCATGGCGTTTCACAGGGCGAGGGGAACTGAGGCACTACACAGGAAATACTTTATTTAAAATGTTTTCGTATCTATGTTAAATACATTACCCATTGAAGATTCCACGTATTGTATTTAACCTCCAATAGCTTCTTTAAACAGCTATATACAAAGCCTATGGGTTGCTTTACAGTAACTCCCAAAGGCTACAGAAGGAAATTTTCTTTCTGTAATGTTGATTACATCGATTTTTTCTACAGTGTGCAAGCACGACCATTTAGTTGCTTACAACTTCCAATGTGAACCCGCTTTGGGATTTTTGCACACAAAAATAATTTTTCAGAAGGAGAATTAGCATGCGTATATGTTCTGGTAATATTTTATACTTGAGCTAAAAACAATGCCAGTAAATAAAGTTTCTGCCGAAATTAGCCCATAATGCATCAATCCTATACTCAACACAGGCTACCATAGTGGCTTAATAAAATCTATCAGTAACAATGTTATATCTTAACTATGGCCTGTCTAACTTCCAAAGTGTCTTGATATTTTTACAGATTATGTGAAACATTGATTTTATCATCATGAAGATTTTTGCAAAAGTGTATTTCTATTTCAATCTTTGTTCATGAGATTGATATCTGCACTACTTATGTGACTGGAAAATTATTTATTATTTTTTATATATTATTCTTTGGAAACCAAAGACAACCAATATCAAGTGCATTCAAATGAAAAGACTTGATTTATCAATAGAAGCCACAGAGACATGTTAATCATTTTTTTTTGGGGGGGGGGGGGGGATTAAGAATGGGAAACAGAGCAAGTCTAGTGTTCCGGTTGCGGCATATTTACTGACATAAGCGAAATATAACTTCAAAACATTTTCAGATTAACTATAATATATCCAATGTGCAAGAATCCCACCATCATTACTTTGCATATGTACTTGTGTGTGCATATTTTTCCACACATAAACAAGTACGTTAGTGTCGAAACAAATAGAACCTTGTCAAAGCATGACGTCAAGCAAATGTGTTGTATATAGCTGTGGCCCCTTTTTTCACGTTCCTTATTATAACTAAATTATGCTTTCTGTGAAATTTTTGTATCCCAACTTCACATGCCTCTTCTACCAAACAAAATATAATATACGAACTATTTTGTTTTCACTCGTTTTGGGTCAATGATGTCATTAAAGGTAAATGTGCATTTAAGTGCAGTAAAGCAAGCGTTTTGTGTCTAAACAGATTTCACCGTTTGTTCTTATTTGCATGAAACGAACTCAGATTAATAATACTTGGGTTTTTCTGTCCTTACTTGTATATAAGTGCCACACAGAAAGGATTCTGTAATCAATATCTTAAAACGTTTAACTGTAACAACTAGAAGTGAATTGCTGAAAAAATGTGCTATTACAAAAATTAGCCTTTTCTGTAACATGGTAGAAAAAGACTTCATATGTAAATAGTGGCCATTTTGAACTGCCCTCATGCCCGTGATAATTATTACAGCATAATGGATTTATTGACGTCACATCAACTCCATGGCGTGACATCACCAATAGCAATGTCAGCTATAGTTTGAGGCATTTGAAACGGACTGACTTCTTTTTTCTTCAGCAAAAAGTTCCAGGAATTACATTAAAAAATAAAATAGCACATTTTTCATTGGTGCTTTTGTCGTCAAATGTTGTTCTCAAAGTCTATATTACATTATCATGAAATTTTTTCTCATATCTAGCCCAGTTTGGGATGTATGACTACGATTACATGCGAGTCTCACTGCCAAAGGATAAGAACTTCAAAAAAATTATGCCTACTTCGACCCCCCCCCCCCCACACACACACACACTCACACACCTACTATCGAATATTTGTCACAGAATTCAGGTGCTTTGTCACCTTGGTATTTTGTCCGCAGCAAGACGTATAATGGCCCTGAGAAGAAACAACATAATTCGGAAAAAGAAACTGATAAATTTCCGTATCGAGATAATCTAACAATTTCAACAATTCCATATAAACTTCAACTATGTTGAATTTCATCAAAGTTAATGCCAGTGACTTATGCATTTAACTTTCATTCAAGCTGGATATGTTGTCTTGATTGAGCAACTTGATAGAACTTCAAACTTAAATGTAATTAACTACGCAGTTGAGTCAACTTCAAAATAAAAAAAAATAATGTATGTATTTCAAGTCAGAACTATCTGAAATCTCTTCAAAAGTCTTCACATTAAAGATAAAGCTACAACACTCCCAACTACGCCATTGTGATTCAGTCGAGTCCCAAAACTGAAGTAAAAATATGATCATGTTCATGCCGAATATGCTCGATCTTTGACTTCAGAGTCCATGTAGAAACTGTTATAATTTTCCCTGCTTAAAAGTCTCGCCAGTGGAAAGTTGTCTTAGACTTTATTTATGATGCAAAAGATTAAACTGTTATCCTATTAATTTTATTTTCAGCAGAGGGAAAAACTAAAAATTATAATGCTGAAAGACCAACTAAACATAGTCAACATCAACGGTTAGTTAAACACTTGTTAGCAAGTTTTTATTAAACTGCATGGAGCCAATGGGATGAGGGTACTTAACATAAGGGATTTCAAATATTAATCACGGTATTTTCTTTCTTCATCATGTTCAATATCACACTCATGTACATCCATCAGCACAGATGGGCCATAATTATGAATGGCCTTTGCAGGCAGCCTAACTTCGTGTTTACATAGGTGACGTTATCGTGCAGTAGGGATATTGATGGTTCTGTGCTATGCTAACTGAATATTTTTGCTCAGGTGACTTCTATAGTAAACATGCTTCACTTGAATGTTAAGCAGATAAACATCTTTCAAGTAGAAGAAGACGCTGTTTATGATGAAGATGATGAGAAGAAGGATGAGGAGAGTACTAAGGAAAAGGAGGATGGAGACGATGAAGTGGACACAGGAGAACGATAAATAAGAAAGGAAAACAGACGGTTAAATATGAGAAGCATACTTGTCATCTGCACGAATTACATAGTTTATTGGAAATTCAGCCACTGTCTTCTGATTTACGTTTAGTGGATGGAATCAAGAGTTGTTAAAAGGTTGCTTTTTCCCGTATACGAGAGCTATTTGAAAAGTTCTGAATATGTCTTTAAAACTTTTTGTTTCATTGAACCTGTCAATAAATTTAACGCTGATTGATAGACAAAATAACGTTCTATAAAATTATCTGCAGCTGCACGTGCAGCACGCCGGACGCATGCAGATATATGCATGTGACGTAACATAGGTACATCTAAACATGTCGGAGAAGGAGAACAATTGTGCTACTTAGCAAATAACATACTTTAAAATCCGGGCGCTCTTAGGATACACATAAGACTGATATTAAGGCCAACTTGGATAAAGTTTACGGATGTAATTCTCTGTCATATCCTACAATTTCGAGGTGCTTTTCATCGTTTTAAAGATTGTCTGGAAGACCGTTCTCTGCGACTAGTAAGCAGGAAGTGGCTGCTATGAAGGGAGGAACTGATGAAGATGCTCGATACACAGTGGAAGATATTTCTATTATCACGGACATTAATTTGTCACCTGTTTTAATATATTGAAGAATCATTTGACGCTCAGAAAGGTTTGTGCAAGATGTGCCCCGCATTTTTGAACCGCTGATCTAAAACAGACTCGGGTTGAAGTCACCAAACACGCTACTCGCCAAATATGAAAATAGTAACCAGAGACATTTTAATGATACGTAGTCGGACTGTCAAGAGAGTTTTATATGCATTATTTTTCGATGCAAAAGACCCGGTACCTGTGCCTGACTTTGCTAGTGTTACTGGACATTTTTATGCCTCCAAAGTGTTGACGAGGAATCCATCTACTCCATGACAACGCACCGGCGCATAAATTCGTCGTGGTGACAGACTTCCTGAAGAAGCACAGCATCCAAACGTAGCCACATCCTCCATACGGCCCTTATTAAGCTCCAAGTGAATTTTGGCTGAATCCCGTTATCATAGATTCGCTGAACGGCAGACTATTTGAAAGCCGCCATGCGGTTGGAAGTATTGTTTTCCACTGTATGAACAACATATCAAAAAGTGAATACAAAATGGCATTTAATAATTTGATAATGACTGAGAAAGTGTGTAGAAGTTGATGGGGAGTACTTTGAGGGGATTAACTCACGTACTGTTCACTAATAAATAACTTTGTTGTACAGCTCACTAATAGTCAGAACTTTCTAAATACCCTTCGTATTTGCTGGGGGTTGGGTGGGGTGGTTAAATCATATCATTTTCATGCGTAAGGTTGATTATCACATATATCTGGTGCTATTATTTAAATACAAGGTTAATAATGTGTGCCTAACTTTGTAACCACGATTATGTTTCACTCGCTAACGTCTACTGAACTATTCCAACAAATGAAATATTGCGTCAGAAATATCTTCGTCATTTCCAAGTGAGCAATCCTGTTCTTTATTTAGACTTACGGTTCTTTTCCTTGATGGCAATAACATTTTAAATACAGTCACACTTCACAGAACAATGGTGCCAAGTTACGTGTAATAACCGGAAAAATGAATGATTATTTCCGTGAGACATGTAAAAATAACTTCATTTCCGAGATGTTGACATAGTGCACTGGGTTAGGGCACTGAAATGCTTTTTTTTTAAACCGGAGAAATTATTAACTGAATACAGTCCATACACTGTTTACATACGTAGAAAATATATATTTTCTGCCATCAGACCATACTATACAGATATGCAACAAACAAAAATATGTAGTTTACCAGAAGCATAAGATCGTTGCAGCTAGAATGGACTAAATTGTTGACTGATTTTACTTAAAGCTTATATGAATGAATAAAAATGATAGGAAAAAAATTCTCAGAATTCAGGTGATTGGACAAGAAATCGACCAATCGCCACAACCGACCACTAGTTAGCATAGCATATTCTTTGACGCCTATTTGTTTCTTTTGAAATTTTTATCACTTCAAAAGAGACTTATTTTCAGTTGATATTAAAAGTTTCACGCACATTGAATTAAAAATAATGAAGTTATTACCAATTGAATTTATACATATTACTTAGTATAAAATGTCTCAGTGTTTAACTATTATGGCAGCAGACGTCCTCCTCGTCAGACAAGCTAAGCACAACATGTGTCATTACTTAATGGACCACAAGTTGCCTTGTACAAGATTGGCTAGTGACCCATTTAAATTTCCAATAAACATCAATTGAATGACAGCTGGTTGTCACGGAATTATGTGTAGTTAATGTTTATGCATTGTATATGTGAATGAAAATGTACTCGGGTTTAGCTCCCGCGTACAGCGTTACCCGAGCGTGGTTTATTTTCGACTTTAGCTATTTCAAAATACTGAGTTCGGTTTGCCCAATTCTGCACGAACAAAAAGTGCCTGCAGTGAGAAACCCAATTACCTCAAGTATCTCTGGCCGTGCATTTAACCATAACCAGGATACTTGTAGAGTAAAGTCTCCATGTGTTATCACAATACAACGAGTTTTGTCAGACAGCTGTCCACTTTACGGATGGCTTCCTGATGGATGATTCTCGTCTGGAAGTCACTCAGAGTTCTTGATATCTGAGTCCATCTCAGAATGTAGGTGGACTCATGTATTGGGGATTCTGGGGAAAAAAACTTCAGAACTTACATCGGGTTTTGCCCAACCAAAACAAGGCTTTTTGGCCGTGTATCTGAAAAGATGCACACAAATAACCATTTTACCGACGGATTCCTGATGAGGCTTGTCTGAGGACCTCTGAGAATTGTTAATATCTGGGTCCATCTCAGTAAGTTAGGAGGACTCGGATGTTGGAGATTTTGGGAAAATTAAAAACTTCTGAATTTACATCGGGCTCTGACTAACTAAAACAAGGTGTTGACTGTGTATCTGTACATACCAATAACCACTTTGACGGAAGAAATCTTCAGCTGTAGTGGTATGTGAAATATAAAAATGTATTCTTTCTTGCTATCCGTTTTATGTGATAGAATTGTTTTATAGATTTATTGTTTGGGAATTTATTATAAATTTTACAGAGATTCAGATCTATGTCATATAACACCATACTATCCGATAGACCATAGTCTGTTTCAAGTTAGCCATTTTTATAACTGAACGGACAAATTGAATTCAATTATATGTTGCATGCATTAAATGTTGAATAATGTTCGAGTTCTTGTAATCCAGTGAGATTATTCTTGTCGGACACAGATTCATGTGCGAACGTGGTTATTATAGTAATAATCTCGTTCAGTAGTTCTGATGAAATGATTTAATGTGTAACGAAGCCAATTCATGTGTGTGCATGCGTAATGTATATTATCGTATTCGTACTTCACCGTGTCTCATGTACTACATGGCACAGTCATTAACATTTCTAGCTGTTTTTGTGACGGAGAGTCATAGAACTCTGTGAGGTTTCGTGCAACCCGTATGCTGGGGTCCATGGTGACGTTGGCTCGGAGAACGGTATTGGTTTACTCGCAGTGAGGGACCAAAGCTTCGGGACCGGCGGGTTTGTATGGAATAAGGAGGCTCTTGGAGAATCCATCGGCAGACTGGGAGGGGCGGGCCATGCCTGGTGGCTCCATGACTATTCGACGAGAGCTGTGGAACCGGAAATACATCGTGATCGTCAACTGGACGCCACGATATACATATGTTCCACTTTTGAATTAATATTTTTCAATATCGCTATATGAATGAAATCAATAATTCAATATCGCTATGTGACCAAATATCAATAGTACATACATCCTACTTGTGGATGAAGCATACATTATTCATATTTGTGTATAAATCATATACTTTGATCATCCTTGGTGATATAATCATACATTGTTCATATCTGTGTATAAATTCCATACATTGATCGTCCATGGTGATAGATTCATACATCAGTCATATTTGTTTATAAGTTCCATACGTTGATTCTTCTTTGATTACTCGTTGAAGTTACATGTTCTGATTAGTTCCATTTAGGGACGATATAATTTCCTTATATCCGTTGTTGAACTCGGTGTGCATCATTCTGTTAAATCCATTGTTGGATTTATGCGCACGATTATGGTGTCAGATTCATTCATCGTTCAATTACATTATAAATAAACATTTAATTCACGAAATTGTTTTCAGAGTCTTCGCTAAATCCAATCCCATCCCGGCTTCATCCTGTTTCACTGGTGATAGATAGGTATACATTATAGTCAATAACGAAATGATAGGTTGATGGAAATTATCATCGTTAAATCCAGGTGTTAGTGATTAAAAAGTGCACGGCTTCATCTTTTTGATATTACGTAACTTCTCCCAATTACGTCTTGAAAAAGAGGTAATATTTTAGCTGACATACATACATACGTATATGCATAAATATATAGTGTATTTACGTACGTGATTACATACAAACTGTCAGACAGACAAACAACCTGATAGAAGGGTGAAAAGATAAGAGACATATACTCAAAAATGCAACTAGACAGGAAAAGATTAGTTGTTCTTAAAAAAAGAGGTCTTAGCCCGTGGCTTTGAAAAGGTACAGTATTCAGAATTCAGCACACTTATATCATTTGTCAAGTCTTATATCTGACATTCATATACAATTATTCCCTTTGCCATTTATACCTTACGGTTACCTGTATCCCCATGCCATATATACCTTACGGTTACCTGTATCCCCATGCCATGTAAACCTTACGGTTACCTGTATCCCCATGCCATATATACCTTACGGTTACATGTATCATTATGCCATATAAACCTTACGGTTACCTGTATCCCCATGCCATATATACCTTACGGTTACATGTATCATTATGCCATATGTACCTTACGACTACATGTATCCCCATGCCATATATACCTTACCGTTACCTGTATCCCCATGCCATGTAAACCTTACGGTTACCTGTATCCCCATGCCATATATACCTTACGGTTACATGTATCATTATGCCATATAAACCTTACGGTTACCTGTATCCCCATGCCATATATACCTTACGGTTACCTGTATCATTATGCCATATAAACCTTACGGTTACCTGTATCCCCATGCCATATATACCTTACGGTTACATGTATCATTATGCCATATGTACCTTACGACTACATGTATCCCTATGCCATATGTACCTTACGGTTACCTGTATCCCATGCCAGATATACCTTACGGTTACCTGTATCATTATGCCATATATACCTTACGGTTACCTGTATCCCCATGCCATATATACCTTACGGTTACATGTATCATTATGCCATATATACCTTACGGTTACATCTATCATTATGCTATATATACCTTACGGTTACATGTATCCCTATGCCATATCTACCTTACGGTTACCTGTATCCCCATGCCATATATACCTTACGGTTACATGTATCATTATGCCATATGTACCTTACAAATACATGTATCATTACGCCATATGTACCTTACGACTACATGTATCCCTATGCCATATGTACCGTACTGTTACCTGTATCCCTATGTCATATGTACCTTACCGTTACCTGTATCCCTATGCCATATATACCTTACGGTTACCTGTATCCCTGTGCCATATATACCTTACAACTACATGTGTCCCTATGCCATATGTACCTTACGGTTACATGTATCATTATGCCATATATACCTTACGACTACATGTGTCCCTATGCCATATGTACCTTACGGTTACATGTATCCCTATGCCATATATACCTTACGGTTACATGTATACCCATACCATATATACCTTACGATTACATGTGTCCCTATGCCATATGTACCTTACGGTTACCTGTATCCCTATGCCATATATACCTTACGGTTGCCTGTATCCCCATGCCATATATACCGTACGGTTACATGTATCCCAATGCTATATATACCTTACGGTTACCTGTATCCCTATGCCATGTATACCGTACGGTTACATGTATCCCCATGCCATATATACTTTACAATTACCTGTATCCCCATGCCATATATACCTGACGGTCACGTTTATCCCTATGTCATATATACCGTACGGTTACATGTATCCCTATGCCATATATACCGTACCGTTACATGTATCTCTATGCCATATATACCGTACGGTTACATGTATCCCAATGTCAGATATATCTTACGGTTACCTGTATCCCCATGCCATATATACCTTACGGTTACCTGTATCCCTATGCCATATATACCTTACGGTTACCTGTATCCCTATGCCATATATACCTTACGGTTACATGTATCCCTGTGCCATATATACCTTACGGTTACGTTTATCCCTATGCCATATATACCGTACGGTTACATGTATCCCTATGCCATATATACCTTACGGTTACCTGTATCCCTGTGCCATATATACCTTACAACTACATGTGTCCCTATGCCATATGTACCTTACGGTTACATGTATCATTATGCCATATATACCTTACGACTACATGTGTCCCTATGCCATATGTACCTTACGGTTACATGTATCCCTATGCCATATATACCTTACGGTTACATGTATACCCATACCATATATACCTTACGATTACATGTGTCCCTATGCCATATGTACCTTACGGTTACCTGTATCCCTATGCCATATATACCTTACGGTTACCTGTATCCCCATGCCATATATACCGTACGGTTACATGTATCCCCATGCTATATATACCTTACGGTTACCTGTATCCCTATGCCATATATACCGTACGGTTACATGTATCCCCATGCCATATATACTTTACGATTACCTGTATCCCCATGCCATATATACCTGACGGTCACGTTTATCCCTATGTCGTATATACCGTACGGTTACATGTATCCCTATGCCATATATACCGTACGGTTACATGTATCCCTATGCCATATATACCGTACGGTTACATGTATCCCAATGTCAGATATATCTTACGGTTACCTGTATCCCCATGCCATATATACCTTACGGTTACCTGTATCCCTATGCCATATATACCTTACGGTTACCTGTATCCCTATGCCATATATACCTTACGGTTACATGTATCCCTGTGCCATAAATACCTTACGGTTACGTTTATCCCTATGCCATATATACCGTACGGTTACATGTATCCCTATGCCATATATACCTTACGGTTACCTGCATCCCAATGTCAGATATATCTTACGGTTACCTGTATCCCTGTGCCATATATACCTTACGGTTACCTGTATCCCTGTGCCATATATACCTTACGGTTATCTGTATCCCTATGCCATATATACCTTACGGTTACCTGTATCCCTATGCCATATATACCTTACGGTTACCTGTATCCCTATGCCATATATACCTTACGGTTGAAAATGATTTAAGGGCTGTTATAAAGCCATTTTACATTGACTTATTTGTCATAAGCCATTTTACATTGACTTATGTGTCATAAGCCATTTTACATTGACTTATGTGTCATAAGCCATTTTACATTGACTTATGTGTCATACGCCATTTTACATTGACTTATGTGTCATAAGACATTTTACATTGACTTATGTGTCATAAGCCATTTTACATTGACTTATCTGTCTTAAGCCATTTTACATTGACTTATCTGTCATAAGACATTTTACATTGACTTATGTGTCATAAGCCATTTTACATTGACTTATCTGTCATAAGCCATTTTACATTGACTTATGTGTCATAAGCCATTTTACATTGACTTATGTGTCATAAGCCATTTTACATTGACTTATGTGTCATAAGCCATTTTACATTGACTTATGTGTCATAAGCCATTTTACATTGACTTATGTGTCATACGCCATTTTACATTGACTTATGTGTCATAAGCCATTTTACACTGACTTATGTGTCATAAGCCATTTTACATTGACTTATGTATCATAAGCCATTTTACATTGACTTATGTGTCATAAGCCATTTTACATTGACTTATCTGTCATAAGCCATTTTACATTGACTTATGTATCATAAGCCATTTTACATTGACTTATGTGTCATAAGCCATTTTACATTGACTTATGTGTCATACGCCATTTTACATTGACTTATGTGTCATAAGCCATTTTACACTGACTTATGTGTCATAAGCCATTTTACATTGACTTATGTATCATAAGCCATTTTACATTGACTTATCTGTCATAAGCCATTTTACATTGACTTATGTATCATAAGCCATTTTACATTGACTTATCTGTCATAAGCCAATAATGTTTTGGTGAAGAGAAGAATCTGCTAATATAATTCATCACTAGACATGAAGTTCACGTTTATACATCAGTTCCATTTTGTAGCAATGTTTAAATAGATTCTAATGTAATTAAACCAGATTTTACACGATTTACTCAGAATGCATATGATTTAAAGTTGGTTGATTTTCTTTCCAAGCTCGTCTCCTTCTTTTATTCGTCGATGCAGATAATTCAGGTGCTGGAAAGAGAACTGCACTTTTCACTTGCATCTTTGTCTTCAATATATATCTGTTGGTGACTTATTGATGTCGTTTGTTGATTGAAACAAAGAATCAATATTTACGAATGTAAACTTTAAATTAACACCATGCTGACAAATAATATAACTTCCTTCAATACTTAAAACTAAAATAAATAGAATTTATAACGAACACATATATAAAGTAATTACATTCCACTATTTATAATGAACACAGATATATAGTAATTACATTCCACAATTTATAACGAACACAGATATATAGTAATTACATTCCACTATTTATAACGAACACAGATATATAGTAATTACATTCCACTATTTATAACGAACACAGATATATAGTAATTACATTCCACTATTTATAATGAACACAGATATATAGTAATTACATTCCACTATTTATAATGAACACAGATATATAGTAATTACATTCCACTATTTATAATGAACACAGATATATGGTAATTACATTCCACTATTTATAATGAACACAGATATATAGTAATTACATTCCACTATTTATAATGAACACAGATATATAGTAATTACATTCCACTATTTATAATGAACACAGATATATAGTAATTACATTCCACTATTTATAACTAACACAGATATATAGTAATTACATTCCACTATTTGTAACGAACACAGATATATAGTAATTACATTCTACTATTCCCTTTATAACCATGTATTAGATGGTTTGATATATCGAGAAGAAGTTGAGTTATAATATCAAAATTGGCCTTGTCCTTGTTTTGATTTGTCATTAATCACGTATTTGACCTAAATGAAACAGCTCAGCACGAACAATTCATTTGGTAATAGTATCCAGACAGAGCAAATCAGCTGAAGTTACCATTAGTGACTGACTACATTACTGATAGTGGAAACTCTTCCCAGCAACCGATAATATAGCCAGCAATCGATAATATAGCCATATAGCCAGCAATCGATAATATAGCCATATAGCCAGCAATCGATAATATAGCCAGCAATCGATAATATAGCCAGCAATCGATAATATAGCCATATAGCCAGCAATCGATAATATAGCCAGCAATCGATAATATAGCCATATAGCCAGCAATCGATAATATAGCCAGCAATCGATAATATAGCCAGCAATCGACAATATAGTCAGGGACTTGTAAAGGACCTCAGCCAGAGAAAAATAAGAAACTTCACCTCGGTACATGAGAGTTTATGTACCCTAGTAAATTTATAAGATCACTGTTTCTACTTAGACAACAGTGTTTGGAAATAGCTTAGTAGCATGTACATAGAGACAGATTAAAACTTCTTTTAATCATAAAAGGATAAAATATTATAGCTTTAGAAAATCAAGATGACGACAATTAGGACCTAAATAGAGCCAAAATAGCGGAATCTTATGATTGAGCCACAAGAAGACGGACAAAAATTGCTTGACACAATTCTTCCCACTTGAAATGAGCGGTAAATTAGGAGCTAAATCACCAACAACTAGTGTCATATTTCTTCAACTACTTTGGTGATAATTTAGTTTTTGTAGACGGCGTTGAAGAATTTAGCAATACAGCGCCGGTTTGTATGTCGGCTTCTTTTATAAATATGTAGATCATATGTAATTATAATTATATAGCAAATGGATTGCTTTTAGAATCTCCAAGGTCAGTCATCCGCTAATCTCTCATGCATAACGGCAATCGCTATCCCCTTCATAGGTTGGCCTTGAGCAAATTTTCTCGCAAACGTGTAAAAAAATTGATTCACCAAATTGACAGTCATTGCCTGGTATCGATACTGAATGCAAGGAACAGTGGTAACCTATGGTGTACCTACTCGTATGTTACTCCGGTGAGTTATTTTCTTTATTTTTCATCATAATGAAAGCAAAATCTCGTTTTTGATGCTAACAATGCTTTGCACTAATTGCTAATTATGAAGTCCTCTAAGACTGAAAAGGTAATGTCATTCATCTCATATGTCACATAAAGTACAGCATAAAAAGTCCAAGATGAATTGCAAAAAAGAATGGTTCTGTAGCTCATTCATCAAACGATGATATTATACTTTCTTGACATCCTAAGTAGGTATGATAGCATAAACGACACATCAGCCCCCGGATGTTAGTCTGGTTCAAAACTATCAACTAATACATCGCCTTTCATGCCAGACGGTGACGATACAAATATTGTACATTGTATGTACTTTGGTCATTATTTCTGTCTGTGTGAAAATAGGTGTATATTTTGTAAGCACAATTATTGCTTTGATTAAAACAATAATCTTGCTTTTGACATATTATCTTTTTTAAATTGTATTCACTACAAACTGTAATCAATATTCCCTTTCAATCGAGATATTTATAGCCCGAGGAATAAGTATACAAATTAAAACATTTTACTATTTACAAAATTGTAGTCTAAAACAGAAACAGTGTAATCTGAAATGCATGTAATCACACGTCGGATTCATGGGAAATCATGTCTAATAATGAATATGTCAAAGGATTTACAAAACTTAAACCAGCATGGATTTTCAAACACAAAACAAATAAGTAGAAACAGAGACAGAAAAAATAGACACAACAAGAAATGCATTCATGGAATATCAATATTATTGCAGTATCATATGTGTAAATGTAAAACGTAACTAAACATACGGATGTACGGACAATGGGTAATACAATATGACCCTTCCACATTCGTGACGGGCTGTAAAATAAGTCACAAGATGTTCCATTAAAATAATACTGTAATTATAACCCAAGGGTTTCCATTTGGAATTAGGTATTATAGATAGGAAACTATGTTTCCGAGTTTACAAACAAATATGTTGATAATTAGTATGAAGTTGGAGTAAAATTCCATTGGTGACAGATCTTTGTAATACATGCGCGTTTTGAATATGTAGACCCACTGACCTAGTAAGACACTTGGATACAAAATATTTGTTTTCGACGCGGGGGAAGGGAGTAATAATTATTGATTCTTCTCCTGAACGTTGTATCTTTTCCTTTAGTATTTTGAATCCACATTAGCCACTAGTGGCTATTCCTTGCTTAATTTTTTTTTATTAATTACCACGATATTTTATAAATAACTGTGTCCAAAGATTAAATAAGCACGTGTTTAAAATATCTGTTCAAGAAACAGTTTCACATGATTGCGTTATTACTTGTCTGGCAGGGTTTGAATGTCAAATAACATAAACAATGATGCTTGTAGATTCTGGTAAACAATGATGCTTGTAGATTCTGGTAAACAATGATGCTTGTAGATTCTGGTAAACAATGATGCTTGTAGATTCTGGTAAACAATGATGCTTGTAGATTCTGGTAAACAATGATGCTTGTAGATTCTGGTAAACAATATGTCGTGTAGATTCTGGTAAACAATGATGCTTGTAGATTCTGGTAAACAATGATGCTTGTAGATTCTGGTAAACAATGATGCTTGTAGATTCTGGTAAACAATGCTTGTAGATTCTGGTAAACAATGATGCTTGTAGATTCTGGTAAACAATGATGCTTGTAGATTCTGGTAAACAATGATGCTTGTAGATTCTGGTAAACAATGATGCTTGTAGATTCTGGTAAACAATGATGCTTGTAGATTCTGGTAAACAATATGTCGTGTATATTTTCAGAATTACATAACAAAGTTTCTAAGAATGGAAGATATACGAATATTTGAAAACACCTAAATCAGCATGAAATGTATTTCTGGTCAATAGTTAGCCCCTTGTATATGATCGATAATGTTGTGCCCCTTGTATATGATCGATAATGTTGGGCCCTTTGGATATGATTGTTAATCTTCGGCCTCTTTTATATGATTGCGGATTTTGGGCCCCTTAGATATGATTGTTAATGTTGGTCTTCTTGGATATAATTGCTAGTCTTTGGCCCTTTGGATTTGATCACTAATGTTGGGCCCCTTGGATATGATTGTTAATGTTGGTCTTCTTAGATTTAATTGCTAGTCTTTGGCCCTTTGGATTTGATCACTAATGTTGGGCCCCTTGAATATGATTGTTAATGTTGGTCTTCTTTGATATAATTGCTAATCTTTGGCCCTTTGGATTTGATCACTAATGTTGGGCCCCTTGAATATGATTGGTGATATTGGCCCCTTGAATATGATTGCTGATATTGCCTCCTTGAATATGATTGCTAATGTTGGGCTCCTTGGAGATGATTGCCAATGTTTGGCTCAGCAAAAAATAATTTCCCATTCTCCCTTTAGTATTTTAGCAGTTGCATATTTATTTTGGATAATTTTATGAATGTCTTCTCCTGTTAGTACTAACTGATGATGCAGATGACTTAGGAGATTGAAGAAGTATATGATAATGTTTTAATCTTGAAGTGATACAAATCTTGATATTTTAACCCAAGCAATTGTTTCTAATTAGACAAATTGTTGTCATTCATGACCAAAGTCATGCCCCACCAGTAATCTGGCAGACATTAGGAAATGTAAAAATGAACACATGCAGAATTTAATTTATGACCGTAAAGAGTGCACACATGTGAAACCAACCTTTTCCTTCACATGTGCTATATATATATATATATATATATATAGATATATATATATATATATATATATATATATATATATATATATTTATTTATATATATATATATATATATATTCTTGATAGTCGATTTGCCCCAAATTTCAAAGATCTGAGTATAATGAGCTTTTATTTTGGGAAGCTAATCCTTCTTCGGACACAGGTGTTAGAATAATTTCTACAATTACCAGTCCAAATTTAAATCTTTTTTAATATTAGATTGCATTATATACAGTATTTATCGTAATTACTCCAATTGTAAAAATAATTGAGAACTGTGAGTTTTAAAAAAAAATATATATATATTTAACATAATATGAGTGACTATAACAAAGCAAATACAGTCAAGTGACTATAATAAAGCAAACACAGTCAACTCAATTTTATCTTACCTCACTGTAACCAACGATCGCATTCATACGACAAAATATTGCAAATCTACGCATCCTATTTAAAACTACACATTTATCCGTCAGTCTCATGATCCGATTTTTCGTCTGGATACAAAATGTCAAAAACATACATGTTATCTATATTCACAAATACGACGCTATTGTCTTCTGTCTAAATTTGAATGTGATGTAACGCCAGACGAATTATCATCTTTGTGATCACGACAATTACCGTATATACTCGTGTATAAAACAGTACCAACTGCAAACTGCATAGACCCAGATGGATCTATGCAGTTTGTAAGGACTAACCATTAGAACAAACAAGATAGACCCTGATCTGCCGGCAGTAGTCATTAGTAGGGAGTGTTATGATTACTCTTACACTCAACACTCCTGATTAGTGATCACTCCAATGCAAGTGTAACTTTATTTGATGTACTGGGACACATGATCAAACGATGCAAGATCTTTAAGTCATGTTCCTTTATCTGGCATTCGGGTTAATCCAACGAAATTTGATGTAGTGGACTTCGTCGGATTAACGAGAGTATACTGTATGCGTGCATAGCGATATGATGCGTGCATAGCGATATGATGCGTGCATAGCGATATGCGGAGCGAAATTCAGAAGTTAAGTCTAAAGGTGTACAAGCGTCTTCCCCTAAATGAACAATTTAGCTTCCTTTGAAAAAGGCTCCATATCTTGGTTTCGTGCAAACACTATTCTATTGGATGCATACAAACCAGATTTATTGCTGACTTGTTCTGCTTTCAAATACGCGAGGTGGATGAAAAGCAGCTTTATCTGATAGTTTTGCATTTTTAGTCCAAAAAATCATAAACATGGCAATTTTGTTTTCCAAAGAATTTTTTTTATTTTTTATTTTTGGGTTGCTACTTTATTATCATTCTTGATTAGTCCGAATGACTGTGAGATTATCAGTGTGGATGGGTCCTAAGTTTCAGAGAAGATGCATTTTGTACATTTTTAAAGGTTTGGAAAATTAAAACTACAAACATGCTATGCATTAAATTCCGAAAATCTCTATGGTTAATTGCCGTGCCAGATATTCTTCCCAGAGCGTCTTATTCCTGGCTCGCTACAGCCCCATCTTCAAATACGACCCATTTTCAAGTACGTCCCATTTTCAAATACGACCATTCTTTAGCACAAAACAGCCCCATCTTCAAATACGACCCATCTTCAAATACGACCATTCTGTAACACAAAACAGCCCCATCTTCAAATACGCCCATTCTGTAACACAAAACGATGTTGCCGAAAATCCACAGGTATTATAAACAGAAACTTGTTATAATTGAGTGATAAAATGTATGTGTATTTTGTATGCTCATATGCTTTTGAGTTTCTTCATCCTTGTAACTATATTAAAGGATAGAAACTATTTCGTAAATTGACTCTGCTTCTAAATCGTGCATTATTTGGTCTTGGTAAAGATGAATTATATGAAACTATAGCAGAAAATATATATGACAAATAAATAACCCTTAGACTACAGTATTAGCAATCAAAAGTTCCTTAAAGCAAAGTTATTAATTTATATGAATTTATGGTCATGTTATATGTTAAGTGTTTTTAGGATTTGACTTATTTTCTGTAGTTGTGCCAGAAACTATAGAAAAAGATATATTCATTTTATTTAAATCAATGTAATTTAATTATTAGTAGATGATCGTGCCAAGGTCATAAATCAATGTAATTTAACTATTATCAGATGATCATGTCAAGTTAAGATTGTTTATTCAAATTTGATTTCAAATGGTGCGCACTGACAAATTCCATATTGACATGGTACAAGCAGAAACGAAACTGATAAATATATCATTGCTGTTGTTTGCAGTTATAAATTCAAAGCATGTATATCTGACAACTGTGAATCAATTTTGGCTCCAATTTATATGCAAAATAAACATTACCGTATATACTCGCGTATAATTGGATACCAACTGCAAACTGCATGGACCCAGATCTGCCGTCGCATAATGCACTGGCAGATCTGGGTCTATGAAGTTTGTAAAGAATAGTCTGTAAAACAAACAACATAGACCCTGATCTGCCGGTGCATTATGCGACGGCAGATCAGAGTCTATGTTGTTTGTATTTAGACCCGAAATATACGCGAGTATATACGGTAAGATAAAAAATAGAACTTATTAATGGGCCTAGAGAAAAAAATTGAATAGATCCATTTGTGTAACATCTGTTAGAGATCATGCACAATATGTCGAGAAGATTTGTCTCAGGGTGTATTGCTACCATGAATTCCTCATGCTTAATTACCCTAATAACACGAGCAATTACTTCTATTATGAACAAATTGCCAAAACGAACGCTCAAAATAAGACACGATATTTTGTATGGATTAATATTTCCTTAAGATACTGCTTAGTAATGCATTGACTATGGACTCGACATAAAAGGACTAACCTCCCGTCATTATCAGGTATCATTATATAGTCGAGGCAATCATCTGTTATTGCATCCAATTGTAGTCCCTAATAGAATCATGATTATATTTTTCTCTGATTTTTCTTTAAGATTTGCTGACCAGTGATGAATGTTACTTGTATTCAATAGAAAGCAACATTAAAAAGCCTAAACAGAAAATAATATATTAATTTATTTCAGCCTCTTGACTTTTGTGCACGATGACAAAGCAAACAGGAGTGATTCAGACAGTTCCAAAAAGGTCACTTGCACCAAAAAATTACTGTCATTTCATTCAAATGCAACTATTTCCAGAAAAGGCCAAACAATCTATGCTAGATCTTTTGTATGCTGTATCCATTTTAGTAACTAACATAAGTAAGATAATCTTGGTGCATTTAAACTTATAACTAATGCACTGGATTTAAATTAGTATAGTGATTCCCATCATAGCCTTACCTGTGACATACTCTGAAGAACACATATTGGCAATTCAAAACATTCGCACTTACGACTTACCTGTAACTTACCTATAGAGGTATATATAAAAGATCTCAAATAGGTATTGATTTTATATTAAATTTATGATACGAGTTCAATAATTTCAAGTTTTTGCAAGCCTTGGCGAGCAAAAGCTGGCAATTATTTAACGAGTCTCATAAATTTAATATTAAATCATTACCTATTTGAGATTCTGTTTATCACATAGTTTTTATTTTAGTGGAAAGAGTTTAGAGAGAAAGAAGAAATTATTTCGTTTATTCTGGCTGCACCTTTCAATTCTTGCGCGTGAAAATAAATAGTCCCTGACTCCAGTTGAATTAATAATGCACAATTCGATAACCAGTGACATGACTCCAGTTGAATTAATAATGCACAATTCGATAACCAGTAACATTTAAAAGTAGAGTTTTTGTTACAAATTATAATCCAAAGAGCAACTGTCTTTCCAAATCAAAGGAACATTTGACACAGACAACATCGTTTTTCAACACTGGATCTCCAATGCAAATTCCTGAGTAATGTCACATAGTTCACTCGGATCATGTCAGAGTAATTGACGCGCCATATACATGGATTTCGATGCGACTGTTTATAATGTTTCCAAATTAAGTGTGTTGATTCCACTACTATGGACATTCACAACAGATGCAGTATTGGATACGACAAAAAAAAGTAGCATTCTAATTGTTCGATATTCATGTGAAGTGATGATTACTGGATGCAGAAATTGCACTAAATCTAGACTAAAGATGTTGTTGAGTATAGTAATTCCAGATTTAATGTATTTGTGACCGTCTTTTCAAAAGAGAGGTGATTTTATTTACTCCTATAAGTGGAAATTTAAGGAGGAGTGCAAGTAACAGATTTGGACCCCCTCCCCCCGCCCTCTATCCATTGACCGATACTCTTAATTTCATTTGTAACGGGCTCCTGTGGGGTAAATTGTCCATATTCCGACATATGTAACCCTTGTATCCCAATGCCCCTTGGGCAACCGATTGGAAAGATGGCCGCCATAGTGTTGATAGTAATAGTAAAAAGAAAAAAGGTTCCAGAAGGCGGGCAAGGAAAATTCCCGCGGTCGCTGCCAATCAGTAATCAGAATACTGCGCAAGAATTTCATGGGTTTATTTTTACCAATCAGATTAATATAAAGTGATATGCTAACGTGTTGACATATCAACAATATTAAACTGCACACACTGTACGTAAAGTGTACCAGCTGTGTGATAAAGTATGACAATAATGACTATCGATATGAAGATTGTCCTATTATTGTTGGAAAAGGAACGGTCGCAAAAACATGACTTGCTATCAACTTTGTGGAGCACAATTTCACCAATGATTATATTGCAAGTGTATGTGAAGCCTATGCCATTGAATTTAGAATCTAAATCATATCCTCGTATCACACCTTACTGTTGTAAAGCTTGCAAACTCTGTCTGCCATTTTCCAATAGGACTGGGAAGATTATTTTGGCATCCGATTCCATTTTCACCCTTTTAATGCAGCAAATTGTGTTGATACAAAATGTACAGTACATTGATTTTTAGTAATATATATATATATATATATATATATATATATATATATATATATATATATATATAAGATTTAAACAGTTATTCTGTGAAGGCTAAGTTTGTGTTATGATATAACCGGATTTTTCAGGATGAAAGAACACAGAGAACATATGCTAGGACTAATGAATGTGTTGAACTATATATAAGATTTTTTATCGTATCAGCTTATATTAATTTTCTTTTGATTACAGGTACAAGAAAAGTATCAGTCGACAATTATACGGCCAGCATCTTTGAAAATGACAGTTACCCTTATTGGTACATAAATCAATTTAAGAAATGCGACAGATTTTGCTACCAATACACCCGTTTCTAAAGAGGAATGTGTTGTCTAGCCCAGGACATTGTCGCTGAACTACTATTAGAATTGAAATGCCAGGATCACATCTCTGTCAGAAAGGTTCTCTAAAATGCGGTGTTGTCTACATTGAAGTATAAAAAGAAAAAGTCTATCATTATGTAATAAATAATTAGAAAGTGATCTGACCACTTGAATTACCTTCCGGATTGACTATCAGTCCTTTCTCGGATCTATGCGCCATACACTAGTTCCAGTGTAAAACCTTGTCCACGACCGGTTTCAAATTCAGACGAGTAAGGAATGCAAGTTCTGTAGGTCGCACAATCTATGGTGGTGGAACCAACAGATACAGTACTTAAAACGATAGGCCGAAGTCAACATCGTTCTTTATGGCCTACAACAATGAGATTAAATGGGTGTCTATTTGGAAACAGACACAACCCCTCCCACTCCAATCAGTTGATGTACGTTCACGATTCAATAACGATGAATTCGGTCAGTTTATGAAGAATAATTTCTGCATGGGAAAGTGTGTTGACGATGAGAAATATTACGGTCATCATATCTGAGAGGTACAATCCACTACCTGAAACATGCAGCAATTTAACAATAGCATTACGTAGCATTAGAGATGAGCCTTAGGAACTGGGCCAACCGTGCGAAGTGCAGGCACTCGCTAGTATCTTATTGCCAAAGTGATGACACTACACGAAATCAGTGAAAATTTGTGATCACATTGTTTGTTTATAGAGGATATGAATCATGTCATTGAAGCTCAATAATGATCAAGCAATCTATCCACGAGATTACACACATTGTGCCATATCAGCTGTGACTTCATTAACTAAAATGACACACAGAACATGATCTATACGTATTCAGATCAAGTCTGGTTTGTCTTTAGTTTAACGAAAAAGGTGTTTGACAACGATTTGAAATACAAATATACGTAATATTTTCTCAGAAACACTGAATGATGACCGCATGACCTGTACTTTTAGCAAAGATTTTTTAAGGTAATAACTCTAAAATATGCATAAATCATGGTTTATGAGACACAACTGGTCCCCAATACATTACACTCAACTCAGTCTGTCGTATGTTTTACTGGTTTTATTGTATTCATTAATGTAAAGGGAGCAAGATTACGAAGAAGAAAAAAAACACGTTTCATTTGTTACGGTTTGAAGCTTTAACATCCGAAAAGCCGTTCAGCTAAAATGCATTATAAAATTTTTAATTTTTTTTTTTACAAATATTTGAAAAAAATTAAAATCCATAGTTTGTCATCCACATTTTGAAATGCATTTCTTTACCCACGAAGAAAATCCATCAATTGAAAAAGAAAAGGCTGAATCAGTTTGGGTATAATTCTTGACAGGTTTCTTAATTATTCGTGGATTCCAATTACATCATAACCTCAGAATAGCAACTTCGGGAAAACTGAATTTCAGTGAAGTAATGACCGTTCAGGAACATGTTTTGAAGGAACGAAAACATGAACTAAGCGACAACCAATTTAGACGTCATCAAGCACGCAACATCATTTATCGCGGGTACAGCGCCCACGATTTAGTTTTCGGTGCAGAGTTTATCGATACTTCTACACCTAATATAAATTGTTATGTACAATTACGAGGTTTCAAATGTTATACATATTTTTATTGGACAATGTCAAACTGATCGAAAATGCGACCCTCTTATAATACATGTAGTCAATTTTAAATCCATTACATTATCTCAGGCTGATCGAAAATATAGTGATTATTGCAAATTAAATTTTTCTTTCACCCGAAAATTACGTGTACATCACACATTCTTGTTTATATCAGCATCAGGTTTTGTTCACGTTTGCAATTTGATATGATCACGACATAAGTTATGACTATTTGATATGATCACGACATATGTTATGACTATTTGATATTTGTTTCGTCTATATTTTGTCATTGGCGTCAACATCTCAAAGTGCAAAAATAGAGAATACACTATTTTGTAATTTTTGGCAGATATTGGTTTTTGACATATTATTATGAGTTGTTGGTTGAGGCAGCGAACCAATGTCTTCCTTGACAATATTTTGTCTTTTTCCATACATTGAATCAAAAGTTTGAATATTATCTGTCTTATATATAAATCTTATTACGTTTCAAAACTTTATATATATATATATATATATATATATATATATATATATATATATATATATATATATATATTCAAAATTAAAACTTGTATACCCACGGGTAATTGTGTTGAACAGTTCGTGTTATAGAAGAATACCGTCCTCATTAAAGCATAAAATTGGATTTATCCTTGACTTTATTTGCACCTTGACCCAAATAAAATAGCTCACCACGAATAAATCATGTGATAAAACTAGCATGATTAACCAACGAAAACAAAAATCATCAGAGAGTAATATCGACTTAGTAAGTAACAAGATCGTAGTGATAATATCGATCAGCCAGTAATGATGTTTACATTGAATGCCGATTGCTTGTATGGTACGAAGGTGAGTCATAAGGGTGACACACAAGTATTTCATGAACAGCATAATTATTTATTTTCAAATAGTTTTACCAGATAATTTATTCCTGATAAATGTTAAATACGGTTCCACTAGCTCTCTGGATATTATTATACTTACTTAAACTTGGATAATCATGTTTATTTCTTTTAAAGTATGTTCCTGTCCTAGATTTAGGAGACCAATTAAGTCTGATTGAAGCTGTTTTAGAACACGTAAATGGTTAAGTAATAAGAGGACCTTTTTTTCTGAACAACTGCTCTAAATCATATTTCCAAAGGAGTTCTCATTTAAATGATTAGGCTATTAAATTACATTAACTTTTGTGACAATAACTGACTCTGTTAAACGACGTGGGGAGACTTGCAATTGTGTGGGCAAACAATGTCGGCCTCTGTTGCAGATATGTGGATCAAACATATCTACTCATCAGCTAAATTATATCTGAACTTATCTGCTGAGACATCCACACATTTCTCATAGGAAAAATGTTCATAGACTTCTCTGTCCAAGAGCCATTTTCTTTTCTTTTTTGTTTTGAAATAACTTGTCCAAAAGAAGTGATCTCTGGACCACACAGCTGTGGAAAGCTTTGGACTCACTGACCCCGTAAGATCACTGGTCAGTAATTCATTGTGTTCTTGCCCTTACCAATGCTATAAAAGGTATGATTTTGTAAATAATAATGTCTTATAATTTCCTGATAAAAGGTTTGAAGAATATATTTTACGATAGCTTTTCTTATTGCATAATATTTGTTTGATTATGAAAAAATATTAACTTAACACTAATTAGTCGCAGTAGACATACTTGATACTTCGATATATTATATTGATAATGAAAGCCAAATTCTAAACCAGAAAGATATATTCAATATACGATTATGTTTTACTAGTATTGAAAGCCTGTTTCTTTCTTTCTCGTAATCCTTATAGTATTTAAGTTCGTTGTTCGAATATAGATATTTCATAGATTCACCGATGTGCAACAAAATCACGTTTGATAAATATCGACGATAAGGAGTTTTTAAAAGTTTAAAGAGAAAGTTGTGAATTTCAACTTGTAGATGATATGAAACACTTACGTAAACGTCAAGGAATGGTTACAAATGATGAAGTGGTCAGTTTGATAAATTATTTAATCTGATATCTGCATCATACCATCTAAATTGGCAAAATGTTACATAAAACCTACCGATATTGGAAGCATCGATATTGGATAAATTTCAATGTATATTACCTTTTTAATATATAATTTTTTTCTTTTGCTGTAACAAGATACCTGTAATGTTAATATCTGTATTACTAAACATGGCTTCCGAAACACTACTATTGGAAAGTGACATAATTATAAGGCAAAATGTTTTGCAAATATTTACTACCGTCTATACTTGCTTATAAGTATACCCCAACTACAAACTGCACAGACCCAGATCTGCCGTCTCATAATGCGCGTGCAGGTTTGGGTCATTGCAGTTAGGAGAAATCCGTAGAACCAAAAACATAGACCCTGATCAGCCGGCGCATTATGCGATGCGAGGCAGATCAGGATCTATGTTGTTTGCAGTTGGACTCGACGTATAACCGAGATATACGGTAGGTCAAATCCACTAGAAAACAATTATTCAAACTCAAGCTCATTCTGATGCCTAAAGTTTGTTTCAATGTTTTTGATTATGAATGTATGTGGTCAGATTTAGAAACTAAATTGTTTTTATTTTTCCTTTTATATTGTAATGAAACCTGCCACTTAATGTTTGATTTATAGCTATTTACTTCCCGAGATACTAACAGTTTCTAGAACCTGGTAGACCGTTTTTTCCTTTTCGATCACTTTTGTTCATATATATGTTTCCACAGATATCATTACCGTTTTCAGTGATCAAAATTACTTTGGTGATCGAAGGAATCGCAGATTTATTATTAATTTTTTTTACGTAAATTGCTGAAAATAAAGTTAATTTTAGTGAATTTTTGGGCGGTGCCATTTTTTTTAAGAAAAGGACATTTCAAATAATCTATCATGGTAATTATCGCGCAGTTTTCGTTCACTTAGCATCTACAATCTATGACAGTTTGATGTACAACCGGAAAATTTTCCAAACTGCTTCACAATGTGATAATAGTTTCAATTATTCCCTTATTGTATAGTGGATCAAGTCATTACAATTTGAGTTTAATAAACCACGGAGCTTACAATTGCCTAGACACAGGTGTTAAAAGAAACCCCATAATTACCACAACATAATTATCCTTGTATTACCATACTGTCATAAATATTGCAATTCCTCATATTGAAAGTATAAAAGACGACATTTTTCACGATACAATTAGCAACAAAATATAGGCCACTGTAACAGAAAGCAAAATATGAGCCACTGTAACAGAAAATGAGCAACTATAACCCTTTTTTAATTCTTATTGTCTATTTCAGTTTTCTCTTAATGACACTATTTTAATTATAAAACTGCGATGAATGCCACTATGCAACAAGAAAGAAAGGACGTCTCAAAAGTTTGTAATAGCCTTTCAAACAAAAACTTGACCATAAAAGTTTTCTATAATGAGCATGTCAAGTTTTGTAAATAAATTGCGTTATTTTTAATTCTGCTAAAATGCTTATTCCTATAGACTTTAAAAAATTAAAAATAATCCTTTTTTGTGCAAAGCGCTGGTAGTAAAACAAATTGATAATTCGTTATCCTAAATATTATATATATTATATACGTCAAATAGGTGATCGGCCAGCCACCCCCCCCCCCCCATTACATATTTTCTTCTTGGGTACGGCTAACATGGATTCGACCACGCAAAGAGACAATGAGAATATATACATGGTTTGATTTCATTTGCCGTTGTGTGCAAGGTGTGGTGATGTTTTTCAAAATAAATGTCATCATTATGATATACATTTTCCATATTGTTGATGAAATTATATATGTTAAAACTTATATATAATCAGTTACTGAAGTCAGTCAAGGCTAAGGTAGTTGATTTGTATGAAGAAATGAAAATACTATTTCTATATATCCATATATTTTGTAGAAATATAAATTAGTCATCTATTGTGTTACAATTATTTTATTTACCGAACTTGTGTGTGTGTGTGTGTGTGTGTGTGTGTGTGTGTGTGTGTGTGTGTGTGTTATGGAAATATAGACAAATTTTAACTTGATTATAGGCACTCTTTTGCACCACGTTGAAAGCAATTTTCATATTTATACTAACAGTGTATGGAGCACTGAAATGTCTCAAACTTGTGTTTGTGATATATAAATATTATTATCATATTAAGAATTACCACTATTAATCATGTCTAGATGATATTTATACCATAATTTGATTATCAATATTGTCATAATATCCATATGCATGATTAAAAAATGTGCTAAGTAATGACAAGATTGGATGTCAGCTTATCAAGCCATGCAATCCGTCAGTCATGCGTAGAGACCAAAGGTCATATCGACCGAAATAAATAACGTAAGAAAAAAAAATCAAGCTTAAATCATATGTATCAAATTGGGAAGAAATTAGATCTTTAGCAAGAATATTTACCCAATCAGACAGCTAAAGACTGCAATAGATCCTTAGCAAGAATATTTACCCAATCAGAAAGCTAAAGACTGCAATAGATCTTGATCAAGAATATTTACCCAATCAGAAAGCTAAAGACTGCAATAGATCTTGATCAAGAATATTTACCCAATCAGAAAGCTAAAGACTGCAATAGATCTTGAGCAAGAATATTTACCCAATCAGAAAGCTAAAGACTGCAATAGATCTTTAGCAAGACTATTTACCCAATCAGAAAGCTAAAGACTCCAATAGATCTTGAGCAAGAATATTTACCCAATCAGAAAGCTAAAGACTGCAATAGATCTTTAGCAAGAATATTTACCCAATCAGAAAGCTAAAGACTGCAATAGATCTTTAGCAAGAATATTTACCCAATCAGAAAACTAAAGACTGCAATAGATCTTTAGCAAGAATATTTACCCAATCAGAAAGCTAAAGACTGCAATAGATCTTTAGCAAGACCATTTACCCACTCAGAAAGCTAAAGACTGCAAGAAGAAACATTGAGATTCAAAATACAAATTAAAACAAAAAACAAACAGATTTGGAAGACTGTGTCGCGTAACATGTCCATATAGTGGTGTGTGGCGTAGCATGTCCATATAGTGGTGTCTGGCATAACATGTCCATATAGTGGTGTGTCGCATAACATGTCCATATAGGGGTGTGTAGCATAACATCTCCATATAGTGGTGTGTGGCATAACATGTCCATATAGTGATGAGACCTACTGGTAAGATAAAGCCTATTATCATGTCAGGACAAAGTGACTGACGGCACACTACAACGCACGTACAAGTTTGTGAATGCTAAAGTGAATTGTATGAGATGAAATGTGTCCACGAACTTGATTTAAATATAAGATACACTCTCTCAAAACAAGCACGCAAGCACACTCTTTTACAAACACTGCATTGTCTGCCTTAGCAGAGCGTAATTTTGGAAAATCACTAGATTCAAAGACGCCATGAAATGTAAACTTCTTCATACATTATTACCGTCTATACTCGCTTATAAGTCGAATCCAGTGCCACTGGATTCAGACAGGCCTGGATGATTGTGCGGATGACTCTGCGCAACTTTCACTCTCTTAAAGTTGTAGCTGCAGACCTGCACACAGGCGGCTCAGAGCATAGGGTTGCTTTTCGCTGGACCGAAGCAGCAGTGGAACTCGGTAGCCCCAGCGTGACTGAGCAGCCCTATTTAGGATCACACTGCTCACCTCCGCAGCATGAGGAAGGGGCTAGAAAATATGCCCTAAACATTGCATGCTTCACCTTAACTCTGGTCAGCATACCGCAGCTGATGGGGATCCCACCTTAGAGGTCGAAAATCTAACAAAAAGATAAAGGTGACGCCAACCACCATCGGTGCCTGGAATGTGCACACACTAATGGACAGTACATCAGCGGATAGACCAGAGAGAAGAACAGCTCTAGTTGGTAGAGAACTAGCCAGATTCAACATACAGATAGCTGCCCAGCGTTAAACTCGCCGACTTGAGGAAGGACAACTCACCGAAGTATGAGCAGGCTACACCTTCTTTTGGAGTGGCCGAAGTAAAGAAGAGTGACATGAAGCTGGTGTTGGGTTTGCCATCAAATCACAGTTAATAAGCAAGATCACAAAGCTCCCAAAGGGCCTTAATGACAGAACAATCTGGAAAAAGACACGCAACCATCAACAGCGCCTATGTACCCACCATGACCAACCCAGATGAACTCAAGGATAAATCGAGTTTCTTGTCGCAAAAGTACCGAAGGCAGACAGACAAGTTCATCATCCTTGGTGACTTCAATGCTATTGTTGGCACAGATCACCGGACATGGCCAGGCGTCATCGTCAAAAATGGCTTTGGCAAATGCAACATTAACGGACTCCTACTGAGGAAATGTGCTGACGACGGCCTCCTAATCACTAACACAGTCGTCCGCCTGCCAAAGCGCAACAAGACATCTAAGATGCGCCCGTGCTCCAAACACTGGCATCTCACTGACAAGGTCATCGTCAGGAGAAGAGGCAGGAAGGATGTCCGAGTGACGAAGGCAATGAGAAGTGCATAATGATGGACTGACCACAGGTTCATAATCTCCAAGCTCAATATCCGGATTCAGGCTAGCAGACGACCACAAGGCAAAAAGCGACCAAAAAGCTCAATGTCTCCAAACTGAAACAGGAGAATGTGAAACAGGCGTTTGTTAAAGAACTCTGCAGCCAACTAGAAACAATTGATGCAAACTCTGAAAACGTCGAGGAAAACTGGTCACCCTTTAGGGACTCTGTGTGCTCGGCTGAATCCAAAACTCTCGGTCCTACCACACGTAAACATCAAGATTGATTTGATGAAAACGAAGCTTCCACAAAAAACGAGAAACAGTGGCTTCAAAAGGACTTCTTAGAAGACAGCATTTCATCATCTAGAAAGGCAGCCTTCAACAACATCACGAGGACTGTCCAGTGCAAACTCAGAGATGGCAGATGCGATTCAGTCCTACGCAGACAGAAATGCCATGAAGAACTTCTATGATGCTTTGATAACAATCTACTGGCCACAGTCATCAGGAACATCTCCGAAACTGAGTGGTGATGGGACCACACTGCTCGCTGACAAAGAAAAGATACTACAAAGATGGGCAGAACACTTCAACAGTATCCACAATCAACAATCATCTATCAGTGAGGAGGCAATTGATCAACTGCACCAAGTGGAAATTAACATATCTCTTGCGGATCCTCCAATGCTGACTGAAACTGGGAAAACTACTGACCTGCTGTCAAATGGCAAAGCACCTGGAGCAGATGCTATATCAGCAGCAGTCTACAAAGACGGATGCTGGCATATGGTACAGAAACTGACTGAACTCTTCCAGTCAATGTACACTCACGGAACTATACCTCAGGAGAGCAAGGATGCATCCATTGTCGATTTGTACAAGCGGAAAGGCAACAGACAATCCGGCGACAACCATCGGGGGATCTCGCCTTGTGTATCACATCGATTACAGGTTTCAGGAAAGGACAATAGTCCACAGACATGGTGTTTGCAGCTCGTCAACTCAAGATGAAATGCCAGGAACAGAACTCCAACCTGTAAACAACATTAGTCGAACTGACAAAAACCTTGAATTCTACAAAGCCATTGTGTTGCCGACACTGCTGTATGCATTCTAAACCTGGACGGTGTACAGACGTCATGCCAAGAAGCTGGACCAATTTCACATGGGTTGACTGAGGAAACTGATGAGGATCAGATGCCAGGACAAGGACCCAGATAATGAGATTCTCAAACGGCCAGGCATTCCACGCGTCCACACTTTGCTGATGAAATCAGTTGAAATGGGCAGGCCACGTCACCAGGATATCAGACGAGTGACTACCAACGATGATCTTCTACGGCAAGTTGAAAGAGGTAAAGCGATCTCATAGAGGTCAGAAGAAACGCTTCATAGATTTCCTCAAGTCATCCTTGAAACATTTCAACATTGACCCTGAGTCTTGTGAAGATCTCGCACAGGATCGTTCCGTCTTGCACAGTCTCATCCATACTGGAGCTACAGACTATGCGCTGAGGAGAAATGCAGAGGCAGTGAAGAAGCGGCGAGTAGCGTAAATCTCGGAACTGCAGCACGCCTTCTATTGATCAAGCAACCCCAGGTGGCATCTCCTGTGCAGTGTGCCACAGACAGTTCAGAGCACAAACTGGCATGATCAGCCACTCACGTGCGTACAGAAACCAAACAAGTTAGTGATGTCATGGTCATCTTCGAACTTGAAGGTCAAACAACACATAAGTTGGATCCAACTGTAAATTGCATAGACCCAGATCTGCAGTCAGATTAGAGTCTATGTTGTTTGCAGATTGACTGGACTTATACGCGAGTATAGACGGTACATTGTTGGTGTTTTGAAACAGGAGAAAAGCTGATAACCTTAAAACAGAAGTGCGTTACTTGATCTGAGTGCGATGTTGTTGCGCAAAATACCATATCAAGCATCCCCCCCCCCGCACATTTTGCTAAACCAAAACATCTTTCTGGTGACAAACTAGCATTCATTCTTTATTCAAGCATATACGCCATTATGTCATTCACAAAGAAGTAAAGACGCTGAATCAACAAAGGAGTATTGCTTGGATATTTCCTGATTGAAAGATATAAATTTAATTATTCATTAAATGTTCTAAGGGTAGAGTGACAAAGCGAGAAATTAATTGCACTCACTTATCTCTTATCATGTCTTATTGTATTGATCACTCAGGAACATGGTTTCTATGGTACATAGTACAGAAAAATACCCAGTTACTAGTCTAAGACAATTTTGGGATTGTTATAATTATTTGGATTGTCTTTTATTCTTCTTTTTATTTTTTTATTTTTTATTTTTTAATTTTTTTTTTTTTTTTTTTTTTTTTTTTTTTTTTTTTTTTTTTTTTTTTGTTCTTTTATGTTTGTTTGTTTGTTTGTTCTTATTTTTTTGTGGGGTGGGGTGGGGGAATTTATATGAATGTATTTCTCATAAATATTTTTTATGGGTCCAGCATATTACGGTGTCAAGGTTGAGGTGCCTTGGATTCGCCGTTGACAACTATCTAAAGGAATGATGTAATTTAATATTATCAAACTTAAAAAATAGCAAGTTAGTATGCATTGGTTATATCTATTTCGCATCCATGATGTGGTATGGTATGGCATATGCATTTCTATATTATCAACCACATAATGAAAAATATAACATATAAACTTAGCAAGTATTATCATGATTATCTGTAAAACTAGCAATCGTTTAATTCTGAGACAGTTGTTATTCATTCCTCTTTGTATAAATATTTGCAAAAGGGTATATTTTGCACTGTACTGATCTAGTGACAAATTATAGGCAGCGCCTAAGCTTACGGAACAAACATGTGGAAAATAGAATATTGACATTCCAATGTTATTCCAGTAGATACGACTGTGTGAAAATTTATTGGTCAACTTCCAGCTCAAAAATCTAGTATAAGGAGTGGAGTATACAAGATCATATTTACTCATAATTGTAGAAAATTCAAGCTTCCATCTGTGTTCCAACTTTTAACTTTGTATCTCAGTGGGTATTGAATCTATGCCGATTTCCAGTCACCCCTTAGTAGCCTTGTTTTGCCAGATCCAAAGAAGGAAAATATAGAAAATGTATTTGCAAAGCCCCTAGCAACGTCATCAGCGGAACTGGACGAGTCAAAATAGGTAATATAAGTCTTTCGATGAATAAAATTTATTGAGAGAGAGAGAGAGAGAGAGAGAGAGAGAGAGAGAGAGAGATGATTAAATATACATAGATATTATAAGACATGGAATACTGTGACGTGTAAGGGGGCGTCCCAAAAACGAATATTTACAGCTTGGTAACGAACCTTCCCCTCTCTTGTCCGTACTTTCATTTTCCAGAGATTGGTTCGACGCTCGATAAATTTATGCGCATATGATAAAACAATTGTTCCCTTTACCACCTAAAGTTATACCGCTGGAGCCGTGGAAAGCCTTCTTCAAGCAATTCATGCCTAGCGTACTTGTTAGGATAATTACCTGTCAACTATCTTGGCTTTCTCAATGTTCTTGTATCTCTTTTTTTTTTTGATGTGTCTGAAACACGCGCTCAAAGACTCTTTGGGGTGAGCCGGCTTTAGTATTTTGACTACAAGGCTTCTGGAAATTTGTATTTCTCAGCGGCACGTTCTTTATAAATACAACAGCCTGGTCCTTTCTTTTTCACTACTGCTGTATATATAACGAAAATTGCCTTCTTGCTTTGAGGAGAATACACATCAGAATCACCAATCTGCTCAGTTTCAGCGTTTATATACGCCAGGAACCACGTGACTGTCACGTTACTCTTCGAGCCTATTCATAACTGGACCATACCATTCTTGATACTGGAATGCTTATCAAAACGGTCGACTTAACATGCAGGGGAAAATCGCAACAGTGTATGCATACATACAGCAGACAATAATATTTATAGCGGGTACATTGCCTCCGCTTCAGTTAACAATACGAAGTTATCAGTGGATAGAATTGCTTCTATTCATAAAACATTTCTATGTTGAAACAATTACAATGAAAGAGCTGGAATCTTAATTTTACTATCGATGGCGGCGGCTTTATCGTCGTCGTCCTTCTCCTCCTCATCATCAACTATTTCCACTAATGCATCGAGTGTTTTGAAAAGTTATTAATTTTTGGGAAATCGTTATGTAACTATTCTGGGTATGACGTATTTTGTCTAAATTGTAATTTTCCATATCATAATAGTCATTGTTATTATTGATAATTATCCAAATTAAATTTATACTGAAAATATCAATATTTATTAGATATAATTAATAGATCAGGCTGAGAAGAAATTTTTCTAACAAAGTGCATGATGTTGGTTTATTTTGTTAATCCAGCAAATTTGTAGAAATTGCGAACAGTGGAAAAACTATTGCAATGAATACACTTTTGTGATGTCCTCAGTAGTAAACTAGATTTAAAGAAAAATTATGCAAAATAAATATTAATTCGCAGACATCAAGACTCTAAAAATGCTCCTCTTAAGCTGTAATAGAGAAATCATCAACCTCTACCAAAAATGTATCTCCCTCTCCCCACCCCTTGTGTTATTAGCCAGACATTTGTGTCTGTTTAATCCTTAATACACAGATAATACCAGTGAATAGTTCCTATCTTTAATCAGGATCTGGTCATAAATTTTCCGTAAAAATCAGTCCAATGTAAGATTTAAAGTGTTGACAAATTCCGATTCAGTATTATATGTTATATAACAGTAGAATGCAATGATAGAATTGCTGCATAAATATCATCGTAACCCTTTAATGGCGTTCATAATATTAAATTCTTTATCACTACCACACTTTCTTTATCTGTTGTAATCAGCGAGGAAAGTCATATGTGATCAAGTACATCCCAACGAGCTCTGTCCCGTTCAGCAACTGTGCAGCAATCAAGTTAACATCAGCCACTGTGCTCTGCAATGTGCTGACCAAACAAATCTTCAGAGTTGGTTTAACGTCTAACGGTTAGAATCAACGTACCGGAAGTTTTCAGTTACCCTGAGCGACAAAAACAACTGAAGAAGAAGAAGGTGACAATGATGACGACGACTACGATGATGATGAGGAGAAGGAGGACGAGGACAACTATAATGATGACTAGGACGACAACCATGAGGAAGATAATAATGATAATCCAGTTGATGATAAAATAAAGAATGGAAAATAATAAAAAGGGTCCAAGAAGCATAATTCAATGAATCTTAGGAGATAGATTACCCCACATCCATTGTTACTCTTCTTCATTGGAAAAAAAAAAACATAAAAAATTAAAAAATCAAACTTCTCCATAAAATAAGATTCTAAGTTATTCAGAAAAACAAATTATTAATGACTGGATACCAACAGATGCTCAAATTATTAATAACTGGATGCCAACAGATGCTCCACTTTTGTTTTTTGTTTTTAAATTAATAAATTTGTTTAATATTTTATACCCCCCCCCCCATAACTTCATAGCATCGAGTAACCATAGCAACTGAATAATAATGGTATTAAGGGATAATGTTCTTTTCTTTTCCTTCCCCCTCGATTATTAATTCACTGAGCACCTGGACACATAACTATAATCTCATAGATCCTTATATTTGTATTTAAAAATATTACAACCAAGATCAAAAGAAAAATATAATATCCAGGTATGTATAATTCTTTTAACATTAACCTATGTAAGGTAATTTTGATATTGGAGAATATTTTAGCGCAGTATCCTTCAATAGCTAACCACAAGGAATGTATTATTTAGGTTGTTGTGCGATGATATCTTAATCGTTTTCTCCATTTGCTTGAACGACCTAATTGCTTTACATGTAATGAAATCCATCAACATTTGTCATTCCGGCTTTAGCTGTCATAGGACAGAATCCATACAGTTAATGCTTGCTGAGAAATGAAAAGAAAAAAAAGCAAATGAGTTTTAGCTATTAAGTATTTCGTTGATATATGGGCAAGCTGAAAGGTGCTGAAGCTCTATATTAACACTGTAGATCAGGGTCTACAAGCTCTATATTAACACTGTAGATCAGGGTCTACAAGCTCTATATTAACACTGTAGATCAGGGTCTACGAGCTCTATATTAACACTGTAGATCAGGGTCTACAAGCTCTATATTAACACTGTAGATCAGGGTCTACAAGCTCTATATTAACACTGTTGATCAGGGTCTACAAGAAAACATTGCTTATATGAGTGCCATCAAAGTTTTTTTTATTCTGGCATTTCTTAGAGCATTACACGGCAGTCGTCAAGTTTTGGGTTTGCAAAGTACGGAATATACCCAGTGTGCCAAGTCTGCCTATTATATCAAACACGATTTTTAATTGATCCTACAATAAAAACTTGCCTTCTGTACATAAGCTATTCGTGCATATCCCTCAAAGGAAAATACTTATTTGCCAATCGTTTCAGGGCAATAACTACTTGATGGGGAGGTTAAGGTAACATTGAATGACGTGTATTCATAAACTTACAAAACTTTATTCTATGCCGTCTTTTCTCTTACTGTTTGTTCAACCAAGTCTTGTCTCAAACTGTTTGTTCTTACCGTTTTTACATTACAAGTAAAACAAGGAAAGTTCTGTAGATCATCCCTTACTCTTCGATCCTTGGATAAATACACAGCGAAAGTGTTGCAAAGAAAATGATATCTTATTCTCGTCTTCATCTTATATTTTGGTTTTGCATTCATGTGTAGGAACTTTCACCCTTTTCTTTTACAATCTTTTTTATCAATGGTGTTTTGTTTTTGTATACAGTGTCACGAAAGCATTTAAGTCAGTTAGTTCTGCACCACTATATTTGATCACATTCTAACAAAAACCTGCACCTAGAAAGAATGTTTTCGTCGTATGATTAGTAATTTATACGCACGCATACAAAGAAAACACACACACACACACACACACACACATATATATATATATGTATATATATATATATATATATATATATATATATATATATATATATATATATATATATATATATATATATATATATGGACTGTAAAGGTGAGGGAAGATTATCAAATGAAACGTTGAAATGGCATATTTCAAAGTAGCCGCCCAACAGTACAATTGTTCTGTAGCTCACTTACCAGCATACTATGGTTTAACAACTTTTGCAAGAAATCGGCCGTTTTCTACTTGTCCATAGTCATTTCCTCTGAAATTGAATAAGTCTGGATCGTGAGTTTCTCTATTTTTGTTTATTTTATTTTTTTTTTGTTTATTTATTTTTTTTGGTACTTACTACGGTTATATTAGCTTATATAAATATCCTTTCAGGAGACTCTCTAGGCAATGAGGCAATGCATCATACTCTCTAGGCAATGAGGCAATGCATCATACTCTCTAGGCAATGAGGCAATGCATCATACTCTCTAGGCAATGAGGCAATGCATCATACTCTCTAGGCAATGAGGCAATGCATCATACTCTCTAGGCAACGCATCATACTCTCTAACACTGAACTGACTGCACTAAATGCTCTTAAGTCTCAAGCAAGGTAGGATCCGACCATGCTAGATTATACATCTCATATGCGGAAGTGTTTGTGAGTTCAAATACAAAAACATTAACACATTAACAATAGTCGCTTCCTCCGAATGTACTTGATCAGAGTTGTCAAACATATTTGAATCATTGTTGGCCTATTGAAGAGCAGCAAACAATAAAATACTCTATTTCCGCATATGAAATCTCAAATTTTCATAATCATGTTGAAAACCCGTCTATAAAAAGTTTATGAAAAATGACAGAACTTCTGCAGTGTGGATAAAAAATAAAAAATCTTTTTTTGTTTTTGCAAAGAAGCTCTTTAACAACTGACCACCATAAATCAGAAAAAATACATCGAGGTGTCTAAGTAAAACGCCAAACTATACATTAACTAACATTAATTATTTATATTTATTGATTACCCAGTTATGAGCAGAAGCTTTGAGAAATTTCTTTAACTTTATCCTGGCCTAAAATGTAGTCTCCTATATATATATATATATATATATATATATATATATATATATATATATATATATATATATATATATATATATGACTGTCTGTGTGTGTGGCACATGTATATACCTACTTTCAAGACCGCTGATGCGAATTATACTTTACAGAAGTCAGGCTGGTACGGCCTTTTCTGCGCTGAACTGATATTCATTGTTTGACGTGAGATAATGTCATTAACACAAAAAGACAAATATGATGATTTATCATGCTGATAATGTTTACACATTTTGTGTTGATATCCACAGGTCAGAATGAGATATTGCACACAATGACCAGTCGGGAAATCGTCTGGAATGCGACCAAAGCACTAAACACTATCTAGAGAATATCGCCCACTCCTTACTTCTGAATAAGTTGAACGACTGGGATCACATGTGTCTATTCTAAAAGCAATCTGTATTTATATTTTAAAGTGCAAAGAATTCATTTACTACACCGATATTTCCTCCAACATAAAAAGATTTGTTCAGACTTGCATATTACTCTTTAAAGAATTATGTAACTTTTCATAGTTACCTCAGTGCATTTTATCTAACTTTTCATAGTTACCTCAATGCATTTTAGGTAACCTTTCATAGTTATCTTAGTGCATTTTATGTAACCTTTCATAGTTACCTGAGTTCATTTTATTGCTTTGCTGCTTTAAAAAATGATCAAGGACATAATTAACATTTGCGGCGTTTTAACTTTATTTTTTCCCATGTATTTATGTTTTCCAACTTGAATACATATTCTTCCCACTGCCGTCTCTATTGACACATAGCATTATGTAGGGTCGATAAAAAAAACACATCAAGATCATTAAAATATTTGGTTGATCACACATAGCTTTTTTCACATACACCGATAATATACAGTCTAATGCATACGACTACTGCTCGTACTTTAGGTGTATTTAACTTGGATTTTATCATGTTCTGAAGAAAAAACGCCCATCTTTGAATCGGGGTGTCGTCCAAATATTAAAACGAACAGATCAGCTCTCGTTCATTTTTGGACGAGAGCGTTATTGAGCATGCATATTAACAGTCTTTGTCTGGTAGTTACACTTGTCATTTGTAGAGATTGTAAGGGTCAAGTATAAAGGTGATAAGAATTCTATGGAATGTACTCGATGTAAGCCAACAATTTAGACTGCTTGTGAGGAGGGACATATCAGTATTGTGTTATCGATTCTTAGATGTAAGTTTTAAAATGCAAAATTAATTTCAAACAGGCACTCAGTTATTTAGTTACGAGGTAAGTTGAATATTACCTTTAGAAAGGAAGAGATATTTTAGGTACCTCTGTAAACTCTGTTTACATACTTTGTAAAAAACATGCTTTATGGTAAACTCTATAAGTGTATTTACATGGAAGATTCAAAACATGGTAAATACATTTAGAGAACATTATATATATATATATATATATATATATATATATATATATATATATGTGTGTGTGTGTGTGTGTGTGTGTGTGTGTGTGTGTTCACAAATTCTGTACATTCTATACAGTACATTCGATACTTGAAACAGCATCATCCTTTCACCTCAGTGCTGTCCTTTTACTGTACTTTCCAGTTTGACAGATGCAGTTCATCCGGATGGATACTACGATGTAAATCTTACATAGCGCGGACAGAGAGAACTGTCACTACAACTATTAATGTAAATTTTTTTTGGTTTTGTTGGTTTAACACCATTTTTAGCACATGATGGGCTATACATGGCGGCCGGTATATTTGGTGGAGGAAGAACCTGAGAAGACCCCGGATGAACCCCAAACCCACGGGAAGCTACTGGCAAGCTTTCTCACATACACACTTTGGCCGAGCTGAGACTCGAACCCACGCAGACAGAGGTAAGATGTGAGTGATCTGTAAAGGCGAGCCCCTTAGACGACTCGGCCCCATTAATGTAAGACTACAAGCAAAAGTGAACTATAGTAAACCATCTTTTAGCTAACAGACCAACAAACTAGTATTTCAAAAACTTTCAAAATATTTTTGATTTTCTACTTCTTCGGCAAGTTCCATCCTCTCTACAAAGACAGATTTTGGATACTGTGTTTCTCTTTTCTTAACGAAGTTTATCAATATTATTTTCGTTCCCTTCCTAGACATTACCTTATACTTGACGAAACTGACTGAACCAATTTTCCGCGCCAGGTTATATTTTTCCTTCGTTGATACAGGATTATCCGTGCCATATGTGACAGTGTTACTAAGTTCACATTTGCATAGCAACAGTGATACAGATGAACTCATCCGTGTGTATTGTTTTAAATTCCGAGACACAGAATCCTTTTCTATGTTTAATAATTGTCTGTCTACTGAGGAGTAGCAATGATAACAAAGATAGATGGGAAGTACTTTTAGGGAAATATCTGAAATATATTTTCAGGAGCCAAAGTAACAATTCAAACTGATTTTTAATGCTACAAATCTATTTCAAAGGATGACCAAAAAAAGTTGTGTATGTAAACTTTGCTACATGTGTCCCCACAAATATTTTGAAAAGGGACAAAAAGATGAATTGTGATTAATGAGTAACTTTAGAACCAAATGCAAGAAGGGCACATAGCTTACCGATCGAATTACCGTATATACTCGCGTATAAATCGATACCAAGTGCAAACTACATAGACCCAGATCTCGGGTCGCAGAACGCACCGGCCAATCTGAATCTATGCAGTTTATAAGGACTAATCAGTAGAACAAACAACATAGACCCTGATCTGGGTCTATGTTGTTTTCATTTGGACCAGATTTATACGCGAGTACAGACGGTATATAATTTTACAATCTGGTAGTATCTCTGCATAGTTTTCATTTCCTTTGATTAGTGTTTCAGAAGGAAACGTGTCTGTATATTGTATAGTAACGCAACAAACAGTCTAAACAAATATGCACAGTCCAATTTCCGCATTCTTTATCAAAAACGAGGCCCACATCATCCAAGTTTTCATTCGTTCTTAATTCATATAGAATGTACTGCTTAGAATGTCAGAATATATCTCAGGTTCTAAAGATGCACTACACGACTCGTTCAAATGAACTTAATGTTATAAATTGAAAGGTTTATCATTGTCTTCCACCCACCATACCATGTTCGAGGTTAAAAGTGAAAAAGTAGGGGGAGTTTCGGTACAGTAACAAGTACGTCTAATGAACGATTGAAAAACCTATACTTAGTATTTCATTCCAATGGATGAAATAGATCGCTTACTTAAACACGTTTTACATTAACACTCCATTGGATATAAAAAAGATTATACCTGTTATCTAGTTTTTCAGTTGCCATTTAGGAGAATCTATATTGTTTTCTCTTTTTGATTTATCTATAATGGGCAGGCCCGCCGACAGAAATTCCGGGCCCTGGGCAGAACAGTCATTGGCCCCAAAACTAGTTTGATTTTTTGCATATAAGAACCTGTGTACAGTTTTGCAAGTAAAACCGTAGTAATCTATCATAATTTAGACTCTTGCAATGACCAAATTGTAATATTTTCTGCAAAGATTAATTTATTTTTTATAACTGAGTTGATGGCGGGCCCCTCGAAATCGCCGGGCCCCTGGGCAATTATCCCCCACCCCTCGACAGTGTATGATGCTAATAAGGATACGCGAACAAAGGTGTAAAAACACATGCATGAATCCATTTTGCATGGCTTCTTTTGATATTATTTTTAATAAAGGACAAGGATAAATAACAGCATTTTAATGACTTTTGATGATATCTTTTGAATGTAACCTCACTTTCGCATAACAGAGGTAATATGGTTCTGGTGTGTTAATAGGTGTCGTAGTAGTGGTAGTGGTAAAACACTTACCAAAATGTTTTCGAACTGTCCTCATTGCCCTTTTGCCAGCCATGCGATGGAATGTCCCGACCCCATGCATCGTTAACAATATTTTCTTTTCTGCGTTGATCGACGTCTGCCACGCTTGGATCTGCTATATTTAACTTGTAAAATAAACCCACTCGAAGTGAATGTAAGCCATAGACCATAGGTGCCGATGCGGAAACAATATTGGACTGCAAAGTGCGGAAGAAATTGATATTTTTCGTATCAATGTTGGCTATAATCTATCGAGTTCAAGCAGAAAATATTCTGGAAAAATAATCAATCGTTTCTTCTAATGTAAGATAATGACATTGTAAGAATAGCGGTATGTAGAGATCCATTGTATGATATAAAGGTACCGTCTGTACTTGCTTATCCTTCTAGTCAAACTGCAAACTGCACAGTCCCAGGTTTACCGTTGCATAATGCGCCAGCAGATTTGGGTCTATGCAGTTTGGTCGGAGTAATCAGTAGAACAAAAGCATAGACCTTATCAGCCGGCGCATTATGCGAGAGCAGATCAAGGTCTATGTTATACGCGAATATATACGGTTTTTTTAATATCATAGTTTTATTCATCCTTTGCCAATTAACCTGTTACAAAGACTGTTAATGTACTAACATACAATTAAAAAGCATTTGACTGAAAATGGAAACCGAGTTTCTCACAAAGTTCTGGATGTTCGTTTATTCTGTGGATCCGCGAATTTAAAAAAAAATAGGCAACGTGCCAAAAATCATTCTCTGCTAATAATTCATTTAGTACACCTCTTTTTGATATCTTGCAGGGAAATCTTTCCTAAATACATTTTCAGCCACATGCTTCGAGAACGTCAATTTATTCCTCTCTCAAGCTCTAATGGATTAATCATCGACTCGTGTCGAAAAATTTGTGTTTAGTTTTCTTTTAGTTCTGTGATCATGTTTCTATTCGATACCTATGATTATTTTCACTATTTTATCAGGGTTTTATTTCGTAAAGCAGCCGTTTTCAGTGTGATTTAATAGACTTGAAGTGCTAAAAATTGAGATTCAAACAGTTTCATTTTCAGAAAATTGTATATTCGACCCCCTAAACCATCTTTAAGAGGTTGTAAACGACATTACATTGGTTATCACTCCCAAACCTTTGATGATCGATAGTAATCATCAGTGAGAGTCATATGTGGTCAAGTATATCCCAAATGGCTCTGACATGGATATTCGAAAGTCAACAAAAGTATAGCGACAATCATATCTGTTACCATCCGGTAAACAGCGGTTACTTCGCTCCGGCATTATGCTGACCATACATATGAGTAAAGTCTGATATTGGCAACCAATTTTATCCACTGTCTCATGTGTAAAGTCTGATATTGGCAACCAATTGTATCCACTGTCTCATGAGTAAAGTCTGATATTGGCAACCAATTGTATCCACTGTCTCATGAGTAAAGTCTGATATTGGCAACCAATTGTATCCACTGTCTCATGAGTAAAGTCTGATATTGGCAACAAATTTAACCCACTGTCTCATGAGTAAAGTCTGATATTGGCAACCAATTTTGTCTACGTCAGAATAAGTACAATGACGAAACATATTATTTTTCCTGAGCGACAGAGCAATTTGAGCAAACGAGAACAAAAATAAGGTGATGATAATGATGATTGATGACGATATTCACGAAGATGATGAAGACGAGGAGGACGAAAAGGATATTGATGATGACCACGACGACAATGATGATGATGACGACGATGGTAATAATGAACTAAACAAAGAAAAATAATGTGCAACTATCAAGGAAACAAAATAGATCATACCCATAGGGCGCGGATCTATAGCGTTTGCCTTCGGTACAGTAATAACGTCAAACATAACGATGAGACAATCAACATAAAAACAAGTAAGCTCGCCCCGCATCCATTTTTCTTCTTATTTACATTAAAGAGAGTTTTAATAACAAACGCTATTTTTTTTCCAAACTTTTCTCCATAAAATAACGTTACAAGAAAGTCAGATTTAATTATTGGGTACTATCATTAGTGACACTTTTGTTGATTAAAATAAGAACATTGTAAAAGTTCCCTTTTCATGGCATAGAAATGATAAACTTTACATTCATATCAAGAGCAACTGCTGCTAAATATATCAAAATGCAATATGAATACTTTCTTCGACTTCTCGCCATTTCCAGTTTTAAGATATTATGCATCAAGACCCAAAAATCTAATTGACGTTGTCTCCGTGTTTTGATAATATCAAAACCATGACCTAAACTAAACTGTAATATTGAGATACTAGTATGTGTGGGGTTTTTTTGGCATGAGCATATATAGCTATTTTGATTTTGAAGAATATTTTATCGTGGCAATCTTCTATCCACAAAGAATGTGTTGTTTGGGTTGTGGTGAGATTACATCTTAATGGTTTTATCCTTTCGCGTGAAAGCTCTAATAATTTAAAATATTAAAGATCTTTCAAGATTTTTTTATTCCGGCAATAGGTTTTTAGAATTAGGTAGCCATACAGGTCATGTTTACAGTGAAAAAAACAAGACATAATGGTTTTACGTTATAGAAGTTTTCTCTACATCATGGCAAGGTAAACGTGATAACACTTTGTATTTGTAAATCAAGGACTAAAAGAGAACAGTCGGTTTAATGAGTGTTAGAATAGCTCAAAGAGAAATCTTTTGTTTCTGGCGTTGATGGAGAATGACATGACATGCGTCAAGTATTATGTTTGCAACGTTCAAAACGCACTCATCTCGCAAAGTGCGTCTATTACATAAAACACTTATGTAAGTTTAAATTGATCTCATATTTCTCCAGGAATATACTTAATTACTACGTATTTCCTTGCAATAACAGATTGACGAGGACGCACAAGTCACCGAATGCGATGAATTCGGAAATTTTTCACAACTCAGTTTTTGCCGTCTCGCCTCAAGTGATCTGAACGCTTTTACATTAGGAGTGCCGAATCGCAGACATACGTGGGTGCTTCAGTCTATTACTTTCACATTAAGTCAAGACTTTTGTCTTTAGTATGCTTAGCATTTTGAGGAATTGTTCTGCCACTCCAGTGCATTATTCTTTTAAGACACGTCTAGAGTGGAAACTGCCTGTCAAAACACTTTGCTAGACCAGGTCACCCCAATGTGTTCCCGTTCATCACGTGGAACGTGTCCAATAACTCGCTGTCCGCAGCATTCGCTAATTTATAAATGTTATATGTTTTAGATCCAAATGTATCGATGTAATTCGCGTTGATTATGATTTATGTTTTTATTTAGGTTCAAAACATTTGTAAAATATCGATTTTTCACAGAAATAGAATACACAAGACGTGGTATATAATTACATTATTTTTTTTAAATTTTTAAATATGCGTGCAACCCTAGAGTTAAACCTTACAATTAATCGCAGTTTTCTCCACGTTCACCAAATTGTCCAATCAGTAGATGGTATGGCAGCCACCCTCCTTTCTTTCTTTTAAGATTCTTTTCCAAACCCAAGTCCACCTACCCTCCTATCCCCCAAATTGTTTTGAAAAATCCTAGGCCACCACCTGCCTATCCTTTTCTATAGTTTGCAAACACCAATACTCTGCCCACGACACGAGAAAAAGATTGGAGTTTTTTCTCACTAAAACTCTAGGCCACCCAAGCCCTCTTATCCACCAAATTGTTCACAAAAACACTAGGCCACGATTCCTAAAAATTCAAAGAAAAACACTAAGCTACCACTGCTCAAATCAAAAAACAACATCATTCTCTGTTTTCAAAATCTATACTTTTTCTTAAAAAATTAAACAGTACCCGCTGCTAGCGCTACTTAGCTAATGCTTACATTTGTCAGCGCGCCACTATCCCCTCTAGTAAATCAGACAAGATGAAGTCAGTAATTACAAAAAAACAACAACTATGTCATAGAAACAACAAGACTTAGATAAGCAGTAACCAGACTCAGATATCCAACAACCAGACTCAGATAAGCAGTAACCAGACTCAGATATCCAACAACCAGACTCAGATAAGCAGTAACCAGACTCAGATATCCAACACTCAGACTCAGGTATTTAACACTGAGACTCATATATCTAACAACCAGACACAGATATGTAAAAACAACCATATATCCAACAACCAGACACATATATCCAACAACCAGACACATATATCCAACAACCAGACACACTGTGTATCCAACAACAAGACACATATATCCAACAACCAGACACACTGTGTATCCAACAACAAGACACAGATATCCAACGACCAGACACATATATCCAACAACTACACACATATATCTAACAACCAGACTCAGATATCCAACAACCAGACACACTGTGTATCCAACAGCCAGACAGAGATAACCAACAAACAGACACATATCCAACAACCAGACTCAGATATCCAACAACCAGACACACGGTGTATCCAACAGCCAGACAGAGATATCCAACAAACAGACACATACCCAACAACCAGACTCAGATATCCAACAACCAGACACATATCCAACAAGCAGACACAGATATCCAACAACCAGACACACTGTGCATCCAACAACCAGACACAGATATCCAACAAACAGACACATATCCAACAACCAGGCTCAGATATCCAACAACCAGACGCAGATTTTCCAACAACCAGACACATATCCAACAATCAGACACAGATATCCAACAACCAGACACACTGTGCATCCAACAACCAGACACAGATATCCAACAACCAGACACATATCCAACAACCAGATTCAGATATCCAACAGCCAGACACATATCCAACAACCAGACACAGATATCCAACAACCGGGACACACTGTGCATCCAACAAAAAGACACAGATATCCAACAACCATACACATATCCAACAACCAGGCTCAGATATCCAACAGCCAGACACATATCCAACAACCAGACACAGATATCCAACAACCGGGACACACTGTGCATCCAACAAAAAGACACAGATATCCAACAACCATACACATATCCAACAACCAGGCTCAGATATCCAACAACCAGACACAGATTTCCAACAACCAGACACATATCCAATAACCAGACTCAGATATTCAACAACCAGACTCAGATATTTAACAACCAGACTCATATCCAACAACCAGACTCATATATCCAACAAACAGACAAAGATATCCAACAACCAGCCACATATCCAACAACCAGACTCAGATATCCAACAACTAAACACGGATTTCCAGCAAATAAAACTAGATAGTCAACATTTTAAGATTTGAATCAATATCAGCTCACAGCCTTGGCACCAGTTTGGTGTCAAACAGACTAACGAAAGTGAGCAGGTGTGCCCAATTAATAGAAAAAAGTATGCCTGTGATGGGACCCAAACACTGGTATCACATAAATGTCTTCCTTTAAAAAATGTAACGTTTAGTTATGCCACGTAATTCGGTCAACGTACCTGACTGCAAAGCATAATGGAGAGTCATGACATCCTATTTACATAATGAGAATTTTATATAGTGACTTATGGTAACTTCGTCTGTATTTTGTATTAACTTCATTTGTGCTAAGTTAGCATTTGGGTTGTTATTAATGATATCGCCATAAATATAAGTTTATTATTAAAGTTATAAATCTAGATAGGTTAATGTACATGGATTACGGAGCCTACACAAATGGCATAGCCTACTTAAGTGCTAGATTATAATCTGATAAGTAGGACATCATGACTCTTAATCAAGCCCTAAGTCTAAATGTTGGATATCTGTGTTTGGTTGTTGGATATCTGAATCTTAGTGTTAAATATATGAGTCTGGGGTTTGGTTATCTGAGTCTGATTGCTGGTTATCTAAGTCTTGTTGTTTCTATGACCTTGGGGGGGGGGGATAATTATTAGGTTCATATTGTCTAAGTTACTAGACGGCATGGTGGCGCGCGGGAAAAAAGCAAGTATTAGCTAAGTAATGAAAGCAGGACGGTGGGTGGACTATGTTGTTTTTTTAAACAAATATTTTTTTTATATCATGTGGCGGTTAGAGCATTGGTGTTTGAACAAAATTAAAGAAAGGATAAGCGGGTAGTGGCCAGGATTTTGGGGAAAAAAGTGTTGGAGGATAGAAGAGGGGCGGCCTAGGGTTTGGGGAAAATAGGGTAGGTGGGTCGGTGTCTTAGTACCTCGATTTTATACACTACTCCTATGCATACACATACAACATTCTCTGGTTTAAGTCAAAATCTATTACGTCCTCTTCACGAGTATTGTACATGCGACTATAAAGAAAAACCTTCTGTCTTCTTGAGACAGTTATTTACAATCAGAGTTTGACGCGAATGTTGTCCTTGAATTTGTCATTGAACCCTGACTCACAAATCACTGACACTTTACAGCCATTCTTCTTTTACAGAAAATTCCTGCATGCAGATAAGAGCGGAACAAAAAGTGTCCATCGATTTTATGTCCGTCAAGCGAATCTGATCAAATACAGACAATTAAGGGGATACTGGAGAGGCGACGATGGAAAGCAAGGATATACGAATGTAAAAACACATCCATGACGTCAGAGCTGGATTATACAATAGTCAGACAAAGCACGTGCTTAGGACACCAGCAAAGCAGGGGCACAAAAAAGAAAAAGAAAAAAAATTACGGTTTAGTATTGTTTTTATTTTGAATTACACGGGGGGGGGGGGGGGCACCATAATATTTTCAGTGCTTAGGGCCTCTAAAGGTCTTAATCCGGCCCTGCCTGGCGTAATTTAACAATGAAAAGGTACAAAGAGAAACAAGGCAGTCTGATTCCACTGACGTTTGATAAAGCATATCTATTTCTCAAGGCCCTGTCCAAATTACTTGGTAAAAAAGTTATATTCGTCGATATAATCGAACTAATTAACAAAGAATTGGTGCAAATGTCAAGAACAGGTTAGAAAATATTTTAAATATGTAACCTCAGTATGTTTATTTAGAGAAATTGATTACGCTCAGATGAATAATTGTATCATCGTTTGAAGTGATAGGCCATTGCGGTTCCTTCGCAATTGAAAATAGGCCAAGGTCTGTATGTTTAGCTTACATTGCGGATAAAAGTTTACCAAATTCGTGTGACTAAGGACCAAACTACACAGTTCGTGTGGTCATTGGGTACGTTTCTATTTGTCTCTTGACGGCAGATGTCTTAGGGAGAAGTACAAAGCACTCCAAATGACAAATTGATATATTATGTCCTGCTTTATTAGAGTATTAAGTGACGAAGCAGATTTACAAGGTTAGTGTCAAAGAATAATTAGATATGTACATTATCCAATTCCCAGGATCGAAGAAACGCACAAAATAAGAAAAAGGAGTCTGTGAATGAATAGTCACTACTGTACATTTTCTCTGTATTTTTGGAATACACACAGACCAGACCGAACGCAGGCACACACGATGATTTCGAATCCTGTTTGATGGAACCGACAATATCTACATGAAGATTGACGAACACTGCACCAAATGGCGTTGATTATAGTGTGTTAATTGTTGTAATTATTGTAGTGAACTATAGAAACCGACACACATATATAAAAAAATTCCTTAGTGCAGTTCATGTCGCTTTCTCGACATACACCTATCCGTAGAACAACATTTGTATGAATCGAACATAAACTCTTTAAAATTATTACACACTCATTCACAGTAGATTGATTAGGATCATCTTGCTATATAGTCAACAATAATGTTATATTGCTAGTGATACCATATTAGCTTGTGCAATGTTACACCCAGCCGCCATCCTTCTCTGTAACTAATGTTGCCCTTTTTCTGTTATTTTACTAAAATTAGAACGACGATGTATGAAGAAATTCACCCACCCACTGAGTGTACATACTCTCTCTCTCTCTCTCTCTCTCTCTCTCTCTCTCTCTCTCTCTCTCTCTCTCTCTCTCTCTCTCTCTCTCTGTCTCTCTCGTGGCCTGTATGTATCTTACAGTGAGATTAACTATTAGTGTATGATAACGATCAAATATTGATACCATGATCTATCTGTTCATGTATGACGAGTATTCATATAAGTTACATGCATAAATGTTTACAAGTGACCTATAATCACTTAGTGGATCCAATTGTTGCAATTATTTGTACATAGTTTTGTTGCAGATGGTGGAAGACAATATAGTCTACGGTGCATTGTAATTTAGATTCACATAAAATGCATCATTCTACTTTTACACGCGATAAGTGAGTCACATTTTCATATATGTATACATTTATGGAAGGCTGATGATATATCCTATTTTTCGTTCCATTATTATGTCCGGTACAAAGAATCATTCTACTTTCATACACACTAATTATATTTTAATTTCAATTCTTAATATCAATGTGACATTCATTTTTTTTTACAAATTCTTAAGAAATGTTGTTAATGATGTACTTTTGATGTACTTCTGTTTTTTGCGGGGTGGGGGGGTAAGAATTTTCTCCCCAACTACAGTTGAATAGTTGGTCAAATATAATAAATTAATAAAAAAAAATGTAAAGATATTATCAAAAAGCACGTCATATCAACGCGCATTTCTCAAAGATTTATTAAAGGCTTGTTTCAATAAAACTTTCAGCTGCAACACTTATTATCAAGTATAATTGTTGACTATGTAATGATTGCTTACATTTTCTTTATATATCTAGAGCTTTTAAACAACAATTCACATTTTATTAAATAGCGAATTACTGCTGTGAAAAGAAATTCTATTTTTAATTATCTACTGTATTCTTTGGCTTATTCATGTTTGTTTTTCGAGAACTCATGTGTTGTTGTTTTTTGTGTTTATATATATATATATATATATATATATATATATATATATATATATATATATATATATATATATATATATATATATATATATATATATATATATATATATATATATTATTTGTTTTACACTGTTGTAATGAACACCAAAATTCTTCGACATACATTTGAGGGAGGGTATCGGCCCTTAAATTATCAGCAAATCCATATGTAATAGCCAATTCAAAGGATAATCTGCTACTATTTAAATGTGCAAACCATGTCAACCAAGGTACATTTGTCATAAATTCTAACCAAGGTACATTAGTCATTAATTCTAACCAAGGTACATTTGTCATAAATTCTAACCAAGGTACATTAGTCATAAATTCTAACCAAGGTACATTAGTCATAAATTCTAACCAAGGTACATTAGTCATAAATTCTAACCAAGGTACATTTGTCATAAATTCTAACCATGGATAGCATTAATAAAAAGCATCTGAAAACTGTCATGGATTGGGAATGCCCACTAAGAGAAAAGATGACTTGAATTTCTTTAAATGTAAAAAATATGGTATTGTTTGCTTACAAGATACTCACTTTCCATCTAAGGAAGAGAAATATACCGAGACACAATAGGGATATAGAAATATTTTTAACTCACATAAATATACCGAGACACAAGAGGGATATAGAAATATTTTTAACTCACAAAAATCAAATTCAAAAGGGGTACGCATACTATTGAATAACAATCTTGAATTTAAATTACATAGAGAAAGAATAAAGGGGGGGGGGAGAGAGAGATTTACTGAGAATATGCTTGAATATAGAAAGCAATAAAATAACATTTATTAACTTGTATGGTACTAATTCAGACGATTCAAATTTTTTTGACCGAGTGCAAGAAACAACTGAAGAGTTTAACAATCCAGTTCATATTTAGTATTGGATTCGATTTGGGATTTGGAAGGGTATGTAAATGGGATTTGGAAGGGTGTGTAAATGGGATTTGGAAGGGTATGTAAATGGGATTTGAAAGGGTATGTAAATAGGATTTGGAAGGGAATGTAAATGGGAGTTGGAAGGGAATGTAAATGGGAGTTAGAAGGGCATGTAAATGGGATTTAGAAGGGTATGTAAATGGGATTTGGAAGGGTATGTAAATGGGATTTGGAAGGTTATGTAAATGGGATTTGGAAGGGTATGTAAATGGGATTTGGAAGGGTATGTAAATGGGATTTGGAAGGGTATATAAATGGGATTTGGAAGGGTATGTAAATTAGATTTGGAAGGGTATTTAAATGGGATTTGGAAGAGTATGTAAATGGGATTTGGAAGGGTATGTAAATGGGATTTAGGAGTGTATATAAATGGGATTTGGAAGGTTATGTAAATGGGATTTGGAAGTGTATGTAAATGGGATTTGAAAGGGTATGTTAATGGGATTTGGAAGGGTATGTAAATGGGAGTTGGAAGGGCGTGTAAATGGGATTTAGACGGGCATGTAAATGGGATTTAGAAGGGTATGTAAATGGGATTTAGAAGGGTATGTAAATGAGATTTGGAAGGGTATGTAAATGGGATTTGGAAGGGTATGTGAATGGGATTTAGAAGGGTATGTAAATGGGATTTAGAAAGGTATGTAAATGGGAGTTGGAAGGGTATGTTAATGGGATTTGGAAGGGTATGTAAATGGGATTTAGAAGGGTATGTAAATGGGATTTAGAAGGGTATGTAAATGGGATTTGAAAGGGTATGTAAATTGGATTTGGAAGGGTATGTAAATGGGAGTTGGAAGGGAATGTAAATGGGATTTAGAAGGGCATGTAAATGGGATTTAGAAGGGTATGTAAATGGGATTTGGAAGGGTATATAAATGGGATTTGGAAGGTTATGTAAATGGGATTTGGAAGGGTATGTAAATGGGATTTGGAAGGGTATGTAAATGGGATTTGGAAGGGTATATAAATGGGATTTGGAAGGGTATGTAAATGAGATTTGGAAGGGTATTTAAATGGGATTTGGAAGAGTATGTAAATGGGATTTGGAAGGGTATGTAAATGGGATGTAGGAGTGTATATAAATGGGATTTGGAAGGGTATGTAAATGGGATTTGGAAGGGTATGTAAATGGGATTTGGAAGGGTATGTTAATGGGATTTGGAAGGGTATGTAAATGGGAGTTGGAAGGGCCTGTAAATGGGATTTAGAAGGGCATGTAAATGTACAGAAATCAATAAATAGTTTTGGTGAAACTGCTGCTCCAGTTAGAGAATATTGGATTTGGAACAAAGATTGGATCCTTAGCTGTGGGAAATCCAACCCTAGCTGATGACATTTCACTTCTGGCTATTTATCCTAGCAATCTAAAAGCTGATAGATATTGCACACGCCTACAGTAATAAGTGGCGATTTGAGCTTAGTGTCACAGTGTCATACATTATTATTTTCGGTCCCCAATACAAGAATTATGTCAATATGAAATGGTATATTGGGCCGTCATGTTTACCGGTTACTGATTCTGCAACACACCTGGGACAGCAGATTAACTCAAAGCTTACGTCACGGCTGTTTGGTATTGACATTAAACCGAATGGTTTAAATCCGTTGGTTGCAAATGTGATCAAAAAGGTAATTTTTCCTTCAATGTTTTATGGCAGTCAATTATGGTGTAATATTTCAAAAAGTGACCTCTCTTCATTGGATAAAACTCGGAGGTATTTTGCCAAACATTTACAAGGCTTCCCAACACATACAAGATCAGACATCGTTCTGGGAATAATAGGATGGACATCAGCGCAGTTCGAAATTGATAGAAGAAAATTGATGCTTTTACACAGATTGTGTTTGATGCCTAATAACGTACATACTAAACTGTGTTTAACGTTGCGTTTTTTCACTTCATTTTGAGTGGATGCATGTCAAGCTGCGGGTTAATTTCAAATCTATATGATACGTTAAAGAAGTTTGACTTGCTTGAGTATCTAACTGATTATTTGCAGCATTCCGAAATTCCAGATAAACTAAATTGGAAAGAAATTGTAAAGTCGAAAATTGCTTGTTTTGAACATTGCCTATGGAGAGTTCGTATGTCTATTGAAGCAGATTTTGACAGATTCTCTTCGATACACGAATCCTTGCGACCTGCTTCAGTATGACAGTCGGCTAAAACCAGACAGCACAGTAAGGTATTTACGTATATAGCTAAACTATGGGCTGCTGTTCCTCAAACACAGCTCGATATGTGTATTCGATGTGGGAATGTTTATACAGACTTGATATTTCATTGTTGTGCTGCATGTCCTTATATGTCGAATTTCAGAAACTCTTTCTGGGATTTCCTGACTGATAACTTTCCAATGAGCCTGCAAGATATGTTATTTAATGCAGAAGATGAGCTGCAACTGCAATATCTTCAAGGTAAAAGGTTACCAGCAGGTGTAATCGACAAAGAAAACTCCATGTTATTCGTCCTGTATGCAGCATACTTTGTCATGCAGTGTGCAGCTATCTTCTGCAAATAAGGTACTGAAACATGCAACTTATGCAGCTGATGAACAATTTAATGATGGATATACTGTAAGGATTTAGAGTCTAATATTCTATTTTATACCATAGACGAACAGTGTTATGATAGTCACACTATGTATCTCTTGACATTATTGTATGCACGAAATAATTGCTGTTGCTTCTACGGCCTATTAATGACTTTCTGCACAGGATACCCAGATTCACAGTTTGTCTAAAAAAAAAAAATTTTTTTTTTTCCAATTGTGTTTGTTTGTATTCATTTCTTTATTTTGGTACTTATGTATTTTTATGAAAGTTTAATGATTGTATTCAGATGATTTATTGTACTTAATTATTATATCATGCAATCTTCTATGGAAGGAAATAAAGATGATGATGATAGTTTTGAATACTCTGTACGCATCAAGGTTTGGTGAAATTGTTAAATCAGTTTTGGATACCCTATACGCATCAAGGTTTGGTGAAACTGCTAAATCAGTTTTGGATACCCTACACGCATCAAGGTTTGGTGAAACTGCTAAATAAGAAACCAAGTTTGAATATATTTTCATCTTCTACTTTTCTAATCATAGCTGGAAATGGAAAAATTACTACATCAATAACCTGTCTGTCCCAGAGTTCTGGAAAACTAAGATGGAAAGCTAACCTATTCAGATTTTAAGAAGCTTACAATGTCGTTCAGAATAATGAAAAGAGCTTATTTCCATGTAAAGAATGTTGAACATAAACCCTTTCTGAATCACTGTCGTAAAAGATTTTTGAAATACATTTTTGTCCTAATACAGTACGAAAACACATCGCCTTGAAATATAAGTATGTCCCTGTTTAGACTAATTAATCTATGATATCCACTTGCTATATGATTAATACCTGTACAACAACTCAAGTAAGTCTGACATTTTAAAATCAAGAAGACATTTTTACAAATTATCTATGTTTTATGAAACTGTTCGAAATTCTTCCTCCTCTTGTATAGTCTGCATCAATTACTCTGTTCGAGATAGACATAAAATAACTTATATGCCGTCATGGATCGAGCTCTTCTTCTTTCTTTCGTTCTGTGTACAATAAAAAAAATGCTGAAATTCCCTCCCTTAGGAATGCATTGTGAAAAATGTATTTATTTTTTTTAAATCACGACCTAATATTGAAAAAGCATCCAGATATTTTACTGGAGTCCATAGAAAATGTAATGTTATTTTAACCAAAAAGGGAGATACAGTTACAGTTGTTTAAAAGCGGATCTGTTAGATAGTTTCTTCCTCACACTAACTTTAAACTTTTAAATTATAGCATTGATTATTATCCCACTGATAATGAATTTATCCTGCAACAAACATAAATTTATATTCAGTTAACTCAAAGAATCAACTGCCCCTTTTATTTTTTGTTTTGTTTACTGCGTGTTCTAAGTCATGATGGTTAACGTATATACTTACTTAAAATCCGAATCCAAGAGCAAACTGCACATACTCAGATCTGCCGTCGCATAATGAGCCAACATATCTGGGTCTATGCAGTTTGTTAGGAGTAATCATTAGAACAAACAACATATACCCTGATCTGCCGGCGCATTATGCGACGACAGATCAGGGTCATTGTTGTTTGCAGTTGGATTCGACTTATAAGAGAGTACAGACGGTATATTTTTCCTGCCAATTATTCATCTTTCTTTCTTCTTTTTTATCCCTCTTCTTCTTACTCTTTCCAATTTTGTTTCTTAACAATTGTTTTAGTATTGTGATAATTTTTAAAAATGTATTTTGGACGGTTGGGGTTTATTTGTATGGTATTTTTACATGCTTGATGCCGCCTTTTTTACTTTTATGAATAATACTTGTAAGATAGAGGACCTTTGATAAATTAAGAAAACTTCTGGCTCTTCTATACATAAAAGTAATAGCATTTGTTAATGAAAGTATGTATTCGCGTCGAACGACAAAATTTATTAATACAAGTACAAAATCAACGAATGATACGCACTTGCTTTATAATTTCTTGGCAGCATTTGAATCGGAAATAAGTCAAATTTTTCCAAATCAATAACTCGAATTTCGACAATAAAATGCCCGCCTCGTCGATTTCTGCAAATAAAATGTTAAACAATGAAACCACCTCTTCCAATAAACAAATGCCATGCATTGATACATCTGTAGTAGATGCTTGACCTTCATACATTATTTGTTTATGTGTTTACTTTATCTTCGGACACAAATAGGTCCAGATTCAGCAACAGACAGTACATATATGAGCAAAATGCACGCGCCTCGTAAATTTTTCAAATAAAATGATCAGTAAGGAAAATACATCTTCCAAGAAAAAAATGTCCTATTTTGATGCATCTGTGATACATGTTTTACCTTAATGTTTTATTTGTCTGTTACTTATTACGGCACAAAAGGTTGAGATCCGGAAACTGTCAGAGTATACAAGAGCAATATGCACGCCTCGTCGAATTTTCCAGTAAAATCTTCAAGAAGGTAAACACCTCTTCCAATAAGAAAAATGTGCATGTGTCTGATGTTCAGTCGTTATACTTGAATTGTTTATTTGTTTACTGCATATATGACAAAAAAGGTTGGCATCGGTCAACAGACAGTGCATACAAGAACAAAATGCACGCCTCGTCGATTTGGAAATAACATGTTGAACAAGGAAACTTCTTCTTCCAATAAAAATGTCTTTTATTGGTGTATCTTTTTGGTAGATGCTTGGTCTTCATGCTTTGCATCTGTTCTGCATATTAAAACACAAATGGTTGGGATCGGGCAACAAAACTTGAATATAAGAACTGTCTCATAGGCATAGAAGACAGGCGATTGGATTTATAACTGGTTTTAAATCAGTAATACATTTTGAATAATAGCCATGCTTTATAATAATACAAGAATCGTAACATAGATATGATATAACACTACATGTATAACTTTAAGAATACATTTTTACATAACTGTAAAGAATCAAGATAGGTATAAAAATGTAAAGATATGTATATTAGCGTGAGTGTATGTGTGTGTGTGTGTGTGTGTGTGTGTGTGTGTGTGTGTGTGTGTGTGTGTAATCGACTGGACAGTGAAAGTTAATTTTGAAAATAATACATGATTGGCAGGAGAAAGAAGATGACACTTATATTGCTAGCTGATTCAAAATAAAAAGGGTATATAAAAAAGAAGCATTAATCGCTATGTCACCCCATCCTGTGAACTGCATGATTTAAAATAATTAAGTTGCAGGAAACATCTGACAGATGTCCCTGTCGTTGGTAGACAGGACAATGAACATCGTTTAATTCGATTCATCTAGCAGCATACAAAGAGTACATCTCTTGCCCGAAGTCTCAACTCCGCGTGACATTTTGCCTGTCATGTAGCAATTTACATGATGACAGAGGACCGCGCAGATAATGCAGTCATTCAGTCGGTCAGAAAATATATTTTGTGTGTGTGTGTGTGTGGAACAGACATAGTCTCTAAAATTCTACAAGAACTGAAGACAAAAAACATTTCTAAGTGCACCCAGCAAATCAACCGCGGATAAATTCCTAGTAGCTTTTAGTACCTGTAGTGCATTTAGACTAAAGATTTGTCATAGATAGACATTATCACCATGAACTTCACCCAGGAACAAGTTTCTTTGACATAACGTTATGAATTATCTTGGCACAAGTTTTCAAAATACACACACATGCTTTTAATAATTTCTACAGACCAAGGTATTGATTCTTAGGATCGTTGTCGTCGGTGTTGGAACATAGTCATGGTCGCACCACTTGATTGGGAAAATTCAGATTTGAGAGCAAAGCAGAGTGTCTCACGTATCTCATTATAATGAGCATTTAGTTCATTCTCTTTCTCTTGTAAATTAAGTGAGGCATTTTGCAAGAGGAAAAAATAATACGTTTCTTAACTGAGGTAAAATTTGACTCGTTATCTTTGTTCGTGTCGTATACCCCATCACATTCCCTTTAGAGACATTTTCCCCTCATCTGGCTATACCACTATTTTTGTCGCTAGCGTGTTCGTAAGTTTGCATATGAACTTTTTTATAAACTACCATACTGTATGGTCATTGCCTATTGCTATTAGTAGCCCTACATTGACTGCATTACGAACTTCGTGCTATTGGCAATTACTTTGGTCTTGCTTTGTAAATATTAGTAATATCGGGACAGATTCCTGGGTATATAACAACAACAACAAATCATTCTGCATGCTAGAAATTGACCAAAGTGTACTGCACTCTTTCGATGGATTGTGGTAATTACCCTCTGACCTAGCTCTGCATTGTAAATGAAAGACAATAAATATAAAATAATATGAAATATCTTGAACATTCCCCATGGACTCTTTATATATATATATATATGTATATGTATATATATATATATATATATATATATATATATATATATATATATATATATATATATATATATATATATATATATATATTAAAAAAGAACTTATTTTATTTACTTGAAATGTATTTGTTGCAAAAGAAGGAACGAAAAATCGAGTGATCTTGAACCGAGCACTACTCTTAAGGTTACTTGCGTGACCATCCCGTTTAACCTTTTTAGTTAACATGTCTTCTACATCCTTCGCTCTAGTTGTGGCAATGTTTCCTGTGTTTGTAGACAGCTCACATGATTGATACATCTCTTTTGATGTAAAATGTTACGCTGAGCGAAGTTTTAGATTAATCTCAACCACAACATAGTGTAAATACTCTTTAAATACCTCTAAAAACCAGTCCACGCGTATAAATAGAGTTTAGCGTGAACCTTTACAATACCGTGAATGATGTAAGACCCTGATTTTTATATTTTTAAAACTAAGAAAAAAACAGTTCTCAACATATCACGCGATAGCAAAATCAAACGCAATAACGGTACGAATTTCTTCCTTTAAATAGCCTGGGACAATATTTAATTTGGTTTCCATTTTAATTTAGTGGACTATTAAAAAAAATAAGAATCCAACTCTCAAATAATACTAATTAGGGGCAATATAATGTGAGGCAATTGTTGTGTATATTTTTGTACCGTTCTATTTGACCCCACTTGACCCATAGAAGGGTTGCCTTAATCATTATCCAGCATTTCAAGGACTGAAAGAAATAATTATTGATAGAGAATCTTACGAGTAAAAGTTGCATCGGCATTTTATAAGATGTGATTGATCAAAGCTTCCCTAGTCAAACCAAGAAGACAATTATATTGGAATTATACTAACGCTTTTACGCAGTTAATAGTATCACCTTGTGAACAGGGGTCTTGACTAAGGAATACAAAGAAATGGTACTTGAATATTGATATTTCATATAAATCTCAAAATCGACGTTTTAATTTGTTGATTACATGCCTTCATTGTTTTCCAGTATTGGAGGCAATATAAAGAAGGAACAATAATTGGGGTCTTAACGTTAATTACTTCTACTAAGGTAAAAAAAAAGTTATATTTCGATACGAGGCGAGCAAACAAGACGAACAACAGTTACATTAGGTGTCCTTTCTCTTTCTTGCGGTGTCTTTATTTTTAGTTAATTACAAATCATATCGTTTATGGGGAGCGTAAACAGGTATGTGATGGGTCAATGGGACGGAATCCACGAGCGCACGGGGCAAAACCCCTGGATGCGCCTGCATTTGTAGCATTTCCAGGGCATAATTTAACCATCAAACTGTAAAGAAAACCGGGGGAGGGGAGGAGGGGCCTGCTCCACCTCCACCACCTGGATCGGCCCCTTATTAGCGTATCGTCGCCTGTCAGTCAAAACCCTAACACGTACCGATATCTAATGACCGCCAACGAATAATATCTCTGCTGAAGGTATGGGGTACCACGCGTTTTACAGGCGCACTGGAAGCTTGTCGGATGTTCAGGTCTAATACTTAGCCGACTTCCACTATATACAGTGGCGGCGCGAATGTTTGAGGTGCCGGGGGGCGGTGGGGGGGGGCAATATTCTTCAATGGCGCCCCCCCCCCTACTGAGGCGCCCGGGGGCAATGTTCTTTAGTGGCGCCCCGTAATTTGCCACAAAGAACATTTTTTATGTCAGTTGATAACCTCCACCCACCCCCATCTAAACCCTGAAACTGAGGGCTTAGCAACGACGCTCCCCCCCCCTTCGCCTGGCGCCCGGGACCAATTTCCCCCGACCCCATCGCGATATTACATATATAAATTCAAATTGTCATAACTTCAACATTTCTCAACCATTTTTCATTAAATTTTCAGTATGCGCTGCAATATTAACGCTAATTCACATGGGATAAGTGTCAACATAAAGTGCTATAATTTTATAAGATCTGCTATGCTAATCAGTAGTCGTGGTTACCTCTGCTCTGGCGATAGGTCAATTGAACGAAATATATCGCCATCTTGACAATTAAATACTGTCCGCTCTTCCACCGAGATATTTCCATGCCAGTTCAGGGATGTAGAATACTTCCGATGCGTCCTACTTCATTTCGTAAGAGGGGTGATTAGTGGAGGATGTTCCAGCTGAGGTCTTGGGCATTGTAAAAGAGTGTAGCTTATATAGAAAACTTTTTAACCTTGTATTTTAAGGATTTCATCCTAACTCTCTATATCTTTATATATATATATATATATATATATATATATATATATATATATATATATATATATATATATATATATATATATATATATATATTTGGGGAGTTTGTGCAACATCTTTACTTTTTATCTATTCTGGTACATGCTTTTACTTTTGGTTTGAGGGCTTCGTCCTCCTGGGTATTTGATAAAGTTTTTACCGTTACCACTTTTTGCTAACTAGCTTTTGCTTGGCACTATACAGTAAGGATTGTGCTGATGTGCCGTTAAACCCAGTAATACATACATACATACATACATACATACATACATACATACATACATACATACATACATACATACATACATACATACATACATACATACATACATACATACATACATACATACATACATACATACATACATACATACATTGAGATAAACATCATGATCACCTTCGTATTCTGGCCGATACGTTGTTGTTCTCAAGCTAATGAATTCGACGATTAATCCCCCTAGTGAATGGAGTCGAGTTCCTCACATCATACATTTCCTTTTCACACATTTATCACTAATTGTCTATTAGTTCATTTAGTTCTTTAATATTTAATATGACAAACATGTTAGACGGTCTAGTATCAATTATTGTGTGAATTTTCAGTCCTAATATATCCTTTTTTAGGGGTGGAGGGTGGGGGTGTTACAAACTCAAGCATATATTAACAGATTAATATAAATCTTTGTTTCGGAAAATAAATCGAGCTTTACCAGATTCTAGCTTATTACCCAAATCGACTTTTTTTCTCACCTTTTTTTCCTTACCTGAATTCGTTTTTTTGTGCTGCTTTGCTTTATGAAGTGTTATATATAGCTTATAGGTAAAATATATTCCATAGTTCTATACCTATTTTCCAGGAATTTTGATCACCTGGTATCAAATGTTAATATGTACAACCGCCAACATTACGCTTTGCTCAGGAAATACTAGTTAACAACACATCTAAAGGAAGAGTTAATTTTTCATTACACTCTTGTTGCTGTTTCACGTCACTTTTCGATAAACCTACACGTACCTTCGGTAAAAGCAGAATGAAAATATTAAAATTATCACTGTTTAAGATTGTCATCCATCTTTATGCATTGAAAAAGTAGGGTAAATATAGTATTGTATTATTTTGTACCTGATATAACTTTCTTACAAAGTGTTTTTGTATTTCTTTTAAAATTCATGCATTTTTTCTCAGACTTAAGAATTACAGACCCTCCATACTCGAGTTGTTTCCTAGTATAACCCTTATGGTAGGCCTTTCTGTTTCCTAGTATAACCCTTATGGTAGGCCTTTCTGTTTCCTAGTATAACCCTTATGGTAGGCCTTTCTCCATACTCGAGTTGTTTCCTAGTATAACCCTTATGTTAGGCCTTTCTCCAGACTCGAGTTGTTTCCTAGTATAACCCTTATGTTAGGCCTTTCTCCATACTCGAGTTGTTTCCTAGTATAACCCTTATGGTAGGCCTTTCTCCATACTCGAGTTGTTTCCTAGTATAACCCTTATGGTAGGCCTTTCTCCATACTCGAGTTGTTTCCTAGTATAACCCTTATGTTAGGCCTTTCTCCATACTCGAGTTGTTTCCTAGTATAACCCTTATGGTAGGCCTTTCTCCATACTCGAGTTGTTTCCTAGTATAACCCTTATGTTAGGCCTTTCTCCGGACTCGAGTTGTTTCCTAGTATAACCCTTATGTTAGGCCTTTCTGCAACATTCGAATATTTGATAGTGAACAGAACACTGGTTTTACTTTCTTTCTTTCAGCTGTATTTCCTCCATCAGGAAATGTGTAGCAAAACACATGCATAGAAATATGATGAAATATAGAGTGACATGAAAGTGGAAGTACCATATATGCAAATTTATGTTACAAACACACACATACACACACAAACACAAACATAAAAAGATAACGGATACGTATCATCCGGTGAGGGGAGGGGGCTTGATTAAAACACCAAAATTGTGCAACCATAACTCAGAAAATTCTTAACGTACGTATCAAACAGATGCCAAGTGGTTCAATGTTGAAATAATAATTGTTGTAAATTTTACCAATATTAAACAAGGACTTATCCTCTTGCAATGCAAGGTTATTTTGGACCACTTTAAACTCAATATTGAAGTACAAAATCAGACTAAAGTAGGAAACTTTATCAGCAATGTCTATAACTTCATTTTTGTAATACTAATTTTTACTGGATCTTATTTTACCACCATTTCCAAATACTACAATCTTTGTTTTCTCAATATTAACTTTTAAATTCTATTTATCACAATATATTGATAAGGTATTCGATATTTCTTGTAAATTCTCAACACTCTCTGAAAGAAATAACCGTGTTATCAGCATGCGTTATACAAAATAAATTTAGTCCATATAATTCGTATGGAAGACTAGCACTGGTAATAAATTCCTCTTCAAAAACATTTACAAACAAAATAATAGCAATTATGTCAAACCCTTGCCTGTAACACTCTTGCGTTATTAATAACAATAATTTGATACTTTAGAAGTATACCTCACTTAAATTAAAAGCTGATTCATACAATATATGGATATGCACAATTAACAATTGGGATTCGATACACAATATATGCATATGCACAATTAACAATTAAAATAATACTATATACTTCAATCATTCATATATTCATATAGTCATGCCAAGTATTGGCGTCCAGTTGTTACCTGATATTGTACAAAGAATTGTGTTAAGAAATACAGATTATAGCGTATTTAAATCTACACCATTGATAGTCCTTAAGAATAATCTCATCTTCATTAGGGGAGTGGTGTATACCATATTAGAGAAGGAATCACTCTCTCGTTATCTCTCATTACCGAATAAATTGAGGTGTATCTGGTCATGTGACAAACAACGACAGCATGCTGAAGTAAATCTGCACAAAAAGCTCTTGTGAATTAATTTCAGTTTAAGGAGCATTGACAGTGACTCCACACTTACAATAATACACTTTAACAATTTTTCATAAATATGCTGACCGACAGAGACTATGTATATATGTAGGAAAGTAAATCGGGAGGGGATAGATAGATAGATAGATAGATAGATAGATAGATAGATAGATAGATAGATAGATAGATAGATAGATAGATAGATAGATAGATAGATAGATAGATGGATAGATAGACAGATAGAATCGTAGTTGTATTTGCGTTAGCTGAAACACTCATCAATGAGGCCAACGTGCCACCCTTTGCAGTTGTTCTTGAGCGTATTAACACCAGTCCATTTGGATTTGACTAGTCAAATCCAAGCTTAATCGAGCCATTCTCCACTCCATGTGTACTTTCCCCAGCTTGACTGCTTTTTCGTCAGTGATGACGCACAGTGACATTTTTTACATGACAGCTTCAAAATGTAACATGCGAACTCTTTTCTTCGTGTTTCTCTGGTAAAGGATATCGTTACCATAGAACAACATTCTCATCAACGATGATAAATTTCTTTGAACAATATTGTATTGTATACCTGTTTTATATACAATTATACAATTATACATGTAGTGTATGAGAGAGAGAGAGAGAGAGAGAGAGAGAGAGAGAGAGAGAGAGAGAGAGAGAGAGTCATGTGCAATTTGAAAGTCGATACAGAGGCACAAATATTGTAGTCCCCCGCCGCCACTATTTTCGTATTTGCAAGTGATAAAAGTGCTTTTTCATAAAAGGAACTTTTTTTTCATCATATCAACAATAGTATTTGCAAGCTGCGTGTCTCTTCACAAGTCAATAATCTGACTTTGTAGAAGAAAGAGCGATTCTGGAACAACGCTACCCGAGTGTAGCCCTAACATAATGGCTGACGCGGCAAACAATGCATTCTCTGAGACTGCACACAATTTGCCACAAACCTCGGGCAAAGAACCCGCAAATGAGATGGACGCATTTGCTGTGTTTCCCAGTATGCCCCAAACAAGTGAAATGCCTGAAGAAAATGAATAATTATGCTCAAGGAAAGCGAAGAAGCTTGTCTTAGAAAAATTTGCTCATATGAGCAACACAAGAGCAGCAGACTCCATTACCACCGCATGCCTCAGATATCTCCTTAGCCATAGGCGGCATGGATATAGAAACGACTTCCGCTGATTTGGAGTCATGAGACAATTTTAGAGAACAGATGCTGCAAAATCATCTTGCGACAACTGCAACAATACAATCAAAAAATGCCCGCATGGACAAGCTTACTGCTGAGCGAGAGACCAATCCTGCCGTAACTCAACCGTAAAATAGTAGCATCAGAGTGCACCGAAATGAAAATGTAAACCGTCTAAGAGTAACCTGAAATCCATAGCAAATACATTTACACCGTGTAAGATATCACACCTGTACCTTTACAGGAAAGAGTGTTGAGGAGTGAGAGGTTTTTTTTCTTCACTTTAAGGTGATACTTGATATTTCTCAATACAAATTTACCCTGACCTTAACCCTAATTTGAGTTGCATAACTATTAAGCGTTAGTATGTCTTTGACCAAACAAATACGGCTCGGCACTAATAAACCATATGGTATCATGAACCTAGATTACAAAACGACTATAAAACAATTGAGAACCAGAAAAACTTGTTGACTCAGTTCCTCGGTAGGTCAACAGGTCATATTACTACCGTACATCGGTAAATAATTCAGCCGACACATGACTTTTCAATTAATCTGCCAATATCTGGCAAAATCCACCGTTGCATCGATAGAGCTAATTTTATGTATACACCATCTGTTTGACAGGTAACATCCATGATGGAAATACACAACGTTTGATATGGAAACAAATTTGATCTTGCTGCCTAATAGACAGATATGGACTGATATATTAATGTTGTAAAGAAGGTTTCATTTGGTTTACAAAACAAACAAACGAAAATATGCGGACTGTTTTTAACACATCTATAAAATGACATGGAACACCGTAAAGATGAATGGGTCTAATGTACACTACTTTTAGACCAAAAGATTTTCAGTACATGCTTACTCTAGAAATATGTAGATTAAAGATTAATTGTACGGAACCTAGATTGCAGTTTTATTGCATTCAGTCAAAGCCAAAGATCTTACAAGTACCATTTTTAGGAGTCACTAAAAATCCAGGCTCACAGTCTTTGACCGTATCATATTGTGATTCAACGAAAAACTCTGCACATATCCGATACATGTTAAAAATCTTAGTTTCACTTTGTTCAAAGACCAAATTAATAAACATGTAAAATGAATCAATAACACGAAAATGTTTGGGGGTTTTTTTGTTTTTTTTGTTTTGTTTGTTGTTGGGTTTTTTTTGTGTTTTTTTTTCTGACTGCTTGGCGATATAAGTGAGGGAAATGAGTAGGATATTTTCCTCACTCTAATTTTAAACAAACAATTCCAGCCTCAAACATTACGCAAGTACTATATAGAACAAGGAAGTTTGAATACGTATGTGTAACTTCTATGTGCTATATCCCATTAACTTTATACTTTGATTAGTGATGCACATAACTGATTCCATTTTGTCTTCGGTCTCTATCAGACTGTTAAAAAATGTACAGTTTAGAATAAAAGTTTCTTATACTATATTTTTAATGGACTATATAATATTTCTTGGCATGCACTTTTGATATGTTGAACTCAGAAAGTACTCAGTTTAAACTTAAATTAGTGTCTATATTAAACTTGAACACATCATTTCAAAGATAAAACTTAAATTAGTGTCTATATTAAACTTGAACACATCATTTCAAAGATACAACAAATTAGTGTCTATATTAAACTTGAACACATCATTTCAAAGATACAACATATTAGTGTCTATATTAAACTTGAACACATCATTTCAAAGATAAAACTTAAATTAGTGTCTATATTAAACTTGAACACATCATTTCAAAGATACAACAAATTAGTGTCTATATTAAACTTGAACACATCATTTCAAAGATACAACAAATCAGGGTCTATATTAAGCTTGAACACATCATTTCAAAGATACAACATATTAGTGTCTATATTAAGCTTGAACACATCATTTCAAAGATACAACAAATTAGTGTCTATATTAAACTTGAACACATCATTTCAAAGATACAACATATTAGTGTCTATATTAAACTTGAACACATCATTTCAAAGATAAAACTTAAATTAGTGTCTATATTAAATTTGAACACATCATTTCAAAGATACAACAAATTAATTAGTGTCTATATTAAACTTGAACACATCATTTCAAAGATACAACAAAATTAGTGTCTGTATTAAGCTTGAACACATCATTTCAAAGATACAACATATTAGTGTCTATATTAAACTTGAACACATCATTTCAAAGATAAAACATATTAGTGTCTATATTAAACTTGAACACATCATTTCAAAGATAAAACTTAAATTAGTGTCTATATTAAGCTTGAACACATCATTTCAAAGATACAACATATTAGTGTCTATATTAAACTTGAACACATCATTTCAAAGATACAACATATTAGTGTCTATATTAAACTTGAACACATCATTTCAAAGATACAACATATTAGTGTCTATATTAAACTTGAACACATCATTTCAAAGATACAACATATAAGACAAGGTAGATATCAGTTCTGATTGATTTTCTTTTTCCTTTCATGGTGCTTCGATTTTCCTCCAAATTCCTGTTCAGATAAGAAAAGTCTTAAGCTATATTTATATAGTCTGCATGAAGGAGATGGATACTAAGTGTATCTAATATAATTTAATAAAATGTATATCAGTTGAAATGTTATTGTTACCTAAATATTATCAGAAGTACAAGTCCATGCCGAGATTTGCATGAATGTGATACGAGTAGAGTTTTAAATTGATTGTTATAGTTTTTTTTCTTCTATTTTATTTCTCATTTTAATTACTTACGATATAAATATTAAATTACTGTTTGATAGTAATGTGCAGGTTACCCTTCTTATCATGTCAACTTGAACCCTTAGTCCCTTCTCTCTCGAGAATTTGTTATTGTCTATCACTTGATGAAAACTGCCTAAGCTTGAGAAAATACACACAATTTATTAAAATTATAAATATTCACATTGCTTTTGCCATATCAATACTGCAAATATAGTTATCCCAACTTCATGCCTCATTAATGTGTATGGGTTTTATTAGTACAAGTAACCTCATATCAGTAAAGTCCTATTATTTTTTATTATACCTCAATTTTTAAAATCCCGTTAGTCATTTACTGAAATTCAAACACGTGACATTTAACATTACGAAACATACCCCAAAATATTTCGTCTTCTCATATGTCCTTATATTACCCGCAAGGACACTTCATATAACCCTTCACACTTCATATAACCCTTCACACTTCATATAACCCTTCACACTTCATATAACCCTTCACACTTCATATTACCCTTCACACTTCAGATAACCCTTCACACTTCATATAACCCTTCACACTTCAGATAACCCTTCACACTTCATATAACCCTTCACACTTCATATTACCCTTCAAACTTCAGATAACTCTTCACACTTCATATAACCCTTCACACTTCATATTACCCTTCACACTTCATATTTCCCTTCACAATTCAGATAACACTTCACACTTCATATTACCCTTCACACTTCATATTACCCTTCACAATTCAGATAACCCTTCACACTTCATATAACCCTTCACACTTCATATTACCCTTCACAATTCAGATAACCCTTCACACTTCATATTACCCTTCACACTTCATATTTCCCTTCACAATTCAGATAACCCTTCACACTTCATATTACCCTTCACACTTCATATTACCCTTCACAATTCAGATAACCCTTCACACTTCATATTTCCCTTCACAATTCAGATAACCCTTCACACTTCATATAATCCTTCACACTCCATATTACCCTTCACACTTCATATTACCCTTCATACACACCCGTGACGCCATGTCATATCACTCTGACGCTACCGTCATATTACCGTGTGACTTTTCGTACTACTAATTCTTCCAAAGAGTGTTTCACTATTCAGTATAAATTGACTCAGATTCTGCCACTTTTTCAGTAGGGAAATTTCAATTTTTTTCAGTATAATAAAACAATCATTACCCTCGTTATGAGGTTGAATGGGGAATTGTTCACAAACGACATATGTCATGTTATCCTTGGGCTGAACCCTCGAGTAAAATAGCATATGCCATTGGTGGACAGTTTTGTCATATAACCTCAAAACAACGGCAATAATTTTGAAATATATGTGTTGATGGTATAAATTTGGCCACCTTGCCATTTAATATCCAAGACAGGTATAAGCGATTCTAGCAGCGATGTTCTGATATTTTTCTCTTCACATCGACTCTTCCATGACCCTACCATGCTTTATTAACTTCACGTAGATCAGATTTCCTATTTTAGATATGGCGTCATTTACATTGGCCCGTCTTCCTTCTTCATTAATAATGAAGTAACCGTTTCCCTGTAATACAATTATAGCAAATAATGTGTACACACGGACAGCCAGCTGTGTGATCTCAACAACCCAATCACCATCGGTCTTTATGTTGTCCTAAATTTCTTAATATTCTTTTTGCGTCACAAGCGAGTGTATTATTCGGATACTTCCTTGATGCTTTAATGGATCAAGCCTTCAACATGTTGTGGTCTATAAGCGTCTCTCATTGGAGGTTCATAATAGTCTGGTTAAAAGCGTGCCACCATCGCCGGTTAAAATCGGCATGTGTGTCAACCTTCCGTCATTACGTTTTCATGACACGAAAATGACATTACTGCAATTATAGCAGTTATAGGAATGAAAAAATATGGAACAAAATATGGAACATATGTTTTTTTGGCATTGTGTCTCCGATTATACAAGACAACGCTTATTCATTGGGATTGACGACTAATTAGGTAAACTGCGAAGTGCTCCAAAATAAACTAACCGATACAAAATGCAAGAAAATAAAAAATATTAAATGTGATCAATCTTTCCAGTAAATTTATACTATTTTTTTTATTTCTTAAACATTGAAACCTGATCTATTTAGAGACAAGCCATTTCTAAACTGAGGAAAATAAGCAGTTCCATCGGTGTAAAGTTCATTAATAAAGAAAACTTTAACTATTTGAATGAGAACTTATTGTTTTACATATATAGAAAACAGCGTAGAAACTTAGTAATTTATAAAACTAGTTTATTTAATCACTCTGTAGATATTTTCCGCTGCTTTATTTACAGTTTTTACAGATCCCTTAAACTTCTTTCTTATTATTAAAGAAATATATTCGTATAAATGCAAGCACATTTTGCTTTAAACATTTACGCAAATTAAAATATATATACACTTGTATATTTCTTATCGTGGTCATTGTATTTTGAAATCGGCTGTTGAAAACAAACGTGCAAAATTCTGACTTTAACACAATTAAAAAACATGCAAATATAATGGGTTATTGCAATAAATCAGTCGCATCTAAAAGATCTAAAAGCAGAATTTTCTGGTTAAAGTTAAATACCAATATAATTATCAAGGTTCAGCCATGAACTCTTTTTTATTTCCATCTTTACGAGCCACGAAAATCATGTTATCATTCACCTCGTGTATCCATAGAAGTTCCAATTATTGCACATAATTATTACATAAAACATCATGATTATTAAAGACAGCGGTATGTTATGCACCTGTGAAATATTAGTCTATTGTTACAGGAGACATTTAACAGCTGTGCCTTCCCGAAGTAGACAGGGCAGTTAACCTATTTCTTGCATTCTTCTGACAACACATGCATATTATATCTCCTTTCAGGATGCGACCTGAGAATGTGACACTTGCCAATCAGGAAATGATCCAAGAGAAAACAGATTTTAGTAGACAGATAATAATTATTATGTACGTCAGAAGAAGTGATTGACTATCTAAAATTGACCAAATAGAGTTTTAAGTGAACATACGATAATGCAAATTTGTGTTCATGATATTCGAAATAAAACAAATGGAGAAAGAAACTTCTGAAAGTAATATGCAAACAAACCAGAAAATAAATATTAGCGTTTAGGTAGGAAATATCGTGGGTGAAAAACGTATTTAGCATGATGAGTTGAATTTGCAATATAATTAAGGATTGCCTTTGCATTGGTGTCTTCCTTAATTATATGACTGGGATGATTTTAATGGATCATCCAGATCGGTCTTCCTGGCCATTGTCGGCGCCCAGAACGGCCAGGGGCGTATCATTTACGAAAATAGCGAAAGTCTGAGAATAAATCAAAGTGCCTGGCAATTGTAACAGTGCTATAAAGTAGCATACTGGTCAATCCTTCTTTTTGTCTAAGTATAACTCGTAAATTTCCTCGAGGACAAGATTATATATTTCTAATTTGCTTAGATGCTATATTTTTTTCTGGACCACCATTCCGACCCAAAACCACTTACAGCCTTTCATCGACAATCTTTTCGCTTGCTGGGCTAAATCGCTCGTCTTTTGCTGGCAATTACACGTGCGCTTCAATGTAAGACATTAGACTTACTTAAGGACATGATGGCACGTGATCATTGCTCATTTCGATCAGTGTCAGAATGTGCGGCTGTTATTTTTACAGCTCTCCCCCAGTTTCCGCGATTTCTTTACTTTCGTCTAGACAGTGGTGGTACTCTAAGGGGAATTCAAAAGTTTTGTAATCCGTTTTCTTTTCAAATATTAAGTATGACTGCATATTTGTAGAGATAAATCCTCAAATTAAAACTTTCAGGTGCAATCATCTTCCCCCGGAGAAGTTGTGAGGGAGATGTTTGAGGCTTTGCTTTTTTGTTTGTTTGTTTGAAATCTATCTTTTTAGTCGCTTTTCTATCTATTCCAACATATGCAAGTCCATTTAGTTACAAAATATGAATTAAAAACACATATACTGTGAAGCAATAATATACGTTAGTAAACTTATGGGTCGTATACTTCCACATTTCCCCAGTTACCCAAGTGCTATTTCCGCCACAAGACACAATTGTAACGAAAAGTTGACAACAGGCGGAAAACTGACTAAGCGTTATCAGCATGATTCAACATGTATCTTACGATCCTGATGGACTGACTAACGAGTTAAAAAATGTACACGCAAGCCTTTACAATAACAAGCAGAGACTGGAATAAGATAAATCTTCTTTATCGATATCTTTCTGCAAGAGAAAAAGGAGTGAAAGCCATATTTAGCCAGTGTATTCAAATGGTTTACCTCGGAGATAGCTGCCGCTATTTTATAGTCTTTAAAACATACCAATATACAACTAATATCGTGGATTAATTGGTACAGTATGTAGATTTAAGCATGCAAAAAATGCTTCTGCAAACAATCTTAAGTAAAACAATACTTAATTAAATGGAGGATCAAAGATGCTAAAAATATCAACTTGCCATGCACGTGCATATAGTGCAAGTGTGTTACATTCATATCTTGTCATATTGTATCCTTATCTGTCACAGGAAAATTAGTCCTAAGAGAGACGACCCCTGAGAAGTGAAAACACGGATGGCCTCTTATTAAAAGAGGTTTTCCCACAACTAATCTATGTAGCGGCCGATGAAAATGTGCCAGTTAACGGAAGGTGATTGTTTAGTAGAGGGTATTTTTGAGTCATGTTTGAGTGTAATTATTCTATGAGGCATTTTGTGTGTCAAATTTCAAAGTCACAAATGTCACTCTGTGTTCAAAAATAGTGTGAGATACAGGACATAAAGAATGCCAAGAATTCTAAGGAAAAAAGTTCTTATCTAAAATCACTATGAGTCATTGCTTGAAATGTAGTTCGTCGAAGGTAATCTGTCGTATATGTCAATGTTGTGTAATTTAATAAATGATAAAACAATAAAATAACATTGTACAGAATGTTGCATAATCTACTAATAAATTACCTAGAAAACCACAATTAGTAACAAATGGAGATAAAAACAAAGCTGTCTGTCACAATATTACATGTCATTACTCAGAAGAGTCAGTCAATAATATGAATATGTTATACCTGTCATGGCATGCCTATCATGCTAATTCACGATGAGAATAAAAATGACTTCATTAATTTATTGAAAGCGCTTTATCTCTCCATAAACATAAATGCTTCGATTGATCAGTTGAACTTAAATTTTGTTTTTAGAAGATCTACTTTGAAGAGACACGCAAGCTTACTATGAGAGAGTTCCACATATTCCTTTCCAAAAGTTCTTGGTTGATGTGAGACATTATGTCAATATTTTTAGAAGCCAGAAGCAATAGCTTCTTAAATATCATAATCAGGTAATATCAAAATCAAACGCAATAATGCATGACATTGTCTTCATTCCTGTGACTTGTCTGAAAAGGAAATATTTTATTACTATAATTTCCATTACAGCGAGCAGACGAGATGACATGTAAATAATCAAAGGTGATTTTCAGTGTGCTGTTTGTCACGAACATGTAAACAAACGGGCGATAAAGGTCGGCGTGGTACATGCAATTGTATACAGCCCACCCATAATTAACGGGAGAGCTGGCAAAGCCAAGTGTTCAGAATGTGCTTTCACTGCCCCAGTGCCAAACCAGATGATTTGTGTCCGACCTAAAATCTCAAAAAGTGTATTTTAGAGCCAATAAAAAACAAAAATAATCATCTTTACACAGTGTCTGTTTACAACACGGAGAAAACGAGTCTCGTTTTAAAACCTCCACGTCGCCAAGTGTCATCAGCACTATTTTTAGTTTGCAACACGACGGTTTCCTCAAAACAAAAATGCTGAACTAAAAAATCAAGGCGGATTTCGGTGGAAAGACTAACGCTTTATATAATTATGAGCTACACAAAGAATATGTTTGTCTTATTTGTTTAAAACGTACTTTGGGAGGGAATGAAGCTTTAAAGAAAGTGATGTTTCTACAAATCCCCATCCCAAAAATGTTCACTGTATCAATCCGCGCAAGAAATGTGTTAACAGAAATAAAAATATCTTCCTTTGTGAATGTAAATAGCCATTAATTTGACAAAATACAAAATTTGAAGCATTAAATGTACGAGCTAAATTTGTACAAAGTCGCTGTCATAAAACTATTGTAAAATTTCGTAACTTTTGTTATTGGTGTTGTAATTCAGCCGTTAGTCGCAATGGCACAGAATGGAGAAACAAACCCATGCAAATTGACGGTTTATGCCTTAAAAATATATAATACAATGAAAATCTACGTTTTTTCAGCAGATATAAGGAAATAATTTACTCTGTAATGCTTTTTTTAACTCGTGTGTTTCTTTTATGCAATTGCACTTTGATGTTACTTGCTGTCGTTGACGCTGAAAATTACAATATTGAAACGAGAGGAAAACGTGTTTGCAGTTAAAAATCCAATGTTAGTAATACACTAACAGTCTGCTCAGAGGTAACTTAACTTACACTTTCAATGCAAATTGATTGTATATTAGACATATGATATTAAGATTCAATAGCAATAGATAAATCAGATAGGCACAGTCTTCTCGAAAACAATCTTCAACACATTCGTTGATTCAATACTAACGACACCAATACATTGGTCACCGTCTTCCTCCACACAATATTGGCGATTTTCCTTTGTGGACAAACGAAGTAAATGATGTAGTTTACGCTATTAAAAAAGTAAACTAAACACCGTACAAATAAATTGTGGTTATTCATACGCTACATCAGATATCACACCACTACCCGTGCCGAAATGATTGCTAGGATACTTTTTGCACAGAACGTAATACTTGGTTTATCTACTTTTGATTTACTTTGTACTCCTCATTTGTCAGATTCGTGACCTGCGTGGAATAAAAATGGTTTTATATTGTGTTGTATTTGTTATTACGAAATTTACCTTGGCCTTAACCTAAGTGTTAGTCGAACATGAATTACACATAATTGGGTGGCATATAGCAATATCGAGTACACTGCATCTTCTGTCTAAGTTTGATGCAAAACTGCGTGTACACAAATAGAGTACAATGTATCGTCTGTCTAAGTTTGATGCAAAATTGCGTATACACAAATAGAGTACACTGCATCTTCTGTCTAAGTTTGATGCAACATTGGATGTACTCAAATAGAGTACAATGTATCTTCTGTCTAAGTTTGATGCAAAACTGCATGTACACAAATAGAGTACACTGCATCTTCTGTCTAAGTTTGATGCAACATTGGATGTACACAAATAGAGTACACTGCATCTTCTGTCTAAGTTTGATGCAAAATTGCATGTACACAAATAGAGTACACTGCATCTTCTGTCTAAGTTTGATGCAAAATTGCATGTACACAAATATAGTACACTGCATCTTCTGTCTAAGTTTGATGCAAAATTGCATGTACACAGATCGAGTATACTGTATCTTCTGCGACTGGAAATAGTTTCTGTAACACAAGATCAAACACACAAAAACGGTTGGTAGGGCTTCATCTCCATAAACAGCTGAAATTTTGTGAAAGCCAGTTGCAATAGAAGAGGTAACTACAGACCAATCATGGCTTCTGTACGCAAGATTCTATATAATTATTAGGTGCAAACATTTTAAATCTTGAATACACTCCCTAATTTCTGAAAACAGCATTGCTACCACAAGTTTAATTTTCATAAAACTCAATGACGATCATCTCTCAAAAAGAATAAAAGGGGTGCATATCATTTTGTCTACTTAAAACTCGTCTGCCCCAAAAATGTATACTCCCAGTTTTTCCAGTTTTGACTCTTTTACTGTGCCGATTCATCTACTCCACATTCATCTGCTATGTCAACTTGTCTACCCCCACATCAGTTTTTTTTTAAAACTACATTTGTGTTTACTTTAATTTTTTTAAACTAATGAATGTTGAATTCCTGACAGTTACACAGATGAAATTCTTGTAGTATGTAAAACAAATAGGACAGCCGATGCAGGCGTCTTTTGTGATGTCACGTGCACAATGAATAGGAAGAGTGCAAATTAGAAAATTGTTAAAGAAATTTCTGGAAAAAACGTCAGATTCTAACAATCGGTGCAAGACAAAAGATAAACGGGAAATTCATGTACCTGGAAAGCATACGCTGTTATGTGAAAATAAACTTGGCAGACTTTGTTTTGATTTGTAGGCTACTTAGGCGAACATTAAGAGACGTGCGAATAATTTGTTGCTGCTTCGATCCGTTATTTTACTTTAAAAATGCAAATTTTCCGTAAATGTAAAATTTTACATTATGAAACAAAATGAGACATGTTGATGTGCAACAAGATATATTTTTAGTTTAAAAAAATAAAATGTTTCACAATTAAAAAGTAAAAAGTGTAGTTATTTTTAAAGAAGTTGTAATAAAGTAGACGAGTTGGAAGTAGGCAAATTGGACACAAAGACGTGTTGGAAGTAAACAAATCGGGTTGATACAAAAGACGAGTTGGAAGTAGCCAAATCAGGTTGATACAAATACGAGTTGGAAGTAGGCAAATCGGGTTGATACAAAAATGAATTGAAAGTAGGCAAATCGGGTTGATACAAAAACGAATTGGAAGTAGGCAAATCGGGTTGATACAAAAACGAATTGGAAGTAGGCAGATCGAGTTGATACAAAAACGAATTGGAAATAGGCAAATCGAGTTGATACAAAAACGAATTGGAAGTAGGCAAATCGAGTTGATACAAAAACGAATTGGAAGTAGGCAAATCAGGTTGATACAAAAGACGAGTTGGAAGTAAATCGGGTTGATACAAAAGACGAGTTGGAAGTAGGCAAACCGGTTTGATACTGGACGAGTATGGAGTAGACCATACAAGAATAGACGATTTGTGAGGGGACAAAAGAATGATAAAATGGAGCACACATTAAACTGTCATCTTGCATATTTTGTTCAAAAACAAAAGTAGAAATTTAAGACATGTCTCATTAAATTATAAAATTACAATAACTGGGTCTCACATTAATTCTTTAAAGCGTTTCCAATATTTGATGGAAAAAGAACTGAAACACGTATTTATTGAAAACTATGAGGATCACGAAAAATATAATTACACAGGAAGTAGATTGTTCTGGACTTTATCAGTTTAGTCGTCCAAACGGCTCTTCGGAAGGACAATAATAGATATCTCATTAACTAAAAAGCTTGCCTTCCGCACTTCGGTCAAAAAAGAAGTTTTATGAAAACACTGCGAACAAGGTAAAAATTTTACAAGTTAAAAATTAGGACTAAAGAATGCATGAATAACATCCTCTTTATGTCAATCACCAATGAGATATACCTTTAATTAAGTTTTCTGAACTAATAAACCGTGTAGCCTTAAAACATGGCTCAAACTGAAAATGTAGATAATTATTTCGTAGAAGATCTTAGAAATACAGATTTGTCCCAATGACCTATGTAGACACCTGTTCTATAATTGGATTTTACCTTGAATTATTATTATTATTCTGTCTCTGCGTAGACTTATTGGCCCTTATTTTATTCACATGCGGTATTTTATGGGCTGTATGAAATTCCAGTCGATCTGTCCTGTCACGAGATTCTTTTCGTTATAATTGCTTGGTGGCATTTTAATGTAGCAAAAAAATGAAACTATTTCAAATTTCATTTATTCTAATTCTAAGCACAAAATACCTGTCACAGCTATTATGCAAACGCAATGTGCAACCAGCAGGATTTATTTGCCAATATATAAAGTATCTTGTTCTTTTCAAGTCATGCACTTACTAACAATAAAATAATAATAATGTTTTCAATAGTGCAAATTTTCAAAGTTTGAAAAATATATGCATTCAATCATTACATTAGTAAATTAGTAAATTACTGTTGAGAATCTAGCAATAAGGAGGTACAAGTACGTAATTACCAACAAACTATAATTTTGTGACTGTCGTGATGTTAAGTGTTGACATAAAGGGAAACATTTTTTAAAAGAGCAAAAACTCAGACCCCCTCATTTATGACGTCACAAAGCTTTTACCCCCCCCCCAAAAAAAAAAAAAAAAAAAAAAAAAATTGGTTTGAAATCACTTTGTATTAGAAAACACACAACAATACAAAACTGCGTTCTGATTAATTTAATACTTTTAAAAAATATATCTTTCCTTTCCAGACTAATTGTTATCAGAATCCGGATGAACGGGTTTCAAATTCTTCTTATATTTCATCATTTCTGTTTTGAAGTTATTTCAATATGAACTTTGCGAGTATTGGTTTTGTCTGTACTAGTTTTGTTAATTTTTCGTGGACATTAGCTTGATGACTGCGACATAGAGGAAAAAAGGTTATATTTGCTCCTATTTTATTGGCCAATTCCAATACTATTTGCTCGGTATTTTCTTCATTCTCTTTCTTGAACCGTAAATTCTTCTGCTGTTTTTCCGACCGTGCGTTTCCAAATCATCTAGCATAGCTGTTAACTTCTCGATTTATTGATCCTTTTCTTGGATAGTACTGGATAATTGCTCAAGCTTCTTGTCGAAACAATCATAAATAACTTACCTTAGGCAGTAGCTATTTTCTTGATACTTCTGGGCTCTGAATAGTTTCCACTAAATTAGTAAATATGTCACATTTACCAGCATCTTTTACACATCCCACTTGGGTCTGCTACCTTTACCTGCCATGTTAATCAGAATAGGTGAAGGGTCAATAAATGTCAAAATAATCTCTTTCACTGTACGATTTTAATCCTTAGCTATTTGACTTTTAGGGTGAGCAGACTCTGTATATGCTCTGCTTTGATGTCTATTTCTCCGTTTTCCCATAGCAGAGACACGTCACTACTTGCACTCTTTTCGGAGACGAAACGCAAGACAAAAAGCATGGAACATGTCAGCTCTCCAGCAAGCTGGCATGATGTTTTTTGGATTGAAAATTGTTACAAATTCTTTGAAATTGAGAGATTATAATATAATTCTATTGCAACATCCAGAAATATCATTAATGCCAGCTAAATTAAAACCATTTGATATTGTATCCAAACACTACCAGAGAGATGCCGGTTTATAGACAAGGTTATATGTAGATGACTTAGATTGACTTTTGTCAGATATTTTTAACATATTTTATTATTTAATGACGTTTTAATAATGACTGGCTAGTAACTGTATTTTACTTAAGTTACTTACCATCCCATCGGACAAAATCATTTTTCTTTTAATTACAGAAGCACAAAAAAGACACAGCTTTGAAAAATTAGTCTTGTTATATCAAACTGTGTGTATACCTTACCTTATCAAAAAAATACTTTCACAAGTGTCCATACTATTTTATCAGTCATTTGAAATTTAATTGAAACCTCATAATTAGTATTAGATACTGCAGGTATGATTTTCGGTACTTTCCACTGCAACTGTATATCTCTTATGTATGTGACTAAGCCTTGTGTCACGTGCTTGTTCGGGAGCTTTGTCTTTCTTTTCCATCTCTTTCCATTCAACTTTACCAAACAATACCACTGATATATCGTCAATTTCATTTGAGGAGCCGCGTTGGCTCCTTGTTGAAGGCGATGGACTCGAAGGGTACTGGTTCGATTCCCACCATTAACTTAGATCGGTTACCATGGTACCTCTATGGAAAAGACACTTTACTCTACTTGACTCGGCGTAATATAAACTTCATGTGTATTTACAGTGATACAAAAAGCCAAACCTAACCAAACCATTTGACCTGATTTCCTTGCCAAATCTTTCTGTCAAACCAGAAGAAAAAAATTATAAACAAAATCGAGGGTATATGACAAATTCATTTCCAGATTTTCGAAAAGAAAAAAAAACAGCACATAATGTTTGAGCCTTTGTTCTGTTTCCTGAACACGCATATAGACGAAAGACAAGTCAATTAAAGATAATCTTCGTTAAGAAATATATTGTTAACTGAAAACAGCGTTTGAATCTTTTTTTAATGGATCAATGCTTTAGGTTTCATATACACAGTCACGTTGTATTTCATCACTTGATAGGTTCGTTTTCATGATTTAAATGCAAAATCGCTGCATTTGTGACACATCCGATGTTTTTTGTTTTTTTTTTTTTGTTTTTTTTTTTTTGGGGGGGGGGTTGTTGTTGTTGTTGTTGTTGTTGTTTTTAACAGGAAAAGTCGCGGATGCTCAGAGGTGGATTTTGGTTGAAAATCTACGAGATGTTCCAATTACCTACGTGTGATAGTTAAACGTTCCTGATACTTATGTACCTGCTAAAATTTGTCTTTTATCTTGATCCAATGAAGTGATATTTTAAATTAAATATATATTAATTATCTCACAATGCATATGGGCACAGACCGTTAATTCAATTCCCATTAGTCATAATGTTAATGTTAGGCCAAATTACTTTCGTGGTAAAAACGGCAAAACACGCTTGCATCCTTAGAATGATGAAAATGATATGTTCAGATAAATTCCCTTGTTCATTATAAACATACGGTCCAGTGAGATCTCCCCGTTTACATCCAGTAGGAGCTGTACAGCGATAAAATGAAAATTTTATCAGGTTCAACCCTACTATTGCGTACAATTTTCCCATATGTAGTCTTCTCAGTGGCAGCGCGAGGGAAGGGGGGGGGGGTGTAGGCGAAGGAGGGAGCCATCGGGAGCTTTTTCTTTTTTGCAGCTGTAACGGGGGCTTAGATGAGGGGGGGGGGGGAGATTGGCAAGTGACATAAAAAATGTTCTCTGTGCCATTATAGAATATTGCCCCCTGGCGCCTCAGTAAGGGCGCCACTAAAAAACATTGCTCCCGGGCGCCTCGAACCCTCGCGCCGCCACTGAGTCTTCTTCTGAAAAATGACGTTAAATTTTTCTGCTTTCTGTGTAAAGTCAATCAGCAGCCTTTGTTATTTTAATACGGTATTTAATATACACTACACATAGGCTGGTTCCGTACCTCATAAAATAATTAGTTGCCTGTGACATAAAATCAAAATTTACTTTCACAATAATTATTCATAGTCAACATTATTTTTCCCGGAAAAATTCTGCAAAAGCATAGTTGTCTCGCAATTACGATTTTGAAGATATCGATGAATTTATTTCAATTTGGGAGACCGATGTAATGATAAATTGGTAACATTTTTTTATAAAGGAATAAATATTTCCCTCTGGTATTTCTAGATATATGCACACACACAAAAATATTGTGACTCATATTTGGATATATAGTGTATTTCTAGATATATGCACACACAAAAATATTGTGACTCATATTTGGATATATAGTGTATTTCTAGATATATGCACACACACAAAAATATTGTGACTCATATTTGGATATATAGTGTATTTCTAGATATATGCACACACACAAAAATATTGTGACTCATATTTGGATATATAGTGCATATACGCTGTTGAAATTGTTTGCGTTTCACAAGAAATTATTTAGCATCATTGAATGTGCTTACATAAAATCGGTGGTATTCGCCTTCGTCCTTCAGATGTGCAAGTCTGGCAAACATTTATATGAAAGGTGTGCAAGTACAGCGATTGCCATAGAAAATGGAAGTAAATCTTGGAACCCACACCTTTTTTGCACTTCAATTTTCACCACCTTTAAGAGACCAAACGGTCTCTTTCGGCATTAGTAAAATCCTAAGTTAAATAGTTTAGCAATTATCAAAGAAAGATGTTTACTCGACAGTTTGCGTCATTGTACCCGGGACGGAAAGAGATCCACTAGTAATAAAATCAGTCAAACATTGGACAAAATGGATGAAAACTATGCAAAAATCAGGACAAATTCTCAAAAGTGAATTGCCAGGTTTCAGAGCCAAGATACCAAATTTATCTGATGGTGATCATATAACCTCATTTAGTGGTCCGGTTTTGTCCTGTTAAATATACCCAGTTTGACAAAATAGGGAAAATGATATATTTTTAAACAAACTTTAGTATAAAAACTGTACAGTTTTCTTCCCTAACCTTTAATAATTGTAATCTTCTAGTTCCACGTTTGAATTATTAATCATGGATGTGCTCAAAATTAGGACATATATGTATGGGGATAATTGTTATTAATAGCCCTGCTGAGAAAATTATATTTTACATAGCATTTTATCAACCTATGCCAGTATACCAGTCTTTCAAATCCAGCGTGACTGAAATTGGTACTGTAAGTAAAAACGCCTAAACCTTGCACAACAGACAACGTATTCCTAAAATTACAAACAAATTCACCCTAACTGGCTGATAAAACAGGAGAGAAAGAGGTTGGGTATATTTTATAGGGGTCCTCTTCCACTCGGTGTATCTGTTACTATTGAGCATATACATTATTTCAATTCCCATAGAATGTAATGTTGATGTTTACTACGGATTTCGATTGCATTGGCCGATTGACTCAGTTGTTACTCATTTTTATGAATTGTCACCTACAATGTTCTTTCCTTGCTAGCAGGTGGCTTCATATCACAATTATTTTCCTTCTTTGTTATATATAAAACTTCATTATTGTACATTTGTTACTATAACTGATAGACCTTCGTAACTTTCTGCACATACTAAGCCACCTTAGTACATGAAAATCCTGAACCTTTCATCATGTGTTGACCGGTTCGTTTTTGTGTATTAAGACAAGGGACTCAAGGAAAGAGTGAAAAAAATGCTTGACTGACATGCAATTAGGTGACATTTTACATATCAATGTCTTCATTGCAGAGCAGGTAATTTCAACAATCTATACAGTTTTGTAACCTTTGAAGTCTACCTTTTTGTTATCAACACAGCTTTCAACATTTCAAACAAGTCAGCTGTGAAATACACCATTGAACTTGGTACTATTTTTTCGAATATCTTCCTGATTTTGATCAACCTCAAAGAGAATTAATTGTGTTCTGAGGCCTTTGTGTTCTGAGGCCTTTGTGTTCTGAGGCCTTTGTGTTCTGAGGCCTGTCAAACCCACGTTTTGTGGCAAATCTGAGTCTAACTCTTCTATTGGCATGTCACACATGTTTTAACTTCACTCAGCAAATCTGATCAATTTCGATTGCAAACTATGAGTTTGACAGCTGTTACAAAATGTGTAGTGCTGGTGTTCAGCAAGGTGCAACTTTTTGACAAGAAACTAAACTTTATGTATCTTACTTATTTATAGGACTTTTTCAAAGCAGTGAAAAGTAAATTAGAGTACGAGACATTTTCTCACTGAAATAAGTTTTAAATGGGAAAACAGGGTTTCAATATAATTTTTACAGACTTTTAAATAAAAGTTTAAATTTTAAACAATTTTTAAAACCTATAAATTTAATTTTCAAAAAAATAAAAAAAACAGACCTGCTAAATTTTAGACAGCAAAATTAACCAATAAATTACCATTAAGATAAGTAGTTGCTAGGCCTGTGCAACTTATAGCATTAGGTCCATGGGTAATGAAACATTATAACTTGGGGTGATTTTCGAGGTGAAACACCAAATACCTCTTAAAATGTGTGTAAGTGTACACACTAAAGAAAGACTGACAAGTGCTATGTACCAGGATATTTCTGTAAGTTACTCAGCCAGTTGTTTGGAAAGAAAATAGCACACTCACATTACCCATAGTGATGGTCCCAGCACCATTTTTAATAGCAAAATTCACAGCATTCTAGTGCCAACAAAAGGTGACCCTATAATAGGAAAATACAGTTTCATGGAGGCTGTACCCATCTGAGCAGTAGTGGTGATGTCTGTGATGAAGGCCTGATCAATTTCTTTGAGGAACTATATCCCACTGTGCTGGTATGAATTAATCATGAATGGTAATTTGGACATGTCCTGGCGAGGACTTGCCAGCACCACCTGACTACTTGGGAACATTCAAGCTAATCCAAAATGTTTTCAATACCCGGTCAGACCTGAAAAGAAATAACGATTGTTTCTATAATCTCACATATCACTAAAATGCAGGTAAATTAAGTGAAAAGTGCTAAATATGGACATTTCACAATACAATTTTAAAAATTTAAATCTTTTACCATTTGCATGTTTAATAAGTAATGATGATCACTAGCTATTATAAAGTTTATCATAGTGGGGAGGGGGGTAATCATTTCCACAACACTGAGTACATACATTATACATGGAGGTTGAGTGACAAAGTAGTAAACTAAAAACTATTACTAGAAAGAAGTTAATTCAATATGGACATAACATTTTTGGATATTTAAAATGCATACAGCCTAATCAGTGTCTGTAATATTACAGACGTGTACACTTAATTCCTATAGTCTCAACCAAATCGGAAGATATATACGATTCTATAGCCAGGAATTATAAATAAGAAAGAACATTTTTTCATGCAGGACATGTAAATGTGTACTTTTTAAGATAAACTGTACATTGTTCATGTAAATGTGTACTTTTTAAGATAAACTGTACATTGTTCATGTAAATGTGTACTTTTTAAGATAAACTGTACATTGTTCATGTAAATGTGTACTTTTTAAGATAAACTGTACATTGTTCATGTAAATGTGTACTTTTTAAGATAAACTGTACATTGTTCATGTAAATGTGTACTTTTTAAGATAAACTGTACATTGTTCATGTAAATGTGTACTTTTTAAGATAAACTGTACATTGTTCATGTAAATGTGTACTTTTTAAGATAAACTGTACATTGTTCATTCGTAAGAATCTTTCTGAACATATCTGGTGTAAATTTATGAACACCAATCAATAATTATAAGTAAAAGGGTTCATGTTTATGTGATATCAGTTTCTGCCACAGTGCCGTACAGTCGCAATCAATGTCTTAACCAAAATAAACAATAAAAAGGGATGTATTTTATATTAGACATGTTTCATTTCCTTCTTTTTCTACATTTCAGTTCATAAGGCACATAGAAGGCTACATTTTATACGTTTTACACATAATTATTTTCACACATCTCATTCTCTGACAGTTACAAATGCTTAGTAAAAAGGCACAATGGATGCTATATCTCCATTCCCTCATAAAGTACCATGTAATTGTGTTAATAACAAATTCTTGTACGCTGTATAAACAGATATGTGTTACTAGCATGTCACACCATCATCGTCACAGAATATAACTGCTTGAATCTGAAAAGAAAAGATAAAAAACATTGTAAATGACCCCCTTACACAAAATCAACTTGAATGATATTTTCATGTATTTTCGATATGGGGCCCCACTCTAACTTGTAAGGGAAAGAATCTTAAAAATGAGGCTGTGATAAGTGCGTAGGAATACCAAATATCACACTTAGCTTCATACTGAGGCAATTGAGTAGGAATACCAAACATCACAATTAGCTTAATACTGAGGCAATTGAGTAGGAATACCAAACATCACAATTAGCTTCATACTGAGGCAATTAAAATTAGGCCAAGATGTAAATATATCAAATTTTCATTTTTATTTTTTTAAATAGTCTGCCTTGTAAAAAGTCAAAAGCGATCGATAATTTTAGGCTAGAGGTACTTAGGTACAGAGTACTCAACGATCAAGAATGGACAGACTTTGGTAAAAGTACTTTAGTATTAAATTTTAGAACAACAATTAATATTTTATTTAAAATCAGTAAAGGCACCTACATGACTACGTTGACGTATACGTGACGAGTGTTGAGAACCTCGTTATATTTATGAGAGAGAGAGAAAGAGAGACATAGAGAGACAGAGAGAATTATGTTCGCTATCTTGTGAAACATTTAAGTTTCAAATATATTACAGACATTGCATGTGTCAAAAGCTGCATTTAATTTGCTTCGTTTTCTTTTTTAAGAGAGAGAGAGGGAAGGAGAGAGAATGCAAAATTGAGAGAGAGAACATAATTCTCTCTCTGATACACACACATAAACATAACGAGGTTTTCAACACTCGTAGAGATAAACAATTAAGGCGAGTTATTAGGCGTGCTCGCAAGATCAGGTGCTATTAAACACCTTCAGCAATGATGTTATAAATAAATTATGGTAAGATTGCATTGGCTACTGACGCGCTGCATGACTGCTTTCATGGTAAGACATGCAAAACACGCTTACATCCAAAGAACGATCGGTCCAAAAACAAACTTTTAAAACTATGAAAAAGATACGCTACGCGATGATTTTTGTGATAATTTCCGTTGTAGGTACTCATTATACAAATCCGGTCTGGCGAGATCTCCCCTTTTACATCCAGTAGTACCTCTGCGGCGACAGAAATAAAAAGAAAATGGTTTTAGGTTCAAGCCTACTATTGTATTCAATTTACCCATAAGCGGGCTTCTTCTGAAACGTGACGTTAATTTGTTCCGGTAATTATTTACAGCCAATCAGCGACCTTCATTCTTTTAAGTACGGTATTTAATATACCATCCCACTGATTTCGTACCTCATAAAATAATTAGTTGCCTGTCACTGTATAGAAACACAGAGGACTTTACCCTCAATCACAGTCTTATTGAAACATCCCATTTAAGACCTCACATGTTAAAAAAATCAAAGTGTTCTTTCAGCATTTTAAAATTATGCAATGCTATGCTATTGTGTCTGATGTTAAGGCTCTTGAATTGTGTCAGTTACAGACATGTCATTTCATTCATGCTCACGTGTCCAATTACAACGTCACAAAGCACACTTTGTGTTCATAATAACACCAAAGCATGGGGTGGAGAAGGATTAGAATTAAGAAAAGAAAATAGTCCTTGTATGAAAGCAGTGAGTGAGTTACTGTGCTTGAAAATGATAAGTAGAGGGTAATTGGTCTTATATCTCAAGGTTTTCTGGATTACAGGATCGTGATCAAACCAAGGATAACATTGCACATACTGTTGTATGATGGGAAGGTGGCAGTGGATTTTTGTCTGTAAATCTCTTAGTCAATTACCTGTAAACCATAATTACGAGCGAGTGGAGAAAAAAAAAACAACAAAGAAGTATGGCAAAATATTGCCTGTGATTACTCAGAAGAGTCCAGAAATATCAGGAATTATTTTACGTTGCAAGTGCAGCTTTTGATATTAATTACCCATGAGAAAAATAGTTTCACCCGGTGGATATGCTATAATGTAAATATAAGTGCCTTATTTGCCAGGTAACGATGATGCTTTGATTGAACATGCAATCTCTTTTTTTTTTCTCCAGAAGATTTACATGTGCACTTTAGGCACGTGTGGATATTGATAGAATCCCACATAATATTTTCTAACATTTTCTGGTCGATGTACGATATTTATGTCGACATTTTTAACACTAAGAACAAATGGCCCCTTGGCTATGAAATGCCCCATTTAAATGAGTCTTACCATGGTTAAGGCAAAGTTTGTGTGGGATTCTGTGTGGTCATATAACACTGAACTGATCATATGAGAGGGCCATCTTCAAAACTGGGGTTGTACACTAACAAACCCTAAACACCACTGTGCACTAACAAACCCTAAACACATATTTATTCACCAACATATATAGATTAACATGCGCAAATTCAAATTCACATTCATATAAAAATGTGTATGTATCATAGCTACTTGTCTTTTTTGTCTATGAAATATTTACAGCTTCCTGAAAGTTGTCATGGTTTTCAACAATAGGTTTATTTGTAAACTGTGCAAATGTCTTAGCATTAGACCATCCAGGTACCCTAAGAATATTTCCAATGGCAGAACATTAACTTGACCTTCTACACTGCAGAACTTCTTATAGTATATTGTGCATAGAGTTTGCAGGCAATGCCTGCTCCTGTCATAACAATTCACAACCATCCACTAATAATGTCTCTTGTGACAGGTCCATATGGCTTCACATAACTAACGAATAACTGTTTATTTTCCTTATGAGTCAGTGGCGATCTTCTCAAATATTTACGCAAAGCATACACAACAGGCTCCTATCTGAATGATAAGCCTTGAACTCGACAGCAGGATTAGGCCCACCTGGCCTACTTTGTTTTAATAGGTCACTATTATGTAATCTTTCAAAGGAGATAACTTTTGAAGAAAAATCAAAACTGTTGAAAACATTCCAAGAAACGCAATACTTTGATTACTTGGCCTTCATTAAGCAACCTTATATAACAAGAGGATGTGCTCCCACAGGGACACCGTCTATTACTAGGATGTGCTCCCACAGGGACACCGTCTATTAATAGGATGCGTTCCACAGGGACACCGTCAATAACTAGGAAGCGTTTCCACAGGGACACCGTCAATTACTAGGAAGCGTTCCCACAGGGACACCGTCTATTACTAGGATGCGTTCCCATAGGGACACCGTCTATTACTAAGATGCGTTCCCACAGGGACATCGTCTATTACTATGTCTATAGCTGAAAGGGAACTTCTCTATGTATTGATAGCACTGTACCCTGAACCAGCCTCAAACTGGTCAGTCATACAATCTTGCACTGTACTTGTATTTGGCTGAACTGGAGAAACTTTCCTATTATCACAGTATAGACTCCATCTATGTATGAACTTTGATACGGCACAAGTGTTGTCACTCAGAATTCTTGGATGGTTATGAACAACAATCCTTTAAAATAATTTTGATTCTATAAAGGATGCGTTCATTCAAGGAAATGTATATGTGTTCCTGATGGCTGCTTTTATGGTCTCAATAAACTGCTTTCCAAGCTGAGAAAGATGCATCAGTAACAATAACAGTATCAGGGTTGTCATATGTAATCTTCCTATTTTGTGTATCAAGATTTCCATTTTGAATTTCTGCAATAAAGTGCCACGCACTCTACTGTTGACAAACTTGAGACCAGCAGTCATATAGCCGGTGCTACTGTTGACAAACTTGAGACCAGCAGTCATATAGCCGGTGCTACTGTTGACAAACTTGAGACCAGCAGTCATATAGCCGGTACTACTGTTGACAAACTTGAGACCAGCATTCATATAGCTGGTGCTACTGTTGACAAACTTGAGACCAGCAGTCATATAGCCGGTGCTACTGTTGACAAACGTGAGACCAGCAGTCATATAGCCGGTGCTACTTTTATAACCGATGTTGACGTTTTATTGCATAACGACTCAAATTCCTGTCTGATATGCCTGACTTTCTTTTCTGGCAAGGTTAATGTAATTTTGACAGAATCTATCAAATTCCCTAGAACTTCTAGTTGATGTATTGGGGTATATACTAATTTGTCCGAATGAGATAATCCAAAAGTGGATACTAATACTACAGTGTCTTTCACATTCTTTATACCATTCTTTTTATTGTTTAAAACTAAGAATGAACCACCTATTTACCCAACATTAATGAAACCTAGATGTCTCTAAGTGAATATGAGTAACTCCGTGAACAATCTCCAGGCACAAGCAATCCCATTTGGTAGGCAAGCTTATTAGAACAATTTTCCACTCCATTCCAATCACAGCATTTTATGTTCCTTAGCTGTTGGTACAGAGTAAAATGCATGCCTCAGATCCACAGATGCCATGAAGCAGTTTAAAGTAACGACTTTTAGAGCAGTTTCTAAAGTATCCATTTTTGAATAGTGACATTCAATGTCTTAATTAAAATCTTTCAAATTAAGAATGACTCTAAATTTACCATTCTGTTTATGTCTAATACCAATTTGTGAAATAAATTGTCTCTCTTTTGCTTCAACTTGTTTGATAACTCCAATTCACAACAAATTGTGTATTTCTTGATTAATAATGGATATGTCTTGCTCACTGAAGCGAAATGACCTTTTTATATTTTCCTGACCATGTGTAATACCATCTTTGCATTCTATGTGACAATTTGAAACAGTATCTAAAACTTTTCTTCAGAATTTATTTCTTCCCATGCTTTTATAAACTGTTTCAACCTACATACCTGAAAAAATGACATTGCTTTCCTCTTTACCTGATTAATTTATTCAGCATGTGCCACGCATTGAAGTTTTCTGATATGCCTCAAGGATATGGTCCTTCCATCTCTGTGTATCTCATTCCTCTTTCACTACCATACCCTCTACTTGATCCAATAGGTTTTCCTGTTATATGTATCTTCTACATATCTTTCACACTTTTAGAGACATTATCACCCTAAAGAAAGTTCGTGTATGCAAAGAAGGAGACGTGAGATGTAAATATTCTTTCCCAATACCTGATCTGTGAGCCTTTCTATGTCTCATATTTATTTGTCTATTGACATGGCCCAGCAATGTAACAGCATACATCAATTTCTGTAATGTCATTATTGGCATTCTCAATTTTTGCCAAATCATTCATTGTTTTTGCCGCATTGATTTGCTGCGTTGATTTTTGTGTGCTGTACATATTGCACTTTTCTGTCATGTGTTTGGTTTCTTGGCTTCACTCGTGCCCAACTTAAATTATTAACCTTCACTTCAACAAAAGGTGGGTAAGTGGTTGTCCCCGTATATCTGTGATTATTTCATTGTATCTGTATTCCTCTATTCCCACTTTAAATATATTATTCATCATATCTGCTAGGTCGCTGTTTGTCTCAGCGTCGATTTTCTCTTATTTGTTGCATTTTTTAATAATCACCACAAAATATTTTATTCTGTCTTTGCCTTTTTTTTATAGGGTTCATCCTGATCTACACATTCAATCACATGCACATGGCCTTAACAGCTTGTACACTCGTGTGCTTACTCTTGCATGTTATATTTCTCATTTTGCCAATAAGGTATCTCTCTCATTCCATATTTGCACACTTTGTCATTCAATCTTTCTATTTCAGCCCCTTGATACACTGTTCTGTTCTGAATACCATTGAAGACCGCCATAACACTATCGAGCTTTGGCTTATATGTACCATCCGGTACGGCCTCGACTAGGTGCGTTTGGATAACTAGCATTCGACCTCGCTGAATTCTCAAAGGGACCTGTATGACCATTATCGGAAGTCTTCCATGCGGGTCTTGTACCCTCACTTGATGCAAGCGGCTTCAATTTTTCTGGCCTATCGGGCACTGCAGCCGACTGATCTATGATCGCTTCCGCCATCTTGAAACACATTCTTAAACCCAAACACAGACAAATGCTCAAGGTTTGGCTAATCTTAGATCGATACCACGTATCGTTAAAATATTGGAATGTATGTGAATGATCACAGAAACAGAAATTCTGCCTCTGTACATAGGATACTCTTGGACCAAAATACTCAACCACATGGGTTGACTACCCGATATAAATTTTATTACAATGCAAAATTGCACTGGTTCGACCCCGTATCACTGCAATGCAACATGTATTGTAAAAAGTTTTAGACAACGTCTATTGACATTATTTATATTGCATGGTTTTTTCAACCTGGACATTATTTCACTCATAGTAGCAAGACAGCGTCTGCATATTGTGGCATGGAACAGCACACTAAGTGGGCGCATGGACAGTACGCATCTCATGGGATGCCAAAAATAGTATGACGAAATAAATTAACAGCTAAATCTAATGCAATCGTCGTATTGCTTTTATCCGTGGGACATACCTGAGAAGGACATAGTTATTCAAAATTACTTTGATAATGTTAAATTCAGCCGACTTTATTAATAAGCATTACATTTTTACATGGAAAAAGTATGGAATAATATCTATTAACAGTTTTGGATAATTGCCATTAAATTTGACCTCCGTTGGCCCCAAGAACATTTGCAACGATAATTCTTTTACAGTGTAAAGGTAGAAATAAATATTGATCGACAGAAAACCATACCATATCGGACTCCGGACTCTAACTAATGAAATGATTGATTGGAACTTCCTGTGGAATTTCAAGATGACAGCTTCCAGGAATTACATTAATGTTATCACCGAGTTAATATCATTACTCCGAACTTTGAAGTTTTGCCTTAGGAATACCACGAAACTCTACTTGATACTTGGTATTTCTGACACTTTGTTCGAAGTATTGTTTTTGTAAAACTGCTTGGAAATGTTTATTTTCCCTGAAGCAAATCGTTATAAATTAAAGTCAAGTCTTATCTTTTACGATGATATTATAACAACAATACCCGGATGTATCAGGACTTCAAAGAAAAGTCAAAGACTGAGACGTTTCCGCCATGTTTCCCGTAGCTATAATTCCTCAACTTTTATGTTTGGAATTTTACTGCGGAACTTAACTGTATAAACTATGAATAATCTTGACAATTTGTATTCTGTAAATTGTACAATGACCATCTCTGTTGTAGGTTAACCCATACTTGCACATTAATTGTATATTAAACGGCCCATAAAAAGCACAATTAATTGTATATTAAACGGCCCATAAAAGCTGTTGTTTGCTAAAAGAATTCAATAATAATAAATAGGCATATTATTCTCCATACTTTTACTAATTTTCTTTAAAGTATGTATCACTCAGAAATTTGCAATTTTGATGACATCTAGGTAGTATCTCCAATTATAGTGAAACAAAAATCGACAAAGAATGCAATTACCAGGAAAGACTGTCAAGCACATTTGAACTGAACGTAATACTTGCTATTTACAACTGCGAAATTCCCCTTTTCCTTGATTTGAGTATGTAGTATGCATAGACTGCACATAAGTGTGCACTTGTCCCTGTAGAAATGGCGAGGAAAGAATTAATAGCATTTTCCCGATATGTTCGAAACAGCAGAAAAAAATTGCCTTGGGTACCAAATAAATACGAAGGTTCAATCAGTGCAAAATTTCTGTCAATACCATGAAGGTTCAAGTAATGCTGCTGAAACGGCGCATTACAACGACTAAGAGAAGCTCTTATGAAAACCATTCTAGCATTTACAAATTAACTATGATGCAAACTTCATGCACAATAGATGACAGATATATCTGAAACAAATAATGCAAGTGATAAAAACAGCATACGAATACCACAGAACCAGTGGTGACAAATCTATGAAATTATCGAAAGGAAAGGAATGACAAAACACCATTGAGCAAAGAAAAATCAGTTTTGTATACGAAGAAGGCAAGCAGAGAGGGACATAAACGCAGAAGACACATAATAATTATTCAAAACACGTACATACATTAGCGCTTGAAAACACAGAGAGAGAGAGAGAGAGAGAGAGAGAGAGAGAGAGAGAGAGAGAGAGAGAGAGAGAGAGAGAGAGAGAGAATTCCTAAACCACAACTACCCTTGGTGGTTGTCACGTTCCACACTGTACCGTACACAGAAAAAGTCTAATTTTTGAAAAATAGGTGTTCACCATTCAAGTGTAATGTATTTTCTGCGATGGGTAAGAAGGGGAGTTCGGCTAATGCACAAGATGACACACAAGTGTCCGTGGCATGTTGAGGGTCTTTAACTCTATGCATAGTTGAACCTTTGCCAAAGTCAGTCGTAATCGCATGACGAGCTAATTGAAGACCAATTATGGCTTCTACATTCAAAACTCCAAATAATTATCAGGTGTCAGCTTTTCAGTCTTGAATCTAAATCATAATTCCGGAGACGAACGGTGTCTGATATTAATTCCAATTTACAGGCAAAGAGCGGAAAAAGGATATAAAGAGAAAACATAATACATCTTTTAACCACATATATTTTGAAAGAAAAAAAAATGATGCGTAAAAAACTGCTACGTGCATCATTTACCTTATCAAATTACAATCTCACTTATGGTGATAACTGGGTCTGACACTAATTCTTGAAACATTTTTTCAATACTTCGAGTCGAATGATTCTCAACCCATACTAATCACTTAAATATGAAGATCACAAAAAACAATAACACGGGAAATGTATTGTTATTCAGGTCATCAGTTATGTCATACATAAATACCTTCGGAATAACGACTTTAGATTTCTTCCTACGAAGAATGTCTGATACGAATGCCTTTTGCACTTACTGAATCAAATTTGTGAAAAAAAGCATCACGAAAACACCTTAGTTTACGCCAAAGCAAAGGAAAAGGTTCCAAATTTGGACTAACTAATCCATGTATAAACATCGTAGTAATCAATAGTTAAGTATGTGTTTAAACTAGTTTCAAACGTTGATAATCTAAGGTACTTGCTGACTACAGTCTTAACACGTATTGTCCAAATTTAAAGAAGCACTTCACAGAAGATATGAGAAATACGGATGTGTCCAACCTGCTTGTAAGGGTGCAAATTTTTGTCGATGTATTCGGTAGAGCACAGTAGAGAATATAGAGCACATTTACTTTGGCAGATAACAATTAATTAGATTTATGAGGAAAGATACCGTATTAAATCGCTAGACTACGATGGTTTTAATGTCCCTGTTAGAGGGACGAGATTGATTCTTAATTAAGCCTTCATTGTTAGCAGTCGGACACAAGGTTAAGATGTCAAAGTTGACAGTTTGCAGGACTAGATGTAAAAGCTAGTGGAAGTTGCATTATCTTTTGAAATTCTCCAGAATCAGTTATTTGAAAATCAAGAGGGTTACGCTCACCGCGTTGGGCGTGGATTTATAAAAGGCGGTAGATATATTTAATCCTGATTGGCTACGCTAAATAAGGGGAGTGTTTCCAAGCGAAATTTCATGTTTTAAATTTCCACATCGCAAAATTTAATCAGTCTAAGTTTTTCTGCAAGAGAAAATAGATCTTGACTCCGAGGTAGAATTTAGGCGAAATTCTCTCGTATAAACAATTATTCAAGAGACAGATGTCTGGAAAGTGGACGGACACAATTCTGGCGGTAGAAACGAGCGAGTCTTGAAAGCACAAGGAGAAATAGCTCCATCCACCTACCTACCTATCCACCTACATACCTACCCGCACAAAGTTTGAGAGCCGATTGAGGCGAGATAAGAGAGAGAGAGAGTGAGAAGGAAGGAAAAGAAGGGGAGGACATCAATCTTGGCCTGACAGCAACATTGAATTTTGAGTGACCAGCGATAAGCAGGTTATGCAATCAGACAGGGCAATGACTCGATTCTATGATGAACTAAGTCTATCGTTTTAACAGATCGGAGAATTGCATAATTATATTTGAGCTGAAATTCGGTAAATGATTTGAAAAGAAGTGTATCTTTCTAATGTTATGTAATATTTCAATTTGCTTTATGTAATTGATTAAATTGTTATATTTCATGTACGGGGGCTCTTGTTATTCTGTTCTATATATCTGCTCAGATTTCTATTTATCCCATCTATAAAATTTCATATTTTATTTTATTATTTACTCGATCCGGGCAATAACACCGAGGTCGATCATCCTCTAGATAACGATAACCAACCAAATATATCGTACACTTCTAAGAGAGGAGAACCTTACACTGCTCTGTAACTATAATTCTGTCTCTATAGCTACTGAGGCCAATTACCGCACACTTTTCCACTTCAGGGATTTGTTTGGGGTGCAAGAAATTCTAGTAGGTATGTGTTGTCTAGCCATTTATTTTATAACTGCTTCGCATTATTGTATCGAATAAAAAAGAGAGAAAAATGAATTCAATAACTCGAATTTCATACATGAAAATACCTATATTGTCTATGTTTAACTGGCAGGTCAGTTTTTTTTTTACGATAACACGCTTATGTCGTAATGCATATTCAGTATAGTGTTGCTCTATACAGTTTGATTGGTGATTGGTGATGTACTCAACCAATATATTTTTTTCATTGCCCTGCTACGTGTATATAACGATAATAAGAAAATAATGGTGATAAATAAATGTCATATATATTAACACTGTACATCAAAGTACATTTTGCGTGTATTTAAAAGTGTCTTATTTAACAGATTCGATTAATTTAGATATACACTGTATTGTGATCACACAAAGCCCTTCCAAAAACGAAAACTGTTAGTATTATTATATTTCTCTTGTTCATATCAAATTTATGACGCCCGTTTAAGAAGATGAGATGCCAGGTAAATAGTATGGAGCATTCTAACTTTGTGCCAGTACCCCTGCATGCTCAGGGATGTGTAATAGACCCTAGAACTTGTATGAATAAAATGAGGAACTTAACTGGGGTTATTGTACAAGCACACACGAAAGGCAAAAGTACTAGAAAACTTGCGCGAATCGAAAAAGCAAATAACTGTATATCTAATTAAAGAGGCAATTAGATGGGTTTTTTATCGACATATGACCGATATTTAGTTTCCCATATTCCAATTTTAAGTTGCTTTTTTTAAGTTGACATTTTTCCATCATAAAAAAGTGAGAAAACATGCACTAACTAACGGAGCACATATCCGGCATATTGCTAATTAATTATGATTTTCAATTAAGATATAATGACAGTGATATCCAAACATCAGGCAAGTGCACGCGGCATAATCACATTGCACCTTAGGCTATTCGTTCTTGGCCACTTAATGGCCATCTAAGTAATGTCTACGCGTCTATGCTTTCCTTGACTTCTGATTGGTTATATACTTCATTACGTTGACGACATGGGATGTTCTGTTGAAAACCACAGGAATAAAAAAAAAATACCCACAGAAATTTTAAAATATTTAGACAAATTATATAGGTCTGGGTGATGAATTGTTGTGGTAACTTTTCCTTGGATCTGCAAATAGCAGCAGATTAACCTACACAGAGCCAAATCACTGCTAAAATGAGATGCGAAAGGTCTCACGGGTTGAAGCTACTACTGTTAATTGCAAAGACAATTTTTCCGTCTTGTGGTCCTTCTAAACTGTATATATTCAAGTCGTGTTTGCTCTGATGTTATGTATACTCTCCGACGCCTCATTTATGGACGTATTTTCTTTGATTTTCTACCTCTCCCTCTTGCTATTTCTTGGCACGTGATGTCTGGCAAGCGGCTTTTTACCAAGTACCAATGTTGAATTTATTGGTACATGTAATTGGTTTTGGTTTGGTTTGGTGTTTTACGGCAGAGCAACACAGTAGGTTATTTAGTGCTGAGGCGGTTGGAGCAAAGTTCCTTGCCCAAGGACACACCACAGCATTCGACCCAGGCTGATCCGATGCTAGGATTCGAACCCGCACTCTTTCGGTCGCGAGCCGGCACACTGATACACCGTGGCGATTCTATGTCTATGTAACAAACAAACAAAATAATATACACATGTATCATTCCTAGAGTGGCCATTAAAGTTTAAACGATGCACGTCACGTGATCTTGTCTGCAAAATTATAACTTTTATATAATTAGCGAATCATCATAACTAAGATTACCATGCCTATTTAGTAATATATAATTGTCTGTAATTGTCTGTTAAACCGACATATTTATTTTGAAATTTTGACTACGTGGGTAGATATTATATGTTGATAGTGAAAATATTGTACAATTTCGATTAAAGAATAAAGTTATTACAAATTCAATATATTCAATTCATTTAATACAACTGTCTATATGTCTAACCATTAGGGCTTTACGAATCCTGTTAGTCTGAGAAGCTAAACACAACGGGTCTAATTGCGTTATGATTCACACATTGCCCGGGAAAAGATTGGCTAGCGGCACATTAGCCTTTCAAATGAGCAATAATTGGCTGACAGGTCGAGTTTGGGGATTCGTCAATTGTAAATTCCCATATGCTAGAGACCATCAAATGAAATTATTCGCAGCTAAAACTACAATTGTCCGTTAAATTTAAACACAAATTAATCGTAAACAATAGGTGAAGCCCTGGGTAATCTAATTGATAGTTTACGAACCACGAAAACCGTGTATTGTTCGCTTGATTTAGCTTCATAAGCCTCTGTCACTTCCATATCATTATTACCTGAAGCACCAAGGAAACACGAGTTTCCTTGTCACCGCAACGTTAGGCCTTACTTGTTTGTCATTAGTCTCATGTTGAAAGATATCTAACAGATGTACCTGCCGCGAGAAGACAGGGCAGTGAACCTAGAAAGTATTTTTCGGACAGTTCGCAAACATTGTTTCTTTTGTCCAAACGCAGCCACATTTCTTGCCACAAATTGCTTTTGGCCAGTAATGTACACAACACTATATTATTGTAGATAGGGCATATCAGAGCATATAAAGATTGGGCAGATTTAGAAAATGTATTGCATTGAAAAAAAGAAAATGCAAATTTGTTTCCCAAGGATTCGATATTACTTTAAGAGAAAAGAAAGCATTTGTATGACCGTTACGAGCAATCAAATATGCAATAAATCTGTATTCCACACATGTCACCTTGTGACAAATGAGGAATATATAAAGGATATTTTCTTTTCCTACGTTAACACCGGATATATTCATTGTGTGGTACAAAAAACGTGATATTTTAACGAGTGGCGAAGCCACGAATTAAAATATATCGTTTTTTTTTTTTGTTTTGTTTTTTTGTACCACACGATGAAATATAATTTTCTTTTTATTATAAACCAAATTTGCTCCAGAATCGAAGCTTAGAAGATTAAACTCACTCTCAAGCACAACCCCCAACCCCCTTTTCGTAAATTCACCTCACTTCTCACTTTCATAGATTGATCATATAAATATCAGTGACTTAAGAGAGAGGTAGTATTGGGATGACCTAATATGTCGGAGTAAATTACAGTTTTTACTTTTTGTAAACTATTTGATCATATCTGACCGCAAAGCAAGTCCGATTCAGTAATGCATCATAGCGGGTTTATCATTGTTGTGAAGGAAGTAAGGGGAAATAACTTCATAGTCAAATTTCCTGAGCAAAAATTAATTTTCATGTCTGAAATGTAGTGCAGTTTCTATTTATTTGTTCTAACTCACAAGGTGCTCGTTTTTGTTGCTGCAGGTATAAGTTCTGTAGGGGCACACAATCAAGCGTCGCACGGCATGATGGGAAATCGTATATTTTCACATGTGAAAATATAAGGATATATTTTTCACAAGTGAAAATATAGGAATCAAACAAATTTAAAATTATTTCGCTAATAAGTTTCTGTATTTCACACTTAAGTATATAATAAAAAATAATATATAATAAATACATGATCATGTGTATAACAAGATGCTAATTATAGTCCTTTTTTACAGGGGTCAAATTGTGTACATACAAACCTACAGACAAACAAACAACTAGTTCCATGTATAAAGCGCACAAAGAAACTACAATATCATAAAGTAAGACTTATAAATCATATATTGTTGTATGACTTGAAATTCATATTAATTTATATTAAATATTTTTCATTCAATACATATTTCATGGTCCAAAACATGTAATTTGAACATTACATTTACAGAAGTTGTACCAATCATCAGACGCTTCTGCGAACGATTTTCACTGAAAGAATTTAAGTCGAACCAAATTATCCGGGATGTCATAAAGACGTAGTTTGTCAGGCACGTACACTTGATACGAGTCCTTTAGACCAGTCTCTCGCCATACTTGCCAATTATTGTTGGATTAAATATGACGCGTGTCTAATTATAACACCACAACGTCTACCTTTGCTTTCAAGCAAGAACAAAAGCATGAGGTTAATGAAGGTACGGAGGACTTGAATTATCGACCTTTCCCTAAAAGCATGAGGTTAATGAAGGTAAGGAGGACTTGAATTATCGACCGAATCCCTAAAAGCATGAGGTTAATGAAGGTAAGGAGGACTTGAATTATCGACCTTTCCCGAATAATGGCATTGGTGGTAATATTGGTACAGATTTACTAATAATTTTATAAGTTGTTTGGTTGTTGAAATAAATTCTTTTACTCTTAAGAAAATATCACCAAACACATAAATAGGTAGAGCACAAAAGAGGTTTTCTGTCAGTATCTACACTTGTAATCTATGTACTGTACTGATTTTCCCTCTGTCAGTATCTACACTTGTAATCTATATACTGATTTTCCCTCAGTCAGTATCTACAATTGTAATCTATGTACTGATTTTCCCTCTGTCAGTATCTACAATTGTAATCTATATACTGATTTTCCCTCTGTCAGTATCTACACTTGTAATCTATATACTGATTTTCCCTCAGTCAGTATCTACAATTGTAATCTATGTACTGATTTTCCCTCTGTCAGTATATACACTTGTAATCTATGTACTGATTTTCCCTCTGTCAGCATCTACACTTGTAATCTATGTACTGATTTTCCCTCTGTCAGTATCTACACTTGTAATCTATGTACCGGTTTTTCCCTCTGGCAGTATCTACACTTGTAATCCATGTACTGATTTTCCCTCTGGCAGTATCTTCACTTGTAATCTATGTACTGATTTTCCCTCTGTCAGTGTCTACACTTGTAATCCATGTACTGATTTTGCCTCTGTCAGTATCTACACTTGTAATCTATGTACTGATTTTGCCTCTGTCAGTATCTACACTTGTAATCTATGTACTGATTTTGCCTCTGTCAGTATCTACTTGTAATCTATGTACAGATTTTGCCTCTGTCAGTATCTACACTTGTATTTCATGTACTGATTTTGCCTCTGTCAGTATCTACACTTGTAATCTATGTACTGATTTTCCCTCTGTCAGTATCTACACTTGTAATCCATGTACTGATTTTACCTCAGTACGCCTTGCTGAAAATGGCAATGTTGGTCGTCTTATATAGGACAAACTTCCGGGTCATCTAACATCCAGGTTAAATGGGTAAAAGATTGTCTGCAATGGATTACATTGGAAGGGGTCTATAAGCAAGCATTTCGTGTATCAAAGCAGTATGACCTGATATACCTGAAAGGTGCTGTGTTCGGAGTAATCTGTGTGGAATATCTGTATTTGTGGTTAGAAAATACACCTGTTTGGAAAACCAAACCACAACCAAAATCAACTTACACGGAGATAACATTTTGTATATTGTCGCATAATGACAAGGCGGGAATGGTTTTCTTATCTTTACATCCCAAACAAATTACTAGTGTCTGTCTAACCACCATCAGTGAAAAATGGAAGTAAAACAATGGTGATTGTACAAAGATCACATGTGTTTACTCAAGAAAATCCGTTAATAACATGGGTAAGTTTTAATTTACAACTGTACCCTTTGATGCTAATTGTCCGTGAATAAGATTGTTTCAGGTGTGCATATGTAATACTCTTGAACTTCAGTATCTTATCTTACCAACAGCGTCGCAAGCCACTGGCTAAAATCCGTTACTATCTTTCTTGACTAGTGGCTGCCTGCGATAAGATTTCTTGACCAGTGGCTGCCTGCGATAAAATTTCTTCGTTTATAACAAATATACATAAACCTTCTTAACCAATCGCTGCGAGCCGGAGTAAATATTCTCGGAAAGTTCACCTAAGATGACCTTTTATGCTGATTTAATGAGGCTTTAACATTTTCTATTCCAAACACAGTCACTTATTGGTCGATAAAAGGGCACTTTTGTTGATGTGTAAGAGCTTGTTTTATTGTGTTATTGATATATTTTTGTTTATGCATATTAATGACAAACTAGGAAAAAGGGAATGTAGCGGATTTTCGCCCGTGGCTTGCGACTATTTCTGACCCAAAGCTGCGGTGCTTTATTTATTGAATATAGAAGCTTTAATCATTAGTGTTACAGGACCTGTTAAAAACACACACATACAAACTGCAATTTCTTTGTCTTTGCACAATCATTTTTTTTAAATCACGACAATATACGATTCTAAAGTGTATTATTGATGCCTCCAACTTTAAAAAAATCTGCATGCATGTTAAGCTTCTGAATCTGTAATAAAAATGCATATAATAATAATGTAAACAAATGTAATGGTGTTCTCAAAGTTTAACTGAACGCGAAAATATGTACAATACTTTGAAGCCAAAACGATAATTTAAACCAAGACAAAACTGATATAATCTACATGCAAATCGCAATAAATCTCAAGCTGATAATTTGACTTGTTTGTTTGTTTGTTTTTTATTATTCCTTGTCTTGTCTTGTCTTGTCTTGTCTTGTCTTGTCTTGTCTTGTCTTGTCTTGTCTTGTCTTGTCTTGTCTTGTCTTGTCTTGCCTTGTCTTGCCTTGTCTTGTCTTGTCTTCCATTCGCTGCTCTTCTCTTCTCGTCTTGCGAAGAAAATCGTTTGATTCCTTCCTTTTCTAATAGTACGGTTCTAAGCATAAGTCAGTTTCGGGTATTAATAAGTCTAACTTGGTTAAGATATGATCTCCGAAAAAATCTCTGCAAGTACTATTAACCCAGGGTAGGGGGGGGGGTGTTGCTCAAAAGTATTTTAGACAAGGATATGCAGCCAGGATCTTCCAAAAGTCACCCATTCAAGTATCACTGTCCATTTAAATTCCAATACTAGTACCTATTCATATACTAGTCAGAAGACTGGATACCAACATGCTTAACTTAATTCAGGAAATTGTTCTCCATGTAATGTCTTTATATGTTTCTCACTTTATGAATCCAATTAAATTATTAAGATTTAAATGTGCCTTGAAAGCATAATCAAAACTGTGCAATATCAAATCAAAGATTAGGATCCAATCATGTACCTGGGGACCCAATTGTGTACCTAAAATTTATTGCAAAGACACCTTTTGATGCACTGTCAGGCTTAAAAATTGGACCCAATCAGTCGTCACTTCCCAAGATACATAAACTGTTGTCTGCAAAGTGATGTTGTTGTTGTTGTTGTTTAATAAATAAAGGACACTACCATAGATTAATTAAATGGTAATACACACCTTGTAATATACAGGTGACTTAGGTGTGAAAAACCTTTTGGATACTTAGTACTGACATTTTTCATGATTCAAAGAAATTGTATCGTTTTGTCCTACTTCTTTATTGGCAAATTCTTCGTGAGATGGTCATAACGATGTAAATATTAATTGACATCTAAATGGTGTGCAAATGAAGCATACGAAACTTACATTTTTTTGTTTTTGTTTTCTGGGGGGACGGGGGAGGTGTGTGTGTGTGCTTTTTTAATATATCTAAGCCAGCAATCATATAAGATTTATGCGAATTTGGTCATAGTAATTTTAAATTAGGTTTATCCTCTGACATTAATGTTACGGTCATGAATATGAAAAATATTATAAAAGCACATGCCTGATTAAGAAATCTGCTGAGTAATGACAAGATAGAATGCACACCCATCAGAGGAAAAGTCACCAAAATTTAGAGAAATGATCGTTCTGACCTGACCATTTTGACATTATTCTCAGTGACTCCGTTCGGTTGTTTACTGTATTTGTTATTTCTCTCTGTCTTCTGCTTTCCCGTCTTTCCATCTGTTGTAAGTTAAATAACCAATTGTCAATTAAGAAATAACAATAATTTGCATATTCCATTTTTAGAACAGATTTGTACCAACGTGCTTTAATACCTACAGCTATGAGAGTGATATTTTCTCTCTGACAATACCAGATCTTGTCCTTCCGTCAACATGATCAAACATTACTTACCGTCTTTACTCGCGTATAATCCAAAACTAACTGAAAGCTGCATAGACCCAGATCTGCCGTCGCATAATGCGCCGGTAGATCTGGGTCTATGCAGTTTGTAAGGACTAATCAGTAGAACAAACAACATAGACCCTGATCTGCCGGCGCAGGGTATATGTTGTTTGCATTTGGACTCAGGTTATACGCAAGTAAATACGGTAAATAGGGAATTAAATAATGTTTCTAAATATTTGTATAAAGGCCCTCACCAAGCCCATAGTTAGCATTATAGACTCAGAAAAGGATGGAGTTCACTTAATTATGATCGTTATTCTAATAATGTAAAAAAAAAAAAATCATTCGAGACATGACCACTGTGTTATTCACGGTAATATACCCATATGATCATTGTCATGTGTGTAATACACATAATAACAACTTGATGATGCCACAGATGATGTCGTAACGTTATACAAGGCAAAAGCCGAGGCATCCGAACATATTTTAAAGTCATTTAACTGCGCTATTCTGCGTATTCGTTAAAAAAAATTAAAAATTTGTCCAGTATTAAAAAGAATCTTACATCTGTGATTATTGCAAATTAGATTTATGAAACTCGTTGAATAACTTAAATCTTTCGCAAAAAAAAGAAAGTATTCAACTCGTTTAATAAATTTCATTGAAATGAGCATTTATGTAAGATCTAATATATATATGCATGTACTTGTGGTCATCCTGAGACTGTAATTGATGATACTTTTCTTCTCCAATAAGTACACTGTGTAGAGAAATACAACAATTAATACAGTAGATCATAATGATAATTTGCACTACTGTCTACAGAGGAAAACAAAGAAATAGCTCGAACAGTTGACCGATGCACCTTAGGCAGCAATAAATTTTCAGTTTAATCTAATGAAAACGACAAAATTTGTCTTCTAATAGCATTCTTCTCATCAATTATATACAAGAATATTTTGTATTGTGACCAAATTTTTTTCAAACATATATTTCTGTCTTGATCCAACACTAAATCTCATGTTATTTATTTATATATATATATTTTCATATTCAAACAAGTACATGTATATATTTATATGAGGATATACCTTAATAAAAGAATTTCCTTTTTGTTGCTAGATCTTCAATGATAATTTAATTAGTTCCTTGTATATTATACTTTTTCTTGGAATAAATATTGCTTAAACCAAATTACTACTGAGGATCATGCAACAAGAAATAATTTATTATATAAAGCCAGATAGATTGATGAATAGAAAGATAGACAGCTAGATAATTTTGTCACTGACATGATGTATAGTTCAGGAATAAAAATAAATATTACAAGAGGCAAAGAATTAAATTCATATTCTTGATTGGTAATACACGCCACTGGTCGATAATACAAAAGAAAAGTAATATGTGGTACATGAACCAGGATACCTATACAGCATGAAAGAAAAGACGTTAATACAACCAACAATCTACTAGTGTATTGCACTGTAATTCTGAATACATACAATCAAGGTCGATTCTTGCCCATGTAAACGTTTGAGCGGTGCACACCTGCTGTGGACTCTAACCCATAGCAATCACCCAACACTCAACTACGGAATGATAATTCGGACACCCTCCTGCATTGACAATATAGGTATCAAATGTTTGTCACTGGAAAATATATAACATCCCATCATCATTTTTCAAATGATCATTTTTTATTAATATTTCCTATTGCTCGATTGGCGTTTCACATTGGTAAAAAGGTTGCCCGGCACTGATTTTTAGTTGTCCTGGGCTCAGGGCAATGGATTTTTTTTATCCCACGAAAATGATAATGTAAAGTTTAATGAGAATAAAGACCATATATTCTATGTGAATTCACTAGATACCGTATTTGTTCGAGAGAGCAAAATAAAACTAATAATATTAATATTAGTAGTAGTATCATTAGTTCAAACAAAAGAGATAATCCCTTCGATAAAGTAATAACATATCCAAAGGATAATTTTAAGACCCGATGATCATCAGTAGCGGTGCGACGGGGGGGGGGGGGGTCGGAGGAGGGGTAATTGTTCCCGGGCTTCAGGCAAGAGGGCGATGTGCGAGGGGACGCCGTCGGGAGCTTTTTCTTAAGCTGTAACTGGGGCCTAGATGGGGGGAGAGGGTTTGGAGGTTGGCAACTGACATAAAAACTGTTCTCTGTGGCAAACTAGGGACGCCACTAAAGAACATTTCCCCCCAGGCGCCTGGTACGGACGCCACTTAAGATCATTGCCCCCTGGCGCCTCGAATCCTCGTCGCCACTGATGATCATTAAACTATTTTCACAAAGATAATGTAAATTATACATTCTGATATTAAAAAAGAATATGCATGTATAGAGTTTAATGGCACATCAACACAATCCTGGCTACATCGTGCCAGGCAAAACACCGTCAAACGCCGAAATTCCCAGAAGTAAAGGAAGACAAATCTTCCCCTAAAATTAAATATCCGCTGTGAGACGAAAGATAAAAAGTAAAAATCCATTATGAGACGAAGGATAAAAAGCAAATATCCATTATGAGACAAAAGATAAAAATTAAATATCCACTATGAGACAAAAGATAAACGTAAATATCTACAATGGGACCAAAGATAAAACGTAAATATCTACAATGGGACCAAAGATAAAATCTAAATCTCTACAATGGGACCAAAGATAAAATGTAAATATCTACAATGGGACCAAAGATAAAACGTAAATATCTACAATGGGACCAAAGATAAAACGTACAGATGATGCAATAACTAAAAAAGATAAGTACAAAAGGGTAAAATCCATAAAATACAATGTCATTTTTTTCTTTACGAACCACAGTCCTTCAAGTATCGCAAGACCGCAGTTAGAACACTATCTTAGGATGCATGTCACAGCAAGAAACAAAGACAATCACTTTGCAAAAAGTTTGTATTCTTGAACTTGCGAGTGTCAGTGAATTCTGAAATTTCCAATTAGTCTTCTCGAACGAATTACAGGAGGACGGTGCATTGGATCTATTCTACATCACCAAACCGGCAAAGGGTTGGAAAGGGGTGGGGTGGAAAGAGGGGGGGGGGTACATTTTTTTTTTAAAGGCAGAGAAAGAGAGAGAGGGGAGAGAGAGAGAGAGAGAGAGATATATAGAGAGAGAATACAACTTCATCATTTGTCATGTACTTTAATCACCATGGCATGTGTACTTGACATTCCTATTGGACGTTTTGCAGAATAATAAGCTATCTATGGCTTTATCGTATATCAGCGACAGTGTTTACCTGCCGTGTACAAAATAGCGATGGTACTGATAAAGTGGTTAGGAAGAGAATAGAACAGAAAAAAAACTCTGCTGTGATGACACAAAACACGAAATGTGATGCATGAGCAAATATGCATAGACATATGGCGGCAACAAAAAAGAGAAGAAAATGTAAACAATTAAACATAACATATTTACATGAAAATAATATGTATCATATTAATCGTAGCAATATGTTTCATTGGAAAAGTTTGATACCAGATACATGGAGACTTTTTAGCTGACCCATCTCTATTGTTCATAATCACCATGCTGCTGGTTGTGTTGTTGTTGTTGTTGCTGTTTTTGTTTGGGGTTGGGGGGGTTGGGGGGGAATAACTAGGGTCTACTTTCCATCCACAATCAGACAGACACTGATGCTACTTATGCAGACCTTTGTTCCATTTTTAAATCTGAGATTGATAAAAAGTTACCTAGTAAACACAATGCACCAAAACTTTCTCATAGCAATACAAAGCAAAGGATCTAGAAAAGTTGGTGGAATGAAGAGTTATCAAGACTATATAATAATATGTGTTTTTGAAAAAGTGGTTAGATTGTAAAAGTGGTAAATATCAAGAAAATTTTGAAATTTGAATATGTTAAAAGTCTAAAAGAGTTTAACAGAGATGTTCAAAAATGAAGATTTCATGGATTCACTCAGACGGGATCAAAATAAGCTTTGGAAATTGATTGGTAAAGTAGGTGTGGGAGCAAAAAGAAATATCTCTATAGAGGTGATTGTTGATAATAGTAGCATTTCATACATAAGTATGCAACAAGCTATTCAAGTACATGTATATTCCATGATTGCAATGCAAATATCTATCTCTCTCTATCTCTCTCTCTCTCTCTCTCTCTCTCTCTCTCTATATATATATATATATATATATATATATATATATATATATATATATATATATATATATATATATATATATATTATTGTTATCCGAGATACTGAACCATTGTTTGAAAATGAAACATCAATATTTTAAAGTAAAAAGTATGTTTTAAATGCGAAGAAACGGAAAACGTGTGACTTTGATGTAGTCCCCTATGAGGTACTCTAAAAATGATGTTTCAATATCTTTTACACGTCTCGTTTAATCTTTGCTTTGCTACTGGAATGATTCAAACTGAATAGGGACAGAACATTATCGACCCAATACAAAAATTAAACATTTGATTGTATTGGTGTACGTGGAGAAATTAAAATATTTTGAAATCCCTATATCATTCTATATTTTCATGTGTAAGGGTGGATGCTTTTGTGACTGAATGGCTTCATGTAACCATAGGTTTGAGACAGGGGTGCCTGTTTTCTCCATTATTATTAATCTGGTCATAGATGACATAGCTGTGTCCTTTAAAGCTATTGGCAAAGAATAACTTGTGGTGGTACCGACCGTACTCGCCTATAAGTTGAGAATAACTGCAAACAACATAGACCCTGATCTGTCATCTCATAATGCGCCGGCATATCAGGGTATATTTTGTTCGTTCTACTGATTACTCCTAACAAGCTGCATAGACCCAGATCTGCCAGCGTATTATGCAACGGCAGATCTGGGTATGTGTAGTTTGCAGTTGGACTCGACGTATAAGCGAGTGCAACACGGTAATGAAAAATTATGTATTTGATTGCATGCAGATGATGTAGTTCTATTCGCGACTGAGGCTGATTTGTAAATTAGGATTAATTTTTTACATTTCTGGTGTGACCAATATGATCGATAAAATCAGTAAAATTAATGTAGTTTATTCTAGACATCATGAGATGAGACGTTTGCTTTGCTCTTAAGTGTGTAATCTTGAGATTGGTGAGGAATATGTTTATATTGGTTTGACATCTACTGAATTTGTAAAGTATAAAGTAATGGCAAAGATGGTCAGCAAGTAGAGCACGTCGATTACTTATTGCCAAATGTAACTCCCTTGGAGGTAGTCAATGTGATTCTAAAACGGCATTCTAAATTTCGTAAGTATGTGGTCGCCTTTTACACGATGTGTAAGGTTTTCTCACATCGAAGTCCTATTTTTGAAATGTACCAAAATCTGGGGCCAATTGCCGTAGATTTTCTTGTAAGATTTCATTTTCTAGTGCATTAGTACGTGATGATTAAGTTTAAATGTACAGAAGGCAAATTGCTGACTAGAAGAAATGAAAAGAAAGGCGCAATGACTGATTTAGAGGAAGGAGGTTCTGGGTGGGGTGGGACGAGGGGGTCGAACCACTCTTTTCCAGTTAATATACGTATTCAATGATAAACTGAGAACATTTTCCATTTGAGGCAGAACGAAATTTCCCTTATCAAGATCAAACTCCATTTAGTAAAAACCCTGTTCCCGCTCCTAAGGAGATAAGATAAAAAAAAATTGATATATAATTTACAATCACACAAATAGCTGAGTCCTATATAGATATATGTTGACAAGTGTAATGTTTTAAGATCTTTTCAAATTCCAGAGTGTCCATTTTGACTCTTAAGAATATAATAATATAAATATTTACATTTGAACTTTTCATATGACTTTTGAAATTCTGTTTTTCGTATAGCTCTGTTTATTTGTATACCACTTATGTGTGAAAGTTATCTGAAGATAGTTAATTATTTAAATAGCATAGAAAATGGAACTCAACTTTAGATACAACTATGAAATATCTGTATATTTTCCACTCTAACCTTTCTTTAGGGTTCATTTCATACTGTATTGCAAGTAGAACTATGGATTCTCGAATCAGTTTGACCGTCATAGCCTAGTTACAGTTATAATACTAGCTATATAACTATATTGATAACAAATCTCCTGAATTAATAAAACTCGCGATAATAGGGGATTTTGTTTGTACAGGCTGATTACCTGAGAACACCTCTTTGTAATACTAAAACCACTGCCAAACACGTGACCAGGTCCCACTGTCATAAAACGTCTCAACTTTGAGCAAAAAGCCAGCTCAACTTGTGCATGCTGGTTATTTGCGTATGGATAACTGTATCGAACTTAAATATTGAAACAACAAGGTTAGTGTGAAGCCCAGCTTTGAGATACTGACACTAAAATTCAGTTTATAAAAGTTGTACAGGGTGACGAATTGTTTTAGTTAAGTGTCTACTCAAGTTGAGATGTTTTATGAAAGCGGGAATAGGTTTTCAGTATATATAAACGTCCACCGCCTCTCTGATATCACTCACCGATGACTCTACTGTAGTACACATAATTCTCACCTGCTGCGATTTACCTGTGTCCTGCCTGTAAGTTACCTGTAGAGATACGCCATGGTGATCATGACTGACGATAGGAAAATTGTCAAGTGCTGTATTGTTGGAGATGGCATGGTAGGGAAAACGTGCCTTGCTTTAAACATTATGCACCATAATTCCCCCAAGGATTATATTGCAACAGTCTTCGAACATTATGCCGGTAAGTCAACTCAAAACCTTGTAATCGATGACTACATTGCGTGATTTAAAACCAGGCAGTATTTTTTAAAATATCAGTTTAATAGTAAGGACAGAAACTGTAAGACTTGATTTTTATTATAAATTCTTCCGCATTGAGCAATTACAAATATTAAAATCAAACCTTTATGTATAAAGAAATATTGACCATTTCGATGGTGAGACCTTACAATTAACGATTTTGCGTGTTACTCAGTGCTCTATAGATAGATATATCTACAATAGATTCTCAGTTTGAATAAGAAATTTGATCAAAGGTAGAACAATAAAGGGTGTGCAGTGAATTAAAAATGGAATGAAACGACGTAAAAGATTAATTAAACCAACTTTAACCGTTCTTTCTGGTGTTTACCTCCGTTCCGATGATTCTATCCACCGGATTCACATATCTTACGATGATATTGTTAACCAATACATATTGATTTAACCAGATATTTCGTATTTCATGTTCTGATCAACTACTAAATGATGCAATTATTCAAGACATAATGCTTTATCAATGGCCACAGCATTTTATAGAAAAAGCGTATAATTCTAATTATGTATTATTTGTTAACAGAATTTAATTATAAAAGTACTTCTGTACATTTTTGCATATCAATGGCATGTATTATGACACGTATTTACGAATGGAATATTTCCATATGGTGACTTCAAAATACCATATAAAACGATATGTTTTATGTACTTGGAAAAATATGTAGAATGAAAAGTCCACAAACGCAACATCAGACCCATCATTGGAAAGTGGCATATAGAATCATTAGCAGAGATGGGGTAGTATTTGTGCCGATCATGTACATGACACACATGCCTGACACATGCATACCTCCAGAAGGGGGAACCACGACCAGAGTGCATACCTTGTCAGTGTCCACTGATAGTGTCCACATTCTTGTCAAGTGTATTAACTTCCACAGAGACAGAATAAAAAAAAAATAATAATGTATATGAACTGAATTAAGGAACTTGATGATGCTGTATGACCAAAGAAATGATTGGACTTTTTGAGAGAATTCAGTTTATATACCAAGTTTTGAGTCTCTATTTTAAGGATTTTATATTTTTTTACCATTGTTTTTTATTTTATATACTTTTTAAAGAATTTTAACATCTTTACTTTTTATCCTTCATCTTGTAGAACTATAGGTTTACGTTTATTTGGATGGGTTTATTTTCTAAAATTGTTTGCAGTTCTTTATCTTTATATTTTTAAAACAACTTTTAATAGGCACTATATATAGCATACTAAGGCTGACGTGCCTTTAAACCGTATATATACATATTCATCCACTCTTAGCTGTTAAGTTATTTTTGTTAAATACAAAAACCGACCGACGTTACATAAAATACTCTTTATCCCTAATCTTACCAAGATGTGACTTCCAGGAAATCTTTAATTTTAACGCTGGTAACCTGTATTGCTTTCCCTTCTTCATTTACAGGCAGCATCAAAGTGTCAGGCGACGAGTATCTAGTTAGCATCTTTGATTCGGCTGGACAACACGACTACGAGGGTCTGAGAATCTGTACCTACAAGGACAGCGAGATATATGTCGTCTGCTACTCTGTGGTGGACAGAGAATCTTTAGAATCAGTCAAACAGTTCTGGATTCCAGAAATAAAGAAGTACATGAACCGGAAAAAGCCGGTCATCCTTATTGGTACCCAAACCGACTTGAGAAAGACCACGGATTACGACATGGACATGCCTGTATCTACAGAGGAGGGCTGTACTCTTGCCAAAGATATTGGCGCTGAACTGTTCTTGGAATGTACGTGCCAAAACCAAAAATCTGTGAAAAGGGTATTTGAAAGTGTGGTCTCGTCTGCATTGAAATATAAGAAGAAGAAGAAATCAACTTTTGTTCATAAAATATTTCGAAGGTGAACTTGACCACGTGATGTTGTTTCGGGATTTACGTCGTATCCTCCCAAGGGATCAATATGCCTTACATTTGCTCCTGGGTGAGGCATAGTTCAGCCCGCTTACTGAGCCCGTGTGAAGTTTCGGTGATGAGGGAACACGGTTTCAGTAGCCAGTACAAATAAGCAATGGAGGAGCATTTTGTGTAGAGTGAAAGAGTTAGACTGACAGTTAACCTTGTTCTACAGTAAGGTGATATAAGTACCTATTTTTTATAGAACAAAAGATGAATAGCTGATGTACTTTAACACATCAAGAAGTAACTCAGTTAGTAAACAATAGTTTCTAGACTCTAAAGCGTGCATACAATGAGAAATCTGATGACTAGCTTACTTGACAGAACACATTTTGTATGCCATTGTGGGTTTTATAATACCACTATTGAGGCCGTGCAACAGAAGTCGTAAAGACTGATCAAACAGTACCCGGGCCGTCATTGTTGCCGCATTCGCAGAATTAGATTTGTTCACATTGACAAACTAGTGACAATTTGTAGCATGGTAGCGTGCTAGACTCGCGACCTGAAGGACGCGGGTTCCAATCTTACTATCGCATCAGCTCCAGTCCACTGCTGTGGTGTGTCCCTGAACAAGGCACTTAACCCAATTGCATCAGCACGATATAATCTTCTTGTGTAGCTATGCCGTAAAACAAAAAACAAGCAAACAAACTTTTCTCATAAACAAACTTTGATCACACCATAACAGTTTAATGGTGATCAAGGAAAATATCCACGAGGTTGGAAGGATTGTCTATATATTTTTCACGTGTTACCTGTGACTGTACGTAAATGGATATACAGAGATGAATTGAGAAATTGCAAAGTTTATAACTAGAAACAGTTTCTGAAACTGGATGGCATACTTCGAAGTCAAACAGTTTTCTATGAATGTTGGCGGATGAAGACTGATGGTTAATTTAAAATCCTTCTATTCACGAATGAAACAAGGAAATGTAGATATATGTTCTTATTTAGGTTTTTGGTCATTAGGGATTTAATGAAAAGCTTATTCCACATGTGGCAAACATTTTGTAAATGTAAAATTGACATTGTAGGCTTTTCTTACTTTTGTATCAATTGACACTAAATTTGCTTTTCGCACGCAACCTAGCTTGATTCTTTGATTATACATATATATGCAGACGTAAGTTCATGTTATTTCTCTGAAGGTATGTCGATTTCATCGAGATACTGCATTCACTGCTTGTCTCCTCATTCTGCGATAAAAGAAATATATATGGAGGTGAAATTATTTATGGAGACAATATTATCCGCGGTTCAAATCTCAGTCGAGGACGAAATAAAATATTCTTCAATATGTATGATAATGTTATTTATACATCACGTATCCTCCAGAAGGATCCAGGCAAACACTTTATATATATAATGTATGTATATGTATATAATCTCTCTCTCTCTCTCTCAAACACACACACACACACACACACAAACACACGTCGATATTATTTATATTAAAAATCGTGAGCAACGAGGGCAAATATTGAGTCATATGCTGAAGCGATGGAATAGCTCTCTGTTTGGTAGACTTCCGTGTTCATTTCCTGGTGAATACAATTGATTTCTTATACATTTGTTTGCTTTTTCTTTTGTTCTTTTCTAATCTTGTTTATTTATTTGCTTTTTGTTGCTGTTTTTAAAGCTTTGCAGTATGCATCCGACGGTCACCGCTAGACATTATGTATTGTATAAAAAGCTTATATTTCGCATCATAATTCGGTAAAATACAAAGCTTTCTTTTCCCAAACTAGACAAAAATTGACTAAGGAATTTACATTGATTCCCTGTGATAACATTAAATGCTGGAATAGAACCCTAAAGGTCAGACAGGTAGGAAGTAGTCGGTTAGACTACTCGGCCACCTGGCCCCTCTTTTTAAAATATGAATATTGCATTTATTCTTTTTAAACACAAATTATAATTTGTTAGTTGTAAATGTACTGCACATCATTTATATAAACTTTGGGGCCCCGAACGGGTGCTCACCACTCGCGAATACTTAAAATTAATAGCGGGGTTTGTTATTGCGGGAAAATACTGTATTAACCAAGTACATGTGTACGTATTTTGATCACAAGTTTCATCATAATGTAACCGTAAATCTATTTTCATATCTATAAGTCATCCAAAGTAAAAATAAATAGCATGGTCTTCGTGAGAGCACAGTTAAGGACAAGCCTATTCAAGTTTTTCTCCGTTTATCGTTTAAATGACCAGATTATTATTTTTTTCATCTCGGCAAAATTTTCTTCGATTTGATTGCAATGTTCAATTAGCTACTATATGCGTTTCCTACTACAAGTTACAGTGATTTACACAGTGTTAACTTTCTTGAGCATTTGTAACCTCATCTGAATAATTTAAATTTCACGAGAAATTTTTCTATTTCTGTTGAAGAGAAAATACGCAGAGAAAACAATTACCATGCCTACTATGCACACCACATAAGAAGAACCTTATGAACGTAATAAATGTGTATTGTTTTATTGAAAATGAGAATCTTTTTTATAGACTAGTTCAATGTGCTGTTTCAAATGTACCTTTACTTAAAACAACGGTTTGTTCATGAATAATTAGTTTTGAACATCGTTTCATCGGAGCACAGTAGATTTTTTGTTTGATGCACTCCGCTCTGACTTGTTTATTGATAACAAAAATACGATTCCAAATTGCCTGAGGACACCTGTTAGGCACCCCACCCCACAATCATCTCTCTCCCTCTCTCTCTCTCTCTCTCTCTCTCTCTCTCTCTCTCTCTCTCTCTCTCTCTCAAACTCACAAACACATACGCACGAACACATACGCACGAGCCCATCCCACGCGGAGGAACACAGTTTGCACAAAATACTAAAGAAACGTATGTATTTTGTATGACTAAAGTTTTGTACTTTCTATGACAAATGGATGATTAAATTGGGACTCTTGAATCTCATGCGACTCTGGCTATATTCCCATTCAAATGTGTACGGGAAGCTAATATTGTCCCCGTGAATTTACGTATAACTTTTGTATTGCCTCCCTAACACACCGATGGCCAAGGGTGTTTATAAAGTGGAATACAATGGGGACTTTTGTACCATTAAAGGTCGTTCAACTTCAGTCTACTACTTATTTGATATTTCTTGTCAATAAAATGTTCCACTGCCTGTCCTGTTATTCGCAGTGGTGTACTTGAATATAACAAGGTATAAAGATTTTACAAGGTAAACATTTACCACTGGTATTTTGCTAATAATTCTCTCTCTCTCTCTCTCTCTCTGCAAGCGATATCTAGCAATCTTTTATTTTCGGTCCCGTTTATTTAAGTAATATAAACGTGATTCATGATGGACCACCCACACGTAACTTTATTTTAATTTGTCTAAAAGCAACACCATATCCCCCACGAGACAAAAATAATTTAATAACCATCATAAATACAATCCAGTATCAATTTTTTTTAAAAAGCCACACGATACAAATAAAATGTTGACTGTATGCGTTCTAGCTAAAACAACCACATTCAAAATAAGCATTATTACAAAAGATTTTACAGCCTTTACTAGATAATTTAATTAAACCCTACTGCTTTTCTGCAGAGAAGCGAGCGAAGCGAACCGCGAATACGCGAATACTGCCTCTCACTCTGTAATTCAGATGATCCATTGGCTTTAACCCATAATCTAGATTAACAATTAACAATTTGTCACAAGCTCTTGAGGTTATAACTTATTTTATAAACAGTATAAATTATTACGTCCTACAGCTTTCGAACTCAAGACCGCTAAGCGGACGTTGGGGATCCTCAGCACGGCACTCTTTAAACTTCAGCACAATCCATAAGATAGAAGTATAGATGAATGCCCCTATGACGCATTATTTTATATTTTAAAAGTTATAACATTTGCACAAGAAAATAATGTTTAAAAGTTTAGATAAATAAATACTGGACTTAAGATTTAAAAAAAAAATTACAAGCAGTACATCCTATCCATATCCAGCAACTCAGTTTAACACAATAAATTGGCTAACTAGAACAAAATGTATCCAAGTGAATAGAGCAAGTTAATTTAACGAGAGGAAAATGTATTTCACATGTTAAAACTATTTTATATATAGTACATTAAACTCTTTTCATAAATGCACTTTAAAATTTGATAATGATGATACAATGAACACATATAGAACCCAGTGCGATATGAAATTTTGGCAAAATCAATTAAATATGCTACTATAGATGGGGACATCAGAATGGGGAATATCTTTTTGGCATTTATCAGATACAAGTATATCAGAGTTACTAAAAGCAATATAGGTTTCACATTTACTGTCAGAATGTAGAATACCATTACCTGATGAACACTCTTTCGATCCAGCCAAAACTAATATAGATCTAAACTTAAGTGTCAAACGAGCAAGTTCCCTACACATGGTAGTTTTTAAGCAGATATTTTTACATTTAATGCATATTTCATACATTTTAAAATGTATACGTTCGACTGCATCTGCGTTTTTGAATCCCCAAATTTTACAACCATAAGATACAATAATGGTTATAGATGTATTAAATAACTCCATGGAATCTTTTGGTTTTCTTTTTTTTTTTTTTTCTTTTTTTTTTTCTCTCCATATTTGATATCAAAATATTTACTACTTTCAGACCCTTATCTGCAAGTGTCTATTGAAAATTCTACATCGCTTGTAAAATAATTCCAAGATAATTAAAGCTTTGAACAATTTCTTACATATTTCCTCCATCATATCAATATTAAAATTTTAATAAAAGTCTTCAATTTATATTTTTTCTTTTAGCTATATTAAATCTGAATCCCTATTTTTTACAATATTCTTCAAGAGTATGTGGCAACATTTGCAATCGTTCAGTTTCCGAAAAAATAACCATATCCTCTGTAAAAGGATCAGAAACACGAATATCTGGTCAAGAGTTAATCCGGTGTGTCATCTACAAGGCAATTTTGTTTCAATATCTTCATAAAAAGGTTTTTGACAGAGAATTTCTCCTTGCCTAACTCCATGACTAATATTTACCAAAAATCATTATAGAATAATTTCCATCATACAATACTTAAAGGAACATGTCACACTATTTTGCTTTCGTCTAGAAAATATCCCGTTTTTTGTTATCTAATTGGGTATTATACACAGGAAAGTACCCGACACAGTGATTGGCAGGTGAAGCATAACATTTAACACTTAACTGAGCACCTGACGGTATTAAATGTCTATAGAATGAGACTAATTAGTCTACTGTTCAGTATACCATTAGATTTACTAATATGTGTTTTCCTATTACACCTTGTTTTATACGGTTAGATAACTCAGTACTAAATACTCGACCAATCATTATTCATATGTAGCGTGTGCTTCCTACCCCTACTATCGAATGACTGATTTTGAACTTCACCCATTATTGTAAAGCCACCTACTTGATCACTATGAAATAAAGTTAATACGGAGGTAGTCAATGCGTATCAATGTAAATGATTTTTTACCGTAAACTGCATCATTATGATGATCTTTAAAAGTTTTCAGCACAGTTAGCAGATTGTATTACAGAAGTTACTGAACTGATTATTCTCGTTAAAAAAAAAAAAAAAAAAAAAAAAAACCACCTGGAAACTGTATTGGAAGGGCTATTTATGACATAAATATGCGTGCGTAGTATTGTTGAATGAGGTATTTCAATGTGGCCGTATCCATGTATCAGTATCGGAAAAGTCTTAAGTAAGGCCAACGTACCGGATTTGCGCTTTCATCAATGAAATTTTCAAGTGGTACCTTAAAAATGTGAAAGTGTTTTTTGTTGTTGTTGTTGTTTTTTGTTTTTTGTTAAGAACAGCGATCAAGCATGTTTTTCATGCATCAACATTCGCAGGATACCTCAGGTGTGTTGAACCCTTCGGGCTCGGGCTTAAAATACTCCTAGGGATTGGGCGATGTATGTTCCCTATATTGAAACATCTTTATAAGATAGAGTGCAAGGCACAGTGCACGTTGATACATAACATCTTTATAAGATAGAGTGCAAGGCACAGTGCACGTTGATACATAACGGTGAACCTGATAGCAATAAATATCACTCGTATGTCCAGTATAAAGCCGCGACAGGAAAATTTCGGTCTTATACTTGCTAGTGAGAATTTATAAAATGCAGCAATTAAAGAACTTAAAAACGCTGCAGAATGTGATATTAGGCTTTTATGTCAATTGTTTAAGAAAAAAGGTAGGAAACAACATTTTCACTGCATTGAAATTATTAGTAATAATCAAGCATATAACTCCACTGTAGATGTGATAAATATTTTGCGTACTTTAGAGAGATCAAAGTAAATCACGAATTTTACGAACAATTTAGAACTGAAATGGAAGAGAGGCTTAAAGATATAAAAGGTGACACACGTCATGGTCGTTAAATGGATATACTTGACAATTGCATAGCCGCAAGGAAGCGTCGCGCAACATTCGTTCTTTGAAGAGATGTAAGGCACCAGGATAGGACAAAGTGCAAAACGAACACATAACATATAGTGGGCAATCAATACTGACAATCCTAAAATTATTTAATGTCATTTTGTAAATTGAAAGCATACCTGTGGGATGAAAAAAAATAATAATCATTCCAGTGCATAAGGTGGCTAAAAACAAAGTAAATATACAATGAATAACAATAGACCTTTCACTCTTCTGCCAGCATTCTTGACAGTTTTTGTTTAGAAAATATTACAAACGCGTATATTAAACTACATAAAGGAAATGAAATATACTTTCTCTGCCCACACAAACATGATTTTCAAAGAGATTTAAGCTCCAGTAGAACTGCTTTCGATTTCCAAGATGTGATCCGATATAAATTGATCAAGGTAACAGCATATATGATGCATTCATAGATACATATAAAGCCTGTGAGACAGCCTCACACAGTGAATTGCTGACTACATTACACGCACAAAATTGGTGTTAAAGTTAAAAGATTGAGAATGATATGTAATTCATATGAAAATATTGTAAGTGCAGTTACTTTGCACCACAACAAATATGAAGCGGGGATTAGACAGGGCGGAGTTCTGTCTACATTCTTATACCTTGTATTCACTGATGAATGCTAAACATGTAATGAGCAACACTGGTTGCAAAATTGGGTCACTGAACTGTGACTGCCCTACGTTTGCCGATGATCTTAGTTTTCTCGTATGTAGTCCTTCGTCAGTTACAAAATGTGCGAAACATTGTACATTACTATGCTCGTCAATGGAAATATGAAATTATTTTTTACAAATCTTGCATAGTAATATTTAGTAATAACACCAGAACTTTAAATCAAGCATTGATCTTAAAACTATGAGATAATATAATGCCATATGTAACGTCGGCAAATGATCTTGGAATCCAACAAAGTCTTAACCGATCATCAGTTGATAAAACTAAGGAGTGTTGCCAACACGCAAGAAACTTCTTTTTAAGCTCTAACAAGTAAAGGGCTCCATTCCTATGGACTCAATCTAATTATATCCATAAAACATTATATAGAAAGTAATGATAACTACGCTAAACTATGGATGTGAAATATGGAATAATCTCCGCCAGTAAGAGTTGGAAAAGCTTAACATCGTTAAAAAAAATTGCACCCTCAGACATGTGTGGATCGATGAAAGGACATAAGACTTGCTGCAGAAATTCACATAAGAAAATTGGTATTTCTCCATAAGTTATTTATACTAAAACATGATGCAATTTCAAATTAAAATGTTGCTGAGAATGCTCTTTGTGTTCTTTGACAGAAGCAACTCTAGGCAGCTGGGAATTGTCCCAGATATATATGTCTGTGTGTGCATATATATATATATATATATATATATATATATATATATATATATATATATGTACACGCATACATACACATATATATATGTATATATATATATATATATATATATATATATATATATATATATATATATATATATATATATACTTGACTCTATAAATACACTTAAAATGCCCACGAAAGCTTAGTAGAAACCTAAAGTGCCCTGAGCCATTCTTAATATTGAAAGAAAACAGGATAAAGGGAGATAATGATTTCATTCAATTTAAAGACCTACACAGAACATTAAAGAAAATTCGTTTATTTACGACGTGACAAGACAAACTGTACTTATGATTTAAAAAAGATGCTACATAATAGACAGATAAGGCCGTACTTTGGAACCTACATATTATACATTGTCAAAGACAGATTGACTTCATCATGCTGTCTACGTGTATCGAGTGACATCACATAATACAACTCATTTTATTGTTTACGTAGTTCAGCGCTATGGTAGCCGATTTGCAGAATACTGAGAGATGACTATGAGAAAATGCTTCTTTCTCTTCTAGGGTATATGCCTTTCCGCGACGAAGATTCGATAATGTAAAGAAATATCGACTGTGTAACTTTAATTATTTTCTACTTATGAACAAAACTCTTTTTGTACTGGTCTGTGCATGGTTGGGATAAAATAATTCCCCTACAACACAACATGACCGGGTCTATGGGAAGTTATTATCTTATTTACCTTGATATCCTGACTTTAATTTGACTAGCTATTACATTTTCAAGTATAAATATATAATTACAAACAAAGCAAAAGGAAAAAAAAGCATTCATACACGCTTACATTCACACTCTTACACAACCAAGGTGTTACTAAATTTAAGATTATCACAGAATATTAACAATACAAATCTATGAGCAATATATAGTATTACATTAAATTATAGGCTACTGAAACTTGATAGATGGCTACACTATTTATCAAAGAGATCTCTTCTATTGTTCTATTGTACAATTTAGTTATATATTTTTCCAACCTTTAATAAGATAAAACAAAATTCTTATAATGTGCGAAATTAGTATTTTTGGATGCACAATGAGATCTGTCAATAAGATATTTAGCATGAAGAGTAGAAAATTAATAAGTCAATAAAAAATGTATTTTCCCAGTAAAAAAACATCTTTACAAGAAATAATAATATTTGGAATATAAATTCTGATCAATGCAGAAAAACTTCTGGTCAAATACCAGGTAACAACCTGACCTCATTACTTATTTTGACTATATGAATGGATCAATAATTTCAGTTTATATTGCTTTGATAATCTAATTTCAATCGTTTACTGATCGATGGAGAAGTACCTAGCACAGCCGTGTACCTGGTATCAGATGGCCATATCGCCTTTCTGCCCACAGGTGAAGACTGTCCCGGTCGCCGAATAGTCGAAAATATTCCTCATCAGGTAATGCTCAAATGGAACATCCTCCATTCCCACACCACCATTTTTTTTTGTATTTGCGTGTATGTGTTTGTAATGTTAATGTGTATATGTGGTACTACAACTTTCATGTACCTTTCTATTTTCGTAATATTAATATGCATGTTTTGCTACAAGTCTTCTGATGGATTAAACAAAGATTAAAGCAAGAAAGAAAGCGAACATTTTTACATTTAACACTGCTTAGGTATCTATCTATCTATCTATCTATCTATCTATCTATCTATCTATCTATCTATCTATCTATCTATCTATCTATCTATCTATCTATCTATCTATCTATCTACATATATGCCGACCATTCCACATTTTTGTAAAATGTTTAACAATATTCTATATCGATTCCAACGTGTGATTGAGCTCAATATCTCATCTTTGATACATGTAAGGATCCGTTCCAACAATCTGTTTCAGACAGATCAGTTCGTTCTTTATTTCGTTTACAACTACGTGTGAAAAAGTCAAGAAATTCTTTGATAATGGGTTGTACCGAATGATCTGTTACAAACAGTAAGTATTTCTGACCCTACTGTTAGATTGCAGAGCACGATCTTCTCAAATATGTTATACGCACTTTTAAATTCCATTCAGTTTTGCCCCCACGTCTTTCAGAAAACAATAGCAATACAGTGTATTTGCGTGACAAGAGCAGGGTAGATACCAATTCAAGAGATCACATCGATCTTATCTCCGGAATCTTGGCTCTGTTTTTTTTTTTTTGCTTTTGGAGCAATACAATATCTTACTGCAAAGGTAATACAGGGCAGTTCGAAAAGATGGCTTGACCGTATGTGATCAAGTAAAAGATGCAGGTCTGAAATTGTTTGCCGCGTTAAAACATATCTGATGTTGCATATTGCACCAGTAGATAAGTATGTGTCATTCTAAATATTGAATTTGTTACACAATAGAAATAAACCTTTATCCTCTTGTGAAATGCAAAACAATTAATCTCTGTCGATATTCGCAGTTCAGCTGCGTTAAAGGAAAAGTGCGCGCACATGTATGTGTGTGTGTGTGTGTGTGTGTGTGTGTGAGAGAGAGAGAGAGAGAGGGACCTTCTATGTATTGCAGTGTACTTAAGTATAAAACCCATGTGTATTAATAAATTATTATTTTGAGTAAAATGACATTATACCTACAATAAACATCTTATTTGGGTTATATTTTTTGTATAAAGTCGTATAGTGTAGGGGCTAGTTGTAAGGTTGTGTGCATTACTAACGGTACACTGCACATGTAATCAAATATCAGGATTGCGAACACTTCAGGTTTCTTTTATGACGGGACCAGGACGGATGATAGCACTGATGATAAATTGCCAAAGGTAGATATGTAGTGCCTTTATCATAAATTATTCTATGAAATTAATCAGCTTTTCAGAGAGCAGTATGGTTTACTTTAGACACTCAGACTACAGCATCTTTGTTAACTAAACCATATTGCTCTCTCTTTCTTTCTCTCTCTCTCTCTCTCTCTCTCTCTCTCTCTCTCTCTCTCTCTCTCTCTATATATATATATATATATATATATATATATATATATATATATATATATATATATATATATACATATATATCGTGTGTACCATTATGGAAGAAAATGTTGACACAAATTTCTATACTCTGGTATTATGTTCATCTTTCTACACTCTGGTATTATGTTCATCTTTCTATACTCTGGTATTATGTTCATCTTTATTTAACATTTTCTTGATATTTGACGTAGTTACATTTTTAGGTTTGCAAAACTGCTTTAAAATAGGAAAATGATGATAAAAGAACCTTTCGAATTAGAAACTGTGATAAAGCTCCAACCTCATATTTCAAATCTTGAACATTAAACACTGGCCGAGATATGTAATACAGCTATGATATTTGATACACTCACAGTGGTTGACGAAAATGACATCTGTTTTGAATGGAGAAAAAATAATATTTACAATTTGACACTTCCAGCAGTATATTCACTTGACTACAATATATATCATTACATAAGAAATAGATTATCGTTTGCTTTTTATAAATTTTTATTAGTGATACTATTCACACCGTTATGTCTGTTGCTATGCTGTCACATATATTGTTCATGCAAAAGAATGTTCTCCATTATTTCAGTCACTGAAGATTCACTGTTCCGAATTGTAATCTTCATTGTTTCTATTGTCTAAAGTGGATATACTAGTTACAACGGCAACGTAGAGACCTTTCATTTAAAGACGATACAAATGAAATGGCTGCCAGGTGTAATCTAATTTTAATAGACTCAAATTAAGACTTAAATATGCTGAGATTCTTTACCTTGATTCTCAACGTGACCTCAGAAAATGTCAAAGAAGGAGAGAAAGGTAAAAGGGAAGAAGTTTGTGCGCTTTGAGACAAAAGAAAAATCAGCGTTGAGTTCAAGCACTGAGAACTCTAGTGAAGACGGGACTAAACGTACAAGTATTCCGCGACCGCAGGGTTGGAGCTTCCAGACGAAAATTCCCGACCCACCTTACACACCGAGTATGGTTGACTACTATCCCCGAGATGAATACACCATGATGCCTCAAGTACAGGGCGCCCCAAAATTTTACGATGGAAAGTTTGGACTTCGAATCGAACGCCCTGAAGATCCTGTTGGAACATCCACGCCGGAAGCTTCAAATAAAGGTCTTCAAGAAGACAGAGGTATGATATTCAAAACTAAAGCAATACAGTCTGTGCAGACCAAAAAGAAATACGAAGAAGATGTGAAAGGTAGGAGCGAGATTTGTTTACATGTTTGTAACGACACGACGTCACCATTGTTCCAGAAAAGTCTAGATCCGCAGCATATTCGAAAGAAACTGGCAGAGAGTTCCTATGTTTCCGCAAGAGGGGATTCTTGCACAAGAACCGTCAATTTCTCATACCAGCGCCCCACCAGTCATCGTTATAGGGAAGTGGTATACGGCTCTGAAGTCTTCTCGGCGGATGAACTTGTTAGTGCTCTTAAATTTATGGGAAAACCAACGTTTCACAACACAAAGACTCGGGAGTATGATATTAACTTCGGAAAAAGTAAACTTCTTTGATGTAATAAGATGTTAACAGAGTAAACGGGCACTTAGCGTACATCACTTTCGATACACAAGTATCTATCTACTTCTCATGCCCACTTACCTACTTTCCTATTTGTCTACCAACCTACTTACCTACCATCCTATTTGTCTACCAACCTACTTACCTGCATTCCATACATTCTTTTTTCACTACTTTCCTACGACAGATGGAAAAGGAAGACTATAATAAATATTTTGAAATTGATAACTATAATATAAAGATTATATTTTCATAGCTGTTACAGTATTTTTTCTGCAGACTTTGACCTGTTACAACACTTGTAATAGCACATTTTTACCAAGCCTTTGTAACAAGCATTTAGATTGGTTAAACCATATAACGCAGAAAACAAAAACGTATTATAGTCCATAACACCAGAAAGGAACTATTTATGTATTCATACGCCCTTCTTGTGTGCTTTGACAATATTTGTAAACAATGGTTAAAATATAGTTCTGTGGTTTATTTCTTAAGATTCCTTATTATTTTTGTTAAAAACTGTTTGTAATTATATGAATCAAACTTCATACTTTACAGGATTCATAAAGTTGTGAAGCTTGTAAATCAATTACGCATTCTGCATGAACGGCAGTTAGCGTGTGTAGCTGATTTTCAAGTTTCAAGACTTCTTGAATCCTATAACAAATGATACAAGTTCTTAATGTAATTGCACAAAGTTATTGCACATTGAAATGGATTGTGTTATGAATGTTGCCGCCAGGCAAATTAAATTGTCATTAATTTCTTTGGCAGAGAATGCAGCATTAAATGCACACACACACACACGCGCGCGCGCGCGTGTGTGTGTGTGTGTGTGTGTGTGTGTGTGTGTGTGTGTGTGTGTGTGTGTGTGTGTGTGTGTGTGTGTGCGTTCATTCAACAGATGAATTCAGTAATATATTCATACTTTATTTCTTCTATGCGTTTGGAACCCCGGGTGGCCGAGTGGTCTAAGGCGTTCGCTTTTACAGATCACTGACATCTCACTTCTGTCCGCGTGGGTTCGAGTCTCGGCTAAGCTAGCGTGGGTATGTGAGAAAGCTTGCAAGTAACTTCCCGTGGGTCGGTGGTTCTTCCCGGGTTCTTCCTCCACCAAATGTAGTGGCCGCCTTGTATATCCTATCATGTGCTGAAAAATGGCGTTAAACCCATACAACCAACCAATCTTCATCTAGCGCTTTCGCATCATTGTCATGGATGCTCTTCAGGTAGGTACACTATACTTTCAAAGTATTTTTGTAACATAGTTGAATATGTTATTGATGACGTGTCCACTATGTCATATATATATATATATATATATATATATATATATATATATATATATACATATACATATATATATATATATATATATATATATACATATATATATATATATATATATATATATATATATATATATATATATATATATATATATATATATATATATATATATATATATAACGTGAAACCCCTTGGAACCTCAAAACAAATTCGAGTTTGAGAGGTTTTCGGTTTACTAGGGTTTTCGCAGATGTGAAAAAAATGTTAAGTTTTTTTTTCTTTCTAAGCGCGTATATGAGAAAAGAGAGTAATTATGAGAGCAGTGTCTGTGTGTGTAAAAGTGCACAAAATGAGGAAAGCTGCTATTTATTTATTTTTAAATACATGTATTTAATGAAAAAGTGGCTGAACAACAGACGTTCCTTCTGAAAATCACACCCTGTTATGGTGCAAAGACTTCAAATTAGCCTATTGTCAGCCCTAATCTGTGTCGGCTCGCGTATTGTTTTAACCTCGCGTGCGGTCAATGTCTCACAGATCAGCCTAATACATTACTTGCTAACGGTAAATAATCTGTTCCGGTGTATATCAGGAATTTAACAGCTAAACTATATTTCCAAGTTTGAAATGTGTTCCGGTGTATGTCAGGAATTTAGCAGCTAAACTATATTTCCAAGTTTGAAATGTGTTTCGGTTTTATGGGATGGAGGGTTTAGCGTAAAAACTTAAATTTGTGATCGAAATCTGTGTCGGTATTCAGAGTTGAGGGGTTTCGGTTTACTGGGGGAAAATGATGATATTAAAGAAGGAAATATTCGGGATTCCAACAAAATTTCGGCATTGAGGGGATTCAGGTATACTGAGGGTAGAACGGTTTAAACATGACACTTTGGTCAAATTCGATTTCCGGGCAGTCTGGCTGAATGTATTTAAGTGAAAATTGTGTATAAGGGACACTGAAGGAACCAGACAATGTTGTCCTTTATGAATATATGTCCTTTATAAAGGGGGTGAAATATGAAATTGAAATTAAGAAAACTGTTTCGTCATTGTCTTCCTGCGTTATTTTACAGGGTTGTACGCTAAGACAGCTTTCGCTGTACTGAAGGAGAAAGAATGATACGAGTACCTCTTGATAAACTTAAATAACTTCGATTTTTAATTTCAAGATGATTGGAATTCTATCTACGTTTTTAAATTTGTATTGTTCCACATCAAAACTTTCTTTGACGGATCGTGGCCGATTTTGTACTGGGTTCATTTGAAATTAAAAATGCATATATGTAAAAAGGGAAAAAAAACCTGATTTAAAAAAAATATTTTAGACAAATGTTACGCTCCAATAACGACCATAGGTCTTTAAATTTAGTTCTGTGTGGGCATATTGATGGCTTTGACTCCTCAAAGTCAATATCAAGGTATACAAGTTTTATTTTAAGTCTGTGCGTAAAAAACAGATAACATTACTCCAAGGAGCTATTCTGTCGACTTTGAAACACTCTCACTATCCTACGTACTGCGCTACATCGATTTTACAAACGCGTCTTATCGCCAAATTATAGATAAAAGTTTAACTCGAATCGAGTATGTTATTCAAGGTAGTGGAGTCTGATTCGAAGCAAGTCTTTGCCCGTAATTTTACTATAAACAATGTTTCGGGAGAATGATGTAGCGCACCAAATACACTCAAGTAGTAACTATTTATCTTGACTTTTTTTTATCTAAGCGACTCTAATTTCTTCAAACACTTCGACCAATTATTGCGATTATCTGTCCCGCAAAGCCTCTGTCAAAGCGTCAGCAGCAGGCTGCATGCTTGTGACGTAAAAAAAACCCCACATATTGTAGCATAGAACAAACGAAAAGCACACAAATATACACAAACACTAAACTACTTGAAAAAAAAAACAACAACAAAAAACTAAAATTCAGTTGCAAAATACTCAATCTAATACTTAAAAACTGAGGAAATTTGCTAACTCATGCAATGATCACAGTTAAAACAAACTTTTTACAAGGAAAGAAAGGGCGTGGAGGCTGGCAAGTTGAAACAGATCACGTGGTGAGCAATACAGACAGTTAGGAGCTAGAATGACATGCTGTGCACCTGATAGCAGATTTCGACACGTATCAGGCATTTAGCATGGATTTGAAATGGCCAAAGCTGGATCATAAAACTTGATGCATGCATCATTTTTATTGCTCCATCTAGGTCAGTGTCTCTTACATTTCAATGATTTCTTGAAAGAAAGCTTTTCCGTCCTTTACTTGATATTTTCTGCTTCAGTAAAGATTATCGAACAGCATAGACGCCTTCCTGTTGTTGCATCATTCTAGTATGGGTCCAGGTTGCTAGAGGTCGTGGTGTTGGGTCACATCCATCACATGATTAAAAAAAAATTACCTTGTCTTTAACTTGGCAGATCTTTGCAATTCACACACAGGCATTAACAATATCTAAAGTGTCTTTTGATACAATTTTCTCCATGCATTTATTCGCCCTAACGAGAAGAGCATAGTTCGTGAACATTGTTCTCGACCTAAGTCTCACACCACCTATGCTGCGGTAGCGAATGAAAACAAAGATGTCGTAGACGAATTCTTCGGTATCTTTCAGAGATTCGGGTGATTTCAAACGAGAACATCCTAGAACATACTGTCGGCGTTTGGGCAAGTATCTGATAAGAGGTTGCCCAAAAGCGACCCTGGAGTTGACATTTCCAAAGCGTGTCTCCACGAGACAAGCGCACCGCCATTACAACACAATTACCCCTCTGTATACTTTGTTAAGACAGATATTTGGAAAATTCTACAAATTTGGTCAACTTATTAAATATGTAGCCTTTTGGAACAATTAAGCAATCATACTGATGTGCTGAAGATTAATGCAAACTCATTCTTTTCATATTTGCTTATCAGATATAAAATGACCAATTCACACCATATTTTGAAGTAATGCACAGTTAATTATCCATAATTTTACTACTATGTCAGAGCTGGCATTCAACCAATCATAAACTGCTCTCAGACACATTTTAGTACGTGCCCGAGTCTTTTTTTTTTTTTTTTTACCGTTTTGGCCATTGACTTTCATAGTGAATTAAATCCTTCTAACCTGCCTGTTTTATTTTAGAACTCAATATTTCTTATTATTAACATGTTGAAATGTATTTACAAGATTTACCAAGATTAATTTTTAGAAGTACTCTGATCACTGAAATTAAGATAGGACCTGAGTAAACCAAATATGTTTACCTACCGGAAACGAGGGTCTAATCCTGTGTCAGCATGTTAAAATTATGGATTACTTTTTCATATTGATGAGTCCTTTTTTTATGAAGACCACAGTCAGTTAAATTAATAAAGTCAAGTATTTATTAAGATAAGTTTTGCTCTGAAATTATACTTAATCAACATCATCCTGTTAATTTAATTACGGGGTTGTCTCATTCATGTTTTGATAACCGGGGTGCAGTTTTTCATACAATAAAACTAATTTTTTTATTGAGGGATATAGAAAGGTCATTGTACATCTTAATAAAACAAAATCGATTTGAAAAGAAAAAGAAGAAAGAAATTCTTACATTGTTTTTAATAACTGGCATTATTTCTATTTTCTTTTAATTCTACAGAAAGCGATTTCAAATATTGTGAGAAAGGATGGGGACTAGAGTTTGTAAATGTATTTCATTGAACACCAGCCTTAATTGAAATGCATATAATTATAATAATTTTAAACACAATTCGATGCAACATTTAACATATTTTCTACGTGATATACGGAGAGAGCGGGAACACAATTTAAACAACATCCGATATGATGTATTATTATTCAGCATGATGGTTAGGCAATTCAATGATGGCATGCTCGCTCGTGTTGTGGATGACGGTGAATCATCTGAACCATTCTCAGTCACCAATGGAGTCAAGCAAGGCTGTTTGCTGGCCCAACCCTCTTCAGTATGATGTTCTCTTCCATGATTACTGATGCCTTCCGTGACTATGACACTGGGATCGACATCAGATACCGGACTGACGGCAAGCTGTTCAATCTGAAAAGACTACAGACGAAAACGAAGTTACAGGAAATGACTGTTCGTGATCTCCTATTTGCTGACGACTGTTCCCTGAATGCCAAATATGAGTCTGACATGCAACACAGTATGGACCATTTCTCTTCAGCTTGTGACAATTTCGGTCTCACAATCAGTGTCAAAATGACAGAGGTGATGCACCAACCTGCACCAGGAAAGCCTTCATAGAGCCTACCATCACAGCAAATGGCCAAACCCTCGTAGCAGTGGACAAGTTCACCTATCACGGCAGCACACTGTCACGTGCAGTCCACATAGATGATGAAATCAACGCGCGAATTGCTAAAGCAAGTGTGGCCTTTGGCAGACTACGTGTAATGTGCGGGAGATCAAAGGCATCAGTCTACAAACAAAACTGAAGGTCTACAAAGCCATTGTGTTGCCGATACTGCTGTATGCTTGCGAAACTTGGACGATGTACAGAGATCATGCCATGGAGCTGAACCATTTTCACATGGGCTGCCTGAGGAAACTGATGAAGATGAGATGGCAGGACAGGGTCCCAGGCACTGAGGTTTTCACATGGGCAGGCATTCCAAGCATCCACACTCTGCTGATGAAATCGCAGTTGAGATGCAGGTCACGTCACCATAATGTCATAAGAGCGACTACCAAAGAAGATCTTCTACGGCGAGCTGAAGGAGGGAAAGCGATCTCAAGGTGGTCAGAAGAAACGCTTCAAAGATTCCCTAAAGTCATCCCTGAAACACTTCAACATTGACCCTGAGTCTTGGGAAGATCTCACACAGGATCGCTCCACCTGGTGAAGTCTCATCCATACTTGAGCTACAGACTTTGAACCGATGAGATCTGCAGAGCCAGTGCAGAAGCGTGGGCAGCATAGATATCAGAACTGCAGCACATCCTCTATTGATCCAGCAAACCCAAGCTGCATCTCCTGCCATGTGTGCCACAGATAGTTCAGAGCACAAATTGGCCTGATTAGCCACTCACGTACTCACAGAAAAACACCAGTTAGCGATGTCATGGTCATCTTTGAACTCGAAGGACGAACAACAACAAAATTCGGGTGAAGCGATAAAGAGTAAAAAAAAGGGAGAGGTTCTAATTTTTTTTTTAAATTTTTAGTACGGACACCTACCATCTGTGCCAAGAGCATGGGTGCCCTAGCCCATCAAGTTTTTAATTAGACAATGTCGTTTTGATGAGTTTAATACATAATCAAGATGGATTCTAATTTAAGGTCTTAACATAGTGATGATATAATGCTGAAGACAGGTCTTTTTCTTTTTCTAAAACCCGAATGAACCACATGGGAAGTTCCTTGTACAATATAAATATAATTTTATCGGAATGCGTAACAATTTTGTTTTTAACATGCTCACCCTAAAGGTAATGGTCATCATGAAAGACAAATAATCTTTATTTCATGTATTGTCTGTATATATAAAAGGTGTTGCTGTTAGTACAAGTTGTCTCCCATGCTTACTGTGACGGGTATATAGCATTTGAAAACGAAATCACATATTATAGAACAGTTATGAGACGTCTTTAGTGTGTTCTAACAATATTTTATAATAATACTGTGCTTTTTCTCTTGTTTCTTTTTACATAATACTACCAGTAGTCCCTAGACCAAAGACGTATGATACTATATCAATTTATCATTGCCTTTGTTTTAAGTTTGAATTGCAAGCAATTCTAAATCTCGGTTTAAATTAGACGTATCAAACGGAACTGGTAAATTAATTCCGTAATATTATATATGCTACATATTTTATGTCCTCTAAAATTTACCATGCTTCAAAAACAAAAAACAACGTGACATCATTTCGTGCTGTTCGAGGTATATGTACCACTAAACCTGTAAACTTGAAAACGTGAAGTATATGTGAAGTTTATAATGGAATATCTGAAAACGTGAAGTATATGTGAAAAAGTTTATAATGGAATATTTGAAAACGACAATAAAAAAAATATTAAAAGAGAAACAAAAAGAACGCATCGCTAGTTACAATGATAAATATTGCTTTCAATATCATATATATTTAAACTATTTCATTTATAACCATTAAGGAACACAATTTTTGTTTAAAACATCATATAAGTATATTTTGATAGACCCTTCACTGTAGAGCTATTATCGTCGCACATTTATCTTTTGAATGTGTCAATATTTTGGGAGAAATCTAATACATCTAGATATTCCTAAGATGGTGAGATTGTAAACATCACATATTTTAGCATAGAACACAAGCAAGGCACACAAAGCTACACATGCACTAAGCTACTAAATAACCTAACATTCAGTTGGAAAATACACATGCTACTACTTAAAAGCTAAGGAAAATACTAACTCATGCAATTATCAAAGTTAAAACAAAATATTTACAAGGAAAAAGAAAAACTGCAGGTTGGGTAGGGGCTGGTACGTTGAAACGGACTACATGATGAACAGTACAAACAGTTAGGAGTGAAACAGACTACATGATGAGCAGTACAAACAGTTAGAAGTGAAACAGACTACATGATGAGCAGTATAAACAGTTAGAAGCGAAACAGACTACATGGGGAGCAGTACAAATAGTTAGGAGTGAAACAGACTACATGGTGAGCGTACAAACAGTTAGGCATGAAACAGACTACATGATGAGCAGTACAACCAGTTAGGAATGAAACAGACTACATGATGAGCAGTACAAACAGTTAGAAGTGAAACAGACTACATGGTGAGCGCACAAAGAGTTGGGAATGAAACCGACTACATGATGAGCAGTATAAACAGTTAGGAGTGAAACAGACTACATGATGAGCAATACAAACAGTTAGGATTGAAACAGACTACATGGTGAGCAGTACAAACATTTAGAAGTGAAACAGACTACATGATGAGCAGTACAAACAGTTAGAAGTGAAACAGACTACATGATGAGCAGTACAAACAGTTAGGGATGAAACAGACTACCTGATGAGCAGTACAAAACAGTGAAAGTGAAACAGACTACATGGTGAGCGTACAAACAGTTAGGAATGAAACAGACTACATAATGAGCAGTACAAACAGTTAGGAATGAAACATACTACATGATGAGCAGTACAAACAGTTAGAAGTGAAACAGACTACATTGTGAGTAGTACAAACAGTTAAGAGTAAAACAGACTACATGATGAGCAGTACAAACAGTTAGAAGTTCAACAGAGTACATGGTGAGCGTACAAACATTTAGGAATGAAACAGACTACATTGTGAGCAGTACAAACAGTTAAAAATGAAACAGACTGCATGGTGAGCGTACAAAGAGTTAGAAAAGAAACAGACTACATGATAAGCAGTACAAACAGGAGTGAGTGAAACAGACTACATGATGAGCAGTACAAACAGTTAGAAGTGATACAGACTACATGATGAGCAGTACAAACAGTTAGAAGTGAAACAGACTACATGGTGAGTAGTACAAACAGTTAGAAGTGAAACAGACTACATAATGAGCAATACAAACAGTTAGGATTTAAACAGACTACATGGTGAGCAGTACAAACAGTTAGAAGTGAAACAGACTACATGGTGAGCAGTACAAACAGTTAGAAGTGAAACAGACTACATGATGAGCAGTACAAACAGTTAGGAATGAAACAGACTACATGATGAGCAGTACAAACAGTTAGAAGTGAAACAGACTACATGGTGAGCAGTACAAACAGTTAGGAGTGAAACAGACTACATGATGAGCAGTACAAACAGTTAGAAGTGAAACATACTACATGGTGAGCGTACAAACAGTTAGGAATGAAACATACTACATGATGAGCAGTACAAACAGATAGAAGTGAAACAGACTACATTGTGAGCAGTATAAACAGTTAAGAGTAAAACAGACTACATGATGAGCAGTACAAACAGTTAGAAGTGAAACAGACTACATAATGAGCAATACAAACAGTTAGGATTGAAACAGACTACATGGTGAGCAGTACAAACAGTTAGAAGTGAAACAGACTACATGGTGAGCAGTACAAACAGTTAGAAGTGAAACAGACTACATGGTGAGCAGTACAAACAGTTAGGAGTGAAACAGACTACATGATGAGCAGTACAAACAGTTAGAAGTGATACAGACTACATGATGAGCAGTACAAACAGTTAGAAGTGAAACAGACTACATAATGAGCAATACAAACAGTTAGGATTGAAACAGACTACATGGTGAGCAGTACAAACAGTTAGAAGTGAAACAGACTACATGGTGAGCAGTGCAAACAGTTAGAAGTGAAACAGACTACATGGTGAGCAGTACAAACAGTTAGGAATGAAACAGACTACATGATGAGCAGTACAAACAGTTAGAAGTGAAACAGACTACATGGTGAGCAGTACAAACAGTTAGGAGTGAAACAGACTACATGATGAGCAGTACAAAACAGTTAGAAGTGAAACATACTACATGGTGAGCGTACAAACAATTAGGAATGAAACAGACTACATTGTGAGCAGTACAAACAGTTAGAAATGAAACAGACTACATGATGCGCAGTACAAACAGTTAGAAGTGAAACAGACTACATGATGAGCAGTACAAACAGTTAGAAGTTAAACAGACTACATGGTGAGTAGTACAAACAGTTAGAAGTGAAACAGCCTACATGGTGAGCGTACAAACAGTGAGAAAAGAAACAGACTACATGATAAGCAGTACAAACAGTTAGGAGTGAAACAGACTACATGATGAGCAGTACAAACAGTTAGAAGTGAAATTTACTACATGATGAGCAAGACAAACAGTTAGGAGTGAAAAGACTACATGATGAATGAACAGTACAAACAGTTAGGAGTGAAACAGACTACATGGTGAGCAGTACAAACAGGAGTGAAACAGACTACATGATGAGCAGTACAAACAGTTAGAAGTGAAACAGACTACAAGATGAGCAGTACAAAAAGTTAGAAGTGACACAGACTACATGGTGAGCAGTACAAACAGTTAGGAGTGAAACAGACTACATGATGAGCAGTACAAACAGTTAGAAGTGAAACAGACTACAAGATGAGCAGTACAAACAGTTAGAAGTGAAACAGACTACATTGTGAGCAGTACAAACAGTTAGGAATGAAATATACTACATGATGAACAGTACAGACAGTTAGAAGTGAAACAGACTACAAGATGAGCAGTACAAACAGTTAGGAGTCAAATAGACTACATGATGAGCAGTACAAACAGTTAGGAGTCAAACAGACTACATGATACAAACAGTTAGAAGTGAAACAGACTACATGGTGAGCGTACAAACAGTTATGAGTGAAACAGACTACATGATAAGCAGTACAAACAGTTATGAGTGAAACAGACTACAAGATGAGCGTACAAACAGTTAGGAGTGAAACAGACTACATGGTGAGCAGTATAAACAGTTAGAAGTGAAACATACTACATGGTGAGCAGTACAAACAGTTAGGAGTGAAACAGACCACATGATGAGCAGTACAAACAGTTCGGAATGAAACAGACTACATGGTGAGCAGTACACACAGTTCGAAATGAAACAGACTACATGATGAACAGTACAAAGATTTAGGAGTGAAAGAGACTACATGGTGTGCAGTACAAACAGTTAGGTGTGGAACAGACTACATGGTGAGCGTACAACAGTTAGGAATGAAACAGACTACATGGTGATCAATACGAACAGTTAGGAATGAAACAGACTACATGATGAGCAGTACAAACAGTTAGGAGTGAAATAGTTTTGCTTTTTGTTTTGTGGGGTTTAACACTTTTTAGCACATGATAGGCTCTACAAGGTGGCCACTATATCTGGTGGAGGAAGAACCCGGGAAGAACCACAGACCCACGGGAAGGTACTGGCAAGTTTTCTCAAATACCCACATTGGTCAAGAGTAAACTCAAACTCCTGTGAACAGAGGTGAGATGTGTGAGTGATCTATAAAGGCAAGTGCCTTAGACCACTCGGCCACCTGGGACCCCTTAGAAGTGAAACAGACTACATGGTGAACAATATCGACAGTTAGGCGTGAAGCCGATTACATGGTGAACAATACAGACAGTTAGGCGTGAAGCCGATTACATGGTGAGCAATATCGACAGTTAGGAGCTAGAATGACATGCTGTGCACCTGATATCAGATTTCGATATGTATCAAGGATTTAGCATGCTCTTGAAATGGCCAAAGCTGGATCATAAAACTTGATGCATGAGTGCTTGTGTGCGCTTGATCATTTTATTGCTATATCTAGGTCTGAGTCTCTCACATGTTAATGCTTGCATGTAAGAAATCTTTGCCGTCTCCTGGTCTGATATTTTCTGCTTCAGCAAAGATTTTCAAACATTGTAGACACCTTCCTGTCGTTGCATCATTCTAGTATGGGTCCACGTTGTTAACAGTATAGGTTTCGGGTCACACCTTTCACCTGATTAAACAGGACATTTACATAGTCTTGATTTGGCAGATCTATCTTCGTTTTGCAATTCACACTCAGGCGTTAACCCAGGGTAAATATTATCATACATTCTTTGGATGATTAGTTTATTAAGATCTTGGTTACCGACATTTCCCCTAGCAAGCGAGGTTTTTGTGAAATTGGGTTAATCCCTAGAGCGTCTTTGAGCGTGACCGTTCTCGCTTCGCGAACAAATTTTCATGTTTCATTTATTCGCCCTAATGAGAAGAGCATAGTTCGCTAACGTAGTTCTCAGGCTTAAGTCTCGCGTCACCTTTGATGCGGAAGTGAATGAGAACAAGCAGAACAAAACATTGAGTAAACCAAATATTTTTACCTATCGGAAACTGGGTTATAGTCGTATGTAACACACATCTTAAAATTATGGACTATTTTCTAGAGAAAGACCCGAAGACCTCTTAATAAAATGAAATTTATTTGATATTTGAAGAAAAAAAAAAGATGCAAACAAACAACGCTTGCAATGTTTTTTTTGCTGGCATTTTTTCGTTGGTCTTTTTCTGACTTCTACAGCAAGCGAACGATCAAATCTTGTGAGATAAGATGGGGGCTCATGTTTGTAAATTCGCTTCAATGAACACCACTGAAATGGGTGTATTTAAAAATGCGTATATTTAAAATATTTTAACACAATTCTGGACAATTCTACATAATAGGATGACAGAGCGAGAAAATGGAAAATGACATGCGATCTAAGGTATTATGCCGGTAAATTACAAGGAATAAACAAACGGTAAAATTGCAATGTTCCAATTTTTTAAAATTTAGTGCTAGCACCTACCCTCCGTGCCAAGAACAGGGACTGTACCGCACGCTGGGTGCCTGGTCCATTAGGTTTTTATTTAAACAAAGCTATTTTTTATGACTTTAATGTATAATCAAAATGAATTCTAATTTAAAGTCATTGAATAGTGATGATATGACGCTGATGACCGAATTTTTTCTTTTTCCTTTTTTTTTTCTAAAACGCGAAAGAACGATATGGGATATGTCTTGTAAAATAATCAGTAATAACAGTGAGCTTAATAGTATTAAAAATGCTCATTTTTAAAATACTTAAAGGTAATGTTCATCATGAAAGACAAATAATATTGTTTGTCTGTACACAAAAATGTACTACTGTTAGTAAGAGTTGTCTCCCATGTTTGTTTTGAGGTGAAGAAAAAAATATTATAACAAATATTATATAAGTTATCAGACGTCTTTGTAACAAAATTGTTATCATGTAATCTCTCTCTCTCTCTCTCTCTCTCTCTCTCTCTCTCTCTCTCTCTCTCTCTCTCTCTCTCTCAGTGGAAGAATAGTCTTTGCAACTATGTATATCTTACAATTTAATATGATCAGTTTTTCTCACAATAGTTCTTCGTTATGAACATGCTCTCAATCTGTTTAATTGCGTTATTCTAGATATGGACCTTAACGATGGGAAATACAACTTGTTTTGACTTTTCTATCTCTCCAAATGCACCAGTTCATTCAAAAAGGTGTGTACACATTTTAAAAATACCCAAATTGACCTCTTAAACTTGGGAGTAGGGTATGAATCTTGATTGTACTCTTCGTAGCACGGAGGAACTAAAGATCTCTCTCCCTCCCTCTCTCTCTCTCTCTCTCTCTCTCTCTCTCTCTCTCTCTCTCTCTCTCTCTCTCTCACACACACACACACATACACATACACACACATTTTTAGATCATATATAAATACCTTTAATCATTTGCTTTTCTTACATTGGCCAGACTTTACTACCATGTCCACATTTGGCCCAGTCAGAACGTCCTCGGTAAGAGACGAGGATGTTCCGAATGCATTGGGCCAAGAGGTCTCTCCCATTTGTTCACTGATATTATGAACGGGACAAATTTTCGAAAGTTGCACAAAATGTTTTCTTTTTAATGTGAATAGTTTCAACTGCAAACAATTTAACTTTATTTTAGGCATATCTTGATTTGATGTTTTATTGTTCTTCTCTTATAACATATTTAGTCTCTACGTTTATGAGTACAAACAAAAGCACAACAACAAAAACGAACCCATCACAAGCAGTGTCAAATGTCATTGCTCAATTAAGGACTTTAATTTCCAGATCCACTACGAAGTGCTCTATTTTCTGTGATGTAATTCAAATTAATAAATTGAAAAGTTACAAAGGCATGGTGTCAAATCAAATACCAGTGATAATACTGGCATTCAGATTGCTCCAGTAAACTTGACTCTTATATATGGGCAGCCTAATGGTCAACTGATAATTACACTGCCGAATGCAATCGCAACAGCATCATCCCTGAAGAGAGACAAACTGACCGAAGGATGGATGGACGTGCATGCGAATTCCTTGACTGATGACTTTTTGTACTTTATGGGCCAGTTTTAAAATTAGGTATAATGATTTTCTACGCAGATATTTGTATAAAGATGAAATTCATCAGGAAATTATGAAAATGAATAAATTCTCATTTGGTATCATTAAAGGGCTTTAAACGTTATTCATCTTAATAGTGAAGCGTTCTTTCTTATAACCTATATTGTACATGGGCGTTTTTATTTACGTAATGTTAAAATCTTGATTTAATTATTAATTGTGTTATGAAAATTAATATTTATTGCATGACATGTTGGTATTGCGACTCTAACTTGATGTCAGATGACGATGCAAAGCTTAGCCGAGCATTTTACATTGCCAGATCAACATGCATACGCTATTGGTACATCATAGTCGTGGGGAAGCTTGAAATCACTCTGGCGCTTGAAAACATCACCCAAAATTCGACAACTGAATTGGTTGCCGGAGGTTTTGGCTTTTTTCGAACTAAACCCTAAAAAGTTTCCGCCCTGAGAAGTTTCGTCCTTTTCAAGATCGGTCTACGTCCCAGGATGTAAGTTTTTTTAACTTCTTGTAACTAATAGTATCACAATTATGAAGTTTTATTCTTTTTATTTCTTTTTTTGGGGCATTTGAAATGGACTGGAAGAATAATATTAATAATCATAGTAAACATAATGATCTTGCTGCTAGCGTATTGCCAGAAATGAACCTATCCAGTCCACCCCCGTTTATATTTTAGTCAAATAATTTATGTAATAAACATATTTTCGTGTGTTTTTGTATTTTCTTATCTTTTCCTTTCGACCGTAATTCTATTTTTATTTTGTTGAATTGGTAGGATGTAAGTTTAAAACTCTAAACATACATACATACATACATACATACATACATACATACATACATACATACATACATACATACATACATACATACATACATACATACATACATACATACATATGTAATATTTACCTATCTTTCTATCTATTAACAAAATATAACTTTTACAAAATTGTACACAAGCATATTATGGAATCGAAGTAAAAATGGACAATATAATTATCAAGATGATAGAAACGAAATCATTAATATATATAAAATTATATTATATTAAATAATGTTAGTCGTAATACTTTAGCCTTTTATAATTTTAGTGAATATAATAAATTCAGCATGTTGGTGACATACAAGTTTAGCATTTTGGAACGCAAAATGTGTCATGTGACTTGTCTCCATGTCTGTGGATGTAATTACCACCCTTTATGAGAATTTAATAGAAATTCACCATAAGAAAATGAAAAGAGTATAAATAGGATATACCTCAAAGCAAGAAACTATAAAGCCGACACCTGTGAGTCGAACTTGTTAATTAAATACATTGTTGTGTTTAGCAAAAATTTTTCAGGCTGTGCGTTTTCACCTTCAAACACACACTGGATTGACGCCAGAATTATTTTGTGGCCTAGAAAGAAAAAAAAACACAAAATAGAATATGAATATCTATTGATTTTTTCCATTTTATTTGGATCTCTGAAAAATAAAAGAGGAAATTAAAGTTTCATGATATCAAGCTTTTAAATTGCTCTAAAATTTTGCAAGATATATAATAATTAAAAAACATACTTTAATTTGTAAAGTCAATTGAAACTTTGATTATGACCCCAAATGTTACGTATAATGGGTTTCATGAACAAATGGTTTTCCATGGCTAATGCATACATTTAAAATTCAACAAATAATGAATGGACCAGATCCTTATATAAATGCAACGTCTATATATAAGTGAACACAAATCTAGGTTTGATATGCGATTAATTTTTGCAATTATATTTAAATATTCGAATAATATTTTGTATGAGAAAGGCAGAATTCATGAATAATATCCGGCGGACATTTATTGATGACTTTATAAACCACCACAACCCCCATCCCTATCCCCACCCCACCCCCACCCCGAAAAAACAGTCTTAAGGCTGGACAATTTGAAAATTAATTTAATTGGGCATTTTATTCTTTAATATTTACATTCACAATAATAGTTGCATCTCATTGTTTTATAATTTTTATAGTTTATTCCGAAAATATATGTATATTTGTTAGAGTTATCTCTCTTTACGTGTAGGCTCGTCAAAGGACTCACAGTATTAATTATATGGAATAATGGGAACACCAGTTCCCACCAGTCTAAATATGAGTGAACCTAAAATAGAGAAAAATAGGTTTTTAGGGCCATGATTGGTTGATGATAAAAAGTAAAATTTTAGTCAAAGGAATCTTATGAGAGATTATCCTGTTTGTAGCTGAAAAAAATAGAGACAATGTTCTATTGATGGAATTTCAGTCCTTGTACAGACATGACTTTGGAACACTCATTAGCACCCAAATGTTTAGGTACGGAATTGAAAACACACGTTTCAAACACATGTAGATGAAAAAAATGCCGCAGTTCATTTGGTTTTCTCAAACCAGAAGCTTGCATCAAGGATGAGTCTATACTGAGAAATATAGGTTTGATCATGAACATTCAGAAATTTATTGAATTTTTAATATCATGGTGTTTCCATAGATTTACTATGCGAGCTAAATTAGTACCACGAGACCTCAAAAGTATACCTCCATACCTCGCTCTCGCAGACGCAAAAAGACTATTACACTCATACCACCATTTTTTGTTTAATTACAGAATTCCTTATAAATTTATTCCAGCAATATTTAATCCCCTTGGGTACTCTTGTTTAAAAAGAGGAATAACGTTCTTATTTAAAACAGATTGCTGTCGAAAATTGTTTGTTTTATTGCTGTGAAATGATTTTCTTCCTCATTTTTCTGAACTTTTGGAAATAGTGATTTAATTTATTTAAGTTGAGACAAAATTAAAAGTCGACCACTATTGCTGTATTGTTGTCTGTTGCTAGGTTTGTCCCGATAAAGCTCGCTGTGTGATATATGGGTAAACAATATGACGTCACAAATGAAAACGTTTTTGCCCGCATCCAATCAGAGCAAGGGTTACGTGGAAACGTAACGGACATGCTAGGTCCGCCAAGTTGTCCAGTATAGACAATCAAAAAAAGACGTACCATATGTTACCATACCCGTTTTGTCGTTGGATGCAACAGCCCAAAGTAAATATTAATTAATTTAGTAATTAATTAAACTGAACGAATTATTATATAATTGTCATTTTAAGGCATCTTTATCCGCCAATCTTCCATCTGAGAAACAAAAATAAATGGAGTTGAATCTGCTTTTAATCAAGTCGGTACATTACTTTAGGCCCATATGCCAATTTTGATATATGAAAGACATACTCGAAAAAGTCAAAGTAATGAAAATAAAAATATAGTTCACTAATTGAGATTGACGCAGATGGCTCTCTATGCAAATCTATTTGACGTTATAGGATATATATATATATATATATATATATATATATATATATATATATATATATATATATATAGTGCCGATTTTATCGATCTCTACGTTTGAATTAATTCTTTCAATCTGCAACACTGTTTTCTATTTTAAGAGTCCTTATTTACCGAAATTCAAACCCAACTGACGTCACTGCGAAAGAAAATAGACACACAACACAACTAAATATAACAACTAAATATAACAACTAAATATAACAACTAAATATACCCCAAGAAGAAAACTGATACTATTATTTGGACATACTCATCTCTTCTCAGTGATTTAGAACAGAAGGTAAAATATTTTGCTGGACAAAACGGTATATTTTCAGCCTGGTTATCGGGCGATCTGAACTTGCTGCTCTGTTATTTGTTTGTTCATCCGGAGGGTATCAGGCACACATATTTACGTCATCAAGCTCGTAATCGTTTTCTTATGGGGTTTTCTGGGCCCGTTTTGTGCCAGAGAAAATTGTTGCTAACTCTGTTATTACTACTAACAATATTGTAGTATTCGTCATTTGACTGGAAAATGTGTACTTCTATTCTTATGACGACTTGCATTTAGATTACTTGTACAACTTTATACAATGCTTAATGATGGGCATACACCGTATGACCTTGACAAACAAGGACTCTATGGCAATGCTGGGCATACACAATATGACCTTGACAAACAAGGATGTATGGCGATGCTGGGCATACAAAGTATAACCTTGACAAACAAGGACTGTATGGCGATGCTCGGCATAAACAATATGACATTGACAAACACGGACTGTATGGCGATGCTGGGCATACACAGTATGACCTTGACAAACAAGGACTCTATGGAGATGCTGGGCGTTTACAATATGACCTTGACAAAAAAGGACTCTATCTGAAGCTGCTCTCTCAATCCAATGTCCCCTGTTGACGGCCCTGACAAGGACTGGAACCTTTGTGAGCTATGTGACATTGCATAGTACAACGGCGTTAATAAAGAAGAAGAACTTTTTTTGTAAATAATGTGCTATTATTTCTCAATTTCTACTTATAAAAAGCTCAAAACAACTAGTACAAAATGCCAGAATTTCTTTCTAATCACATAACACAGTCAACTAAGTCCATTTTTTTTCTTCATTTAATTAACTGCAGCCGTCCTGGTTTTTACAGATCTTAGAATGCAAACTTATCATTTCAAGCAAAGCCGATATCGGAATGACGGGAATGAGGAATTGTCAACTTTTCACAAATCTGTGTAAAAGTGAATGCAAATTCTTTTTTTTTTAAATGTCATGTGGCAATTTTCTAGACTGTGAAAATAAAAACAAAAACAAAAATTCAGCTTGAATTACCAAAATAAAATAACTTGTTTGTCGACTCAGTTTTTTTTATATAATTATATTATTTTCTGTAATTTTAAATAAAAATTGCAGAAAGAAATTTCGAGAATATTTTGTCAACTATTGACAATTTAAAACATTTATCATGGATAATACTATGTGAAATCTGTAAGTAAGAACAAAATCTACTTCAAGTTTTATCTCTTATTTTGTTGTACTAAATATGTGCATTGCGTGTGTCCTCACTATTTTTTTTAGCCTTAAAGTTTGGATACTTTGCACGTGAAACTCTCTCTCGCGCGCGTGACGTTTACTCTCTTATAGCTCACTGCTAGAAAATCGTTTTGCGTCCGATGTGATGATTTTTCAAGAAACATGGATTATCTCTCTTCCAAAATGGCAGTCCACAAGAAGTCCATGATGGCGTTGTAGGACCATGGACTTATCTAAGTTTTCTCGTTTTAAGGAATTGATAGATGCAGTAAATGGAAGGATGCTCCCACTGAGAGAGAGAGAGAGAGAATGTATGCGTGCGTGTGGGGAGGGGCAAGTGTATTGTCAAAATGTCAATTCACCGACATTTAAACAAAAATTGGTATATGAATGATGTAAATACGTTACATTTTATTCGACCATTGTCTTTTGTCTTGTTTAAAGTTACATTTGTTTCAGCTCTGCGCATTCGCATGTATACAGCTTATTCAAACTTGTCAGCCCTTATCGCATGTATACAGCTTATTCAAACTTGTCAGCCCTTATCGCATGTATACAGCTTATTCAAACTTGTCAGCCCTTGCAATATGTGCTTGTTCTTCCTTATTATTTACTGTGAAATATATATATATATATATATATATATATATATATATATATAGAGAGAGAGAGAGAGAGAGAGAGAGAGAGAGAGAGAGAGAGAGAGAGACATAGATAGATAGACAGACAGAGAGACATACAGACAGATAGATAGATAGCGCAAACACATGGAGTGTGAGAGTTGTTAATTCCAGTATCTATCAGCACGGCATTTTTTCTTGGACAATGAAATTAGGTGTGGAAAAAAATCATTATATGAAACTACTTGTTTGTTCCAAGAAACACATGATATATGCATACTAAAATGTGCCTGTTACTGGTGAATGATTGTGAATGGAAAGATCGTTGTTAATTTGTAGATTTTATGCAACAAATTCTGATTTCCTTCCCCGATTCATTGACATGAATTTATGCAATTTTTAATTTTAAAAGATCATCTAATTCTTGCAAGTGAAAAGATATCCGTGCATGAGTGTCTTCATGTCTAAATACCATGTGAACACTAAAATCACTGCAAGGTTGTTCCAATGAGTGTCTTCGTGCAGGTCTAAATCGATTGTGAACACTAAAATCACTGCAAGGTTGTTCCAATGAGTGCGATGAAAAAAAGAACTTTTGTAGATACGCTATCTTATTTCTTTGCGTTTTATTAACGAATTAGCGGATTATTGTAACACGTAACAAATATTGTGATCCAGAAAAACATTTTTAAAAGTTTAAAAGAATCAAGACCTAGACTATATCGGTATTATATTTTAATATTAAAAGCAATAAATATGTCTGTATGATAATATAAATATGTCTGCATGATAATATAAATATGTCTGTATGATAATATAAATACCGTCTGTATGATAATATAAATATGTCTGTATGATAATATAAATATGTCTGTATGATAATATAAATATGTCTGTATGATCATATAAATATGTCTGTATGATCATATAAATATGTCTGTATGATAATATAAATATATCTGTATGATCATATAAATATATCTGTATGATAATATAAATATGTCTGTATGATCATATAGATATGTCTGTATGATAATATAAATATGTCTGTATGATAATATAAATATGTCTGTATGATAATATAAATATGTCTGTATGATAATATAAATATGTCTGTATGATAATATAAATATGTCTGTATGATAATATAAATACAGTCTGTATGATCATATAAATATGTCTGTATGATAATATAAATACAGTCTGTATGATCATATAAATATGTCTGTATGATAATATAAATACCGTCTGTACTCATATATAAGACCAGTCCAACTGCAAACTGCACAGACCAGATCTGCCGTCGTATAATGCGCCGGTATATCTGAATGTATGCAGTTTGTTAGGAGCAATCAATACAACAAACAATATATACCCTGATCTACTGGTGCATTATGCGACGGCAGATCAGGTTCTATGTTGTTTGCAGTTAAAATCGACTTATAAGCGAGTGTTAACGGTAGTCAGAGGCTAATCGTACCAATATTTATTGATTTTCTCACTACATTGAAATTATCTGTTTCCTAGCCTTGAAGCTTAACACTGTAATAATGACAAGAATGGCTTGTTTGTTTGCTTAGATGGTTGCTTCCTTGGTTGTTTTTGTTTGTTTTGTTTTGTTTTGTTTTGTTTTGTTTTGTTTGTTTGTTTGTTTTTTTTTGTTTTTTTTCTGTTTTTTTTTTTGTTTTGTTTTTTTTATTTTTGGCTGCTTTTTTTCGCACAGCATCACACGAAGGTAATATTGTTTCAATGAAACTAGAGTAAAATGTTTGCAGAGGGACATACCACAGTAGCCAAAACGGGCTGATCTGATGGTAAGATTCGATCTCGCATCGAGCTGGCAGAGTCAGGCACGCTAACCACTGACCCACCGCGTAACAAAAATGGACCCGACAAAACTTCTTAACTTGGACGAGAAAAACTCTTTAAGTTGGACGAGGCAAAAATTCTTACGTTGAGAGTTTTTGTCGACCTTTAGATGCAGAGAACGTCACGTCCTTAAGAGATGCGGCACCCCATATCACCAATATGTCTTAAAGTTTGGCAAACTTAAGACGGACCTAAATTATATTGCTTTATTTACGATCTCTTTCGAAACTAATATTCTGTTGGTGAAATCAAGACCAAAAAATGATCCGAATTTACTTGATTACTTGTGTCATCTCCAATCTTTGTCATCACTGAAGGTAGACTGTGGGTTTTAATGAAATTACAAAATCTTTTGCCAAGACAGCGACAGTCGTCTGATAATTATCAGACGACTGTTTTTAATTATTATTAATTATAATTGGACCATATTAACGATATGCTCTTTGCAGAAGCCAATTGTTGATGCAATGTTAATGCGTGTACATTGTTGGGACATAGAGAAAAAGGAATAAATGCTATAAAATAATAAGAAGAGGGTGAATATAACAGTCATTATTTTAGTACATGGATGATTGGCATTAGTTTATCACTTACCGTATGTACCTAGCCCAAATGTAAACAACATAGACCATGATATGAAGTCGCATAATGCGCCGCAGATCAGCATCTCTGTTGCTTGTTCTACTGATTAGTTCTTACAAATTGCATAGACCCAGACCTGCCGGTGCAATTTGCAGTTGGTATCGCGTTATTCGCGAGTATAAACGGTAATAAGAATCACTAACTTCATGTTTCTTGAATTGATTTACAAATTCAAATGACGCAGAGATAAGTAAATATGTATGTTGTATCTTGAAGCTCTGCAGAATGCATAACCACCTTAGAAACCAGAGACCAGTTTAATGTTGATAACTTTGGATGCGGTAATGCAGTCAAGAATGAGCTATAGAGGGCCAATATTACCCTGGATTTTTTTCACTTTCTGAAGAGTTCCATATAAGGGTTCCATAAACTCTTTCTGGGAAAAACCACGTTCTTATGTCATAATACATACTCATCTTTCTTAGGTCGCATAAAGTGGGGTGCATAGCAGAAGTTGGCCTTTAAGATCTCTCTCAATGATGTCTAAATGGGAATAACCTTGACCAAAACCCAACCCCGATGATCAACACAAACAGTTCAAATATCTCCAAAATCTTTGTAACAGACCCAAAACCTGTGAAGCATCAAAGAGTCTCTGAATTATCACTTACTGAATTTTAATTTGCACGAAAAAGAAGGAAATATATGAGAATTTTCCAAAATTTGTATAGATCCAACTTCAGTCCTCTGAAAAAATTAAACTTATATTAATTATGAGATGTTATGATTAATTTTTCTGCTCCATTATCCAGCTGAATTAACGAATATGGGTCCTGGAGATTTTAGAAAGTGATTGGTCAAAAATGTGAGTTATCCTTACACTTGAATCGTTTGAACAGTTCAAACAAATCACGTCAGATATTCTCAAGAGTTATGGATGCATGTAAGGGTTAGAGTTGTCATTTAGATGGCGGTAACCGTTGTATCTGTTCAAACTGGCCACCTTAAGACCAGCACAAGATGACATCCGAGACAGAACTCAAAAATCATGGGCATAAAAATTGCCATCATAACACGCTTGCCTTGTAACCCTGTGGTCACGGGTTCGATAAGAGGGGTACAAAGGTTCGTAATGGCACCCACGGTCGACAGTTACCTCCGCGTTCTCCAAATCCAGAAACATCAAACCAGCACGAGAGAAGTTCAAAACGCTTTGAGTTGTTTGACTTTGTAGTTTCTGTTCTTCAGCATTACTGTATTGAACAATATGTAACTGTTTAAATGAATATACTTAAACATAGATAGATAAATAGATAGATCTGAGTCGTCACCGGCAAAAAACAAGTGCCTGACGTATGTGAAGACAATTGCACTCTGTTGGTCCAGAGAGAAAGTGCAGTTTTGTATTGTTCTAGGGCATATAAACTCAATATGCCAATATATATATATTTGCTAATATTGTTTTAACCTACACTGTATATTTGTGTAACCTCTATTGTTGTCCGAAAAGGTGTTAGGGTTATGGTCGTGTTGGTATGGGCGGTAATGATGGTCTTGTGGATGGATAGACATATGGAGATTGGTACTAGATAGGGAGATAGATGGGATTTTATTGGGTAGGTAGGTGTTTAGGTTGGTAGGCATATTGGTTCGTTGGTTGAATCCTAGTTGTTTTTTGGTTCGTTCGCTGGTCCAAAAGTAGACATTTACACAGCAAATCATCTATGTAGAGAGACAAGCAAACATCAAATGATTCATCTTTTATTTCCTTTCTCCCCCCCCCCTCTCAGTTGGTAAAAAAAAACAATTCACATCCTCTTAAGCATGAACGACCAATTTTTTAATTTACAGAATATTTTCAGAAGTACATAAGCTTTATTAGGAGAATCATTAGACTGTAGTTCCGATGTCGTATATATATATATATATATATAGATATATATATATATATATATATATATATATATATATATATATATATATATATATATATATAGTCGTGTCACCGAGCGACCTTCATTTCCTGTAAAACATTTCAAGTCTGATTTTCTTCAAAGATGGTTGTCCAAACTTATCTATAAGTGAACTTCTTTATTTGATCCAATAACATCAATACATCGCGACAACTAATTTATAAAATAATGAACTCATTTAACTGTAACATCGAAATATCCAGTATCTAAACTGAATTAAATACTTTTAATCTAGAATCACGAAAGTAAATAATATTTTATATTCCGGTGTTGTTCAGAAGGCGCAAGAACCAGAAATTGAAACAGCTTTCGGGTCTAAACATAAGAATGAAATCGAAAGCTTGAACTTAAATATCTCAAAAGATGATTTATAAGAACTGCATCAAATTGACATTACCAATGATTACAGCCAATATATATATATATATATATATATATATATATATATATATATATATATATATATATATATATATATATATATATATACTTTTTTTAAAGTTTCATACTTTTAGGCTGTGTGTAGTTTTGATTTCAAGAAACCGATCCTAGTTTGAATAATAATTTAGAATAATTAAGTCTGTATTTATATGTATTACAATATTTAAGGAACATGATGTTTGTTCAGCTAAACCAAAATTTGGCCGATCATAGTTCGAATAATATTGAGGCTATTCTATATGTGATATTATTAATCCTTTAAGACCATTTCTAGACATAAGAAGTAAACAGGTGAAGTAAAAGAAGCCTTGAATATTTCAAACGTAGGTGCTTTCCACAGATAACTTTCTGTAACCATATGAGTCAAATCTGTGCATGATGGTACGTTAGGAATCAAAGAAATCCATCTCCGTTCGAATTCTACCCATGAAACACGTAACATCTTATTTATATCAAGCAGTTGAAGTTCGCATTGTGTCGAGGTTCAGATGATGTACAGGTTTCCCCACTAAACCTGAAAAGAAAAAATATATAATAATAATAACGATGAAATATATCATCGAACTGTCTGTTAATGTCAAGGTACAGGGAATAGGTGGGGGACTGGGGGTTTGGGGCTGTCTTCTCTTTTTCTCTTTTATTACACCAAAGGTGAAGAATGTTATATACTATATACTATGAAATTGTAAGAATACTAAAAAATTAAGTATCAGAAGAGCAAGAACGCTTGCAAGAAAAGAAGAAGAAAAATAAAGCCTGCAGACTGTCCGTCTGTCCCTCCAATGAAAGTTCTTGAATGATTATATCTCTAAAAAAAAAATGATTTGGGAGATGCACAGATTACTCTTTATTTCCAAATGTGCAATATTTCATGACAAATCCTTTGTCATCAAATGATAAGTAGACTATATTAAAGGTCCATTTATAAAAGCATATTAATGAATGAGGCACCTAGACACTCTAACCGAAAATCATATACATCTACCAAATGTAAAATCTAACAGCATTACTGTAGCATAGTACTGCATCTGGCCAAGGACATCTATTTTCAGAAATCCTGTAAACATATGAATACAGCTTGCCTTCAGCTGTGCACATTTTTTAGATGTCCCATCTAATATTCTCAAATGTATCAGCTACTTTTAAAGATGGTCCGTAAATATTGGTCACAGTTTTCCAGACTTACGGATCGGCCTGGATGCTGTAAATGATAGCCTTCTATGTGCACAAAAGGACATAGTGTCTTTAATACACAGACTTTCAATACACAATATCAGAAATGATATTAGGCCTCTTGATTTTCTTCGAAAATGTCGAGAACTATTATTAATGTCTGCAATAACATTGTATTAAATCGAATCTTAAGACTTTGATGTCTGCAATAACATTGTATTCAATCGAATCTTAAGACATAATCAGCGAACGTGTATGCAGTCTCTTGCACACATGTTCTGTCAGAGTGACTCTGTAATAAACATGTACATGAATCTAAAATATTCGTTTGCATACGAAAAACAAAATATTGTGTCCAATTTATAAACCGCTGAAAAAACATGGAAAAGCACTATTTAGCGAGTAATATGACTAGGAAGTTTGATGTCATGCCACTGAAAAATGATGGCATGCATTTCTATGATTTGAATATTTTCAACCATCCTTAAGGGATGCACTACAATAATAAACAATTAAAAAAGCTGCTTTGCGGCCACAGTAACCAGGTGCTAGTTTGTATTTATCTATCTAGTATCACAACACCATTCATTTTTACTATATATTATCATATAGTCTAAAATTCAGGCGTGTCAAACATACTCATTATTAATTATTATTATTTATTATTATTTATATCAAATCTGTCCCGCCAAAGCAAATGAGTTTGACACCCTGGTCTAAATCAACACGTCTTTAGGAACAATAATTCAAACATTCTGATTGATTTGCTTGAAAACCAGTACAAAATAATTGGTTACTGAACGTCCGGTAACTTTTCACACTTTTCGGCTTAAAAAGCTACCTACTCCACTTTTAAATGTTTATTAGGCCGGTTCAGATATCAACCTCAACATACCTTGAAAAAAATTCACTTCTCCAGTTGTCAAGCTACAAAACTGAGATCAACTATTTTTGGAAGCTTAAGAGTGGCATTTTTTCAAATACACGGTTACTAATAATAACGACTGTATGAAAGGACCTATCTAAATTAACTGGTTTTAGACGATACCGTCTATACTCACGTATAAGCCCAGTCCAACTGCAAATGACATAGACCCTCAATTGCTCTTGCATAACGCGCAGGCAGACCAGGGTCTATGCTATTTGTTCTACTGATTACTTCCAACAAACTTCAGAGACTCAGATCTGCCGGCGCATTATATGACGGCAGATTTGGGTCTCTACAGTTTGCAGTTGGACGAACCTTAAGTGAGTAAATACGGTATACTTTGAAGACCAGGACACCGCATTTGTAATAGTGGAGTGGTACCATCTACTCTTTACATCAGGGGTGTCAAACATACGGCCCGCCAGACTCATTATTTATTATTATTATTTATTATTACTTATATCAAATCTGGCCTGCCATAGCAAATGAGTTTGACACCATTGCTCTATATTAATGCCCACCAAGAATAGAACAACCACGTAATCATTGCTTCAACAGCGGCCAAAGACCATACGGACATCCAATGAACTTTATGCAAGAGAGAGGATATTTTACTAGGATATAACAGTCTTTTCTTTGAGATATATAATCGCTATGGAATCCACGCAAGGGTTCTTTGCGTTATGGTCCTGAAAAAAAAGTAAACGTACGATTAATTGAACAAGTCTTTCAAGTCTTTCAAAACAGATTACCTACGGGAAGCCGATCACATGCGCAGACTACAGAGAATAAGGTTTAATTACTTGATAAAGTCACAATTTATTAGGAAAGTAGTCATTTATTTTAGTTAAAAAAGTCATTATTGATTAATGTTTGGAACAGATCACTAAGCAATTGTTTGGTTTTTCTAGCAAATTTGAAAAATCCACCTTACCACCAATTCAGATGTGCAATGGCATTGAGCCCTCCATACTTAAATATTGTTGTGGTTTTTTTTTTTTTTTTTTTTTTTTTTTCATCTATCATTCGAAATTTGTTTCATGTATCATAAATCATTTCATTGTTCTTTATACTGTCAAACACAATTGGAGATGTGCCTTTGCAAATACTATTGTATTGCCTCTAAGCAATATATTGTTGTCCAGTTGTCCGAAATGTCGCCAGAGGGACCATAACGTTACTTGAAAAATGCCACACAACGTGAAAGCCTTGAAGAGACAGCGATGATTTGTTAGTCTAAGCATGGGCATGGTTTGACATGATGTAAACAACAGGCACCCCACCCTCTCTCTCTCTCTCTCTCTCTCTCTCTCTCTCTCTCTCTCTCTCTCTCTCACTCTCTCTCTCTGTACGTGTGTGTGTGTGTGTGTAATAGCTATAGAAAAGAATATTCAGTATCGAAAATAGTAGTTTTTCCTTCAACGATCGGTGTACATCGAGAAAATTAATGCTTAAATGTCACGTGAGATGAATTGTATAATTTTAATACCCTTTCACTTGGGGGGTTCTCTTCTCAGATAGTTAGTCGAAGTACGATACTTATAGAAAACAACCACCAATTTTAAGGGGCATGGTCCTTTTAAAGGTCATGGTCCTATCCAAGATATGTCCTCTTCATACAGACTAACAGTAATGGTCTCTGAATTCAAATGTAGGATGGGATCAACTTATGAACAATAAGAGAAAATGTACCGTATATACCAGCGTATAATCGGGTCCAAATGCAAACAGCATAAACCCTGATCTGCCGTAGCATAATGTGCCGCGCCGGCAGATCAGGATCTATGTTGTTTGTTCTACTGATTAGTCCTTACAAACTGCATATACCCAGATCTGCCTGCGCATTATGCGACGGCAGATTGGATTATACGCGAGTAAAGACGGTAGTTTCAATCTCAAAAACTAAATAAGAAATCGCAATCTTAAACTATTCTGAATTTTACTCAGTATGATGATACTAGGACCAAAAATTTGACTCAGTATGATGATACGAGGACCATAAAATTTGACTCAGTATGATGATACGAGGACCATACAATTTGACTCAGTATGATGATACGAGGACCATAATTTTTTTTACTCAGTATGATGATACGAGGACCATAAAATTGTACTTAGTATGATGATACGAGGACCATAAAATTGTACTTAGTATGATGATACGAGGACCATAAAATTTGTCAAAGGAAATGTGACTCCAGACATCTCTCTCTCTCTCTCTCTCTCTCTCTCTCTCTCTCTCTCTCTCTCTCTCTCTCTCTCTCTCTTTCTTTCTTTCTCTCTCTCTTTCTTTCTCTCTCTCATTGACTGATACGAATCCTATAGTATGCAAGATACTAAGGAATTTGTGTAACTATTTAAGGAATTAATGTGAATGTGAGGTCATGGGAATGAAGAAAAAAAGTCTGTAGCTGTATACACACAGCTTACAAGGTCCATTTCCATGTTGCGGTCACTCAGTGTCCAACAGACAATAGAACTGAACACAAAAATGTTGTCCTTGGCCCGAAACATGAGTTTCAATGTTATGAATATCTAAAGCTTCAAGTAGTACTTCCAAACCTTACACAGACACATTCTCAATACAGTATAGGAATCGTTTTTATTAAACAAGAAAAAAAAACTTCTGTATTTCCTTTTTGTAATTAATGAAACACTTTCACTACCCTTCTCAATTATTTCTCGCTGCTTCATAAATGAGCCTCTGCAGGTAAAAACGCCAAGCGTTGTAAGCAAGGTTAGAATAGATATAAACGCCAAGCGTTGTAAGCATGGTCAAAATATGCAAAGATTCATACTTTGTAGTCTATAGAGCGACCTAATACAACAGAGGACAGTGTTAAATTCTAAAACACAACTTAATGTGCCCAAAAGGAGGAAATATGGAATGTGGAGCCAACGCCGAGCAAAAAAAAAAACAAAAAAAAACAAAGAAAATATTAAATTATTTCACGAGGTTACCGGTGAACAGATAAATTAGAATCAACGGCAAATAGTTCACACACACACACACACACACACACACACACACACACACACACACACATAACCCTCAGGAGCACAGAAGAGACTGAACCCAAATAGTTTTGTGTGAACAATAATCGGATCTATTATGATTATCATTTTTGATTTTAATAACTCTAAAGGAAATTACATGTTAGCTTACACTTTTTGTTATTTAAGACTTGTTTTTACACTTTTTGTTATTTAAGACTTGTTTTTACACTTTTTGTTATTTAAGACTTGTTTTTACACTTTTTGTTATTTAAGACTTGTTTTTACACTTTTTGTTTTCCTAAAATTTGATGCAGTTTAATAAACGCAATGTCAATAGTTTATTTAAATTATGTGGATCCAATCGTTCCCGGTCTCCAAGACGGATAATTTAGGTGGCGCTCTACAGTTTCGTATTTTGCATAGGGGTTAGATTATTAAAGAAAAAGAATTTCCCAGATTTTCCTCACTGGTTATCCTGACTATTTTTAAAAAAGACCTTGTATATCTTAGGTATTGTTAAAAGAACTTTTTATTCCCTTTGTTTTGGTGTATGATTGATGGGTGTAATTTGGGTTATAGAGTATGCAGCTTGGTCTTACTTCAGATGTGCACCTATCAAAAAACTGCTAGCTCCGCTTGGTCATTTTCACTTCCTGGACTTCAAAGGTAAATTTTAAAAAAAAGAGCTGATAACTTTTTTACTTTTGATATATTTTGTAATTCATTCATTGTACTTTCAGAAGCTGGTATTGGCTACTCTGGCAAAATTAGTTTTCCCTATTTTAATATCTCCTAAAAAAAATAGTGTTCTTTGGACTAATTCAGGCTGATTTTTCGAGTACAGAGGAGAGGCCATTTTTGTCACCTGTGTGCTTAGATCATGTACATTTCCACAAGTACAATATGTAAAGAAATTTCAGCCACAGTACGTGAAAGTAGCATAGATGTATGACAACATTATCTTCATTGTGCATGTTGCAAATTCAAACAACTTCACCTTACACCTGTCACTCTTTCAGAAGTACATAATATCTGTAGAGCGCCTTCTTAGGAACTTTCATATTTTTGTACGTTGCCTTCTACGTCTCAGTTAGAAAGGAGCATGTATGCAATGTCAGTCAGGAGCATGCAACGTCAGCCAACAGTAACCACGTAGTAGCCTGTCAACAATAAAATCCTAAAGTCGAAGAGTCTACCTAAAAACTGGCGCCAATAATCGGACCTCTTGCTAAGAATATAAAATTTCAAAACACAGGTAAATACTAAAATTGAGCTATCTGTCCGGATTCCATCGAGCAGAGACGTCACGCCATGTCCTGATCAAAGCAGGGAATCTTTTGACTTTAAGTAACAATAGATCTGAGCAAAGACAATATCGCCGAGGAGGTCTTAAATAGTGACAGCTCTCTCCTGCTGTTATAATATCGAAAATACTCTCAAAAAGCTCATCATATCGACTACACAATTGTACAAGGTCAATATACGATGGACTTAAGACGAGCATTATATGATCGGATTTTGGCTTTTGTGATAGTGATTTAATGCCAATGACTGTGTGAAAATTAACATGGTATGAATTAAAGAAAGAAACAAAAACACTCAGTATAAATTAAAGAAAGAAACAAAAACATCCGGTATAAATTAAAGAAAGGAACAAAAACCAATATGTAAGCCAGGGGTCCCCAACCATTTTGTGCCTACGAGCACGTTTGTGAGTTTATGAGAAATTGTCGGGCACCAACAAATTAACTTGACCCATTTATTATTATTATTATTCATTATAACCTCTTCCGCGGGCACACAAAAAACCTTGGCGGGCGCCATGCCGCAAGCGAGCACCGAGTTGGGTACCACTGATGTAAGCCATACAATTCTTAACACGTCATTTGTGAAGGTTTTTCCTTATATTTACACATGTTTCGCATGGTCATGCGATACTATTTCTAAAAAAATACACATTTCAATTTTAACCTCTCTGCCTTTTCTCTCTTAAGTCCACAATTTGAGGGAGCTTTTGCCAACCATTTTTTATTTTTTTTTAGTTTTCTCACAGAATATGGGACAAAAGAGCATACTGGCTGGAATCGAATCTTTTTTTTAGTTTTCTCACAGAATATGGGACAAAAGAGCATACTGGCTGGAATCGAATCTTTTTTTTTAGTTTTCTCACAGAATATGGGACAAAAGAGCATACTGGCTGGAATCGAATCTTTTTTTTTAGTTTTCTCACAGAATATGGGACAAAAGAGCATACTGGCTGGAATCGAATCTTTTTTTTAGTTTTCTCACAGAATATGGGACAAAAGAGCATACTGGCTGGAATCGAATCTTTTTTTTTTCTTTTCATATATAAAGAACCAATCAGAAATTGTAAAAGCTTCTCTGATTTGATTGCAACCACTACAATATCCAGGCTCACAAGAATGATACCACATGCTGATGCTCAAGCTCAAACTAAACTAAAAATTATGACGTCACATTAATGACCATTAAGACGTCAGAAGCTTTATTTCAGTCTGAGTTCTAGTGTTATAATTTGCTCTTTTGGCCAGCATCAAGACTAATTTGTACTAGACCCTAAATGAATGCATTTTGCTTTCTTTCAATGTTTGGCTGCTTCGTGCAGATAGTACCATTCTTGTGGCCTGTTTGCACCATTCTAAAGCTTATACGAGTTCCCGATTCCACCCTTTTCTGGACGTTGACATAAGAACACGTCCTGATTACCATGCACAAAATCGTATGACCTACAGAAGACAAAAGTTCTTAGCAAGAAACATATGCTTAGAAAGGTATAAATTTATTGCTAAGTACCTCCTGTGGTCTGGACACCCTTCAACGCTAACCAGATCATATTCCAAATAATATTTATGAGAAATGCTACAAAGAATTGCTATTTGTATATATCGTTTAGTGGTGAGAAAATCATTAAAATCAATGAAATATCCCTATTTAAGAGAAAACATTTACCTGCAAATCTGCGGTTGATATTTTCAAGAAAACGGGGCTGATGTCCACTTTGGGCACCACGGATTGTTTAGGATGTTTTTGTTTTTGTGTGTGTTGTGATAATTTGTCGTAAGATCGATAAATGAAACAGATGAATGAGTCCACGATGCAAACATGTAGAGGTTAATTTTGTTCTGAAGGACTATAAACATCGCTAATTCATTCTCACACATGAGTTTTGAGTTTGCAATTTGTTTTTTCGAAATCTGGAGTCTAATTAGTCATACCTAAAAATAAAAGAAGTTCTATGAGAACTTTTGTAGCAATGCTATGAGAAACTTTTGTAGCAATGCTAAAATATTTTAGTTTGTAGGAGGCATCATAAGAAATACTTGTGGAACTTAAAGGTTTACTTTTCGACATTGAAACAAAAGGTGAACGGGGTACTCTGTCACTGCCACCACTATTCATACCACCGTTATCACTGAGACCACTACAACTGCCAGTACTAAAACTACCAATACATCACTATCGTTACCGTTAAATTTATAGGGGGGGGGGGGATTTCGCTGAAAGGAAAGAGGTGAATTCTTTTACAACAGCTAACTACAAAGCAATAACGTGATACCAACTGGTGATCGCGGCAGGGGAGCTTCTCTATTCTAATCAGGCATCAAAAACAATAGCACTGCACAAAAACAAAAGCAATGAATGGGTCTGAAGGGGTCTTAGACAGTGCCAACTCTCTCCCTTGGTCTGATCAATTTCTATGCTGATCAAATACCACTAATTAGTTAGCTAATATCTATACAGCTCTGAGATATTATCATGACGTTGATTATCTAGATAAGGTCAAACATGACTGTCTTGCTAAAGACGTTATACACAGGGAGAAAAAATTAAACTGCTGAAATAAGCACCAGCAGTAAATACGCCAAACAATACGTATTACTCAGAATCTTTTAGAAACTCTATCATTTCAATTTGTACGACAACATGCATGCACCCATGTCTAAGTCATGTATTGAGGACATTATGACTACGGATATGACCAGTAATGTATAATTCTTCCTCGATTTAAATAGCAAGGTTTATAGGCTTTTCCAAAAGATTAATGTTAGCTTCGATACGGCAAGGAAGAAAAAAGAACATAGAAAATATCTATCTTCTAAGCTCTTCATAGCCTATGAAACGGAAAGAATCAAAATCCTATAGAGTGACTTATATAAATTGGCGGCTGTGTACTCCATTTATTTTGACATCAACATAATTTCATTGTAACAGGGATTCTTATTAGTACCGTCATGACATCTTTTTACGTTCAGTCCAAAAATAACAAAAATGCCAGTGACAAAAAGCATCAAATCTCCTTGATTGTCCTCAATAATAATGGTGTTCAACAAAATATATACAAGACATATAATTGCCATATAAAGGTATCTTGCTTCCATTACGCCTAGAAAAGTGACTGTATTTGCGGGTGTCGCATATGTTGAAAGTAAAATCAAAATTAACTCGTGCCCTGCTTTATTATTTTGTTAATCGACGAATCTTTTTGAGGTACAGCAGAGAAAGAAAAATCAATGGATGCCTTTCAAATTTAACACTGACTTTGTAATCTGATATCGTGTTGGGGGCTGCATCTAAAGCCAGCACTATATTGGGGAGGCCTATCAATACATCATCCACATTTTGCATAATGATGCACACAATGTCGTCTGACTTGTATAATATATAAACATACTAACAAAGCAGATACATTTATAGCAACAACAACAAAAATGTTAAAGCAAAGTTTGTGATGGGTTAGTGTAAGTCAATACCAGTGGCGTAACTTCAAATTGTGGGCCCCCCGCAAACATTTAGAATGGGCCCTTATCAAATTAATGTAAAGCGGAATTATGGGCCCCCTCCTTGCGCGGGCCTCCCCGCATTGAGGGGGCTGCGGGGGCGATAGGTACGCCACTGGTCAATGCCAAACCATGCATAACCAAGTCAAATATCTGTAGGTCTATAGCAACTAGTATCAGTTTAACTTTTGAATGTTTGATACAAAACTACCTGATGACATATGGAACAAGATAAACATTGACCACGGCATTTGACAACAGTAGATTTTCTCTAAAATAGCTTTGTTTCTATGATCAAGTGCTTTGGCTTCTTACCTAGTTATACTCATCAAAACCATATTTAGTGCCATCAATGCGATAAGTATTTCATTGCAATCGGAACGATTACCGTTCATCAGATCAGAACCCTACAATTTAGCGCCAAAATGTAAACACGACTGAGAGTTTCGATTGACCATTAATCCGTATTACAAAAACGTTGTAGGGTGTTTAGTTCATGTTATGTGCAGTGATATAAGTCAATGCCATGTGAAACTTATAGTTGCATATTTGAAAGAGAAGGACCATGTTTCTAGAACATGTCGACGCCACGACGTTGTGCACACGATATCGTGTAGATTCTTTGAGATATTTCCTAGACGTTTGCCCCACAATTGAAGGGAAAAAATTTGCGCTAAATTATTTTACACGCCAGTGCTCAATCGTAGGATTTTAAGGCGCTAAATCATAATGTTGATGCGCTGGTTCGTAATGCGGAGGTACCAGGAATAGCCGTACATCGTACCGTAACGGACGTATGAGCACGGAGAGCTTGCTGCTTTTGCAGCTAACTTTATTATTGACAGTGACAGCAACATGTTCTTTTCGGGCACTTTATAAACCGTAAGTATTACCTTGAACCTAAAATGAAATATCCTACGAGAGAGTTAAATTGAACAAACCTAAAATGAAATATCCTACAAGAGAATTAAATTGAACAAACCTAAAATGGAAAATGAAATATCCCACAAGAGAGTTAAATTGAACAAACCTAAAATGAAATATCCTACAAGAGAGTTAAATTGAACAAATCAAAAAGGCAACGTGATAATTCATGGAATACAAACTAATCTAAACTGGGTGGATGTTGATCAGTATGGATTCAAATACCCCAAACTTCACAAGGAGGTGATTTTGTTGAAGTAGACAGTTATTGTGTATGAGTACGATTCTCATCTGTATTTATGTAGAACGACTTGATGACATTATTTTCATAGTAACTCTAATACTATATAATGAAGCTAGCTGAAAGTACAGCTATTGTCATGACTATTTTCACATCATTGGTGCATTACTATCTTGCACTACAAGTGCAGCACTCTCATGACATACGTCGCACCACTTGTCTCTATTTGAATTGTTGTGCCGGACAGTTTTTTTTGGAATGGTAATAAACAAATATTTTATTTTTAGGAGTGTATACAGATATATTTTCTTGCTGGGAAAAAAAGCCTTTAAGTTTCATAGTTGATATATATTAAGATACAAACACTAGTGGAAGAACTGATCACAAATTCAGGCTCGTTGAATTCAAAGGTACAAGACGTAACAAATTTAGGATCGGCTGGCATTTACGGTAGTTGCATTACTGAAACATTTTATTTTTAAAGTCAATAAATGAAAGTATGAATCCTTTCATTTATTTATTTTTCTGTAATACAGTAATATTCACAACAGTAGACAACACTTTATAGAGTTGTCTTTCTTGAATCTAACGTACGACCCATAGTACAAACAGTCAAAATCTTTGCGAGACATGAGATTTTAGGCTTCGTCCAACAATGCGAAGAAATTATAATTGTAACGTTCTTCAATCGCTGAAAAACATTTCTGTAAATGTTCTATACCTAATAAATCTTTCTTGTTAGCAAATATTTCACATTCTTTGACCTAATTTCTTCTTGAACTTGAAACAAAAGAATTATGAAGAAAACAAAAACATTCTTGAAGAACAGTTGTGTAATACGTGTATGAAAAGATATAATCATCTCTTTTTACGTATGCATTCTTAATAAACAATCATGTGGATTTAGGCCCTTAATATTTGTTTTGCATCAAATATGAAGCCAAGGCAAGAGATCCATACTGACATTATTGGACGATGCTTCACAATCATTAGTAATTGCAGATTTCCATTCAATTTAAATAAGAAATATAGAGCACGAAATTTTAAACCAATACCTACCCTGTATATACTTTAGAGTCAATGATATATCCAACTTGAAAAGCACACACTTGAAAACTACAAACAAATTTGTATAAATTATTCACATTTTTTCTGAAACTGAGGAATATATTCCGGATTAGAATTTCCACCAATAAAAAAAATACATAGGAAACTCAGCACTTGGTGTTAACAACTGAACCCTTGTCTCGCGACCATGGATAACTAAATGAAAAAGTCTTGGTGATGTTTCTATTTGAATGCTGGAGCGGATACCCCCCGTAAGATTCGGCGTGGAAATATAAATTCAGTCACACTTATTGAGCACCAAAAATCAGAAGATTCACCCAGGCTAGATCTCGTTTCATACACGCGTTGTTCTTCACAGGGGTTCTCTATGCATGTTTTCGTTTGTCTACAACAACGTCAATGTCAGTGAGCAAAAACAAAAGGCTCAGAAGAGGTCCCAGAGATAGCTATGGATAGTGTGTATTCGGTTTGAGGGATTCGAGGCGACGGAGCAGACAGTAACTTTATTGTCCAGAAATGTATCTCTTTCACTGCAAGACCACCAGAGATTTGTTGCAAGTTGCGGGCAAAGATACCCCCAGGAGGGCATGGAAAACAATAATTAAACTTAGAAATATTCCCCAAGAGGTCTCAAAAAATTTTCTTCAAAATGGAAATGTTACAAAATTTTGTGAAATATATCATCTGAATTCTGATATTTTTGGTGTCAGGTTAACTGGACGTACTCCACATATTTTTAACCGAAAGGGGTCTCATTTGTTGCCTGCTGGCATAGAATATTTCAGATATGTTAATTTTAGTACAAAGTTTCATTGGTCGAACTAGTTCGTTGCGTTTGAGAAACACATTCTTCCCCGAATGGGAACACTATGTTTATGTAAATAAGAATCAGAAAGTAAATAAATAATAAGCATCATATTTCGACCGACCGTATTTAACCTAGTCACCAACTTCCTCGTCAATTTAATGTCAAATCTTTATCTCTCAAAACGGGCGGCAAATACGAATAAATTGGATAAAATTGACAAGTTTGATATATTGTGTCAGTAAAATTGCCTGATAAGTTGAAATATGTTGTGTTTAAAAAATTGTGCATTAAAGATGGACTCTCTATAATATACGAGAAGCGATGGTTAAAGAGTACACATATGAAGCCACAGATTTATATAAACCTTAATTTGATGAAATTTGGACACACATTTATGCTTCGTACGCACACTAGTAAGATATTTGCAAAAATGTGTCTTCGGTTAATTTTTGAATAAGTAAAGAAATTAATAAATATATAATGTAAAACAAGAGAGAGAGAGAGAGAGAGAGAGAGAGAGAGAGAGAGAGAGAGAGAGAGAGAGAGAGAGAGAGAGAGAGAGAGAGGTCCCCCCAAAAATTGTATTTGTTTAAGAAATAATAGAAACAGGAAACAAATCATGCATTTCATTCAAGAATTATACCAATTACAAACAGCTGGCCTTCTTGAAAATAAATTTTGCTTGAACGATTAATGTTCTTACATTTAATTTGGTGTAAGACATAATTCACCATCTCTATAGTGTAAGATTGGTGAATGTGAAAGCTCGTTAGAACCGGAATCATATGCAACACACCACAAGTTTATCAAACTGACCATATGGTTCAAGGCCAAACAGAAATGGAGTGATATGCTGCCTCAAACCTGTCAAGCATCCTAGAAGAAAACATAACAGGAAGACTCCGGGCTCTAGATATGCAGCTCTCGAAATCCCCTCTGGTAAGGACCAGCAGTTTGTCACTTAAAATGTCCAGTTGGATCTAATGACGTCAATAGCTGTAAGAATAATGGGGGGTTTTATGTTTTGTTTTGTTTGTTTTCATCTCTTGTCAGCTCATTCGTCACTCTCCCCAATCTTATTTATCTTTGCTTGTTTACGACATGTCAACATTCCTAAGATGTTTTGTCGGCCGTCGTTATTTTTACAGTATCAAATTTAGTGATAAAAGTATCCGAGCTGTGTCTTTTTATCTACAAACTTCCCATGATGCGATCGTTGAAAATACAATCATATTTATAATTCCTCCCTTCCGTTCTCCAAGTTATCTTAAATGAATAAGAAACTATCACATCAAAGCCTTATTGTTATGAAACTTGATGTGCGAAATCTTTTCAGCCCTTCTATAATACCAAGAGCAGACACTTCATTCCGTCGTATTTTAATTTTCCATAAAATAAATTGGTTCAATTTTCCTCCGGGACTATACTATGAGCTATAATGTTTTGCTCCTTTTTTTGTAAATGATTGCTTGTCAGAAATAAAATAAGCCGTTATTAACTTATGTGTCAAATACTGCGGCTGCAGTTCTAAAGATAATTGGTAACAGAAAAAAGATTCAATAAAGAAATGGACGGCCTATTCATTCACAACAGATTTGAAAGCAATTTAAACGTTGGATTAAGTATGTATTGGTTAATGTCTAAATATTCTCAAATACTTATTTCTGAACAGATTTGTGTACCCGAAAAGGTTACAACTAATTCAAAAGACAAAAGAATATATCTTGGAATGTTAACAACGTCATTAATTAAAGTAATGGAACATGCAATGTACTAAATGTCTTGTCAACCCCTTGGTGACTATAGGGTCAACGTGCCAATGACACTGATCAAAAACAAATCAACAAAACCCCGATATTGGAGATTCCAGCTCGCTGTAGGGGACCACCACTAAGAGAGATTTAACTTCACACTGTTTGGTTTTTCGGCCGGGTTCCAACAAAACCGTGACTATAAATACGGGTCCCACTTTCAGGTAAAATCAGTCATTTCTCGACTGCTAACTGAACGACACTTCAGCGCTAGTAAACGTCAAGCCTACCTATCTGCAACAATGGTTGTCAAAGTTGAGGAGAAGAAAAGTGTGCAGTGTACTTTGGTTGGTGATGCCATGATTGGCAAGAGCACCATGGCTCAGTCCTTCATGGACGAACAACATCCACAGGGATATGTGGCTACAGTCTTTGATAGCTATGCAGGTAACTATCTTTTTACTTTATTTCAAGCTCTAAATTTTTTTTTAAAATGTAGAAATTAAATATTTCTTCAGTTTTTACTGATTCTGGAAGAAATTTACTGTAGAAAATACACATTTTTACAAGTAAAAAATTAGCACTATATTTCAGTGTGTTTCATTCTGAATGATCAACAAAAACTTATGTTATTTTATCTTTGTCATTTCAGGAGCCCACGAATTGGCTGGTGACAAGTTTGGCATTACCATCATGGACTCTGCTGGTCAACATGATTATGAAAACATGCGAGCCGGAACTTACAAGGAAAGTGAGGTCCTTGTTCTTTGCTACTCCTGCGTCGACCGGGATTCTTTTGAAAGCATCCAAGATTTCTGGGTGCCCGAGATGAAGCACTACATGAGAAAGAGAAAACCCGTCATTCTTGTGGCAACTCAAACTGATCTGAGAGAGAACAGCCAGAAGACCTCTGATGCTTGTGTCAGCAACCAAGAGGGTGTTGACTTGGCCCGTCAAATTGGTGCTGAGAGCTTCCTAGAGTGTACCTCCATGGATTCCAAAACGGTTAAAGATGTCTTTGAAACTGTGATAACATCTGCTCTTAGATATCGCAAGAAGAAGGGCAATATTGTTCAAAGGATCTTTGGAAAATGAACTGTCCATGATCAACTGACTCAATCGCAATTGAGTCTGGACACTATCCATTTTCATCATCCTTGATGAAAAATAGTTATGGTTAGCCATATTGTGGCCCCGATGTTGGAGCAATTCCAGAATCTGGATGTGGCTGTTGGGAGTTGATTTAGTTTGGTGACCGGACATCGACGGTGTTCTGGTGATGTTGCCACGTTTACGATGTGGCGGAGATATCGTTACCGTGATGATATCTCGAACAAATATGACTGATATATTCTCCATCGAATGTGAGATGATAAAGAACTAGCATAAAAAAAACTATTATACTGTCAAAGACTCCTCATACACTGTAACAAATGTTTTTAAATGAACTTACATGCCTATGCATATGACTTTGTTTTACAGATTTAGAATAAATTATAGCAGCAATTTTATTAATAAATAAATTGTTAAGCAGTAATTTTCGTTCTAAATCGGACAATAATGTAAACGTCATGTTTTAATTTTCTTGGATTATTACTTTGAATCAGTGTGTTATGATGAATGCATTAGTTAGTAAAATTAAAAAGAATGAAATGAAACTACCTTGCTTTTCGTCTGTTCTTGTATTGAGTACAAACAAATTCCTATCCTATGTCATTCACTTGCCCACTTTGACAAGGATACACATATAAACAAATGCATAAATTCTTTATAGCATCATACTTTCCAATCAAACTACTTTTTAAAAAAAGGTATAGTTCGCATAAACAGCTTCCATGGCGATAACTCTCTCTCTCTCTCTCTCTCTCTCTCTCTCTCTCTCTCTCTCTCTCTCTCTCTCACTTAGGCGCAAACACTGCACAATAATAGAGAAGTCTCAACACACTGATATTCCTTGCGTTCTGACCTCACGCTTAAACGCTCCACCTTTTTATACAAGGCAAAATCACAATGGTGAACACAAACATACACATACATGCATACACACGCACATCCACCTTCCTATATACCTACCTACCTACCTGCCTAAATAGATACATGCACACATATACACATATGCACTTTCCTGTACATGTGACCATTCGCTTTCTTTCTTTCTCTCGTGTTTTTCCTAACCAAGTTGCATGATTAAACAATAAAAACGTATGAATCGTTTTCTCACGAGTAATAAGGAATCAGATCACATTCTTTGTTGGGAAAGAGTAAACAAAATACAATAGACTCATTCTGCACATAAACACACACATTAGCACCGTTGGCCATTATATCTGTTTTGTTAGATGCACCTCTCTCTCTCTCTCTCTCTCTCTCTCTCTATATATATATATATATATATATATATATATATATATATATATATATATATATATATATATATATGCGCCTTACGTATACATTTTTTCCTTTATTATTTATGTGTCTGCTATTGTGGATTCTACCAATATCTACTTACTATCTCAATAACTGATAATAGCAAACGTATCTACTTCATCTATATGTTTCCTTAGTATTTGTAAAATATTGTCTTTGATAGGATTGGAGTAAAAGAACAAAATATTTTTCCCTTTTACAACAACAACAAAAATGATTAACCAGTTTTTCTTTATTTGTACAAGGTTATAACTTCAAAGTAAAGTTACTCCAGCCTAAGAGTATGAAACCGCGTCATCACAGTTTCTATTCACCGAGAGTGCATAGTTTTCTAACATTTCATTTATCCTATATATCGTATCCGTTTTTTGAAAATCAGAGCAATAAGAAGAATTGCTGAGAATCACTTCAAACACACAAAAATCTTTCCACAATTTGTGATTACTTAAAAATAAATAATAAGCTTTACCATTCGTGTGTCCTAAGTTTGATTTGCATACTCAATGAAACATCTCAAACAAAACATATACAAATAAATGGCATGTTCTCATTGCACTCTCAAAACAATACCTCACCAGGAGACATCTCATTCGCAGCGGGGGCCCTCCACGAAGATATTTAATTACACGCTCGCAATTTTCTTGGCCGCGTTTCAACAACTCCAAGACTATAAATACAGGCACCACCAGCAAGCGAATTCAGTCATTGTTCGACTGCTACCTGAACGACACTTCAGCGCTAATAAAGTTCAAGCCTACCTATCTGCAACAATGGTTGTCAAAGTTGAGGAGAAGAAAAGTGTGCAGTGTACTTTGGTTGGTGATGCCATGATTGGCAAGAGCACCATGGCTCAGTCCTTCATGGACGAACAACATCCACAGGGATATGTGGCTACAGTCTTTGATAGCTATGCAGGTAACTATCTTTTTACTTTATCTCCAACTCTAAGTTTTTTTAAAAATGTAGAAATTACATATTCCTTGAGTTTTTACTGATTCTGGAAGAAATTTACTGTAGAAAATACACATTTTTACAAGTAAAAAAATTAGCACTGTATTTTAGTGTGTTTCATTCTGAATGATCAACAAAAACTTATGTTATTTTATCTTTGTCATTTCAGGAGCCCACGAATTGGCTGGTGACAAGTTTGGCATTACCATCATGGACTCTGCTGGTCAACATGATTATGAAAACATGCGAGCCGGAACTTACAAGGAAAGTGAGGTCCTTGTTCTTTGCTACTCCTGCGTCGACCGGGATTCTTTTGAAAGCATCCAAGATTTCTGGGTGCCCGAGATGAAGCACTACATGAGAAAGAGAAAACCCGTCATTCTTGTGGCAACTCAAACTGATCTGAGAGAGAACAGCCAGAAGACCTCTGATGCTTGTGTCAGCAACCAAGAGGGTGTTGACTTGGCCCGTCAAATTGGTGCTGAGAGCTTCCTAGAGTGTACCTCCATGGATTCCAAAACGGTTAAAGATGTCTTTGAGACTGTGATAACATCTGCTCTTAGATATCGCAAGAAGAAGGGCAATATTGTTCAAAGGATCTTTGGAAAATGAACTGTCCATGATCAACTGACTCAATCGCAATTGAGTCTGGACACTATCCATTTTCATCATCCTTGATGAAAAATAGTTATGGTTAGCCATATTGTGGCCCCGATGTTGGAGCAATTCCAGAATCTGGATGTGGCTGTTGGGAGTTGATTTAGTTTGGTGACCGGACATCGACGGTGTTCTGGTGATGTTGCCACGTTTACGATGTGGCGGAGATATCGTTACCGTGATGATATCTCGAACAAATATGACTGATATATTCTCTATCGAATGTGAGATGATAAATAACTGGCAAAAAAGACTATTATACTGTCAAAGACTCGTCATACACTGTAACAAATGTTTTTAAATGAACTTACATGCCTATGCATATGACTTTGTTTTTGACAGATTTTAGAATAAATTATAGCAGCAATTTTAATAATAAATAAATTGTTAAGCAGTAATTTTCGTTCTAAATCGGACAATAATGAAAAAGTTGTGTTTTGAATTTCTTGGATTATTACTTTGAATCAGTGTTTTATGGTGAACGCATTAGTAGGACAAAATAAAAAGAATGAAATGAAACTACCTTGCTTTTCGTCTATTCTTGTATTGAATACAAAACAAATTCCTTTCCTATGTCATTCACTTGCCCACTTTGACAAGCATACACATATAAACAAATGCATACAGTTTTTACAGAATCATACTTTACAATCATAATACTTTTTCAAAAAACCCATATAATTCACATGAAGAGCTTCAATGATGGTAGCTCTCTCTCTCTCTCTCTCTCTCTCTCTCTCTCTCTCTCTCTCTCTCTCTCTCTCTCGTACACAAGCCGCACAATCCTAAAGAATTTTCAACACATTGATATTCCTTGCTGTCTGTCGTCACGCTTTGATCGCTCTACCTTTTTCCACAAACAAGCGGAAACGTAGTGGCGTGCACAAATATACACATCCATACTTACGCACGCAGAGCCACCTATTTAGCTAGATACATCCATATGCGCTTTCGTGTACACGTGACCATTGACATCCTTTCCTTCTCTCGTGTTTTTCTGTACCAAGCTGCATGATTACACAGTAAAAGCGTGAGAATTGGTTTCTCATGAGGAATAAGAAATAAAACTACATTCCTAGTTGGGAAAGGGTAAACAAAATACGATGGATTTATTTTGCACACACTCATACAAACTGTTGTCCATTATATCTCTGTTTCTCAGACGTTTATATACGCATATATATATATATATATATATATATATATATATATATATATATATATATATATATATATATATATATATAAGCTTTACAGATACACTTTTCTTTTATTATTTATGTGCATGTCAGTATGTATCCTACCAATATCTACTTAAAATTTCAATAACTCTAGATAGGAAACGTTCCTCCTTCATATAAGCGCTTGTCTTCGGTAGGTTTAGAATAAAGAAACAAATATTTTTAGTTTTTACAACAACAAAAAAATGATTAACAAATTTTTGTTCATTTGTACAAGTGTACTACTACAATGTAAAGTTGCTCCAGACTAGAGTAAAAACATACCTCTTGCATTAAACGAAACTGAACCATCATTGTTTCTATTCACCGAGAGCTGATACTTTCCTAACATTTTATTCATTCTATATATTGTCTTTTCTTTTTTTCTTTTTTTTTTTCTTTTTTTTTTTTTTTTGGGGGGGGGGGAATCTGGAGGAATAAAAGAATTGATGAGAATCACTTAAAACTCATATAACAACTTACTATTATTTGTGACGACTTGAAAAAAAATAAGCTTAACCATTCGTGCGTCCTAAATTTACCTTACATACTTAATGAAATATGTCAGACAATACATTTACAAAGATATAGCATGTTGGTCTTGCATTCTGAAAACAATACCTCGCCAGGAGACATCTAATTCGCAGCGGGAGCCCTCCACTAAGATATATTTAATTACACGCTCGTAGTTGTCTTGGCCGCGTTTCAACAACTCCAAGACTATAAATACAGGCACCACCAGCAAGCGAATTCAGTCATTGTTCGACTGCTACCTGAACGACACTTCAGCGCTAATAAAGTTCAAGCCTACCTATCTGCAACAATGGTTGTCAAAGTTGAGGAGAAGAAAAGTGTGCAGTGTACTTTGGTTGGTGATGCCATGATTGGCAAGAGCACCATGGCTCAGTCCTTCATGGACGAACAACATCCACAGGGATATGTGGCTACAGTCTTTGATAGCTATGCAGGTAACTATCTTTTTACTTTATCTCCAACTCTAAGTTTTTTTAAAAATGTAGAAATTACATATTCCTTGAGTTTTTACTGATTCTGGAAGAAATTTACTGTAGAAAATACACATTTTTACAAGTAAAAAAATTAGCACTGTATTTTAGTGTGTTTCATTCTGAATGATCAACAAAAACTTATGTTATTTTATCTTTGTCATTTCAGGAGCCCACGAATTGGCTGGTGACAAGTTTGGCATTACCATCATGGACTCTGCTGGTCAACATGATTATGAAAACATGCGAGCCGGAACTTACAAGGAAAGTGAGGTCCTTGTTCTTTGCTACTCCTGCGTCGACCGGGATTCTTTTGAAAGCATCCAAGATTTCTGGGTGCCCGAGATGAAGCACTACATGAGAAAGAGAAAACCCGTCATTCTTGTGGCAACTCAAACTGATCTGAGAGAGAACAGCCAGAAGACCTCTGATGCTTGTGTCAGCAACCAAGAGGGTGTTGACTTGGCCCGTCAAATTGGTGCTGAGAGCTTCCTAGAGTGTACCTCCATGGATTCCAAAACGGTTAAAGATGTCTTTGAGACTGTGATAACATCTGCTCTTAGATATCGCAAGAAGAAGGGCAATATTGTTCAAAGGATCTTTGGAAAATGAACTGTCCATGATCAACTGACTCAATCGCAATTGAGTCTGGACACTATCCATTTTCATCATCCTTGATGAAAAATAGTTATGGTTAGCCATATTGTGGCCCCGATGTTGGAGCAATTCCAGAATCTGGATGTGGCTGTTGGGAGTTGATTTAGTTTGGTGACCGGACATCGACGGTGTTCTGGTGATGTTGCCACGTTTACGATGTGGCGGAGATATCGTTACCGTGATGATATCTCGAACAAATATGACTGATATATTCTCCATCGAATGTGAGATGATAAAGAACTAGCAAAGAAAACTATTATACTGTCAAAGACTCGTCATACACTGTAACAAATGTTTTTAAATGAACTTACATGCCTATGCATATGACTTTGTTTTTGACAGATTTTAGAATAAATTATAGCAGCAATTTTAATAATAAATAAATTGTTAAGCAGTAATTTTCGTTCTAAATCGGACAATAATGAAAAAGTTGTGTTTTGAATTTCTTGGATTATTACTTTGAATCAGTGTTTTATGATGAACGCATTAGTAGGACAAAATAAAAAGAATGAAATGAAACTACCTTGCTTTTCGTCTATTCTTGTATTGAATACAAAACAAATTCCTTTCCTATGTCATTCACTTGCCCACTTTGACAAGCATACACATATAAACAAATGCATACAGTTTTTACAGAATCATACTTTACAATCATAATACTTTTTCAAAAAACCAATATAATTCACATGAAGAGCTTCAATGATGGTAGCTCTCTCTCTCTCTCTCTCTCTCTCTCTCTCTCTCTCTCTCTCTCTCTCTCTCTCTCGTACACAAGCCGCACAATCCTAAAGAATTTTCAACACATTGATATTCCTTGCTGTCTGTCGTCACGCTTTGATCGCTCTACCTTTTTCCACAAACAAGCGGAAACGTAGTGGCGTGCACAAATATACACATCCATACTTACGCACGCAGAGCCACCTATTTAGCTAGATACATCCATATGCGCTTTCGTGTACACGTGACCATTGACATCCTTTCCTTCTCTCGTGTTTTTCTGTACCAAGCTGCATGATTACACAGTAAAAGCGTGAGAATTGGTTTCTCATGAGGAATAAGAAATAAAACTACATTCCTAGTTGGGAAAGGGTAAACAAAATACGATGGATTTATTTTGCACACACTCATACAAACTGTTGTCCATTATATCTCTGTTTCTCAGACGTTTATATACGCATATATATATATATATATATATATATATATATATATATATATATATATATATATATATATATATATAAACTTTACAGATACACTTTTCTTTTATTATTTATGTGCATGTCAGTATGTATCCTACCAATATCTACTTAAAATTTCAATAACTCTAAATAGGAAACGTTCCTCCTTCATATAAGCGCTTGTCTTCGATAGGATTAGAATAAAGAAACAAATATTTTTAGTTTTTACAACAACAAAAAAATGATTAACAAATTTTTGTTCATTTGTACAAGTGTACTACTACAATGTAAAGTTGCTCCAGACTAGAGTAAAAACATACCTCTTGCATTAAACGAAACTGAACCATCATTGTTTCTATTCACCGAGAGCTGATACTTTCCTAACATTTTATTCATTCTATATATTGTCTTTTCTTTTTTTCTTTTTTTTTTCTTTTTTTTTTTTTTTTTTTTTTGGGGGGGGGGGAATCTGGAGGAATAAAAAGAATTGATGAGAATCACTTAAAACTCATATAACAACTTTCTATTATTTGTGACGACTTGAAAAAAAATAAGCTTAACCATTCGTGCGTCCTAAATTTACCTTACATACTTAATGAAATATGTCAGACAATACATTTACAAAAATATAGCATGTTGGTCTTGCATTCTGAAAACAATACCTCACCAGGAGACATCTAATTCGCAGCGGGAGCCCTCCACTAAGATATATTTAATTACACGCTCGTAGTTGTCTTGGCCGCGTTTCAACAACTCCAAGACTATAAATACAGGCACCACCAGCAAGGGAATTCAGTCATTGTTCGACTGCTACCTGAACGACACTTCAGCGCTAATAAAGTTCAAGCCTACCTATCTGCAACAATGGTTGTCAAAGTTGAGGAGAAAAAAAGTGTGCAGTGTACTTTGGTTGGTGATGCCATGATTGGCAAGAGCACCATGGCTCAGTCCTTCATGGACGAACAACATCCACAGGGATATGTGGCTACAGTCTTTGATAGCTATGCAGGTAACTATCTTTTTACTTTATCTCCAACTCTACGTTTTTTTAAAAATGTAGAAATTACATATTCCTTGAGTTTTTACTGATTCTGGAAGAAATTTACTGTAGAAAATACACATTTTTACAAGTAAAAAGATTAGCACTGTATTTTAGTGTGTTTCATTCTGATTGATCAACAAAACCTTATGTTATTTTATCTTTGTCATTCCAGGAGCCCACGAATTGGCTGGTGACAAGTTTGGCATTACCATCATGGACTCTGCTGGTCAACATGATTATGAAAACATGCGAGCCGGAACTTACAAGGAAAGTGAGGTCCTTGTTCTTTGCTACTCCTGCGTCGACCGGGATTCTTTTGAAAGCATCCAAAATTTCTGGGTGCCCGAGATGAAGCACTACATGAGAAAGAGAAAACCCGTCATTCTTGTGGCAACTCAAACTGATCTGAGAGAGAACAGCCAGAAGACCTCTGATGCTTGTGTCAGCAACCAAGAGGGTGTTGACTTGGCCCGTCAAATTGGTGCTGAGAGCTTCCTAGAGTGTACCTCCATGGATTCCAAAACGGTTAAAGATGTCTTTGAGACTGTGATAACATCTGCTCTTAGATATCGCAAGAAGAAGGGCAATATTGTTCAAAGGATCTTTGGAAAATGAACTGTCCATGATCAACTGACTCAATCGCAATTGAGTCTGGACACTATCCATTTTCATCATCCTTGATGAAAAATAGTTATGGTTAGCCATATTGTGGCCCCGATGTTGGAGCAATTCCAGAATCTGGATGTGGCTGTTGGGAGTTGATTTAGTTTGGTGACCGGACATCGACGGTGTTCTGGTGATGTTGCCACGTTTACGATGTGGCGGAGATATCGTTACAGTGATGATATCTCGAACAAATATGACTGATATATTCTCTATCGAATGTGAGATGATAAATAACTGGCAAAAAAGACTATTATACTGTCAAAGACTCGTCATACACTGTAACAAATGTTTTTAAATGAACTTACATGCCTATGCATGTGACTTTGTTTTTGACAGATTTTAGAATAAATTATAGCAGCAATTTTAATAATAAATAAATTGTTAAGCAGTAATTTTCGTTCTAAATCGGACAATAATGAAAAAGTTGTGTTTTGAATTTCTTGGATTATTTCTTTGAATCAGTGTTTTATGATGAACGCATTAGTAGGACAAAATAAAAAGAATGAAATGAAACTACCTTGCTTTTCGTCTATTCTTGTATTGAGAACAAACAAATTCCTATCCTATGTCATTCACTTGCCCACTTTGACAAGCATACACATATAAACAAATGCATACAGTTTTTACAGAATCATACTTTACAATCATAATACTTTTTCAACTTTTTCAAAAAACCCATATAATTCACATGAAGAGCTTCAATGATGGTAGCTCTCTCTCTCTCTCTCTCTCTCTCTCTCTCTCTCTCTCTCTCTCTCTCTCGTACACAAGCCGCACAATCCTAAAGAATTTTCAACACATTGATATTCCTTGCTGTCTGTCTACACGCTTGACCGCTCTACCTTTTTCCACAAACTAGGGGAAATACAGTGGCGTGCACAAATATATACATACATACTTACGCACCCACATCCACCTACTTACCTAGATACATCCATATGCGCTTTCGTGTACACTTGACCATTGACATCCTTTCTTTCTCTCGTGTTTTTCTGTACCAAGCTGCATGATTACACAGTAAAAGCGTAAGAATCGTTTTCTCATGAGTAATAAGGAATAAAAACACATTCCTAGTTGGGAAAGAGTAAACGAAATACGATAGATTTATTTTGCACACACTCATACAAACTGTTGTTCATTATATCTCTGTTTCTCAGACCTTCATATACGCATATATATATATATATATATATATATATATATATATATATATATATATATATATATATATATATATATATCAACTTTACAGATAAATTTTTATTTTACCTATTTATGTGCATGTCAGAATGTATCCTAACAATATCTACTTACAATTTCAGTAACTCTAGATAGGAAACGTTGCTCCTTCATCAACGCGTTTCCTTAGTTCTTTTGAAATATTGTCTTCGATACGATTAGAATAAAGAAACAAATGTTTTTAGCTTTTATAACAAACAAAAAATGATTAACCAATTTTTGTTTATTTGTGCAAGTGTATTACTACAATGTAAAGTTGCTCAAGACTAGAATATGTATCATGCCTCTTGCATTGAATTAAACTGAGTCATCATTGTTTCTATTCACCGAGAGCTAATACTTTCCTAACATTTTATTCATTCTTTGTATCGTATCCGTTTTTTGAAAATCTGGAGAAATAAGAAGAATTACAGAGAATCACGTAAAACACATATAACAACTTTCTAAAATTTGTGACGACTTGAAAAAAATAAGCTTTACCATTCGTGCGTCCTAAATTTACCTTACATACTTAATGAAATATGTCAGACAGTACCTTTAGAAAGAAAATAGCTTGTTGGTCTTGCATTCTGAAAACAATGCCTTACCAGGAGAGATCTAATTCGCAGCGGGAGCCCTCCACGAAGATATATTTAATTACACGCTCGCAGTATTCTTGGCTGAATTTCAACAACTCCGGGAATATAAATACCGGCACCACCAGCAAGCAAATTCAGGCATTGTTCGACTGCTACCTGAACGACTCTTCAGCGCTAATAAAGTTCAAGCCTACCTATCTGCAACAATGGTTGTCAAAGTTGAGGAGAAGAAAAGTGTGCAGTGTACTTTGGTTGGTGATGCCATGATTGGCAAAAGCACCATGGCTCAGTCCTTCATGGACGAACAACATCCACAGGGATATGTGGCTACAGTCTTTGATAGCTATGCAGATAACTATCTTTTTACTTTATTTCCAGCTCTAAGTTTTTTTTAAAAATGTAGAAATTAAATATTCCTTCAGTTTTAACTGATTCTGGAAGAAATTTACTGTAGAAAATACACAATAAATCTTTACAAGTAAAAATGTTAGCATTGTATTTCAGTGTGTTTCATTCTAATTGATCAACAAAAACTTATGTTATTTTATCTTTGTCATTTCAGGAGCCCACGAATTGGCTGGTGACAAGTTTGGCATTACCATCATGGACTCTGCTGGTCAACATGATTATGAAAACATGCGAGCCGGAACTTACAAGGAAAGTGAGGTCCTTGTTCTTTGCTACTCCTGCGTCGACCGGGATTCTTTTGAAAGCATCCAAAATTTCTGGGTGCCCGAGATGAAGCACTACATGAGAAAGAGAAAACCCGTCATTCTTGTGGCAACTCAAACTGATCTGAGAGAGAACAGCCAGAAGACCTCTGATGCTTGTGTCAGCAACCAAGAGGGTGTTGACTTGGCCCGTCAAATTGGTGCTGAGAGCTTCCTAGAGTGTACCTCCATGGATTCCAAAACGGTTAAAGATGTCTTTGAGAGACTGTGATAACATCTGCTCTTAGATATCGCAAGAAGAAGGGCAATATTGTTCAAAGGATCTTTGGAAAATGAACTGTCCATGATCAACTGACTCAATCGCAATTGAGTCTGGACACTATCCATTTTCATCATCCTTGATGAAAAATAGTTATGGTTAGCCATATTGTGGCCCCGATGTTGGAGCAATTCCAGAATCTGGATGTGGCTGTTGGGAGTTGATTTAGTTTGGTGACCGGACATCGACGGTGTTCTGGTGATGTTGCCACGTTTACGATGTGGCGGAGATATCGTTACCGTGATGATATCTCGAACAAATATGACTGTTATATTCTCCATCGAATGTGAGATGATAAAGAACTAGCAAAACAAAACTACTATACTGTCAAAGACTCATCATACATTGAAACAAATATTTTGGAAAGAACTTCATATGATTTTTTTACTTGTTTTTTTTTTACAGATTTTATAATAAATATTAGCAGCGATTTTAACAATAAATAAATTTTTTAGCGGTAATTTTCGATCTAAATCGGACAATAATGAAACAAATGTGTTTTGATTGTCTAGAATTATTACTTTGAATCAGTGTTTTATGTTTAGTAAGACAAAATAAAAAAATAGAAAAATTAAATAGAATTACCTTGCTTTTCGTCAATTATTTTATTGATTACAAATAAATATATCCTATGTCACTCATTTGCCCACTTAGACAAGCATACACATATAAACAAATGCATACAATTTTTAACAGTATCATGCTTTACCATTAAAATTACTTTTAAAAAAAATATAATTCACAGAAACAGTGTCCATTACTCTCCCTCTCTCCCTCCCTCCCTCTCTCTATCTCTCTCTCTCTCTCTCTCTCTCTCTCTCTTATGTGTACATGTCGCACAATCATATAGAAATCTCAACACACTGATTTTCTTTTCTGTCCGTCTTAACCTGTAAACCCCTCCACATGTTTCTACATACAAGCGGAAACACATAGAAACACACAAATTTACACCTACATACATACATACATGCATAAATACATACATACATACATATACACACACGCACATACATACATATATACATACATACATACATACATACATACATACATACATACATACATACGTACATACATACGTACATACACGCACATACATACATACATACATACATACATACATACATACATACATACATACATACATACATACATACATACATACATACATACATACACGCACATACATACATACATACATACATACATACATACATACATACATACATACATACATATATATATATATATATATATATATATATATATATATATATATATATATACACGCACATACATACATACATACATACATACATACATACATACATACATACATACATACATACATACATACATACATAGATACATACATACATACATACATACATACATACATACATACATACATACATACATACATACATACATACATACATACATACGTACATTCATTCATTCATACGTGTGCGTAGAATAGGCCTGATGCTTCCTACTGCATGTCGTAAAAGGCGACTGATGGCGGTGGCTGAATGGTTAGCGTGTAGAACTCGCGATCAAAAGGGTGCGGGTCCGAATCCTACCATCAATTCAGCCCATGTCAGCTACGGTAGTGTGTCCTTGGCAAAGGCACTTTACTCCAATTGCCTCGGTTCTAAATAACCTAATTGTGTTGTTGTACTGTAAACACAAAACAAAGCAAGTGCGTACATAAGTACATACATTTGTCTTGACGTTCTTACATATGTGCAGGCTTTTATTCCCACATACGTATAACCTATTGCATTTTAATATCTAAAGTTCATCAGTTGTGTTTCAAATATAGAATGCCATCAGTCATCTTCTAATTATAAATACCATACAATCAAAGAAAGGAAATTATCGTTATTCTCCGCTTACCATAAACCTGTGTTGTTGAAGGTTTTTTTTCAAATAGTTTCTTATATAGGTATACACGATAAAATCTTCTACAACAATATTTACAATATTTTACCTATAATTTGCTCATAGGACTACTACAGTGTCTCCCGAAGTTTGTACTGATTGCAATGTATCTGTTATTTATAAACTAACTTAATTTTCCGATCACGACGCCAACATTGCACACAGTAAAAGAAATAATAAACAAGCACATTTAAATATAATTAATTCATTTTTTTTCATTAAGTTTTTCAGCATTTTAATTTGTTAAGCCCTTTTGAATTTCTTGTATTCACACCTGTATTAACCAAACAAAAACATTTCATTTGGCCCTGCCCAATGATACTATTTCTCGGATCATTCTCAGATCATCATGAATACAATAAATTGCAAGCTAATGTTTGTTTTCATCAACTTCGAGGGCAGTGTATCGTAAATGACGATACTTAATTCAACCGATAAAACTTTGAAAATATAAGGCTAAAATTTCGATCCATTAAAATTAAAATTCATACACAGAGAGACAGACAGACAGACAGAGACAGAGAGGCGGAAACCCTGACATTCCACATTATTCCCATCCAAGTAACATTTTAACATTTTAACATTTTGAAAACATCGGGCAAGGTTACGGTGAGTCGATTATTAAAGTGGTACCGAATATTTGAGATTCGCTTCGTGTTTAGACAAGTCGCGCATTCATATTTTGTATAAAATTGTGCATTAAAGTAACACTGATTAAAATGGACATTCTTTTGGGATCCAATTGCAATTTAAATAAATATTATTTATATACCTTAGGTGTACACATTTTACTTCACTCCTCCTCTGAAAAAGTGGAGCTGTCCTTGTTGATCGAAAAGTTGGGCATAAAAATTACCTGAAACTTTGATGTGAATCACAGAGAAGCGTTGAGCGTGTTTGGGTCAAAAAAGTCAATGTAAATGAACCCCGATAAGACAGAGGAGTTAAAGATTAACTGGATAATTTGAAAGGTGGAAATCTACCCTGATTGTTTCTTTCAAAAGTAAGTATCGATTTGCCATTCCATCGCGTCACTCGTGTTTGCTTTAAAAAAAGCATTTATATTAATAGTAACCACAAACACTCTCTTTGCCCTTTACAGCATTTATATTAATAGTAACCACAAACACTCTCTTTGCCCTTTACATTTATATTAATAGTAACCACAAACACTCTCTTTGCCCTTTACATTTATATTAATAGTAACCACAAACACTCTCTTTGCCCTTTACATTTATATTAATAGTAACCACAAACACTCTCTTTGCCCTTTACATTTATATTAATAGTAACCACAAACACTCTCTTTGCCCTTTGCATTTATATTAATAGTAACCACAAACACTCTCTTTGCCCTTTACAGAGGCTTGTTATCAGCTATTAAAAACACAAATTGGAGATTTTACAATTAGCATGTTTATCACTTCGTGCTTTGGTCTCAGGTCGATACACAATGGCGAATCCCCCGCCCCGCCCCCCCCCCCCCACTCTATATATCTGTCTGTGCGAAAAGTCTTCCTGTTAAGTATAGGTTTTTATAATTGTCATTAACCATACTTATGTATTTATTAGGAAAAAATAACTCGTCTTTTAGAAGCAAAAGTTGTACGCTACTGTGGTTGGTGCTACTTCCGAATTTCGAAATTGGGAAAAATGGGTACGCGAAGTGCACAGATAGGAAATGATTTCGTACTTTTAATCATTTCCATATGTATCCATCGTGGATTTCGTTTTGTTTAAATCGATGGAGGCTGAAGATATAATGATGTTTCTTATTATGGGTCAAATTGTACTAGGTTGCCAGAAAACTGCTAGCCGTTTTCTAATTTGTTTGCAAATTACGGATATTGATCGCTATTTGTAATGTATTTATGCACGGAGGAAAAAATGGTTATAGTAAATATATTTTATGGATTTTTTGACAGAGTTTAATTTATTCTGTCCCTTTTAGGTGTAAAATTTAATTATAAGGATTGAACAGTTTGGGGTCATACTTCGCTGAAAAATAAACAGTAAATCTTTAAATAATCTTGAAGAATTATAATTACAATGGCATTATGAATAACTAAATTGTCTTTCTAAAGTAAAAAATTAATGTAATTAGGAGAGAGGGAGGGAGAGAGGGAGATACAAAGAGATAAAGTTTATTCTTACACCCTATTGTCGCTAAGTGAGTGCTGCTGTGACTATAATGTAATTTGTCATATGCGTATAAGCGAGGTCCAAATGCAAACAACATAGACCCTGATCTGCCGTCGCATAATGCGCCGGCAGATCAGGGTCTATGTTGTTTGTTCTACTGATTAGTCCTTACAAACTCCATAGACCCAGATCTGCCAACGCATTATGCGACGGCAGATCTGGGTCTATGCAGTTGGTATTGGCTTATACGCGAGTATAGACAGCAATCCCAGTCTATTTTAGAACATTTTCGTGGTGATGCATGAGTTAGATTTAGGCATTCTTGGTATTGATTTAAAGGAAATTGTTTATTCTTTAGAACATGAGCATTATGGTGTGTTTGTCTGTGTGTATTTTGGCGACAGTGCACAGTGAGTAATGAGGCATTGTTGCTGGTCCTGAAGTGAAATAATTCACCCACTGCACGTTGTTTTGTTTAAAGTCCAGCCTCTCAAAACAAAATCCTGGTTAACCTATGACAAGAACTTCACCGTGAGTTCATCTTTGAAGATACTTTAGATAAACATAGGATTTATTATGATCTGGACACACTGGAAAGTTCGGTACTCACAAACAAATGTAGGGACTATATTGGAAAAATAATTGTGATCTGAGTCCATATGGGAATCCCAAGCCATGATTAAAGACTCATGACGGTCCTATCAAAGGTATTTTGTAGTCCAAGCCAACGCAATTAACTATCAATAAATGATCAATGTTGACTTAACGGGTGATAAAAGTTAATCCCCTACCGGCACAGGTGTGCATATAATCCATGTCAATCGAGTTTACCTTGAGTAAAGCCCTTTTACACTTGTGTAAACTTTGGTAATGATTTTGAGTATTTAATTAAAGTGTATTAATAATATTTTTATCAATTCTACTTTTTCGCACTTGAAGATGTCCAGTGTCTACAAAACGTTACTATTTACTTAATTACTGATACACATACAGTCAGTGTCTACAAAACGTTACTATTTACTTAATTACTGATACATATACAGTCAAACGTACGACTATCAGACCCATTTAATCCACATGCTTATATACAAAGTTCAACTTTTTTACCAAAATTCGATCATCCGGACGACCGATTATCCGAACTAAATCTATGTCCCCCATATTGGTCAAGATAATCTACGTTTTACTTTATAAACTTTTCTTTTCCTTTTTCATTCATATCTATTCTTTTGCCGCTGATTTTTCCACTCACGTTTTATTTTCAAAGAGATTCAAAAATAGATTTTCTTCTTCAGTATCTTAAATGTAACCAGTAACTGTTTCGACAACCGCTTCTATTAAAAACGAACAACTCGCAAATTTAAAAACTTACCTTCATACTGAGTGACACATACCAAACTGTATATTTCCAACCATATAGCAATGGTGACTTCGCACATTAAAAACAAAACCTTACCAGGAGACATAAAAAAACACCGTGGGGTCTCCTACTATGAGATTTGACTTCACACTAATTGCTCTCGCGGCTGAGTTTAAACTCATCCGAGACAATAAATACTGGCCCTAGGGCCAGTTGAAATCAGTCATGTTTCGACTGATTTATCTGAACAACGTTGAAATCAGTCATGTTTCGACTGATATATCTGAACAACGTTGAAATCAGTCATGTTTCGACTGATATATCTGAACAACGTTGAAATCAGTCATGTTTCGACTGATTTATCTGAACAACGTTGAAATCAGTCATGTTTCGACTGATATATCTGAACAACGTTGAAATCAGTCATGTTTCGACTGATATATCTGAACAACGTTGAAATCAGTCATGTTTCGACTGATTTATCTGAACAACGTTGAAATCAGTCATGTTTCGACTGATATATCTGAACAACGTTGAAATCAGTCATGTTTCGACTGATATATCTGAACAACGTTGAAATCAGTCATGTTTCGACTGATATATCTGAACAACGTTGAAATCAGTCATGTTTCGACTGATATATCTGAACAACGTTGAAATCAGTCATGTTTCGACTGATATATCTGAACAACGTTGAAATCAGTCATGTTTCGACTGATATATCTGAACAACGTTGAAATCAGTCATGTTTCGACTGATATATCTGAACAACGTTGAAATCAGTCATGTTTCGACTGATATATCTGAACAACGTTGAAATCAGTCATGTTTCGACTGATATATCTGAACAACGTTGAAATCAGTCATGTTTCGACTGATATATCTGAACAACGTTGAAATCAGTCATGTTTCGACTGATATATCTGAACAACGTTGAAATCAGTCATGTTTCGACTGATATATCTGAACAACGTTGAAATCAGTCATGTTTCGACTGATTTATCTGAACAACGTTGAAATCAGTCATGTTTCGACTGATATATCTGAACAACGTTGAAATCAGTCATGTTTCGATCTGAACAACAGCGCTACGAAAGCTGCAGCCTATCTATCTGCAACAATGGTTGTGAAAGTTGAAGAGAAGAAAAGTGTGCAGTGTACTTTGGTTGGCGATGCCATGATCGGCAAGAGCACCAGGGCTCAGTCCTTCATGGACAAACAGCAAGTAACTATTTGAAAATGAAAATCGCTTTTTTCAAGCCTAAAGTTTCTTAGCTAAATGAAGTCATTTTATATTACTATCAGGAGATAATTCATTTATTTTGATGACATGCTTGTCCTTCTTTATCAGCATACAATTCTGTTATTCCAGAGATCTTCGAATTGGCAGTTGACAAAATCGGCATTACCATCATGGACTCAGCTGGTCAACATGACTATGAAAACATGAAAGCTCGAACCTACAAAGAACGCGAGACCGTCCTCCTCTGCTACTCTTGACCGAGATTCTTTTCATAACATCCAGGATTTCTGGTTCCCCGAAATGAAGCAAAACATGAGGGGAGAAAAAGGTTCTCATCCTCGAGGCTACTGAAACTGGCATGAGAGACAACAGGAAGAAGACCTCGGTGGCCCATGTCAGCAGAGAGGAAGTGGCTGAGTTGGCCCACCAAATTGGGGCCAGCAGTTTTCTGGAGTGCACCTGGATGGACCCAAAGACTGTGAAAAGAGTGTTAGAGACTGTGATAACATGTGCTCTCATGTATCTGAAGAAAAAGACAAATTTTGTCCAGAGGATCTTTGGAAAATGAACTGCTTTTGGTTAACTGACTCGATCGCTGTTGAGTTTAGACACTGTTCTAATTCATACCTACGATTTGTCCTCTGAATCGTGCTCATAATGCAGAAGCGGGTTCGAAGACTGCACTAGCTGGTGGAACATAAGTGAGGTAGGTGGTCGGACGCCGACAGCGGCCTGGTGATGTAGCCACATTGGCGTTGATGTGTAGATATCACTAACGTGATGATATCTCAAACAAATATGACTAACACACCTTGTGTAACTTTAGATGATTGGTGGCTGGCAAAAGCTACTCGATAATCACATATTTGAATATGAATGCAAATATTGTATATAAATGAAGGTACTTGGATTGCCTATGTAAATGACTTACAAAGGATATACTGGAATGAACGAAGCTGGATTGTACATACATACATACATACATACATACATACATACATACATACATACATACATACGTACGTACGTACGTACGTACGTACGTACGTACGTACGTACATACATACATACATACATACATACATACATACATACATACATACATACATACATACATACATACATACATACATACATACATACATACATACATACATACATACATACATACATACATACATACATATGGAATTTCGTGTACATGTGATCATTTACCAAGCATGCATGATTAAACAGTAAAAACGTATAAAGTATAATATGTGCATGGAGAGATGAACAGACTGATTAAAGAAAGTTACTGGATTCATCCGTTAGATACTTTGTAACCCAATGGCCTTAATACTAAGACATTATATAAAACTGTATAAAAATTTTAACAGAAGAATTGATATATTGTATACATCGTTATGTGTATTTAATATATAATGTGTGTTTGAATCTTGTCTATCAAGATAAGTTGCACTTTAGATTCTGATCACTAGTAAACAGAATGTATACTGAGCATTTGAGTTTAAGGCCATTCTTATTTACAATTAGACTGGGTTTTTTGTCATTCGATTGGTTCACATCATGTTGATACAGGTCAAGTGAAAATGTGTGTAAATAGGTATTTGGTAAGCAAATAATTTATTCCTGTTGTAGATCAGTCTGTGGGAATCCAATTGTGATCAGATTTTACATTGTGCCGTTGAAATCAGATATAATTCGGTAGGAATTATTTATGTAATATATATTTTCATTGGAATTACTAAAGTGCTCATTGACTTTTGAATTAATACATTACTTTGGACTTTTGTGAATTCATTCAAAGACGTTCTGAATTTAATCATTGTGTTATATCAGGACATTCAAGACTATTGGAACTCATTCGGAACATTCTATATTTTTTGACTTGTTATTATGACATTTAGGATTATTTCGAATTTGATTCACAATATTGTAAGTATCTCTAGAATTTCACTTTGTATTAAAGGAAATAAATTGCTTGTTGATATTACTTACATCGTTGGTTTCAGTTTCTTTCTGTTACATATTTTTAAGACTTAGAGTCGTAACAACATATATATCAGTTAAAAATGGGGGTGAAACGATTAATCGATATATAGATGTATCGATACTTTTTCTATATCTATACCCATATCGATACAAGAGGGGAAGAATCGATACAACACGATACTTACTCTATACAAGTTACTTTAATCTTCAGCAGTCGTGAATAATTATTGGTCATTGCCTTTTCATTCTTTAAATTGAAAATTCATCTGAGTCAGCCGTAGCAAGTACATGCACTCATTTCTGTCATTAAAAAATAAAAACTATTGACAACACCCACTCGCCTTCTACAAATTAACACAAGGGGACTAACTCACGTAGTTCGAAATCTGCCCCCTTCCCCCGCCCCAATTCCATGCTAATTAGTTTATCCCGTCTGCATCTTCAGCTACTGATAACATATATCAACGGAAAAAAGATATTGCAGATTTGTTCCCCATGTATGATTTAAGTACTTGACTGATCATTTAATAACCACTTTTACGCGAATTATATCTGTTGCATCGCATCTTGGCTACACTTCGATGTGTCACGCAGTGAAATATGTTACATGCAATTCCGATTAGATATGTTACATGCAATTCCGATTAGTGGTTATTGTTTGTTCAAGTCCAGGGTAAAACAATAACCACCAATAATAACTAACTGTAACGTGTTCACTGCGTGACATACCGCAAATATTGGCATCCAAACTCTATCCAATTAGATATAAAGCAACATAGAAACTTCACACAAAAGTGATTATTAAATGATCTGTAAAGCACTTAAATTGTACATGGGGAATAAGTTTGGAATATCTCCTTTTACGTTGATATATGTAATCAGCGACCGAACCTGCCGATGTGATAAAAAAAAAAAACATTAGCACAGAATCGGCAAGAGGGCAGATTCCAAAACCGCACGAGTTATAGCCACCTTGTCAATTTGTAGAAGGGGAGTGGGTGTTGTCAATAATTTCCTTTTTCACTGACAGAAACAAGTGCCTGTGGCTGGACCAGTTGTTTTGCATCTGCAGGAAGTACAATGTGAAGGATTTGGTTGTTAGTCATCTCCGCTCCCACACTCAGACTTGTTCTAGATACAATTTTACCTTGCACAAGGAAATTGCACTGTTTCTTCTGTTTTGAAGGTAACACCGTAATACCTTCAAAATTTAAATGAAGACATGAAATTGGTAGTAAGATGTTTTAAAAATATTCATTCAATGCAAAGCAAAGGGCGTGGTGACCAGGATGAGTCATGCGTCTAATCGAATGGAGCAGCCTGAAATGGCCTTAAAGGTTGAATAAAAATCACTAACAGCTAACAGGTAGTCTGTTTGGAAGTATTTTTTTTAAATATTTTTTTTTTATCTTGTCAAGGATGAGAATGGCATATGAGCAGATGATATGTCCATGCTTTTTGTCATCTGCATACTGGAAATACACTCAATATGTTAACACATAAAACATGGCACCACCCTACCATTGGCAGACCTTCTAAAGATGAAAAGACCATCAAGTTGATATGTGTATCGATAATGTATCGTATCGTAAGCTGTGTATCGAGAATCGTATCGATATGTCGCAGAGGTGTATCGTTTCACCCCTAGTTAAAAACATATACTTTTATGTATGACTGTTTGTCTCTACATTGTGATTTCATTGATTCAGTTTTCATTAGAGACTCGTGTATCTTTCTGAGCCCGTTATACATATGAGATTGTTATGATAATGCATATCATTTATGACGTCATGTCAATGATACAATTGTTTATAAATATACAGACATCATCCGTTTCTTTCAAAATATTTTGTGCCTGAAGAAGTATACAGTAAATGCGAAAATAGTCGCACAAATTTATCGGCGTTTGCGTTGCTTTTTTATTTCACTTACATACATACATACATATATATATATTTATATATATATATATATATATATATATATATATATATATATATATATATATATATAGAGAGAGAGAGAGAGAGAGAGAGAGAGAGAGAGAGAGAGAGAGAGAGAGATTACATAGATAATTTGTATCCCAATGGCCTTAATACTAAGGCATTATATAAAATTGTATAAACTTTTAACAAAAAAATTGATCTGTTGTATACATATTTATCCATTATATAAATATATTGTATGTATGACTGTTTGTCTCTATATTGTAATTTCAATGACTCCGTTTTAATTAGAGACTCATGTATCTCTATGAGATTGTTATGCATACTATTTATGACGGTATGTCAATGACGTAATTGTTTACAAATATATATAACGTCATCCGTTTCTTTCAATATGTACCTGAAGAAGCATACAGTACAAATTTATCGGCGTTTGTGTTGTTTTTGTTTCACTTGTATACATCTGTTCTATCTATTCTTGTATTATCTATGTGTCTACTATTATGTATTTTACCAATACATATTTGTTCAGTAACTGATAATTGCAAACGTTTTTACTTCATCTAAACGCTTGTAAAATTGTGTCTTCAATTGGATTATAAAAAAGAATTTATTTTTTTTAAAAATTATTTACCAATTTTTCTTTCTACAAGTATATTTCAACACTGTAAAGTTACTATACAGCCTAGAGTATGAAACATACCTCTTGCATTGAATTAAACTGAGTATCACTGTTTCTATTCATCGGGAGCTAATGGTTTTCTAACATTTCATTTATCTATCTATCGTATCGGTTGTTTTAATAAAATCAGTAGTAATAAAAATTGTGTAGAGAATCACTTAAAGACACACACACACACACACACACACACACACACAAAAAATGTCCACAAATTGTATTGCTTGAAAAAAACCTCTTCCATTAGTGCCTTCTGTGTTTGTTGCACATGCATAATTGAACATATCAGACAAACTTTACAAAGAGATGGCATGTTCTCCTCACACTCTTAAAACAATACCTTACCAGGAGACATCTAATTCGCAGTGGGAGCCCTCCACTACGATATATTTAACTACTCGCCCGCAGCTTTCTTGGCCAGGTTTCAACAACTCCGAGACAATATACTGGTACAACTGCCAGGTAAATTCAGTCATTTTTCGACTGCTATTGAACGACACTTCAGTGCTAATAAAGCTCAGGCTTACCCGTCTGGAAAATGGTTGTCAAAATTGAGGAAAAGAAAAATGTGCAGTGCACTTTTGTTGGTGATGCCATGATTGGCAAGAGCACCATGGCTCAATCCTTCATGGACGAACAACATCCACAGGGATAGGTGGTCACGGTCTTTGATAGGTAAGCAGGTAAAGATCCTTTTAAATCTTTATATTTCTTTAGAATACGGTCTCAAATATTTCAAAAGTTACAAAACAGTTTTTTAGTAAATTATAGCTTCAGAATTTACAAATTTAGAAGATTTTTTTAATTTTATAAAAAGATGAATATTTAGCATAAGAGATATCAACAACAGGATAACTTCTACGTGTTAAATATTCCCCTATAATAAATAATATATTAAATATTCAATATAATGCTTATAACATTTCATTTATATTATTCCAGGTGTGTACGAATTGGCTGGCGATAAGTTTGGCATTACCATCATGGATTCCAAAGATCAACACGACTATGAAAACATGCGAGCCGGAACCTACAAAGAAAGCGAGGTCCTTGTTCTCTGCTACTCCTGCGTGGACAGAGATTCCTTCCAGAGCATCCAGGATTTATGGGTCACAGAGATGAAGCAATACATGCGGAAGAGAAAGCCCGTCATCCTCGTTGCCACCCATACTGACCTGAGACCAAACAGCAAGAAGACCTCTGATGCCCACATCAGTAGTGAGGACGGGGCTGAGTAGGCCAACAAAATTGGGGCCGACAGTTTTCTGGAGTGCGCCTCGATGGATCCAGACACTGTGAAAAAGGTGTTTGAGACTGTGATAACATTTGCCCTCAAGTATCGGAAGAGAAAGGCAACTTTTGTTAAAAGGATCTTTGGAAAATGAACTGCTTCTGATAAACTGACTCAATCGTTATTGAGTCTTGACACCATCCCTATTCATCGTATATGATTAAATCAAGTAACTGACTGCTGTGTTGTGGTCAGGAATGAGGAGTTGTTTGATGTCTCAGTACCAGCTGGTGAGACTTAGTGGAGTTTGGAGACCTGAGATCAACGTTGTTCTGATGATGATGCAGATATCATTACTGTAATGATATCTCAAAATGCGACTCTTCTTGGAACTGTATTTACGGCATCTCTTGAAACACTTCAATTTTTTGTGTAAATTCCATCGGCGATAAACAGTATAATTTTAAAGTTTGTTTCAAAAACAGACTTTACTGAAAGACAATTAACTCCTATCAAAATGTACAATATAAATTGACTCTATTTAAGTGTATCAACTACCAATCATATACTCAACAATTACCAGTGACCTAATATCACGATGATTGGTTTCGTTGGCTGTTTTACGGTACAGCAACAAATGTAGGTTATTTAGTGCCGATGCAATGCAGTAAAGTGCCTTGCCCAAGGACACATCCCAGTAGAATGGAAGGATTCGAATCCGCACCCTTTCGGTTGCGTGTCCAGCACGCCAACCACTGAGCTACCGCGGCTCGTTAATATCGCGATGAACATGTACGTCATAAGTGAGTGACTAAAAATAACGAACTGAGTAATGTTACAATTTATCAATGTAAAGGTAAAGATGTGTGCCCGAAATATTCAGAAAATTTCGTAAATATTGATGCATGTATATTAATGTATCAATGGATTTGAAGAAAAATACATTTTGATTGACCCAACTGATCTGGTTTCTTTTTCCATTTTAGCATAAACTCATAGATCCTCTCTCTCTCTCTCTCTCTCTCTCTCTCTCTCTCTCTCTCTTACACACACACACACACACACATATATATATATACAATCAACATGTAGGGAGATTCTCGTACGCGTGTAAACACAATAGATAACCCATAGGTTTCATTTATTTAATGAAAGTTTAAGATGATTTTTGATTAGCAACATTGTACACGAATTTTCCCACAACCAGCAATTACAATTTAATACGCAAGTCTGCCTTTAAGATACACCTGTTCAATGACTCTCTCTCTCTCTCTCTCACACACACACACACACACACACACACACTCACACTCACACTCTCACACACGCACACATACACATACACGCACGATACAAACACAATATGCTCGCAATGAGACTAACATCAACACCACACACGGAGACCAACATCAACGCCAAATCCACCACTACGTGCATTTTCTCTTAAACATTTCTACTAGTCAGTGGCGTAGCAACCACCCAAGCAACCCCAGCAATTACATGGGTGCCCAGGCCCAGTGAGGGCCCAAAATTCCCTTTTTTGTTGGGAGGGGGCCCCAGAACTAAGTTTTGCGTGGTCGGTGAATGTTGCCAGAATTTAAAAGGGGCCACATATAAATGTTGTAATTTGCACAACCCTGATTAAACGGCCACATAAAAATGTTCTAATTTGCACAGCCCTGATTAAAGGGGGCCACATAAAAATGCTGTAATTTGCACAGCTCTGATTAAAGGGCGCCACATAAAAATGCTTTTCAGACAGATACATCTTAGTCATTTCAACATAAATTAGGACTTGTTAATCGTGTATTCATTCTGCGTAAGTAAATTCTGGTATATTTAAAAAAGAAAGACAGTTTTATCATTAAAGTGACAAATACAGAACTTAAATTTTCTAAACCAATTCATGAAAATACATCAACTGAAATTCTCAAAGAATTTGGGTTAGTTTACAGAACAGTGTTTACAGTCAAAAGTGTTGATGACAACTTACGTCTCCCGTGGAATGAATTGACATCATTAGTTTGCAAAGTACTTGTTATCCTCTGACCTTGCATATTAATGTGGTGGAACATCCTTTCTTTTATGCTAAGGAAGAAAACGTTCATAAAGAAGACAAAATGATGATGATGATAATGATGATGATGATGACGACGACGATGGTGGTGGTGGTGGTGGTGGTGATGATGATGACGACGACGACGACAACGATGATGACAACAACGAGAGAGAGAATACTTAAACAAATAATTAAAAGATATGAAAAGACGAAACAGTGATAGAGTACGAAAAGTTAGTGACGTAGATATAATTAGACATTTAAATTCTTTCTTGAAGTAAATAGGTCACAGTTTCATTGCAATATTTAAATTGCATGCCTGTAAGGACTTACATTTCATTGCAATATTTAAATTGCATGCCTGTAAGGTTTTACATTTCATTGCAATAATTAAATTGCATGCCTGTAAGGACTTACATTTCATTGCAATATTTAAATTGCATGCCTGTAAGGACTTACATTTCATGGCAATATTTAAATTGCATGCCTGTAAGGACTTACATTTCATTGCAATATTTAAATTGCATGCCTGTAAGGACTTACATTTCATTCAGTACATTCCTCTTGGAACGATGGCATTTCTGCAATAAAATTTTAATACCGTTTCAACTGATAACATTTAAATACCTTTCTTAAAAAGAAAATGTCACAGCTACTTTGGGATAATTGATGGCATAGGTGTGTAATTACACAAAAAGGGGTGAGGGATTTAAAGGTTATCAGCTGGGATTGTCCATTTTCAATCTTCTCATATACTTGTTGTTGTTTTTGTATTATTTTTAATTGTTTCAATAAGTCGCATATTATTTGAAACAACCTCGTTAAATTTTTTGTCCCATCTTTTCATGGAGACATGTCATATTTAGACAAAATTAATTTCAAAATTAAAATATTGTTTTACAGAAAACTGCCTATATTCTGAAACTAGAGTGTGAAGAGTATCTGTATTATCTGGTTTATCTCCCTTTGACTAGACCATCACCGGTGGAATAGTTTTTGTATGTGTAGAACTCGTAATCTTTGTTTTGCATAAAGCTCCTTCAAATATGATCAGAAAATTATACTTTTGATAAATAATGCTGTCAGCAGTATTATTCATTTGAAAAATGTAATAGCGATGGAATCAAGCCATGCAAAGGTCCGTGTCAAAAGTAATGTCACTGTGTTTAAATTATAAGTCTTATTAAGGTCAAATTAAACTCAAGCCAGAATAGAAACGTGTACAAATTATTGGTAGTAATCAATTACAATAATATAATAGATAAACATTTATAAAAGTAATCAATTACAATAATATAATAGATAAACATTTATAAAAGTAATCAATTACAATAATATAATAGATAAACATTTATAAAAGTAATCAATTACAATAATATAATAGATAAACATTTATAAAAGTAATCAATTACAATAATATAATAGATAAACATTTATAAAAGTAATCAATTACAATAATTTAATAGATAAACATTTATAAAAGTAATCAATTACAATAATATAATAGATAAACATTTATAAAAGTAATTATTGATACGAACGTCTTCTACGTGATCTTGTTAAAAGAAAATGATTTATTGGTATGCACTGATCATCAGAGTTATGTACGGATGTGCGAGGGTTTCATAAGAAGTTTCATACACAATTTACAAAATCTGTATTATTATTATTCTTCTTATTATTATTGTTATTATTATTGGTGGTGTTGTTACTACCCCTACTACTAGTAACTACTATTACTTTATTTACAATAATAATGACAATGGAGGTTTAAAAAGGCGGCTTTAATGTGTTCATATCTGAAAGTTATAAAATGAAATCTGAACCATATGAAGCGTTAAATACCCATGCTCATAAAATTATGCTGTATTTATTTGTAGTAAACAAAAAAAAAAAAATGAAGTAAGTGTCTAAAACGATTCTGTATGATAGTGACTATTTGATCATAAAGTTTGCTTGATATTCAATGTTTATATAAGTCAATAAAGTCGACAGCACATTTAGATCTTATGACTATATCCCTAAACAAGACCTTTTGTTTGGGGGGGAGGGGGGCATAAAATTGAACTAATAGGGTTGAATGTTTGCAAGACTTCTCATAACTGACAGACGACGTTTTAAATTCCACACAAGCCACAACAAGACCTATTTAATAAAAACATTCTTTAGATGTTACCGATCGATCTTGTTACATAAGCTGTGTCTTTACATGTTACCGATCAATCTTCTTACATAAGCTATGTCTTTAGCTTTTAATTTATAACTTCTAGTATTTCATGTTTGCGTCTATTTGGAATGGTTTATCTTCCAAGAGTTATTTTTGTACAAGTCTTTGACTTTTTAACTTGACCTTTTTCGCTATCAAGAATGTGTCCTTTGACGCTTACACGTGCAGCAGACTTAAAGAAAATAAAAAAATCTGAAAACAATAGTTTAACCATATTCGAAGATATCTATGTAACACATTTTGGTCTTGTCCAGATCGGAAACATTCTTCTGGTCTCATTCTTCGTGGATCGGCAGCGGTTTCATGGATTTTTTTCAGTTTGAATAGAAAGAAAATAGAAAAGTATAAAACAAAATGACACCATTTTACGAATACTATTTTATTTTACTAGTCTACGTATCAAAATTATATTTCTTATGATGATCAGGTTTACAATTATGTCATGGTGCAAATAATAATAATAATATATAAAAAAAAATAATAATATAATATAATTGTAAATTTTATTATCATTACCATCATCAGATATTATTATTATTATTATTATTATTATTATTATTATTATTATTTAGTAATAAAAATAAATAGGTTCAATTCAAAGCATAACTTTAAATTTTTGTGTTAGTCATATCATAAACTTAAAATTTATACGATTAAAATATTTGAATCGTAATTAGTAAGAATTACCACAATCAAAGTGGTGTACTAAATATTGTTTCCATATCGAGTTTCCTAAGCCGCATCTATGCTGAAAAAAATTAATTGTTGGTTGTTATCCAAGAGGATTGTGCAGACAATATCATACAAAGAAGAAATTCTTGCAAAACTAGGGTATATGTATGTCAAGAAAAATACTCGGAAATTTTTAAGATCAACTCTTAAACATAAATGTATATTAGATAACAACAAAAATGCATAATTAACTATCTTAATGAATTCTACGTCAATATCTGGTAAGCACCATTTGACTCAGAGTTTGTTTGTACCTAAACCGAATGCATTTGAAACCTCTGCATACTATTGACAATTCTTTCCCATTGCAATGATCTATCACCTAGGTAGTCGTTCCCCCCTGATTTCCTCCTGTGAATGATAATGATGATTTTTAAAATTAAAGTCTTGTGCGGCCATTCGACATGTACGACTAATGTGAATGACTACTGTACCATGTTATGTCCATAACATGTCTCACCAATCTACAAAGGGTTTATAATAATTCAAGTACTTAACTTACCATATCCGTTCTCACCCTTTTAGCTACAGAGCGTGACAGTCCCTAAGCGACCCTTATGTCAAGTGGAAAACCTGTACCATTGGGGATACTTTCGTGTGTTATCAACGAATTAGTATAAAATAATTGGTCTATCATTTTTTATGCGAATATAACACACCAATTTACACCATACCGCTTCCCACACACAAACAAAAGGCAAACATTTTATTATATATTCCTCAATTGCACAAATAGTGTGGTGGTGGTGGTGGTCGTCGTTGAGGAAAAGTAAGAGTAGCAGCAGTCAGCAGCTATAGTAATAGCATTAAGTCCTATAATACTAGTACTATTATAGTACTGAATAGTACGAGCTCATTTTGAAGAAATGAGAGTATCAAATGAATGTTGTTATGATGGTGGTGGTGGTGTTCGTGCTTTCTGTGGTGGATGCTGTTGTCGCTGTGGGTTCTGTTGATCTGATTTTCAAAATATTTGGAATGACTATAAAAAAAGGAGTTGAAATGTTATTCCAAATCAGATTGTAATTCACGTGAAACTATTTTGAAATAGGTAAATTCTCAACCATATTTTGACATATTTTCTTATAGATAGAAGCCTGATTTTTGTTTCATTAATTCTGAACTCATTAAAGGTTTCGATGTTTTTATTATGAAATAAATTTATTAAACTCAGTTTGCAAAAGTAGAGTTTCAATGTCGAGACTATTTTAAGCCGTGTTAGAAAACCGTCGAAAACAAAACTACAGTAAAACCTCAAGTATACGGACACCAATAACACGGATTATACGCTCGTACAGACTACTAACATGCCCCCCGAAAATTGTATTTATTGCAATGTACATGTATCTATAAAAAAAACTAACGACGCCAACATAGAACAGAGTCTAGAAAAGAAACTAATTTGCTGTTATGATTATACTGGTATTATGAATAACTCAGTTATTATTTTAAAATAAATGGAATTTGGAGAGAGGGAGAGAGAGAATGATATATAAAGAGAGAAAGTGTATTGTTACACATGACTGGCTCTCTAAGTGAGTGCTGCTATGACAATATGTAAATTGACATCTAAAAATCCCAAGCTAATCAAGCATGATAAAAGACTCATAACGGTCCTATCAAAGGTATTCTGAAGTCCAAGCCTACGTAATTAACTATCAATCAACGATCAATGGCGACTTAACGGGATAGAAAAGTTTATCGCCTACTGGCACATTTGTGAATAGATTCCATGTCAGCCGAGTCTACCTTGATCAAAGCCCTATGACGCTTGTGTTCACATGTACATTTTGGTCATGAATGTAGTTATTCAATTAAAGTATATTAATGATATTTGTATTATTCCTGCTTTTTCCCCCCTTAAACATGTCAAATGTCTACGTAACGTTAATATTTACTTAATTACTGATACATATACAGTCAAACGTACGACTATCAGACCAATTTAATCCAAATATTTACATTTACAGTTCTACTTTTTTGACCAAAATTCGACCTCCTTCCGGACTATCGATTATTCGGATGAAAATTTAATTACCCATCCCCCCCCCCCCCCGGGTCTGGATAACCGATGTTTTACTGCTTTTCTTCTTGCCAAGAGTCTCTTTCTTATGAGAATCCTAGTAGATCCAAAAATACGCTTTGTTCTTCTCAATATTTTCATATGGACTAAAACTTAACATTCAGAAATAGATCTGGGGACTCGGGTGGCCGAGTAGTCTAAGGCACTCACCTTTACAGATCACTCACATCTCACAAAGAACCCCAAATCAGAAGTAGATCTAATTAAAGTGTCCTGAAACAGAGCCTCTCTGAAGTAATAAAGGATTGAACTCCAGGAGTTCGATGTTAGGTACTGTATATACTCGCTTACATGTCTGATCCAACTGCAAACTGAATAGATCCAGATTTGCCGTCGCATATTGCGCCTATAGATCTAGATCTACAGTTTGTTTGGATTAATCAGTAGAATAAACGACGTAGACCCTGATCTTCCTGTGCATTATGCAACAGCAAGTCAGTGTCTATGTTGTTTGCAATTCCATTCGACTTATACGCGAGCACATTTGGTAAGAAATTGCTCTAATTCCAAGATCTGTGCCTAAATCACGGTTTGGAACTAGCATTTATCAGTCACTAATTTACCCTTTATTATCCAATCCTAAAATGTGTATAGTCCAGGCCTAAACTGAAATACCTGAAACTTCCGCACAAAATCGACGTGAATGAAGATCCGACAAGAACTACGATGAGCATTGCCAGGAAGGCAAGAGAATTGAAGAAGTAAGGAAAGACAGAAGATACGTGGACCTGGGATGGAGTTATTTTTATCAAGAAGAAAGATGATTCAGTTTCCAGCATAACAACATGGGCATCAATGAATGAAATGGTTAAGGAACCCTATCTACGGAGATCATACAACCGACACAACAACTGCCACAGCAACACGAAAACCTGGAGTTCAACCCAAATCCTACCCCTATTAACTCTGATGATGCTGACGACGATGTTGATGATGACAATTCTTCCATGTGATTCTAATCTTAGTGTTTATCCTAATTAGTTTTTTTTATCCTAATTAGTTTTTTATCCTAATTAGTTTTTTGTATTATTATTTGTTTTTATAGATTACACGCATACTCCTAGCAGATTACGTATATTTTAATGAAATTGTACAAACATACTTATGAACATATTGAAAACCACCAACTAGCTCTCTCTCTCTCTCTCTCTCTCTCTCTCTCTCTCTCTCTCTCTCTCTCTCTCTCTCTCTCTCTCTCATCCCTTTGATCGACCCGGTCTGTTACGATCAGATCGGAACAATCTGATTAAAACCAGATTGAGATAGGAAATAAATAAAATCAAAGTCCTATTAGGCAGAGAGCACAAAATGCCTATTCTTTTTATACACATTATTCTGTATTTGTATTTGTCTTTGTGGGTTTATATTTACCTGAGATGCTAAGTCACAAAAAATGTTCCATGTACTACAAAAGAGGTCATGTTCATGGACTTCAGCAAAAATGGTTATGTTGTTCATATCTCTTGTGAAGCTACGTGTAGCAGGCGAAACCCCAGCGAACATGTGGACAGATTAAGCAGCAATTACTAATAATCAATACAGACTGAAAATTGGCCTGTTCTACGGGATTTTAAGTGCTCGCGTACAGTTTTTTAAATTAATACACAGATCACAACCACGCATGTGCATTCCATCTTTTCTTACTATTATATGATTTCTGAAATAATTACATATAATAGAATTGATCATGTATATATTTATATTTGTATATGACCTATCTACTTTAAGTCAATAGACAATTATTGACTGTAATAATTTCTCTTTAATAGGGTAGAGAGTTTGTAACAAGCTTACAGCTTTCTACTGAATCAACAGATATTGTATGACTATAAATTATACGTGAAGATGTTCTCTTGAATAAATACTGTTGAAAAGTGAGAGAGAGAGAGAAAAAAGAAAATCGGAGAGGAACGCATGACACGACTACAAAGTATTGGGAAAAGATAAAGAGAAAAACTGTACTTCAAGGACGTCTAGGCCACAATTAGCACAGGTTCCGCGCCGAGCCACGTTTAGAGGAGCACACACTAGATTTACTCCGGAGACGTTTGTTCGGGGTTCTTTCCTTGAACAAGTCACGTGGCACTGGAACAAACAAAGGCAATTTCACCTTATTTTAATTGTACCGTATGCGACCTGTCTCTTTTGTTTGTAAGTCTGCATTCACTGTCTAATGTAGAAATATAAATCAGAAACAGTTCTGAGTTGAAGGACTGTTTCAGTAAGCAGGTACGTTTAATTATTGCAGTTTTACTTTAATTGTAATTGAGTAGAGTTAGGTAAGAATCTTGCTACAATTGGACACAAAGTTGGCTCAAACAATTTAAATGAAGATAACAGTTATATATTTTAAATGAGAGATTTCAAACACACGATTGAATTATTCTTTATTTGTCTCAGTTAATATGAAGGTTGATTTTGTAACATTTTATCCCACCTTTATTTATTATTCTCTTTTTACACTTAGCACATAACAGTTCAAGGAATATACTGTCCTGAAAGATTATTTCTAGATCGAGGGATACACAATATGTTGGGATGGACCTAAATATGTTCAGGGGTTTTTTTTTTCTTAAATAATCAATCAATCAATAAACCAGTCAATATATCAGGTTGTTATAATAAGAATAGATGATCATCCACAAGATAATTACTGAAATGGCACTTAATCAGTATCATTAATAGTACCAGTTTTGTGACTAATAAAATAATGGATATATTTCAAAAATACTGTCAGGTAATCATTTGAATTCAATGTCTCATATTTTTCATCGGCATGCATAATACTCGAGTGAAATGTTTTAGATAGATGAAATTATATGTTTACATACATACATACATACATACATACATACATACATACATACATACATACATACATACATACATACATACATACATACATACATACATACATACATACATACATACATACATATATACATACTTGCATGCATACATACATACTTACATCGCTATCTTACCTTGAGAGACGCTGAATACTATTAAATCTAAAGCGTACAGACAGACAGAATTAGTGACAGAATTGCGAGCTTTAATTCAGGGGCCCTCATGCAAGTGGCCTGAAAAATATACAAATTTTCCTACATAAATAACATACTTTTAGAAAATAATGTATCATACAAGTAATTCTGAGACTATATACTAATATTTGAACTGAAGATAAAAGGAAAACGTGGACGGCTGTTAAGATTCATCTATATAATTAGTGCTTACGTTTTTCAAAATCTTTATATTTTTATCATAAGTTTTGTTGCTGCCATCCTGTCATAGAAACAGTAAAATTACACCATAGAATTTGACAAACGAACTGATGTATACTTTCGTTCCAAACATGTAACCATAGCTGACACGACAAAGAACGTAACGTTTAAACATGCAGTTGTTAAAGATGGTACCGCCGTATAACTGTTATCCCAAATGATTAAGGATGAAATTTTAAGAAATTCAAGTATGCAGCCATTTGAATTTGGTTATATCTTTAACTTCTCAAATTTCATATAGGTGTTTCTTCATTCTATATAATATGTTCATACATGCATTGCAAACGTATATGTTAAACACTGACCACAATATGTTTCGAAAATTGCATGTATTGAGTATCCTTGTATTTTTCATTTCCTCTTTTTGGGTGATTGATCTGTTTATCTGTAGAGGAGGTATCCGAAATAACGATGTTTACTCTTAATTTGATCATATCTTATTTGAAAACATGTTTTTGTATCTGCAATCAGACGACATTTATTTGAGATAAACAAGTCTACCAATATGCTTGCTTCAAATTTGACATCTTAATCAATTATTTTATCTTTTTGCTGATAGCGATGCCGTTCAAATATCTTTCTGTATTTGTGTAACATTTAGAGGTGTAGTAACAAAAATAAAAATAAATGTAATGTTGACATTTTGAAAAGCAGTAAATGTATCAAACTAGAAAACCTTCTCCTTGTCGTATAATACACAAAATGGCAGTTGATAGGCTTTGAGTGCGGTATTTGATTTTGAAAAGCAGTAAATGTATCAAACTAGAAAACCTTCTCCTTGTCGTATAATACACAAAATGCAGTTGATAGGCTTTGCGTGCGGTATTTGATTTTGAAAGAGCTTCCGAAAGAGTCAACAATGTACAGTTTTTTCATCAAAAACACCTGAAACGTGTATTAGAATTGATTATAATATTAACTAAGAGACTGAAAATATATTTTAAGGTAAAACAAGAATATGGACTAGTTTTGCATTTACTGTATGCTTCTTCAAGCATAAAATATTCTGAAAGAAACGGATGACGTCTATATATTTATAACCAATAACAAGCATCGATGAAATCTCTAAGAATAATAATTCCGTATATGAAGAATTTGATACTTTCCCCCCTCAAAATACGTACACCTCAATTCTACATATTGCCCAAAACTCACAAAATTCGGACCATACTTTGCCTTTAAATTATCCAGGACGACCAAATATATCAGGTTGTAAATTATATATCCAAATTTACAGATAGTGTTTTGAAACCTTTGATAAAATCACTTTCTTCATACATTAAAGATACTACTGATCTAATTAAAAAGTTGAAGTCTATTCCACAACTTTCTCATAATTCCCTTCTTGTATTTTTAGATGCAACATTACTGTATACAAACATACCGCATGCAGATGATATAGAGACGTGTAAATATTTTATTGAATAACAAACTATCGAGGGAAGATATTTGGAAAATAATACAACTTATCTTGGAATATATATATATATATATATATATATATATATATATATATATATATATATATATATATATATATATATAATTGTATGTATGACTGTTTGGGACTACATTATGATTATAGTCAAGATTTAACTTTTCTACATTATAGCTTCATTTTTATCTGAATCTTAGAAGTACACGTTTAAAAGGAACTTTTATCATTTTTTTTTTTTTTTTTTTTTTTTTGCCGCAAAATTCCACCGAAATATATTGGGTGTAAAGACTCTGATAGAAATGTAATGACTATTTCTATTTGCTTTAAATTTTAACAATATTTTCTTAAATATTCTTTAATGAAAAAGATGAAGATATATGTTTCATTTAGAAAATATGGGTTTATTGATAGTCAATAACTTCAAAATGAATCTCTAAACAAACTGTATTAGGTGGCCATTTGAAAGTACAAGTATCTCACTACTCCAGCAAATAAATGGTACCTGAAAATAAAAAATCAAATTTACTCCGTCTTTAAATTTCTGAAGAAAAAGTGTCTTGAAAAGATTTTAAGGTGCATTTATTACCCTTTAGTGCTTTTACAGCTCGTGAATAATTCCACATAGTGACTTCACAAGTTGCCCTAACATGGTGTAACGATCACCTCAGAGATAAATATATCATAAAAACTTGGAATTTAATATCTGTGCGACAGTCAATATAGAGTATAATACTGCTAAATTTAACGATTTAAATACGGCTGTTTTGCCTTTATGGTAGCAGATAATCTTCTCTGTCAAAAAACATCCAGCGTCAATTTATCGGTAGACTTTGTTGTAAATTGCTTTCTGAGGTCAACAGCCTTTAATAAATCGTTTAATTTGACAGTATCATGTGGAAACTTAAATAAAACATCCGAAATTTTGAACATGTGACACTGATATGGTTTGATATTGACCCCTTTGTAGGGAAGTGATATTGGCAAGCGTGATGAATGAATTGTGACAATTTCGAGGTAAATGTTCTCTCCTGAACATTCATTAGTTTAATGTAAACAAGTAATTCATTAATCCGTAATTGCTACAAGTCTGAGCAACAAAAATTAGAATCTAAAATTCTGTAGCCATTCTTGTATTGGAAATAATGTTGACGAAATGAAACAGATTAAATCAGGGTGAGTGCAGAGAAAGTGTTTGAATCTGAATAGAGGACGAATTATGAATTCTCTAACCTGTATGATAGTATTATTTCTCCATATATATACGTAAATGGACTCTGTGCCGTAGTTAACAAAATAACGAAATTAGCCCCTTGCAATGAATTCTAATTTAAGCTTTCGAAACCCTTACAATAATGAGCACGAGGCTTGAAATCGGAAGGTGGTGGGGGGATATAGGTAGAAGGCAAATTCTGTTTTAGTGCTTTTCTGGAAAAAAAAACCATGGAAGATAAAACTTTCGCCTCCATATTGATATTAATATAGTATGTGCACAAATTAGTTCGTCTTTACTTAATATCTAAGTGTGTACATATGATAAGGTACGTAACAGTTCTAAGGTCAGTGTTAGTGCTTTAATATCTAAGTGTGTATATATGATAAGGTAAGTAACAGTTCTAAGGTCAGTGTTAGTGCTTTAAAGTACAGGATCAAGAAATATTTGCTATGAAAAATAGCCCTTCATCTGTCTCCTGTTCCTTTGGCATACTCGCACCAGACTTTATGTACGCTTGCCTGTACGATCACCGTGCTATGTGATTTCACGATGTCAGAACTACCACTGGCCAGGGGCGGATTAAGGCTTTTGGAGGGCCCGGGGCACTTCAGCTGTGGGTGGTCCAGGGTACTTAAGATACAGATCTACAAATACACCCTGAAAGCTGTCCTTAAACTGTCCCTTATATGTATAATTATTATATCTATATTAGGCTAAGTATTAGACGGTTTAGACCTATATAAGGTTAATTTAAACACATATAATTGTATCCACGGCAACCAGGAGGCCCCCATGACGGGGGAGGGGGAACTTGGCACGTGTCCCCTGCGCCCCCTACTTAATCCGGCACTGCCAATGGCCACTGTATGCTCATGGCGATTTTTTTTCCCTTTTTTGAAGACATTTAACATTGTTTTTTTTTCAGTCTTTCTCAACATAAATTTAGCAAAACAATCAATCATTCAATTGATACGAATCAGAAACCTACACGTATGTCCCAAGGGGTTATCCTGTTTTTAATGGCAAAATCTATTGTTAAATATCTACCGAACAGATTACCAATAAATCTGGGAGATGGATGCACATAAAGATTTACAGCAGTGACCGGGTGGGCCCAAATTTACTTAAATCTCATCAAATTAGTTGTTTCAGTGCTCTACACCAAGTCCTATGCTTTCGTGTTCAAATACTACTGAAATTCTAATCTGCATAGGTTTAAGTGTAAACATGTAAATATTACTGAAATTCTAATCTGCATAGGTTTGAGTGTAAACATGTAAATATTACTGAAATTCTAATCTGCATAGGTTTGAGTGTAAACATGTAAATATTACTGAAATTCTAATCTGCATAGGTTTGAGTGTAAACATGTAAATATTACTGAAATTCTAATCTGCATAGGTTTGAGAGTAAACATGTAAATATGACTGAAATTCTAATCTGCATAGGTTTGAGTGTAAACATGTAAATATTACTGAAATTCTAATCTGCATAGGTTTGAGTGTAAACATGTAAATATTACTGAAATTCTAATCTGCATAGGTTTGAGAGTAAACATGTAAATATTACTGAAATTCTAATCTGCATAGGTTTGAGCGTAAACATGTAAATATGACTGAAATTCTAATCTGCATAGGTTTGAGTGTAAACATGTAAATATGACTGAAATTCTAATCTGTATAGGTTTGAGTGTAAACATGTAAATATTACTGAAATTCTAATCTGCATAGGTTTGAGTGTAAACATGTAAATATGACTGAAATTCTAATCTGCATAGGTTTTGAGTGTAAACATGTAAATATGACTGAAATTCTAATCTGCATAGGTTTGAGAGTAAACATGTAAATATGACTGAAATTCTAATCTGCATAGGTTTGAGTGTAAACATGTAAATATGACTGAAATTCTAATCTGCATAGGTTTGAGTGTAAACATGTAAATATTACTGAAATTCTAATCTGCATAGGTTTGAGTGTAAACATGTAAATATGACTGAAATTCTAATCTGCATAGGTTTGAGAGTAAACATGTTAATATGACTGAAATTCTAATCTGCATAGGTTTGAGTGTAAACATGTAAATATGACTGAAATTCTAATCTGCATAGGTTTGAGTGTAAACATGTAAATATGACTGAAATTCTAATCTGCATAGGTTTGAGTGTAAACATGTAAATATGACTGAAATTCTAATCTGCATAGGTTTGAGTGTAAACATGTAAATATGACTGAAATTCTAATCTGCATAGGTTTTGAGTGTAAACATGTAAATATGACTGAAATTCTAATCTGCATAGGTTTTGAGTGTAAACATGTAAATATGACTGAAATTCTAATCTGCATAGGTTTGAGTGTAAACATGTAAATATGACTGAAATTCTAATCTGCATAGGTTTTGAGTGTAAACATGTAAATATGACTGAATTTCTAATCTGCATAGGTTTGAGTGTAAACATGTAAATATGACTGAAATTCTAATCTGTATAGGTTTGAGTGTAAACATGTAAATATTACTGAAATTCTAATCTGCATAGGTTTGAGTGTAAACATGTAAATATGATTGAATTTCTAATCTGCATAGGTTTTGAGTGTAAACATGTAAATATGACTGAAATTCTAATCTGTATAGGTTTGAGTGTAAACATGTAAATATGACTGAAATTCTAATCTGCATAGGTTTGAGTGTAAACATGTAAATATGACTGAAATTCTAATCTGCATAGGTTTTGAGTGTAAACATGTAAATATGACTGAATTTCTAATCTGCATAGGTTTGAGTGTAAACATGTAAATATGACTGAAATTCTAATCTGCATAGGTTTGAGTGTAAACATGTAAATATGACTGAAATTCTAATCTGCATAGGTTTTGAGTGTAAACATGTAAATATGACTGAAATTCTAATCTGCATAGGTTTTGAGTGTAAACATGTAAATATGACTGAAATTCTAATCTGCATAGGTTTGAGTGTAAACATGTAAATATGACTGAAATTCTAATCTGCATAGGTTTGAGTGTAAACAGGTAAATATTACTGAAATTCTAATCTGCATAGGTTTGAGTTTTTCTCTGATGACAAGTCTGTATCAACAACAGATCTTAGGATTTTTATTATGTTGTTTACGGGAGGGTGTTGTGGGGGGGGGGGGGGGGGAAGAGGGTACGAAGGATAGCCTGAAACAAATCCCATATAATATTTTTGCAACCTTTCTAAACAAGAATGCTTAAACTGGATTAAAGATGGAAAATCATATTACAAGTATAAAATATACTGAATGGTGTTTTTGTATAATATACTGAATGGTGTTTTTGTATAATATACTGAATGGTGTTTTTGTATAATATACTGAATGGTGTTTTTGTATAATATACTGAATGGTGTTTTTGTACGGTTAAATGTTAGAGGTCGATGGTCTTCAACATAATTTCACTTAAAAGAATCATGAACGTCAGTAATCTACCAAACTGATAATAATATGAGTAATAGCAGTTGTAAATAACCACATCTTTATTTTTGAATAAGAAATGCTGTAGATCCAAGCAGGCAGGGACATATTTAGTAATATTTTGCTGAAATATATTCAGTGAGAGAAAAATGTAACATTTATAGATGCATCAATCACATAACGATGAAACAGTTTAGACTATCATCATCATCATCATAAGTACATTTCGTCAATTTAATTTTAATTTTCTTTGATTTATTTTTTTCAAAGATGATAAGAAAGGAAGAGGAGGACGACGACGACGACGACGAAACTATCTTCATTAATATTTTTCTTTATTTTCCTCGTTTCAAAAATGTAGTTTTATGATAATGTGTGAATTTAAAATATATACAAATATTGAGTATTGTTTTTTTTTGCATTTGTTACATAATTCTTATTTCTAAGTTAGCGAAATCATCAAAGATGACGTTTGAAAAAAAAGGTTTTGCGATTTATAATCGACGTCAATTTAACCACATCAAATTTCATCGGAGCGTGCTTGTCATTCATTCAGTTTTACAAAACCTGTGGAAGAGTTGCTTTAAGATAGGAAGTCTATATAGATTTAGGTTTGGTTTATAATATTGTAATAGAAGGCATCAATGTAGGTTAATTCTTATTTTTAACTAATTGAGTCATCCTCTGAAAATAAAATCTTTATTATTAATAAAAAGGTTATGAGTGATGGCCTTTTTGACAGCGCCCAAATGTAAGCACTAGAGATCCATCTCTCTATGTTAACATAAGATGTCTAACTCTACTAAACAGGATGCTCGCTGTTGATTAGCACTAGTAACCGTTCTAAATGACCGGAAAAAAGAGTGTCCATCACAATATGTAATAGAGTATGATCTTTAACTTTTAAGTGTATTTTTAATCCTGCCAATTAAATCAAATTAATTAAAGATCTTAATCATCAATAGATCTAAGGATTTTCTTGCTTACGGAAGGTCAATCACCTCAATAATTCCCAATCAATCCAAAAAATCCCAATAAATTCAAAAATGAAGGTCAATCACCTCAATAAATCCCAATCAATCCAAAAATGAAGGTCAATCACCTCAAAAAATCCCAATAAATCCAAAAATGAAGGTCAATCACCTCAAAAAATCCCAATAAATCCTTAAGATTTAGACCACCTTTCCAAACAAAACCAAAATGTTTATTTTGGCTTAAGGGCGTGGAGTGATTTTGAAGTGATGTAGACTGAATGGTGTTTACGTCCGGTTAAATCTTAAGGAACGCTGAAGGTCAGTGGTCTTAACTCTGATTTTATTTCAAAGCATCATGAAAGCCAACAATCTACCAAATTGATATAATGGACAAACATCAGTAGTAAATCATCGCTTATCTACTTTCCTGAATTAAAAATACTTTGGACACAAGTAAGTTGGGAGAAATTTAGTCATTTTCTGCTGACAAATATTAAATAAGAATATTTTTAAACATTTACGGATACATGTCGCATCACGTTAACTCTATAACACTATTATTATTCTTATTATTATTATTATTATTATTATTATTATTATTATTATTATTATTATTTCGTCAATATAATTTTAATTTTCTTTGTTTTTATTCTTGTCTTTCGCGATGATGAGGAGGAGGAAGACGAAAATATCTCAGTTGATTTCTTGTATCCGGTTTTCCTCATGTCACAAATTTTGTTTTATAATAATTGTGAATATAGAATGTTTACCCAAAGAGTGTGTCGTTTTATGATAGCTGTGGTTATAGAATGTATACCCAAAGAGTGTGTCGTTTTATGATAATTGTGATTATAAAATGTATACCCAAAGAGTGTGTCGTTTTATGATAGCTGTGGTTATAGAATGTATACCCAAAGAGTGTGTCGTTTTATGATAATTGTGATTATAAAATGTATACCCAAAGAGTGTGTCGTTTTATGATAGCTGTGGTTATAGAATGTATACCCAAAGAGTGTGTCGTTTTATGATAATTGTGATTATAAAATGTATACCCAAAGAGTGTGTCGTTTTATGATAGCTGTGGTTATAGAATGTATACCCAAAGAGTGTGTCGTTTTATGACAATTGTGATTATAAAATGTATACCCAAAGAGTGTGTCGTTTTATGATAGCTGTGGTTATAGAATGTATACCCAAAGAGTGTGTCGTTGTATGATAATTGTGATTATAAAATGTATACCCAAAGAGTGTGTCGTTTTATGATAATTGTGATTATAAAATGTATACCCAAAGAGTGTGTCGTTGTATGATAATTGTGATTATAAAATGTATACCCAAAGAGTGTGTCGTTTTATGATAGCTGTGGTTATAGAATGTATACCCAAAGAGTGTGTCGTTTTATAATAATTGTGATTATAAAATGTATATCCAAAGAGTGTGTCGTTTTATAATAATTGTGATTGTAGAATGTATACTCAAAGAGTGTATCGTTTTATGATAGCTGTGGTTATAGAATGTATACCCAAAGAGTGTGTCGTTTTATTGTAATTGTGATTATAAAATGTATACCCAAAAAGTGTGTCATTTTATAATAATTGTGATTATAGAATGTATCCCCAAAGAGTTTGTCGTTTTATTAAATTTTTCACGTCATTCTTATTTTTTAAGTTAATAAAATCATCCTATAGGCATGCACAAAAGATGACATCTGAGAGAAAGGTTTTGAACTCTATGGTCGGCGTTAATTGAACCATATCGAATTTCACAACCGGTGCTTGTCTTTCATTCATTCTTACAGGCTCTATGGAATAGTTGATTGAAGATAGGAAGAACATAGATATATGTTATGGTTTATAAAAGTGTAATAAATAAGTTTCGAATGAGGAATTTCATAGACAGCGCCCAAATCTAAGTACTCAAGATACACCTGTCTATGCTAACATAAGATATCTAGCTTTACTAAGACAGTAATTGCTGTTGATTAGTACGGGCGACCGTTCTAAATCACTGGAAAAGAATTTGCACCCCAATACGTAATAGGGCGTGATCTTTAACTTTTACGTACATTTATGATGCTGCCAATTGCGATGACGTATTTCAGCATGACATAAAATGTAAACGCGCATTCCTCGTACAATAACTAGGAGAAGTCTGTTACCTTTCTTCAACACCTATAATAAACAAAATCAACGGCAATGTACTAAGACTTGTAAACGTAACTGAGTGGCAGTTGTTTGAACATATGTTTTCAAGTACTTTCCTATAGTTTACCTGCTTGCTAGTGAAATCGACTAAGGATATGAATTGGGCGCCTTACTAAATTCGATAGAAGAAGAGTAATTGAAGCTTTGTAGCACAATTTACACAAAGAGTCGACTTCGAGGCTTTATTGTATTGTTCTTTATTTGATCGTCCGTGCCAAAGATCTCACGGTCATGTAAACATATTTCTTGTGAAAATTCTATATTTTTTAACATTTGTGGCCGTAAAGAGACATATAAATAAATAAATATATATATATATATATATATATATATATATATATATATATATATATATATATATATATATAATCAAGAATTTATAATAACCTGTTCGTTAAATTTTCTAAAGTATCAAAAAGATCAAGATCAGTATAGCCAATCTAGAAGAACAACTAGAATTTAATGCTATATAATGTATGTAAATATCATACCACATTTTTACCAAGCCTTTGTAACAAGTATTTAGATTGGTTAAAATCGCATCATGTGACGTAAAAATACTAGAAGCTATTAGTTCATAACAACAGAAAGGAACAACTTATGTATTCATGCTCCCTTCTTGTGTGCTCTGACAATATTTGTAAACGATGCGTAAAATATAGTTCTGCTGTGTATTTCTTGATATTCGTTTTTATTCTTATAACAACTTCTAATTATAATTTGGAAAATGTTTGACGCACTATGCATGAGATCGGCCTTGGCAGCAGTTCATGCAGTGCGTAATCAATTTTCAAGCTTCCTGCCTTCATGAATCCTGTAAAATTACAAGTTGAATTCTCGAAAACCTAAACAGAAAACAGAAAATCTTAATTTTGTTGACAAACCTGCAGAAAATTTCGACTCGTATGTCTTGCTATGAGCTATAGCCGGGACACAAAAAGCGTCCCTAATCAGAGAAACAAAATTTAGTTATGCGGGATTTCTGCAGCTAAATGCTTCAGATGTTGGTTCTTTGCTTTCCTTTCGTTTCATTATCGATATTCTTTTGCTGGAAATGATTTTCCAGATTATAAACATGTACAGAATGTCAATAAAAATAATATATAATTTTTTCTATTTTCCCTTTGGCTCTTTGTGTAAATTATTTATATTTTTCTGTTCAAAATTCCTAATCAAGGCCACAACATGGCAGAAAAAGCATAAACTTTGTTAACATACATACTACTTCACTGTGTCTTTAGAAAGTAACTGAATGAAAGATGAAATAACCGACCCTTACCTTGCCGTTATTCTAACATTTGTGAATATACAAAGTAATAACTGTAACTTTGAAACACTATCTTTTCAATCATTAAATCTGGGAAGATATTTGGCAACTAATTAAATCTTATTGTCAAAATCGGAAAATTCTCTTTTAAACTGATACAAAAAAATTAGGATAGATCTAGCTGCTCAGAAAATCTTAATACATTTTACAGAGCCGCATATAGTTCAATTTTATATCGCTATGTTCGTGTCATCGTTTAATATTTTAAAAAACAAAAAAGAATGTAAAATGAGATTATTTCTTTTGATGCACTCTAAGTCCAGGTCATTTTAGGTGTAATCAAGATGGTTGTCAGTAGTAGTAACAGTAGTATTTGTTTGCATTTTAATTTTTTTTATTATTTATTATTTTTTCTTTTTTTACTTTTCTTTGACATGGCCTGTCCTTCCATATTATTCATTAGCACATGCACGGCTATCTGAAACTACTTGGAAATAAGACACATCACAACTACAATACTATTTCGTTACAGGAAGGTACCACAAATAGTCGCGCTTTTATTTCGTTCTTCCATCCGAAGAAGAATCATTTGATAAATAACCAGCAATTGATATCGTTTTTTATTAAGATTAACCAGAAAAAAAGTACAAGTACCTTGCTTAAAATAGCTGATATACCCTCTGCACTTTATTTTCCGGATAAGCATATTTAAAAAGATAACGTTTGAGTTTTCACAAAATACGGAACTTTCTCGTCCCTATTTTATCATTGGATAATTGCAATTTTGTTTCGACATCTTGAACAGTATTCCGGTTGTTAAGCAAACTGGAACTATATATACTGAATATTTCATGTGTGCCTTTAATAATTTGGGTAAGTTTTATATATCCTAATTATTTCTTCTGACGATAGCACACAGCTTATAAATCGCTCTTGAGGTAATTTTTAAAATAGACAGACAAGGTATGAAACAATAATGATGTCATACCTTTGGTGCCAGAAGATAACTTGGCTTGGCTTGGTGTTTTATGGCATAGCAAAACAAGTAGCTTTTTTTTGTACCGAGTCAATTGGAGGAAAGTTTCTTTCCCAATGACACACCACGGCAGCCGACTCAGGCTAATCCGATGGTAGCACTCGAACCCACACCTTTTCGGTCGCGAATCCAGAACGCTAACCCCTGAGCTATCGCGGCTTATGACATCAGTAGCCTCTTAATACTTGCATGAGGTCGCATTGGGCCTATTATACATTCCTGAACTCGCATTGGGCCTATTATGCATTGCATGAGGTCGCATTGGACCTATTATACATTCCTGAACTCGCATTGGGCCTATTATACATTGCATGAGGTCGCATTGGGTCTATTATACATTCCTGAACTCGCATTAGGCCTATTATACATTCCTGAACTCGTATTAGGCCTATTATACATTCCTGAACTCGCATTGGGCCTATTATGCATTGCATGAGGTCGCATTGGGCCTATTATACATTCCTGAACTCGCATTAGGTCTATTATACATTCATGAACTCGCAGTAGGCCTATTATACATTCCTGAACTCGCATTGGGTCTATTATACATTCCTGAACTCGCATTGGGCCTATTATACATTCCTGAACTCGCATTGGGCCTATTAAAACATTCCTGAACTCGCATTGGGTCTATGATACATTCCTGAACTCGCATTGGGCCTATTATACATTCCTGAACTCGCATTGGGTCATTTATACATTCCTGAACTCGCATTGGGCCTATTATACATTCCTGAACTCGCATTGGGCCTATTATACATTCCTGAACTCGCATTGGGCCTATTAAACCATTCCTGAACTCGCATTGGGTCTATTATACATTCCTGAACTCGCATTAGGCCTATTATACATTCCCGAACTCGCAGTAGGCCTATTATACATTCCTGAACTCGCAGTAGGCCTATTATACATTCCTGAACTCGCAGTAGGCCTATTATACATTCCCGAACTCGCAGTAGGCCTATTATACATTCCCGAACTCGCAGCAGGCCTATTATACATTCCTGAACTCGCAGTAGGCCTATTATACATTCCCGAACTCGCAGTAGGCCTATTATACATTCCTGAACTCGCATTGGGTCTATTATACATTCCTGAACTCGCATTAGGCCTATTATACATTCCCGAACTCACAGTAGGCCTATTATACATTCCTGAACTCGCATTGGGTCTATTATACATTCCTGAACTCGCATTGGGTCTATTATACATTCCTGAACTCGCATTAGGCCTATTATACATTCCCGAACTCGCAGTAGGCCTATTATACATTCCTGAACTCGCATTGGGTCTATTATACATTCATGAACTCGCATTGGGTCTATTATACATTCATGAACTCGCATTGGGTCTATTATACATTCATGAACTCGCAGGAGGTAGAAGATAACTTAAGAAAATAAAAGTTGCATGAGCTTAACATTATAGATACATCTACATCTGCATTCCAAGCAAATATTGGATAACCCTCGCACTTCTTATCGATATGCACACAACATGCTGAGAATGTTGATGAACCCAAATCTCAACAGATCACATCAAACCAATTGTTTGAACAATGAACCATATGGCCATGTTTGAACAATGAACCATATGGCCAGTGCATTCTAAAGTCAGTGATGATTCCAACAATCAAACTAATCCCCCTTTCTTATAATTGAGAATTTTGGGGGAATTTTTAACACATAGGCTTCTGGTGTTTCTAACTTCCTATTCTTCATCACATCTGTAATTTTTATGGAATGTTTTCTTCATAGGTTCCTTTCCAGCAGATTAAAAAATTAATATTAAAGGGTTTGTGTAAAGTGAAAATGAACATTAGTTATATAATTTTTGTTCTTGTTTTGAAGAGAAGTTGCCGTTTTGTAGTCGTAGCAGTTGTTGCTTTTCTTTTTTTTTTTCTTCTTTTTTTGTTTGTTTAAAAAAACAGCTTTTAAAAAGAGTCCTTCATTTAAGAATGAGGATCAGTAGCCAACTAATATATCTGTTTATTCATTCAACATAGTATACATTTACTTTGCATTAGGATAACTCTGTGTTACGTACAGGTGTTAATGGAATAACAGTTACCTATGGCAGGGGTCCCCAACCTGTTTGTGCCTACTGGCACATTTGTGAGTTTATGAGAGAGTGGCAGAATTAAGTCAACAAACTAGAATACCGAACACTATTAAAAACGACTATCCTTTTTTTCAATAAAGAAAGCATTGAACAATATGTAATAAAAAGACGATTTGCTTCATTAGAAGTAAAGTCATTAAAAAGTCACTTAGTGTTTCACGCTAGACCATGTGATTCTAAGCATACCTTGGGAGACAAATCTCTGGCCCTGTGTTCAATTTAAGCAATTCAAAGCACAAAATGTGTGCGTCAGTATGTATTGTTAACTATCCACAATGCAAGTAAAAAAATTTTTAACAAAAATGTTCTAATTAAGGATAAAAAATCAATACGGACAACTTTCGCTCGGGGACAATCTTTAAGTTAAATTTAAAGCATTTGGAAATCAGAAAATTGTTGTAGGACCAGGCTTTGCCGGACATGACCTCTAGTTCAAAAGTTTTGACTGAGACATACTCTGAGCAACCGGACATCGGTCATAGGGTATCCCAAATATCATTATATCAAACTGCCTTTGATTTGTTCATACAATAAACTGTCAAATAAACACCTTAACGAAGTAAAATTCAAAGGTCACTATGTCTAGTTTGCATATTGTTTCTTTGTCGGACAATCAATAAAGGTTTTGCCGAATAATTTGAATTCAAAGGTAACTAGGTCTAGTTTACACGTTGTTTCTTTCTCGGGCAATTAATAGAGGTGTCACCGACTAAGCTTGTTACGGCTTAACTAACACGTTATGATCGGTGACAGGAATACTGTGTAAATAGATTTTGCTAAAAAAAAACAAACTTGTGCGGAAATCCGTAGCAAAAATCATAGGGATAAACTTATAGTGTGCTGCTACCACCTAACAAGACATATTGAGGGGTCGAAACATTTTTTTATAAAAATGTTTATATATATATATATATATATATATATATATATATATATATATATATATATATATATATATATATATATATATATATATATATATATTACAAACATCAGATTCATGGGTGTCTATGAAACACACATTAATGAGAATTATGTTGGTGCTGAGATTCTTCCGACATAACATCCCAAGTGAACACATATATATAAAGTATTCCAGAAAGATAGAAAGGTGATGGTCAATAAAGGTGGTGGAGGTGTTATCATCTTAGTCAAACCAGATTACGAGTGTGAACAATCTTAGATCGTGACTATGACTGCGAGATAAAATAGGTACATGTAAAATATTCAATTAAACACCAGCTAATCATAGGATCATACGAAAGAGAGCCAAAATCTAATATTGATGTCATCGACCAATTGCATGCATCGCTTTCAAAAATCTACCTAAACCCAAAGTACAGAAATAAAAAAATCGTGTTATGAGGAGACTTCAACCTAGGCGACATCAACTGGGATATTTGTAACACTACCTCTGATGCCCAGAGATAATTCACCTTCTGATCGCTTAATGGATATAGTGAAAGAATTTACTCTTGAACAGATAAATAGATCACCTACCAGACAGGGTCGCCTGCTTGTCCTGATGAGTACATCGCATCGAGGACTTGTAGAAGAACACTTCACCTGCCCTCCCATCGGAATGAGCGATCATGATATACTGGTTATAAACACGCTACAAAGGCCAATTAAATCCAAAAAGCCCAAAAGAACGGTTTTAATTACAAGCAAACAAAGTGGGATAAAATCAGGAGCGACTTTTCAATTTTCAGGAACAAATATATAACATCTGATGACGAGAATAATTCAGTGGAAGACAACTGTAATAGCTTTAAATGTGCCAAAGGATGGAAGAACACAAAGATGAAAATCAAGAGTAAGCCAGGTATACCATGGATAACACCAGAGATAAAAAAACAAATAAGAAGACGTGACTTTACAAATGAGCAAAAAGAACAACTCCGACGGAGACAGGAAACAAGACGTTCGCTGCATAATAAGAAATAAACTACATGTATCTTATTACAGCTATCTAAATCACCACATGTATCTTAATACAGCTATCTAAATAACGACATTATCTTATTACAGCTATCTAAATAACTACTTGTATCTTATTACAGCTATCTAAATAACTACATGTATCATATTACAGCTATCTAAATAACTACATGTATCTTATTACAGCTATCAGAATAACTTCATGTATCTTATTACAGCTATCAAAATAACTTACTGGATCTAGAATTAGATAGTAACTCAAAGAATTTTTGGAAATATATAAAATCTAGAAAACAAGACACAGTGAGCGTTGGAACTTTAAAATCGAATGACACAACGGCGAAAACTGCTCAGAACAAAGCAGATATGTTGAATTAACAATTCACATCTGAAGGATACGCATAACATACCAAGTAAAGGCGAATCCCTATATAAACCCATGCCAAAATGCCATATTGCTATCAGAGAAATGAAGATGTGTATTGGAAGACTAAATTCCCAAAGGTAAGTGGTCCAGATAAGATGCCAATATTAGCCCTGAAAGAGACTGAGGAAATAATAGCACCAGTCCCTGCGTTAATCTGTCAGCTCATCTTCAAGAAAGGAGATAGATACAAACCAGAAAAAACCGGTATCACTAACTGCGGTTGCATCAAAAATGCTGTAACACATCATAGTTTCCAATATAATGGACCACCTTGAGAACCAGAGCATCCTGAATGAAAACCAGTATGGATTTAGAACCAAAAGGTCCTGCGAAACACAGCTCCTCGTGACCATCCACAACATTGCCAGTAACTTGGACAAAGGCACTCAAGTCGATATGGCCATCTTAGATTTCTCCAAAGCCTTGACAAATTCCCACAACAGAGATTGTCACACAAGTTAGCATATTACGGAATCACAGAAGGCACCCATAGGTGTATTGATTCTTTCCTCTCGTATTATCTGGCGTTCCCAAGGGACTAGTGCTTGGCCCAACTCTGTTCCTGTTCTACATAATGACATTGCCGATAACCTACATGTAACTGCACGCCTCTTCGCTGATGTCTACGTAGAGTACGAACAGATCAACTACTACAATCATAACCTACTTCTACAGAAAGATCGAGACACTTTAGTTAAATGGAACCACACATGGCAGATGGAGTTAAACACCAAGAAATGTGCCATCATGCAAGTCTCTAGTAAAACCTCCAAGCAGCAGCTTACCTACAGCATGGAAGGCCATCCTCTTGATGTTGTGCAGCACCATCCATACCTTGGAGCAGAATTAAGCGAGAACTTGAAGTACGGCCTACATATTAACAACATCACCAACAAAGCCTCAAGTGTGCTGGGATTTCTAAAACGTAATTTAAGGAACTGTCCATCCAAAGTAAAAGAGAGGGCCTACTTCAGCTTAGTGCGACTGAAGCTTGAATATGCATCCGCTATATGGGATCCTCAACAAAAGACCCAGATCAAGTAGGTGGAACAGACCCAGAGGAATGCAGTCCGTTTTGTATTAAATAAGCCATATAACATGTACCACCCTAAAAGTGCTCCGCCATGATTAACACCTTGCAATTGCAATCTTTACAACAACGGCTCATCTACGCAGATGTGACCCTATTATATAACAGGGAAAGGGTAATTCATGATTATGATCCAATAACATATGTTACGGATAGGAATAGAATGAGGGAAAATTTCCGGCAAGCAATATTTCTAACTTCCGATTGGTATATTTCATGATCAAATTTCTGGGACCGCCAATTGACTTTAATTAATATACCAGAATCATCACTGAAATGATTTCTGAAATTAAGGTATATTGAGACTTTGGTGTATTAAAGTTTCTTCCCTGTTACGAAAACTCTTTTTAAACTATAGATCTCGGGGTTTTGTTGTTGTCGGAAGGTCAATTACTTCAAATAAATATCTTGTATTTACAATATTGATTTAGAAACCTACAAATAACGCATATACAACTTTATTATATAAACTGTGTTTCAGTGACGGTATGCATTACTTTTACAGATTGAATGGTGTTTATTTTCAGTTGCTTTTGTCGCTGTTGCTGTTTTTGTTGTTGTTGTTGTTAATGATGATGATGATGATGATGTAATTCAACACTTATTTAATTATAATTTTTCAGAAAATCAGGAAATAAGTTTACTAAGAATTTGCAAATTTAGAAACTTTACAAGTTTCATTTTTAAAAATCAAATTTGTCACAACATATCGGTATCTCGGTTGATGCGTTCACAGCAAAGGTATGTACAACAGGTATAGGACGTTTTGGTTCCAGTTTTCTCTGATCTTTCTCACCCCGTTTTTGATATTTTGACACTTATGTCTCAGACATACTTTGGATGCTGACGCTCATCAACAAGACGTATTATCTAATGAATGCAATGAATGCATCTGTATCATAGGCAAATTAGTACAGACTTCTCCACAAGCAAAAGCAAACATAATTAACGAGCCTTCTGGCAGATACAGCTGGGCTCACACCCATCTTAACGTAATTGATTGGCTGGCAATTGTTTGAACCAATGTTTTCAAGTAATCTCCTATAGTCTAACTTCCAGTTGATGAAATCTATATTTACACAGGCTGTTAACTGGACACGCGATTACTTCCACTGTAATAAATGAGAATATTCCAACCACAACAGCATTTGTTACAAGGTGCAATAGTACATATTTACTTTACAAGCGGCTTCCTGCCAAGCGTACTGAGAACATTTACATATATGCAACCATTTTTTCTTCTGGTTGAAACAAATGCGCCTGTGCACGAGAAAAATGCGGTAGAAAGAGTTCATTGCGAAAACAAAAAATACCCCCCCCCAAAAAAAAAATAATGAATTTTCAGCCTGGTCAACAGAATAGAAGACCTATGCTGATCTTCAAATTCAAAAGAATATGAAACATCTCTAGGTCAGCGTCGTAGATACATCCAGCAACCAAAACAAAAATGAAGGTATAAACGTCGTAGATACATCCAACAACCAAGACAAATATGAAGGTATCAGCGTCGTAGATACGTCCAGCAACCAAGACAAATATGAAGGTATCAGCGTCGTAGATACATCCAGCAACCAAGACAATAATGAAGGTATCAAAGTCATAGATACATCCAGCAACCAAGACAATAATGAAGGTATCAGCGTCGTAGATACATCCAGCAACCAAGACAATAATGAAGGTATCAACGTCGTAGATACATCCAACAACCAAGACAAATATGAAGGTATCAGCGTCGTAGATACATCCAGCAACCAAGACAATAATGAAGGTATCAACGTCGTAGATACATCCAGCAACCAAGACAAATATGAAGGTATCAGCGTCGTATATACATCCAACAACCAGGACAAAAATGAAGGTATCCGCGGAAAACTGTGCTTCAAATGCAACACATCTATTTTTAGTACTACATGAGTTTCTAAAATCTGAACAAAAAATTATTAATAATCTTGACGACATCGACCCCGCCGCTTGAAAAGTGACACCTATGTTTTCTGCTAGTGTTCCTTGTATTATTGTGTTCCGTTCTTATCCTAAAAACTGCAAGACGTGGTCATTACACGGCTGATCTAACCGTGGTCACTACATGGTTGATAGTCGGACGGACTTTGTCTATTTACAAACAAAAGATTAATCGAAGCTGAAAGCAGAAATTATACTCGCTTATAAGTCGAGTCCAACTGCAAACTGCACCGACCCAAATCTGCCGTCGCATAATGCTCCGGCAGATCTGGGTCTATACAGTCTATTAGGAGTACTCACTAGAACAAACAACATAGACTCTGATCTGCCGGCGCATTCTGGGACGGCAGATCAGGGACAATGTTGTAGGCAGTTGGACCAGAGTTATAAGCGAGTATAGACGATTCTCCACTGTCGCTGAGAAAGATTTTTCGCTTCAACAAATTTTCGATTTATTTGCACCACGGTTCAACAACATTAACTGAGGAAAGTACCTTTTTTTCTTATAGTTAAGTTGTATTGCGGTACCAGAGCACAAGCAGTGAAGTACGTGGGTGAATTGTATCCACTTTTTCTTCGTTTTTTAATGTCTTCTTTTTTTAATGAAAAGTGTAATAATTTTTACATTGTTATGTTGTTTCTTCTCTCCCCCTCCCCTCACTTTTTAATGGGAAAATAATTCACTATATACCTGAAAGTTTTTAATTTTGTAAGTGAGGTGTCTACAGACATGTATGTATAATCTTGAGGGTTCGAGGACCAAGTTTAGTCTTGAAAAATAGCCAATAAATCTCACCTGATATGTGAACGTACACTGGAATCCGAACATAGAGAATCAGAAAATTAAAACAATTAATGCTTTCTAACCCACAATGTCTGTTGAATGTTTCTAGTTAAGCATTTATTGTAGATAAATATAATTTAAGGTTGTTCGAAATGTTGCAATATGATGCATATGCACGTTATCAGATCTGTTATCTGCTCACAAGAACGCTGTTTATAAGCGATTGCTGTGTAGAAACATTGAAAATACCTGATGCAAAACCCGATCCTATATTCATTATTTGTTGAAACTTTATAGATTTATTCCATGCAACCAATACAATTTTTAATCCTTATCTCTTCGTTCTTTAAAGCTGAGGAGGAGTTCACAATGGACAAAATCATATTTGTTTATAATCTTTACATCATATTTTTCATTCATACAATGCAGACTTTTTTTTATAGAGGAATATAGCTCTTGTTGCACTTTATTGTTATTGTCAATTTCTAAAGACCTGCACCAACTTCATATTGCTACTTGTTATCATTAGATAATCACAAAAATGTGTTAGTGTTTTCCGTTTTTACAATGAATATTGACTTTAATTATATTAGTATCTGTCTCTGCAAATTCCAAGCCACGGTCACTCAAGGTCAATAAGTAAGATAACTATTTCGTCCGTAATAATAGTACGACAATTGAAAATAAAAATGTGACCACGCGTACACGGTCCATTCTTTTGATTCATCATCTGCTTTTAAAAAGGCGGGTATACTAGTTTCTTCTAACAGTAGGTGTCCGTCTGTCCTTTCTAACAGTAGGTGTCCGTCTGTCCTTTCTAACAGTAGGTGTACGTCTGTCCTTCTAACAGTAGGTGTACGTCTGTCCTTTCTAACAGTAGGTGTACGTCTGTCCTTTCTAACAGTAGGTGTACGTCTGTCCTTTCTAACAGTAGGTGTCCGTCTGTCCTTTCTAACAGTAGGTGTCCGTCTGTCCTTTCTAACAGTAGGTGTCCGTCTGTCCTTTCTAACAGTAGGTGTACGTCTGTCCTTTCTAACAGTAGGTGTACGTCTGTCCTTTCTAACAGTAGGTGTACGTCTGTCCTTTCTAACAGTAGGTGTACGTCTGTCCTTTCTAACAGTAGGTGTACGTCTGTCCTTTCTAGCAGTAGGTGTACGTCTGTCCTTTCTAACAGTAGGTCTACGTCTGTCCTTCTAACAGTAGGTGTACGTCTGTCCTTTCTAACAGTAGGTGTACGTCTGTCCTTTCTAACAGTAGGTGTACGTCTGTCCTTTCTAAGGGCAAGAAATTTTGCTTCATCCCCGATCACTGTCAAATTGAGTTTTTTAATTGTGCACAGCTGTTAGCGATGAAACAAAAAAGACAAGAAAGTAATTTTCGGTTTGCCTTTCCATTCAACATGAACGAGAAAGGGATCCATGCGGATATTGCTTTCTCAAACAGCAGCCGGGGAAAGGATGGAGAGGCTATAGCTGGAGTGAACCTAAAGATACACAAAAGAAAGTGACAAAGAATAAAACTATAAATACTAAACCCCTTTCATTCAACTTTTCCGAAAATCTTCGCATTTTCTTTCTTTGTAAGAAATTGGTATATTCATCCTATATTCAAAATGAACTGTTTATCTTGAACTCGATCACATTTGGCTTGAAAACGTGCTTACCAACCTTAAGTCTAACGTTAAAAAATGACCTTCTAAATTAATCACAATTAAGATTTCGGCTACTGATTTGACAACTTAATTGAATTGTCAGTTTTATGCTGCACGCTCATTCCAATCATTAATTATATTTTTTTTTCTTATGTAAGCTATCGTGACTTATTGAGAAATAACAAAATCACGGCAAGACCAAATGAAGGTATTTAAGGAAGATAAGTATCATAAAACATTGTGCTTCGTATTTGGCATCTACCAAAACTATAAAAGTAATCAACCTTAATCATTTTAGGATATTAAGCATTTATCTTTAGGTGAGAATTTGCTACAGCATATATTAACACAATAATACGTGTTCTTTCACCAAAATAACATATGAAAAGTTTTCTCAAAATATACTGCTTTATAGTCTCGCTTTTCCACCGGGTACGCATATATATTTTTATCAATACCTTTTATAATTGCCTAATGATTTCATTTATGTATGCTATTATAATAATGTTTTTTTCTTTACTCTCAATTTTGCAAGGAAAATAACATAAGATACTGATCGTGTAACCTTGTACAAATTTGACTGAAACACCACTTTATTGTTCCTTCTGAATTGCCTTTACGTGTAGACAGTCAAGTTGTCAAACCATAAAGATTCCAAAATTTTCTTGCCAAAAAGAAACTGGAAAATGGTTGTATTTTACTGATTTTAAGAAAAACCAACCAACAAAAAATAAAACAAAACAAAAATTGTTGAACAGTTCTCGTACAACCTGTCAATAAATTCACAAAACGCCTGCAGTAATTGTTGCGACTCGATCGCCTACAGCTCAACAAATCTCATCAAATCCACGGGTGAAAAAGTCAACCCTAGGAGTACGTAACAAAAATATACATCTTCAGGTGTTACAGTTCATATATTTATTTTTTCTTTCTATTTTAAAGTATATTTTATCACGACATTATCAATTAATAAACTTCAGAGACTTTGAAAAGTATGCCATTTAGACAGTATTGTTATCAGCTCTAAAGGAAGCGACAGATTCATGACATGAGCAAATAGGAGTAGTATGTAACCATTTATCTGATTTTTTTCGAATTGCAAAAGACCCAAATTAGCGAAGGGAAGATCATTAAGTTGTTCATCTAAAAAAATATCCTGTTATTAAAAGTGTTCGGTATTATGGATGCATCAGCCTATCAGGCTTGTACATTTTTTAATTGTGGCAAAAGTTTCATTAATAATAATAATAATAATAATAATAATAATAATAAATATATTTGATGACTTATGACTTATATTGCGATTCTTTACTTGTTACGTCGTTGATGATGACAAGGTATATAATGAAGTAATTTCATTTGTGTATGGTCGAGACGGTATAGGGATTGCCGTAACCGGCCGACCTGGGTTCGAATCACCGTAAAGTACGAATTAAAATTCTCTATCCTGTATGATAATATTATTTATTCGTATATTATTAGCAAAAGTATAGCTTATTTGAAAAAACTAACCTAATTACACTAACTTTATCTTGGTTTGTTTAATTATGGAATGAAAACTGAAATAAAAATCAACCTCGCATCGAGAAAATAAAGCACCACAAATTCCACAAGCAGCATACATTGCTTCTTACTATGTACGTACATGTATTATTTAAAAATATTCGGTGTAAAATCAAATTGAAAATACCCACTCCTATAGGTTCAATACAAGTGAAAGCTACTTAGAATCATACCAAGAAACAGTCTTGATTTAAATTCCAGTGTTGATTCATTTCGAAGAATATTAACAGGTATCGGAAAACAATCAAGCCAACTTTTTAAGTAATGCAAATAAACAGAAAATGAGTCAGAACGGGTGATTTTATTTACACTAAATAATTTTTGGTCAATTTTCAACATAACTGCTCATTCCATTATACTTAGTACTTGTCATCAATAGATGGCTAAAAAATTAAAAATAAATAAATAAAATAAATAAGATCTGGTTGTTTCATTAGGTAGTTAGTTATATCTGTGTAATAGTCATTTTCCCCTTACATATTCCAAAGTCATGGTTGCTCACATCAATATCTGTGTAATAGTCATTTTCTCCGTACATATTCCAAAGTCATGGTTGCTCACATCAATATCTGTGTAATAGTCATTTTCCCAGTACATATTCCAAAGTCATGGTTGCTCACATCAATATCTGTGTAATAGTCATTTTCCCCGTACATATTCCAAAGTCATGGTTGCTCACATCAATATCTGTGTAATAGTCATTTTCCCCTTACATATTCCAAAGTCATGGTTGCTCACATCAATATCTGTGTAATAGTCATTTTCCCCGTACATATTCCAAAGTCATGGTTGCTCACATCAATATCTGTGTAATAGTCATTTTCCCGTACATATTCCAAAGTCATGGTTGCTTACATCAGTAATTGCAATAGAGGCGTTTGCTCGTAGTAGTAGTAGTAGTAGTAGTTTTTTTCCTTAAATGCAAGATTTCATGTTATAAAAATTTATAAAAGTTGCTAGTATCTTCATCATATTTGTCACGTGACCCTTGTATTTAAATTTATAACCTAAATAAGGAGGTATGAAGAAATGATAATAACATTTAAATAAAACAAATTCAGCTCATCGCAGAAGTCTATTTAATTATACTGAACTTTACTACAGCGTTCATTCTTACGGATTACCTGACGTATTCGCTTCAAGATTTGATTTGAAGAACATACATACAAGTTATGGTTTATTATTTTAAGTGTAATAAATCAGCTTTATGTGATAACTTTTTTGGATACCGCCCGAAACGAGATACATTCTTCAGTGTCAACACACAATAACCTACACTAATTTAGTGGACCACCAAATTTTGCAAGCAGAGAAGAGCTTTATTTTGATTCTGGATGGCCTACTCTCGCAGAAAGGCGGAACATTAAAAAAATCTCTGTCATTTTTTTTATTTTTATAAAATTATCAACAAGCAATTTTCCGGATTAAATAACTGATTTACATCCACCTTATTCACTAGACACTGTGCCTTAAATTCTGAGAAACTCAAACAATATAATTCAATATCGATGAAGAATCTCTCTGCTAAAAAAAATCGAATATACCAAGACTTATCGACTCATGGAACCATCTAATCTAGACTTACCTTCGAAAAAGAAAAGACCCAGAGCAACATTTCTTGCGGGTTTTCAGTAGAAAACTACCATCATTTTCTTTTTGAATGCAGACTGTTTAATAACGCAAGAAATTGGCTTTTTAACAGATTATTAGTAATGAATATTAATATTGATTCTGATACACTTTTATTTGGTTACGAACTTTACACAGGATAACAAAACATTTTGCTATAAAAGGAAATGCAGAAATGTGTAACTAACACAAAAAGATTCACAAACATTTAATTATGTTTTGTTTCCTTGTGTCTACAGTTTTCCGCTTTTCTCTTTCCTTTCATCCCTCTTATTTAATTATGTTTTGTTTCCTTGTGTCTACAGTTTTTTGCTTTTCTCTTTCCTTTCATCCCTCTTATTTAATTATAGTATGTACGTAACATATCTTGACTTTTTCCACAACTCTTGCCTGCATGCTCATTAATTAATTATTTAATTAAGATTATAATGGAGAGGAACTTGTAACTTGAAAAACTTGTTTCCAATCCTTTTGCCTTGTATACATATTTGTGATCTTCTTGGCAATAAAATATGTTTAAATTAAACTAATTTAGCAAGTAACTGACCCTTCTAAATGACCGGAAAAGATAGCCCATCCCAACATGGATGAGGGTGTGATATTTAACTTTTACATTCATTTTGGATTATGCTAATTACATTTACGTTTTTCAGACAAGCATAATATCTTTCTTCTTAATGTTAGCACACAATCCTCAGCAAATAAATACGGACTGAATAACAATAGGGTTTTTAAACGTTTTCCTTGCAGAAGAAAACAAAATAGAATTGCTACTGCACGTTTTGGCAAATACTTTTGGGTCGCCCACCTTGTGAACGTAAGTGATTCGCAGTATTTGAACATATGTAATCAAGTACATTCCTGTAGTCTCTAATTGCTTGCTGATGGAATAGAAACTTACGCAGGATATGAACTAGGTACCTGACTACTTTCGATGTAAACTGTAAGATCAGTCAAACCGTTAGTGTATTTTTCAAAAAGCGCAAAAGCCGATATTTACGTTACAACCAGATTCCGCCCAAATGAGAGCATATTTGACACATGTACAAACAACCGAATGAAGCACCGTATTTATATCTAAAGAAGTGTAATATAGAAAAATAATTGTAGATATAATAATAATAATAATAATAATAATAATAATAATAATAATAATAATAGTAATAATAATAATAATAATAATAACGTATTTTTTCTCTTCATAATAGCAATAGCGCGTCCTGTTTTGTTTGATACATATGTGAAAGTTTTTTTTTTTTTTTTTTTTTTTTGGTTAACTGTATGCGCAAAAGAGCTATTTAAAATTGGTATATTCGGTGCACCAACCAACCCATTTTTACGTTTATACACATATTCCTTCTTACTGGTGTATATGGCAATCAATGTGATCCACACACACACACAAAAAGCATTCATGATGTACTCTTACGCATACCTTACATACTATACGGTGCCTTTAAAGTTTTTAAACTTCCGCATTTTGTTCTTGAAGTATGACGCATTTTGACATGCATTTCTATTTAGCTAAGTCGAAATTATTAAATTTAACTATTCTGTATTTCACCGACTATATAATCAAATGATAATCTAATTAATTACTGCCTTGAACAAAATATTAAAATATTACAGTCCAACATGATAACCCGAAGAGGAGGGGGGGGGGGGGGGGGCAATTGTTGACCAGTACTCGATAGTGCTGAGTGGTCGATCTCCAATCTGAGGTGGCGTGGTGCTTGGCTGGTGGTGGTTGTGGTGGACTCCTGAGATATGTAGATATAGGTTTTACTTTAAAAAAAAAACAAAAAAACATTGGTGGCCAGGCTTACATTTAAATGAATGACCATATTAAATTTTACCCATAAACCTAGTATTCCAGTACACCTATCTGTCTGAGGTATTTACACTTGATTTGAGCGTCTTGAGTGAAAGTCCGTCGTTTATCCGCCCTTCCCCGGTCAGAAAAGCTCAGTTGGGGAGTGGGGGGGGGGGGGAGGGCGCTCTTGGCATGATACACTTATAATTTAGACTACTTTACTGACCCTCTGTAAGTCAGTGTCACATTATCATCGATCTCCACAGCGCCTGTTGTCGCGTTGTCGGCGGTATGGTAATGATTATAGCGAGGAGGTCTGTAAAACAATACCCATGAGGAAAGATTTTTGTTCACGTAGCATGTCACTAATTTAACACGATACACCGCAGGGACGTCCTATTGTATTCCGGCACATTAAATATAGGAACTCTGTCGCCGTTCTTTCTTTTACTAGTGCAAATAATTTGTCTCTGAATTTAAAAGGGGCCACGGGTGGCGGAGTGGTCTAAGGCGTTCACCTTTACAGATCACTCACATCTCACCAACGCTGGTATGTGAGAAAGCTTGCCAGTAGCTTCCCGAGGGTCTTTGGTTCTTCCCGGGTTCTTCCTCCACCAAATATACTGGCCGCCATGTATAGCCTATAATGTGCTGAGAATGGCGTTAAACTCCCCCACCACCGCCGAAAACAAAATTTCATTTAAAAAAGGGAGAGATAGTAGCAGTCTGTCGAGTCTGGTGGGTTGAGCTTCAACGGTTCCACTATTGCAAATGTCCATCCAATGAACGGCATCATGATCTGCGGAGATAAAGTATGCACTTTTATAAAAGCAAATGCATCACGTGAAGAAAATAGAGAAACGTTGTAGAAATGTTGATCTTTTATATCTGATTAAATTATCGTTGCTTATGTTGTGTTATTTTTCTGCATGTGATCATTATTGATTTCAGCGTGGCACCAATAATGAGGAAGTAGTAGTGTCATCATCATCATAATTATCATCATCATCACCCTCCCAGTAAATAATTCATTTATCTAGTCTACATGCAATTCACCTACCTACACAGATACACACATACAAACGTACGCACACACACATCCATATATATATATATATATATATATATATATATATATATATATATATATATATATATATAGAGAGAGAGAGAGAGAGAGAGAGCAACGTAATCAAATATTTTATAAAGTCATAATTCGTTCTTCCAGCCCGGAATCGAACCCGTGCTGCGAGTAACGGCACATATCCCTTACCTGTCATGCACAACCACCCCAACCCACTCAGTCATGTATTAATACCCCCCCCCCAAAAAAAAAAAAAAAAAAAAAAAAAAACCAGGGTGAAAGTAAGGATTCAAGTTGCACGAGAACTCACTCGTTAGGCAAGCGTAATTAACATTCAGCTATATTCACAAACACGCTGGATTTCTGTTTAGAAATGTAAATATATACATGAAATTATAATTATAAAAAATTGATACTTATATACTAAACATAAAGGAGAGCGCTTAGCCCTGTTTAGATGTGCGATTATGTTAAAAAGATGTAAATTTTTTGCTTGGGACGAATTATGACTCTAAAATCTATTTGATTATATATATATATATATATATATATATATATATATATATATATATATATATATATATATATATATATGACTCCTGTTAACCCTTTGTCAGAAGATATGCAGCTATTATGTTTTTATCTTTTTTGTTATTTTGTTATTACAGGCATTCGATAGTCAAGTTTGCTTTCAATTCAAGCAGTGATTAAAGATTAAATTTTCGGTATTGGAAAAGAGAAACCATTCATTTCCTTGCTTTCTATTTGCGCTTTTCGTCTTTTCATTTAGAAAAATATACATATGTGATATAATAATTTAAGAAGTAAATCAATCATTCATTCATTCATGCCCCCCCCCCCCTTCATTTTTTTGCACTTGTCACAGAGTTCAGATTCTGTACGAAATACTTATTTTCAGAGACAAACGGCTGAGCTGCCTGTAAAGAATGTATGTGAAAACTATATTCCGTATGTTTCTCTTAAGTTCGTAACACAACTCAGTCGCCAGTTCCACTCGTGTGGTGCAAAGGTGTATCGGTACATAGAGCCCTTTTGTTTACACTTGTACTTATCTAGTCACACTATAACGTCCTTGGTGAGATTTGATAGTATCTTCCCAGCAAAATGTACTAGTGTACCCACTCCGTGTGGGGTCATACAGTACCAGATATTGTGGGGATTATAACACAATACTCTCCAGGTTCCCACACACTTTGATTGGCTGATTCTTCAATAGCTATTGAACCGCCTTTATAAGCGAGAGCTGACAGCAATTTTACTTTATTGCTAATACAAGGCAGAGAGAAAGTATACAACGAGCATAGACAGAAGAAAACAGCTGATTCACTCAAACAACAAAGATGGGAGTAAAAGTGGAAACTAAAATTATCACCTGTGCTCTCGTTGGAGATGGAATGGTTGGCAAGACCAGCCTTGCTCTTACGTTTATGAAGGAAAAACTACCCGAGAAATATGTAGCAACAGTCTTTGATAACTTTGCTGGTAAGTTTAAATTTAAGGAAATTGTATTCAATCACTGTGTAATGGATATATGACTTATTCATATTCTGTTCTTTTAAGTCGTATATTAATTCTGCATCCATATTTCGGATTCTCTTTACTTTTGAATAACTTTCAAATCTGACAAACATGCATGTATTTTATACTCAAACGTGACATTTTAGTAGCACAAAAATAAAAAAAATAAATAAAAATTTAAAAAAAAACACTAGCACCATTGGTAAATTTAGTTGTAGTAGTATTAGTAGTAGTAGTATAAACCGTTGGTCACCAAATAATTATTCATTTTACTTTGCTTTTTCCAGGTATTCAGTCGATTACAGGGGACAAGTACACCGTGAGCATGTTCGATACGGCGGGGCAGCAGGATTACGAGGGACTGAGGGTTTTTACCTATAAAGAGAGTGAAGTAATTGTCGTCTGCTACTGTGTGGTGGACCGAGAGTCTTTCTGCAGTGTACAAGAGTACTGGCTCCCCGAAATCCAGAAACACTTGGGAAGCACCAACAAAAAACCGCTCATCCTTGTGGCCACTCAGGTCGACCTGAGAAACACAAGCGAGTACGATATGGATACTCCCGTGTCCACCTCCGAGGGGGAGCGGTTAGCCAAGGACATTGGAGCTGAAAAATTCATTGAGTGCTCCGCGGTCACCAAAGAAGGTGTTTCAGAAATATTCCAGAATGTGATCGTGTACGCCGTCAAGCAAAGGAAAAAGAAATCAAACATACTGAAGAAAATGTTCAAAAAACTTGCCGGGTGACTTACATTTAGAGCTCTCTGGATTGAACTTTTGGTAGACCCCAAAATCTACCAAAGAATACCCCTATTTCCTGTAACAAAAAGGGTTTCAACATGTATCATCGGCCAACAGGGTCCATTTTGTACAACTGTGATGCAGGATTATCGTTGGAATTGCATCATGTGTTCGAGGATGGATGTTTTGTCTAATAAAATTAAATTTGCATCTGTCGTATGTGGGATGTGGACATATTGGTCTCCCCGAGGAAATGTTGATACTAAGCTTCAACACGAGTTGGAAAATATCTGAGGGTTCAACATCAGTGTTAAATGGATAATGAATATGATGAAATACGAGACATGAGCCATGAGAGACATGAGTGATTACAATGACTTATGAGAGTAGTTTGGTGACTTTTAATTGGTATCACAAAGACACTAAGTTCTTTCGATCTTTACGATCCTTTGCTCTTTGGCTGAAAAAATAAATAAATAAAAGACATCAATAGATTTACCGTTTGTTTGTAAGAGGTCGTAACATGCCACTGGTTGACATGTAATTTATCAGTTATTTATTTCTGTTATCATTCCATATGTTCATTTGATCTAAGTCGGTTTTTTTTTCTAAGCTTTTTTTTGTATTAAATGTTACTCGCATATGCAAATTTAGTATCTATGTCTTGTAACAAACATGCCCTACAGATTCAGCCAGAGTGAACTTTTAAGTGCATGTATCTTGCATTTAATCCTTGTACCTATGCAATTCTATGCTCATTAATACTTTATTATTTATTACTAAATATGGTTAATGTATACATCATGCCGCTGGTCGGTAATGTACATGTCATAATGTATACATCATGCCGCTGGTCGGTAATGTACATGTCATAATGTATACATCATGCCGCTGGTCGGTAATGTACATGTCATAATGTATACATCATGCCGCTGGTCGGTAATGTACATGTCATAATGTATACATCATGCCGCTGGTCGGTAATGTACATGTCAGTATTTTATCTTTATAAAATGTATACATCATGCCGCTGGTCGGTAATGTACATGTCAGTATTTTATCTTTATAAAATGTATACATCATGCCGCTGGTCGGTAATGTACATGTTAGTACTTTATCTTTATAAAATGTGATCAAAGGTACGCTTTTGCTCGTTTTACTTTCTTTAAAACAACACGTCCTTATTTCCACGATGTGTGTGTGTGTGTGTGTGTGTGTGTGTGTGTGTGTGTGTGTGTGCGGAATGATGTATGAGTAGTCATTTAGCGTGTGGAATCTCTCTCTCCACACACAGCAAACCATTTTCAGGATAGTGCAAAAAACAAGTGAACGCAGTGACCTACATATACTACCTAGAACTGGTTATATATATATATATATATATATATATATATATATATATATATATATATATATATATATATATATATATATATATATATAAGAATGTCCAGTCATGCGACAATCCATATATAAATTGTTTCACCAAGAAATTAAATACCATTTAGTTTATGATTTTAAGTCAGTTCTACGGGTCTGTGAGAAAAATAATTGACAAGAACCTTCAAGAAGCTCTGATTTTCATAAATACTCTCTCTCTCTCTGTCTCTCTCTCTGTCTCTCTCTCTCCACGCGCTTTTCTCAGTGAACCATTACCTTCAACCTCTTTCTTCTTCACGTTCACATTCTAAGACGGTATAAACTATACAGACAGACGGATCGACATACAGCTAAAGAAATATAAACTGTTGGAATTGTCATCAGTTGTTTATATGATAGGTTTATCAAAGCACGGGAAATGTATGTTTTTGGAGAGGGTGATGCTAACATATAAACGAATACATGTCGTTGACGTGCATTGCAATCTTAAGGTATGAGCGATTAAAGGGAAGTAACTCCGATACCGCAGTTGATTCATCATAACGAAAGCCCAGAGCTCTGAAGACAGGACATAACTATTTTTTTATTTATTTATTTTTTTATAGAGATGTAACTAATGATGTACAAAATGAAATATCTTTAGCTGAGTTCTGGCTAAAATCAATGGCTTAACTATGTTTTTTATATACCTCATAGTATCAGAACCTGTGCGCCTGTGTCATTTTACCTGTAATCTGTGCGCCTGTGTCATTTTACCTGTAATCTGTGCGCCTGTGTCATTTTACCTGTAATCTGTGCGCATGATTTCGTCTTATTTCGGCACAATGTTTTCCTGATTTGGTCTACTTCCGTTAATGCTGTGCAACATTTTGTTGTTTCTTTTCCTACATATATTGTCATAAAGACCGGGAAAAAGTCGTACACATTTACCGGAAGAAAGATAATTCAGGTGCACAGATTCCGATACTGTGTACTTTCTACTCTCCCTCGTACTGACAGATAAAAGAAAGAAATTATTCATCAATGTATTTTAAAAGTCAAGAGGCTTTTCTTTATCTCAGTAACTTCTTGTTCCACTTCAGATCTTTTCTGTTTTGATATTGATGCGGCACCAGAACACCAAAGCAACTGAGAAATTGTATGTTTATAAAACAACAATATCTGGCAGACTATTGATATATTAGCTGAGTAAATCCCGAATATATGAAAATACTTTTCACAGGAGAAATCAATGGTGCAAGTAAGATATTATATATATATATATATATATATATATATATATATATGTGTGTGTGTGTGTGTGTGTGTGTGTGTGTGTGTGTGTGTGTGTGTGTGTGTGTGTGTGTGTGTGTGTGTTACGCACTTCTTGTAACAGGTGTTCGATTTTGGTTGGTTATCGTTATCTAGAGTATGATCGACCTCGGTGTTATTGCCCGGATCGAGTAAATAATAAAATAAAATGTGAAATTTTATAGATGGGATCAATAGAGATCTGAGCAGATATATAGAACAGAATAACACGAGCAGTCATACATGAAATATAACAATTTAATCAATTACATAAAACAAAAAGAATGAATGGTACATAACATTTGAAATATACAATTCTTTTAGAAATCAATTACCGAATTTCAACAAAATGTAATTAGCCGATCTGTTTATATCGATTGACTTAGTTCATCATGGAATCAAGTGAACAAATTGAATCAATTGCCCAGCATGCCTGCATAACCTTGTCATTGCTGGTCACTCCTAATTCAACGTTGCTGACAAGTCAGGGCTGATGTTCTCCCCTTTTTGCTTCTCTCTCTCTTATCCAGCCTCTTTCGGTCACCACACTTTGTATGGGATGCCTCTTATTTCTACCCTCTACGTTGATACGTATATGTGTATCGAGGGATGGGTGGATAGGTAGGTAGATAGGAAGGTAGGTAGGTGGATAGGTATGTGGATGGAGCTTTTTTTCCCTTTAAAATAGACAAGAAGCAACCTGAATATTCTGTCAGATTTCCTTCTGGCGAGTTGAACATTAAGCCACTCTCGTTACATCAGATATTGTCCTATCGGAATTCAAACAGATACCAAAGGCTATCTGGTCAGGCCAAACCTGATAGTCGATAAACAAACCTAGTTTCAGAAGATAAATGTACTTCCTAAAGGCTATTTCATCACTAACTCACTCTAACATCACACGAGACATAACAGTTTCAGTCCACGTCTTAATTATACAAATGAATTAATGAAATTCCCTTTATGGCTTAACTACATTAGTGGCAGTGAATACTCACTTAACTCTTTAGCATACATAATTCATATCATTTAAGACATGTAAATTCCCACAGATTCTCACAACTTGTATAAAATAAAGTAATGTATGAAATTCTTAGACTACATGATTCCTATAACAAACAAGTCGACAAATTCAAACAATTCGTCAAACTCATATAAAGAAGATTGTTGTACGAATGCAGACAAATGAATTCAAACAAATAGTTATACTCATATCAAGAAATTGATATACGAATTTAAACAAATAAATTCAAACAAATAATTATATTGATATCAACGAATAGCATGAGATTGATGCAAATACCTTGTGCTTTCAAGACTCACTCGCTTCTACCGTCAGAATCGTGTCCCTCAACTTCCAGACACCTGTCCCATGAACAATTGTTTATACGAGAGAATTTCGCCTTATTCTGCTCGGAGTCAAGATCTTTCGACCTTTTGCAGGGACTTGTACTAATTAAATTCTTCGATGTGGAATATTTAAAACACGAAATTTCTTCTGGGAAACACACCCCTTATTTAGCGTAGCCAATCAGGTTTAAACATATCTACCGCCTTTTATAAATACACCCCCATCGTAGTTAGCATAACCCTTCAGATTTCGCGCTATTTAAATAACCGATTCTGGAAAATTTCAAAAGATGACACTACTTCAACTGGCTTTACAAATAGTCTCTGCATCCTCTCAACTTTGACATTTTTGATACCTAGACCCCAAAATGACCTTTCCTGTCCGACCGTTATACAACGAATGTTTAATTAAGAATCAATCTCGCCCCAAACAGGCACATTAAAACCATCGCAGTCTAGCGATTTAATACGGTACCATTCATCATCAATCTAATTAATTGTTATGTGCCAAACTAATGCGCTCTACAGAAATACTTCGACAGAATTTTGCACCCTTACAATATATATATATATATATATATATATATATATATATATATATATATATATATATATATATATATATATATATATATATATATATATATATATATATATATATATATACACACTCAAAAGCACGCCAAGTCCACGCGCGTACCAGGTGGTTAGTTTGTATGACCTGGAAGAAAACAAAAACCAAACAAACAAAAACGACCCTGCAGCCATTTGCTTACACCATCAAATGAATACAGAAAAATACATAGGCATCTTTATGTCTGTAAGAAAATTGCATTTTTTTCCTACATAAGCTACCGGTACAAGTCTCGATTAACGAGTTTAAGGTGTCTCGCTAATGTAGGAAGGAGAAAGAAATGTGTACAGTCAATAAACTGTCAATATTATCGTTATGTTTATTTGCTCCAAACGTCACGCAGTCAGGAGGATTTGTATATTAGCTGCAGGAGGATCTTATCTGGAATATGATTTCACAAGCAGACAACAATACCTGCAAGCTTCGTTACTAAAATGATGTACTCGCCATGTTCATGCTGCTGTTCATATATATTGGTGGAATGTCGAATGTAATTAGTGTACATTTCTGCCATTGGTACATGTCGATTTTCACTCTTACCTGTACGGTACCGACCCCCGACCCCGTCTTTCCGTTATATATATATATATATATATATATATATATATATATATATATATATATATATATATATATATATATATATATATATATATGTATATTCCTTTTCGGTACATATCATCGAGGATTAATATGATGTAAACATTATTTTAGGCAAATTGTATTGATTATCAGTTTTCCCATGTTAATATGAGAATGACAAGTTTTGTTGTGGGATTTTAGATTTCATAGAAAACCACAGAAATATCAGAGTCATTTTAATTGTTTTGCGTTTCTTTGTTCTGACGCTCTTCGTGCCTGTATCAAGGGAACCTGAGGTGGATGGTTTTGCCCTCCTTATTTCACCCACATTGGTGAACCTAACTTATAAGAGATCAAAGATCTTCTTACTTTTAAAAAAGTAAGTTTGATTTAGATACTTATGACCTCCGTTTAGAGCATCCTCCACAAAATGTTCATCTCTTTTATGAAATAGTTCTTTCGGGATTCCTGTCTGTTACGCATCAGCTTTCATTTTCCTTCTGAAGAAAAAGACGAGTACCAATCATATTGATGAAAACGCAGATCTATGTGGTATCATCACATTCACATTACCTCCTTCCATTTTCTTAAATGCCAAGTTTGAGGATTTGATTTGATCCGTGTGTTTTTTTACGAAAAGGCGGAGATTATGTGATCCTTTCAGTTCGGACGTGCGTTTGTGCAAGCGTACGTGCGTGCGTAAGTGATGTCATGCAACTCATCCTAGACCGTTTAAGATAGAGACTTAAAACCTGGGATTGTGATGGGGGGGGGGAGGTAGGTAGGTGTGTACAGCGATTTTAGAATTTTGATAATTCGTGTGAGTAATTACTGACCCAAGTATCAAGTATCAGATGGGGGTTTGAATGGGGAACCCCCGGGTCATGCCCTGGGAATATACCGTTGTGGATACAGTAGTAGAACCTGGGTTACAACTTAGATACTATTCATATTTTCACGTACTGTATGCACTTACAGGGCGTGGATAGACTAATTCTGATGTGCAACTGCCTACGGCCCCAGGATCTATTCTTACCCTCGGGGACTTGACCCTAAGGGCACAGATTTTGGGGATTGGTGAAACAAAGCGAGGAACGCAGGTATATGTGTTTTACAAATGCTCTAGTTTCAAATAGAGTAGGTTTGTTTCAACAGCCTTCCGTTGCAAGGGAAGCAACTCGCTGTAATGCGCGACGATTATATTCATAAGAGTAATTGTTCTATTCAAACCCTAAACACTGCTGTTTACCTTTAACCGGTAATTTTATTATATATTTATATATATAATATATATATATATATACATATATATATATATATATATATATATATATATATATATATATATATATATATATATATATATATATATATATATAACATATATATATATATATATATATATATATATATATATATATATATATATATATATATATATATATACATATATATACACACACACACACAAGATCATTGGATGGTTACGATAGCATAGGGGAAATTAAGGCATAAAAATAAAAACAAATACGTTTAACACCTCTCTATCCCTCCCTCCCTCTCTCTGTCTGTCTGTCTCTCTCTCTCTCTCTCTCTCTCTCTCACACACACACACACGCACACGAACGGTGGCCTAAATTGCCAATAAAGCTTCAGTCAATCTTGCATGCGCAAAGCATAAACAGATCATAGAGTCGATGGCTGATTCATTGTTACATCAAATGAGCGAAAGTAGTTAACTCAGCTGCAAAACAATGGAGAGGTTAAAGAGATTTAATAGTGCATTTAGATATGGGCACATTTACCAGGTTTCAGATAAATTTCGTATTGGCATGTCTGCATTCAAAAACCAAAGACGTGGAAACAAATTTGTTAACCAAGTTAAACATCTGTATATTTATCATGAAATTCATATGACAAGCCAAGGACGAACTCTGCACATCTAAACGCACCTGTAGAACTCCATTACTTACTAGTAAATGTTAAACTATAAAACCTTGTGATTGTATACCTGTAGAACTCCATTACTTACTAGTAAATGTTAAACTATAAAACCTTGTGATTGTATACCTGTAGAACTCCATTACTTACTAGTAAATGTTAAACTATAAAACCTTGTGATTGGATAGCATGTATATTCCAGCTTCAACGCCTTTCGTTTACCCGGATCCAAAGTTTCGATCACTGCAGACCTTTCGGTCCCTTCTTTGAAGAATTTTGAAAATGGAAGTCAAGGGCCTCATTGCTCAAAAACAGAGAGTCAAAAATATAGGAAACTTTAGACTAAATTGTAACAATATATAGTCCAGGACCAGAAAGTGGAGATCCTGAAAATAGGGACTCTCATTATGGCAAATTCTGATAAAAGATATGTATCGAGTATATTCTGGAGGAAATGATGGATCTGTGTAATTTATTGGTAGAGCATCTGGGACTGTATGATAATGTATAGTAGAGGCTCAGATTTTACGATAATGAAGAAAAATCTTTAGTCTGCATGTTCTATTATTCTAAATTTCTGACAAGATTTAAAATGTTATTTTCCAATTAAGTAATAGATAGATAGAGAAATTAAATATACAAATGACAACTGAAATTTAATAATAATAATAATAATAATAATAATAATAATAATAATAATTTACCTCTTTTCTCAAATATGGTTACTTTGTACAGACAGAGAGAGACAGATACAGACTAGCAGACTGCGCTTGTCAAATAGAAAGGAGAAAAAAAAAAATGATATAAGGGCAATAACTCGTCAATTACTATCCACATTCCAATACGTTCTAGGCACAATTTTTTTTTTTTTTTTTTTTTGTTAACTTATATTATACCAGGACTTTCTTAATACTAAAAAACAAAAGTTAAATTACAAAAACAAGAGGAAAAAAATAACAAATGCAAAAAAGTAAAAAAATTCAATTCAATATGCACTCCCTGGTTTTGGATCACTACAAAATATTTTCACTTATTGATCGATATTTTCTGCGCAGGTAAATAATAAAATTTGAGTTTTTTTCCTCGGAAAATTTACATATTAGTATTTTCCGCTGATTTTTTGTCTAATCTCTTAAATAATTATCGACCTTTGTCTTTTGTTAAGCCTATCTATTTTCGTGTACTCAAATTAGACAAATTTGGTCGGATGAGTACAGGTAGGTAGAATAATCTCTATGCAGAGAGAGAGAGAGAGAGAGAGAGAGAGAGAGTAATTATTAATTAAACAAATGTAATCATGGTCGGTCATTGCCAAAAGAAGTCAGGAACATCTTTAAAAATTAAATTCAAGAAAAACAGTTTTAACTTACAATATATTTGTTGTGAAAAATGACCGACATTTTCAATTATATTTCCTACCTACAATACACAATAGCAACGTTTAATAAATCGGTTGAATGTATTGACGTTTTGACGTGGCCTCGATGCGATCCACACATACACACTCTTACATACAGACAAGAAAACTCTTGCTCAGTCGCAAGACAATCAGTGGCCTCGATGCGATCCACACATACACACTCTTACATACAGACAAGAAAACTCTTGCTCAGTCGCTAGACAATCAGTGCAATCTTTTGAGAGAATAGGCAATTTGTCTTAGAATCGAATACTTTCTTAGAATCAAACGCATTTCTAAAAGTAAGGAATAATTAGCATGTTGTTTATCATGAAAATTGATTATATACTGAGGGTGCTATAAATAGAGAATATGTGTTAATATTTAAACATTAAGCATGCATTTTATACTATTTCATTTTATAAAGACTACCATTTTGGAACGGTTTAACATCTGCAACATCTTCAGGTATTTTAATGTTCTCTAATACTTTGTTCTTAACACTGTGATTGCACCTAAAGTGATCTAATGGGAGCTATTTATTTTCATAATAATAATGAAATGCCTGAAAATAAATAGAAGACTGGTGATGAGCATTCTCTTAACATTCCATTTATTCTTTTGAGGAGGTAATATAGAATTATGCAAAATCTCACACACAAAAAAGCAAAATATTGTAATTTGCTATACAGGATTATGACCTTGCTATACAACGTACAGCCTTTTCTTGTACAGTTATCAACTTACTGTATAATTCGCGAGATGAGGCAAAATAATGGCAATGTATTGCTTTGTTCTCCGATAACTGCTGATTTTCCAATATAAACTTGAAAATTATTTTCCTAAAGCGAAAAATGAAATCGAAATGTCTAAAATATACAAGAAACATTTTTAAATATCGAATATGCTGCTATGGCCTTCTTTAGTGCTACCAAATTAGAAACTTTGTGTCAATGCAAATGCTGGATAAAATCAAACAATGAGAGATAATGAAAAAAGAAATGTAGTATATTAGTGGCGGCTCCTTAGTAGAAATCGGTTCAGTAGATGTGAAAGGCTATTTTTAGACCATTTCCAACCCCAAAACTCTCAGAAGCCTTCAAAATGTTTTCGTGCACCAGCCAACCTCCCCATGGGCCGGAGCAAAACGCTCTTTATCAAGCCGGCCGACTCAGACTGGGAGTTTTACAATGCAGCCGTGCCTCTCACTAACTATAAAAGTGTCCTATTTTGACCTAATAAAACTCTCACACAATGGAAGGCCAACACTACGATATACAGCGCAGAATGTTCTAATCATCACATCAGCCGAAGTTTACTCATCTAGAAGTGATACCAGCCCGTCTATTCGAAACCGTTGAATCCTAAACTTCTCACCGCGAGTATTTCGGTTCCTAAAGCTTCACAGAAATTTAAAATTAAAACCAAACTAACAGTTACCTTCAAAGTCTAGCATGAACAATGGTATGCATAGTTTCTCTTCCAGTACACATATAGGACTCACGGTACTAATTCAGCTCCCATAGTAAACCTATGTAAACACCATGATATTAAAAATTCAATAACTTTAGATTTCTAAATGCTCATGATCAAACTTATATTTCTCAGTATAGATCATCCTTGATGCAAGCTGCTGTGTGAAGGAAAGCATATGAACCACGGCATCTTGAATTTTTGTATCTACGTGTGTTTAAAACATGTGTTTTCAATTCTGTATCTAAAGAATCAGGTGCTAATTTCAGTAATGAGTGTTCCACAGTCAAGTTTGTAAAAGGACAGAAATTGCATCAATAGAACATTGTTTCTAATTTTTTCAGTTACACATAGGATAAGCTCTCAAAAGATTCTTTTTACTAAAATGTAACTTGTCACTATCAGCCATATCATGGCCAGCCAAACCCATATATACTCTAATTTTATATTCACCCATTTCTAGACTGATTCCCATTTTCCCATATAATTAGTACCGTGAGTCCTATATCCACTCTTGATTTACTTGACAGACCTATGTATAGTAGTAGAATGCATAAGTAAACAGTGTACAGAGTTCTGCTTGTCAAAGATCACATTAGTGAATATTAACTTATATTGCAAGTTCATGTAAACCAACAATAGCAATGGTGCATTTCAGGCAACATTTAAGTATTTGAGCTTCCTTTCAGAAAATCTGAAGAAAAAAAAAAAGTTAAATAAATATGTCTATCCAAGAGTTACCTTGTTTGCTATCACCATTTATCTCTCTTCAATTTAAGATTGAATTATATTATCATTCTTGTCATATTATGCATTGAATGTGTAACAGGTCAATGTGGCCATCTATGGTGACTATAATTACTCAATAAATGGTAAATTGTTTAACACGTACTAAAATGTACATATTTGATTGCATAGATATTAACCAATATGCAAAATAAACCATCCTACACAGTCAAATCTGCACACTCTACACCGCCCCTTTCATGTCAACAGTTGACATATCTGAAAGTGTTTTTTAATTTTCCACTGAAAATATTTCTGGGGTTGACAAAAGGTATTCAATTTGCTTATAATTCACAAATATAACCAGACTTTTGCATCTACAGTAACTTAACTGTACATGCATACGTGGGAACCACTGTAAGGCTGTAGTTCTATATAGGACTCAAGGACTCATGGTACTAATTCAACTCTTGTAGTAAACCTATGGAAACATCATCATATTAAAATTTAAAAATCTGTACATTTCTAAATGCTCAAGATCAGATCTATATTTCTCGGTGTAGACACATCCTTGATGCAAGCTTCTGTGTGAAGAAAACTACATGAGCCACCGCATTTTTTTTTCTACATGTGTTTTCAATTCTGCACCTAAAGAAACAGGTGCTAATTTCAGTAATTAGTGTTCCAAAGTCAAGTTTGTAAAAGGACTGAAATTCCATCAATAGAACATTGTTTCTAATTTTTGCAGTTACAAATAGGATAAGCTCTCAAAAGCTTCTTTCAACTAAAATTTAACTTTTCATTATCAACCAATCATGCCAGCCAAACCCATATATACTCTATTTTATGTTCACCCATTTCTAGACTCGTTGCCATTTTTCCATATAATTAGTGTCGTGAGTCCTAAATTCGGCACCCTCTCCCACCATAACTGCTACGCGTCACGTGACTGGATCCTCAGCAAATCCCACTTTAGAAGCTGGAAAGGGATTGGATATATTTAAAAGCTGTCCAATAAAAACTGATCTTTCGAATCGGTTTAGGAGCGGGAGGTCTCTGTGTCACGTCTTTAGCACTTTTCAGCTGGAGTTGCATTTGCACAGACAATTAAATATTTGTATACATTGGTCTCTGCTGTAGTCAAACGAAAAGGGCGGGATGATATGACCCTGTTAAGCCCAAACGAGACTCATATATTACCGGGTACTTCCAATATGGCTGCGTCCAGTGCCGTTGATACACACAGAAACAGTGTGATTGACTCGAATCACAAGTAGCTACTGTATATCCTAAAATGTGTATGGAACATAGCAGCAGTTGAAAAAGTCCAGCAACAGCGGCGATGTATCGTTCTGCTTGCAGCGAGTATATACCCATCTTTGCGACACCGTTGTTCGATTTATCTAAATAACCCAGTGAATAAACCAATAGATGGCACACACACTTTACATCCTGTTCACGAGTAAATGAGTAAATGAGGACAATGGCATAAGGCGTGAGGCCTTGGAAGGCCTAAAATTCGATTTTGGGAAGGAATGCAGATTTAAGCAAATCTAAAGTGCTATATTCAATTAACTTAAAGATTAACTCTCTCTCTCTCTCTCTCTCTCTCTCTCTCTCTCTCTCTCTCTCTCTCTCTCTCTCTCTCTCTCTCTCAGTATGGAGACACCAAACAAAAATTCTCCTTTGATTTTTAATATGATATCCTTGTGGCTGTGGAAGACTGCCATATTAAAGAATTTCTCTTTTTATTTCTTCTTACAGGTTAAAGCATCTAATTTTGTTGAGAGTCTTGAAGCGTTTAAACAAAAGTCGACAATTGTATTAAAATGTTGATAATGTAATGGTGATGAGTTCACTATATCATACTTTTTAGAGACAATGTTGTTTTCTGGCTGCTGTCTACCTACAAAAAGAACTATACCCATCTATCATGAAACCCGAATAGGAAGAAATAATTTACACGTCCCTGGGATTTCGTATTATTCGCTGTGGAATTTATATGGCCAATTAGCCTGTTTCATCTTCATTATTTATACCTATGCTTTTCTTAGAAAGGTCTTCTATGGAAACTTGATATTTATGATCGATGAACGCAAACACGAAGCAAATGCTGTAATTGCTTGCATGATTGCGTGTAGAAGACACGGTTATGAATCATTGATACTATTCATTGATCTAATGTAGTTATTAACAGTACGGATATCTATTTTGGGTCTTTAGAAACTCGTTCTTGATTGTTTCTAAGCATGCTATTCTTAAATCAAGTTGCCTTTCTACACTATTGACGCGGCAATGGCGCTTATCGTATTAGGTCTAGACAAATTTGGTCGATCAGTCCAGAAGTGCGTTGAGACAATCCGAACAAGAGTCCAATGAAGGGACTGACGCTCTACTGTGTGAAAAGAATTTCCAGGAATTCAAGATAAAACCATTTCTTCCTTTTAACTGCTGAGTGTTGAAACCATCTCATATATTCTTCAGCGATAACAAGAATATCAAATTAGCTGCTTTGGTGGAAATATTGGATGTCAGATCGACACCATTTTCATTTAGGATAAAGTAGACACCATTTTAAGTTTTTTTGGTGAAACCCCCATGTCATAATGATCACCCATTCAGGGGTGCGGTGACAACAAGATTTAAGACAGCCGTCGTGACAGCCATATTGGATGTACGACTAGCACCATTTTCATTTAGGACCAACTAGGTATCATAAGAAGCCTATTGGTGAAAACCCCATGTTGATATAGCCATCCATTTGTGAGGAGTTGACATAACAATATTTTCAAGACAGCCAACATGGAGGTCATATTGAGGGTTAGTCATTTTCATTTAGGACAAACTAGACGCCATAAGAAATCTTCTGATGAAAACCCATGTCAAAATGACTTTCCATTTAAGAGGAATAGCGAAAACGATATCTTCAAGATAGCCATGTATTGGACATGAGATCAGCACCATTTTAAGCTAGAATCAACAAAACATCATAAGAAGTCTTTTAGTGAAAATCTTATGCTGATACGACCATTTGTTCAGGAGAAGTAGTGAAACAAGATTGTCAAGCTGGCCACTGTGGCAGCCATATTAGACATCAGATCGGCACCATTTTCATTGAAGACTAACTAGACACTATAAGAAGTCTTTTGGTGAAAATACCATGTCAATATGACTTTCCAATCAGGAGAAGTAGTGATGAAAAAAATTTCAAGATGACTGATGTGGCGGCCATATTAAACCTCAGATCGGCAACATTTTTAAGTAGGACCAACTAGACATCATAAGAAGTCTTTTAGTGAATATGACTTCTGCTCAGGAGGAGTAGCGATAACAATATTTTCAAGATGGCTGCTGTGACGGCCCTATTGGATTTTAGATCAGAACCATGTTCATGTAGGACCAACTAGACATCATAAGATGTCTTTCAGTGAAAACGTCATGTTTATACGACCATACATTCAGGAGAAGTAACGATAACAATAACAAAATTTTCAAGATGATTGATGTGATGGCCATATTGGCCGTCAGATCAGCACCATTTTCATTTGAGACCAACTATTCATCGTAAGAAGTCTTTTGGTGACTTTCTGTTCAGGAAGAGTAGGGATAAAAAGATTTTCAAGATGGCTGCTGTAGCGGCCATACTGGACGTCAGATCGGCACCATATTTATTTAGACCCAGCTAGACATCATGAAAAGTGTTTTAGTGAAAGCCCCATGTTGATGTAATAGTAGCAGCAATAAGAAGATTTTCAAGATGGTCAATGTGGCGGCCATATTGGAACTTATATCGGCACTATTTTCATTTTGGACCAACTAGACCTTATAAGAAGCCTTTTAGTGAAACTCCCATGTTGATATGACCATTCATTCTGAAGGAGTAGCGATAACAACATTTTCTAGATGGATTCCGGGACTTCAAGATTTTCAAGATGAGCGATGTGGTGGCCATATTGGATGCCTGAGCAGCACCATTTTCATTAAGGACCAACTAGACCTTGGGATGAATGTGTGTTTAAAGTTTCATGGAAATCCTCCAATTAGATTAGGAGAAGTAGAGATGTAAAGCTGTGCTAACGGATGGACAGACGACGGACGACGAACGAAAGACCATCCCATAATCTCTTCTGGTCTATGACCAGTAGAGCTAACAAATCACTCAGTTCTGAACTAACTTTTGTAACCCAAAGGCACGTTCTTGCGTACGAGCTAAAATAACTTTGGTTCCAACATAAAGAAATTTTATTTTTTATCGTGCTCTAATTAATTACATGTTGTTTTTTATGTTCTGTTTTTTTAAATTTAAATTTTAACATAAAATACAACGTTTATCCACTCTGTTCTTTTAATTCACGGTCGAGTTTCTTGTCAGTAAGACAAGCTTCGCATTTCGTCTAAGAGACTTCTACCTTTTTTGAAAGAAAATCTCCGCCCCGAAAACTAAATGGTCAGTCCCTAACACGTATCGTATGCACAAACTCTGGCAATACCCATGGTCAAGTCAACAGTACAAAAGTTTCGCTTTGTTAGGTGCAAGTTCCGATATCCTGGTGGACTCAAGAGTGAATGTACGAGGAACATCTCTGTATGCAGCGGCCGCGAGATCAAACCCACGCGGTGATTTTTTTTTTGTTTGATTTTTTGATTTTGTCAGTACAAACGTCTGAATGATCACCAGACGTGAAATATATTTCAGCTAGCCACACTAAAAAGAAAGAAAGAAAGACGGAAGGAACACAGAGTTGAATCAGATAAAGTAACGGATCATTCGGTCTTGGAACACTAATACTACTTCCGGGTGTGCTCCACGAATGAAGTTGCGTGTTCATCTTAGAACTTGGTTCATTAATTTTATGGGGTTTTTTTATTTTAAGTCGACTAATTTTATAGTTGTTTTTATTCCGAATTAATGTGAAGAAACTCAACTGGTTTTAAGAGAGAGAGAGAGAGAGAGAGAGAGAGAGAGAGAGAGAGAGAGAGAGAGAGAGAGAGAGAGAGAGGAGGGAAGGAAAGAGAGACGCTTGAAGTTTGCACAAACTTTACATCGAAATGAGATGATGGTCTAGGCTCCTGTTATAAAAATGTGTAAGATTCATATCTTATCGTAGTGTGTATTGAAAACAACGAGATTTAAACTGCAGGATGTGTAAGATTCATTTCTTGTCAATGTATGTATTGAAAACAACGAGATTTAATCTGCAGGATGTGTACAATTCATTTCTTGTCGTAGTGTGTATTGAAAACAACTAGATTTAAACTGCAGGATGATGCAGTGCTCCCGTGTAGTGCAAATTTTAGTACATCTTTGAGGGAAGATACATACGGTTCTGTATGTTTATGTGTGTGTTTCATGGATAGCGTACTCGTTCTGGATGCCTCAGAGTTCGACGTTTATTTCCAGGCGCTGTTACCTGCCTGTGGACGGTAGTGGAACTAAGTTCCTGTCTCTTTTATGCCAATCCCCTCATCTACTCCCACCCCTACCCTCAGTGGAAACAAAGGCGGCTGACCTCTTTGAAATCGATCTTTTTTCACAATGTTGTTGTCCTCGGGCCGCCGCCAAATGTGCGCCTATATTTTATGTGATAGGTTCGTAACCGTAATGATAATTTATACATTACTAACCTTTGAAGAAAATGAAAAAGTGAAGAAGAAAGAACAATAAACAATGGACTGTCAGATATTTGTCAACACTTACAAATGTTCAATATTCCGTCGTAAGCACACCGTTCATTTTCATATATTCTGTGTTCTCTCTCTAATGACAAAACGAAGACCAACTGTAGTTATTTTTTTTATTTTTTTTTTTAGTTTACTGCAAAATATTTTATGAACAAGAAACAGCATTTTATAAAAGGCAAAATGAGCAATTATAAATATTATGTACCCTGTGTAATCATCATCGTTACACATTTATAGAGAAATATGGATATAAACAACTACATTACATAAATAAAGCACGCAATAGCCAATGAGACAGTTTGATACAGACATACACAGGAACAGACAAATATATTTACAGATTCAATCGGAAAGATACCTAGGAAGCCATGCTGTGTAGATCGATTAACACGGAACTAAAATACACGTTAGTGTTCACAATCATTACGTAGTTACAAAAACTGATTTAAATACTATATATACATGTGCATATGTACCATGTACAATAATGTGAGATTCTGAACAGCACTTTCTTTGATAATTATATTATCTACAGTTGGGAAACTGAATTCCGATACATAATAAAGTCTTTTTAAGAAACGTTCGTACCCTGAACAAACCGGGATAAAGATTCATGTAAAACTAATCACTGTGTGCTATATGTGGATCATACTGTAATGAACGCTCTTCCAGCGCCGTTGAAGATATGCAGATGCAAGGAGATTAGGTATTTCAACTCTATTCCAATTTCACTAACAATCTTATGTTTCAACTCTGGTATTGTTCCTAGAGCCGTAACAAGATTGGACATTTGCGGGACATTTTCTGTTGACCTATCAATTAGTCAATCAAACTGCAGCTTGCTGAATCCTCAAAGTGAATCTTCTAATTTGGTAAACACTGATAAAAAACTAAAATATCAGAGACTCTCTCGAATATCGATGTGGAAAATGGCTGACTCTTCTAGTGCTAGGGCGATCGCAAGCAGAAATAATAATAATAATAATAATAATATTATTATTATTATTATTATTATTATTATTATTATTATTAATAGTTTATTTTTTTGAGGATAATACGTTTCTTCTGAATCAACCAATTTTATATGAAGTCCTCAATAATAGAATATTAAAATATAAATGCGTATAAATGTAACGTATATGTACAAATAAAACTCTTACTTACTACAGTACGTGACAAACTCACGTGTAATCATAAAATATACATACACACATTAGATCAAAACATACACAAGATATACATGTAGGTTTGGGAGATAGAAAGGTGTTGGGCTATCCATGTTAGGTATCTCAATTTGTTTGAGCTATGGCATAATCAGAAAGAAGAAATTAAATTTCTGAAGCGCGTTCTTAAAAATAGAGAGTGTTGGTGTTTGTTTAATATCATTGGGAATGACATTCCACAACACTGCTGTAGAATGTGTAAAAGATGTTTTGTACAGAGTCGTTTTGAATTTAGGCAAATGAAGATAGAGTACAAAGTAGACCGACGATTGTGTGAATGGATATTGGAGGCTGGAATTATGAGATTATTGATATATTGTGAAGCCATGTTATGAAAAGATTTATGTCAAAATAGCTTTAAAGTACTTTACTCTGTGATTAAAAGGCAACCACTGTAAATTAACGAATAAATGAGAAGATGGATAGTCTTTTCTTACAATAATTCTAACGACACGAAGACAGTCTCTTCATAAAGACTATTCTGAAGGATTTTATAAAACAAGCGTTTTTTTTTATTTTCCCACGATCAATGCCTGTCAATAATCACACCTGAAAGTTATTGACTTTCTATGCTATTTAATTCAGTTCCGTGAATAAATATATTGATATCCTCTAATTTCTGTATTCTTTGCCTTGTTCCACTTGTCATACAGTTTGATCTTTCTGTGTTTAGTTGCATTGTGTTGGTTTAGCACCACAGTAAAACAGCATCAACCTCCTGTTGTAAATTTTGTTCAAGACAAGGGATCGTATCACTCATGGCATGTAAGGTTGTGTCATCCGCAAGAAAAGATCAGTTTCAGTGGCATTCATATTAAGTGGTAAATCATCAATGAAGAAGAGAAAGAGCAAACGGCAAAGAAATCAGCCTTAATGGACTCCACTTTTGACGTATTGTAAAGAAGATGCAGCATTGGCCACAGAAACACACTGTTGCCTTCCTGTTAGGAAAAAATCAAACCAAGCTGCAGAATTATTACTGATTTTGTATGACTTGTGTTTTTTCATCAGTATTTCATGATCTACTAAATCAAACGCTTTTTAAAAATCTAAATAAATTACTATGATTATTTTCCGTCATCTGTAACTGCTAGCTATGTATCAATCAACTTTGTGAGGGCAGTTTGGCATGAATGCCTTTCTCTGAAACCTGATCGTGAGTTATGTAGAAGATTATATTTCTTGAAAAATCTGCGAAGATGAAGGGCGATGTGTTTTCAGAAATTTCAGATAAAGTTGGTAAAATAGGTCGATAATTGTTTGCTGACGATCTTTCACCTAGTATAAAGACTGTCGACCCTTGGGCTTATTTCAGATTAGCTGAAAAGAGTCCCATATCAATACTTGTATTTATCAAGCTAGCAATAGAAGGGGCAGCAACTTGAGCTGATAGTTTTAATATTTTTGGTGAGATTTCATCTAGTCATGTTGCTTTGGTGCCATCGAGTTTCTCTAAAATATCAACATCTTGAACACACGTGTAAGGGATCAGGAATGATACAAGAGATGGAACTTTCGACTCCACAAAATCAATAAAGAGTGAAAAATGTTATATGGAAGAATGTTCTATAAATATTGAAGTGAATGATGTGAAAATATATTTATGTCGTTTGCAATACTAGTATATATTGGCTCTGTGCTAGTATAACTATCAATTTTTTATTCTGACGGGAAATCACGAACTTTCGAACTTTAATTAAAGTTACGAAAATGTTTTTATATTCTTCTACAGTCACATTTATTCTCAATTATTCTTGAAATATGACCCTTTTTAACTTTAGCGGTTACTTATGTTACAAAATTTCAGTGTTTTTGTAACTTGTTTGTTACGCTGTTTGTGACAGAAATCACGCAGTTTCATCGCTTCCTTTATTTCAGAGCTAAACCAGTCAGGTTGCATAATTATCTTGACCCTTTTACATTTAATTGGAGCATGCTGATTTAGGACTGCAAGAAAAAGTGCGGTCCAACGTTGTATATCAAGGTCTGGATTTATAAAAGTAGTTTGACAGTTACTTAGAGCATATTTCAAGTCGGTCAAAAAGGTATCTTCATGGAAACGGTTATAGAATTGGTACTGTATAGTGCTATGGGCCTTTTGAATGGTTTCCAGAGCATGCTTCTTGTAGCACATATTAGATTCTTGTCACTAACAGAATATGTTGGAACGAATATCTCGACTATAAATTCAGGGTGAGAATAATGAATGTGATCGATTAACGTCATCGACTTGTCAGTGACTCTAGTAGGAGACTGTATCATTTGAGTGAGATTATAGAATTGCATAAAATCATTCCATTTAATTTGCTAGTTAGAAGCAGTAGATAATTCATTTTTCAAATATCTCAAACCAATAGACGATAGCAAATTTGGAGTACGATAGGGAAAGCATAGAAGGATGGGCTAAGATGATGGTTGTTATTATATATATATATATATATATATATATATATATATATATATATATATATATATATATATATATATATATATATATATATCACTTCCTTCTTGTGCTCTTTCTTTCCGTTCCAAATGGTAACCATCTATGGAAAATGGGGTGATCATTGGTATTATTATTATTAAGAAATGTATCGCAGAGTCCTACATTGTCAGTCTGAGGTTATTGAATACAGTATGCATAAATTCATTTAGTTTTGGGTTTACATGCCGAATATTGAGATTTACTATATGTACACCCTTTTTCTTTAAAAGGTACTTTAGAAGAAGAATCAGATTGAGAGGTTTCCTGATCAAGACCGACTTGGGATGGACCGTGTCCATCAATATGTTCGGTATTACAGGCAATGTACCTTGATTGATATAAGCAAGTGATTTCGTGGTCAGTTGTAGTTAAGAATGCATATTTAAAGAAAGTGTTCACTTCCTGACATTTGCAGTTTAAAACGTTGCATTTTATCACAAATATTGGTTACAATATAAAACTGATTCCGGAGATTAAATATCATTAAAAACTGGTATGCCTTCTATAAGATATATGTACTGCGTGACAACACTATCTCTCTCTTTTCAACCAAGCAACCTAAATTAGCACATTGCCCCTATTTGACTCACTTGGACCGAGCTTCAGCAAAATTTTCATTAGCGTGTTCTATATCCATGGAGATCGCCATCTTTGAAGCAAAACCGAACATTGGATACAAGCGTAAATAGGATTGGTTCAGTTAATCCTAGGACGTCGTAATTCATTAGTTGGTCAGAGTTACATTGAAGTTTATTAAAATATGACGGTCATGGGACATTGTCTGATCATATCACGGCGCGTGAAACAAGTGGAATTTATGATTTTAATTACACTGGATTCAATTCGACTTTGGAAGTTCAAACAGACATTTCCAGAAGTCAGGAATTTAAGTCAGCTCATTCGCTCTACAGGCCCGAACTTATCGGCACAGAGGAATGAGAATTTTAAGTTGCGCTGAAATATTCTATATCACAGTTTCATATCGCATAACCCTCTTTTTTCAAACTGACTGCTAATATAGCGGGATATAGCTGAAGCATGTAAATAATGCAATTATCGAGCGCAAGAATTACACAACTTTTTATGAGAGAAGTTAGGCAGTGAATGAGCATGATAACAAAATAATTGTCGAAAGAAAGCTATTACAAAATTGTGCAAGAGGCAGAGTCTGCTCCACTCGTCCCTCCTCCCCATCCTCCTTTTGGTCTGAAGGCAGTCTCTAACGCAGCATTTATAAGTTTTCTCACTACTCGCTCCATGGCTGGCGAGCACTCTGTATAACAGGACACACCAAGTCGCCTGCAGAGCGCCTGGGCTTGCTCAACAGAAACAGGTCTTTGCGAACAGGAGCGAAGTTTCTGAACAACTAAAGTGTCATCGCGTAAGTCTGCGTGAGTACCAACAAGAATGACGGGAATATCTCCCATAATGCGTCTAACTTCCCGAATCCATTTGTGTTCCACATTTAAAAAGGAATTTGGTTTGATGACACTGAAACACACTGCAATAACATCTGCTCCTGGATAGAGAAGTCGTCTGATCTCTGCACTGGCACCCTGTAAGAGAAAGAAAAAAAAAGATTGTACAACGTTTTTTTAAATTGCAAACAATTCGTCATATATATATATATATATATATATATATATATATATATATATATATATATATATATATATATATATGTATATATATATATATATATATATATATATATATATATATATATATATATATATATATATATATATATATATATAATAGCTATTGATTGATTGTCTGCATTATGAAGACGAAGATTTAAGTGACGTGCTGTAAAACTGAAGATCAAAATGCTGACCCCAAATGCTGGTTGAACGGCACGCGGTACTAATTCCATTCATAAGTAAGCCTTTATTGGAAAGACATTAGCTTTCGATTTGTAAATTCTAATGATAAATTCTATATTTTACAGCATAGATCCACCTACATGACTTGCTTCTATTCTGCGTTAATCCATGTCTAAACTAAATCCGGTCTATTCATATCATTATTACAATCCTAAGTACACAATGTACTAGTGTGGCGTTGTAGGCTTAACGAAACAGTAAACCAGTCTATCCGAAAGTTCCTGTATTTGCCATTGTATACGTCAGCCATCATACCAGAGACATCTATAACACAATGTGCTATCAGGGACGGTTGGGGGCGTGTGTGGAGGGGGCTCGAATAATGAGCGCGAAACAACGGAAACGTTTCATACAGTAAGTTTTCTTTACGGTTAGATGGTTAAAATTATGCACTGGAAATGCTTACAATGCAGGAGTTTCCTGCTTCCGTGGGCTTCACGTCCTGAACCCACTTTCGGGGGATCCGTCCGCATAGACCCCTTGTCTACTTCTTTATCCACCCACCCCCAACGATGTTCCTGGATCCGCCAATGGTTATATATATCTCTGATCATACTGAAGTTGTACATGCCATCAAACAGTAGTGTCCGTTCTAAATGTTTTATTTCGCATTTACTTTTAGGTATCAACTGAATTACACTTCTACGCCATTTACAAATAGCACTATTAACTAGCAAGATATGTGTAAACTTAAAAGTCCACATAAATATATCCAGACTGATAACTTCAAATTTAAGAAAAAGAATAAAATCAGTAAAAATTAAAAGAAATCGATTGAAATACAGAAAAAGTAAATTCTGTTTACTAGACGGAAGTCAAGAAGAAAACATTCTTCATTTTTAGGAAACTTAATTGGCATGATTCTTATATCCGCATGATTAAGGCCTACGGTTATCTATTGTTCAAATGAATGCACTTTCGTGATTTTACATGCGGCCTAGACCACTTTTCCACTGAGAGAATATATTCAGTTTAATCTGGTCTTATCGTGCATCCAAATTCAAATTCCCAAATGTTATAATTTTAGAATTTCTCAAAAATAAAAAAATCTTGGAAAAGTTTAAGGGAAAATATCAGCAATAAATGTTAATATGCTATTTGCAATTATTATTTAGTCCCACAACTTGAATGGAATCATAACGGGATTTTATTCATAATCAAAATCAACGACAATCAAGAGGGATGAAAAAACGAGTAAATCACCCCTTCAAATGAGCAAACGACCCAAATAGCGGTTTCTCCTTATTTGAATGGCAGTGATGACGTACAGTAATAATATAATTACTAAGAATACCTAAGAAAAGCTTTAGAGATGTCTCTTATATTTTCACAAAAGCAGTGTTTAAAAAAAGCGATGCTTTATAAATGTATGGTTACCTCATCTAGCGTATCAATCAGTTGTAAACAGTAGTGTCTCCCTCCAAGGCAAATGTTACCTGTAATGGAGAAATAATTGTGCATATTATGTAAATTTTAATCAAATTTAAATTAAAATTATTTTTTGTTACTCTCATAAGCATATAATATCGTACCTAATACATGTAACATGAAGGTGCCTGTGGAGGGATATGAAAAAAATATCATGTGCATACAATGGAAAAAGTATGTACGTATGTATGTATGTATGTATGTATGTATGTATGTATGTATGTATGTATGTATGTATGTATGTATGTATGTATGTATGTATGCACTTAGTAGTGTTTTACGGCACCTCACAACAATATTGAACATGTAAACAGTATATGTGAAGACTGAATATCCACTTCCATGCACAAAGTTTAAAATTATAAAGACAAAATAATGCAACGGAGATCTTATGTCGCCCATTATAAGTTGGCAACAACACCATAACTTTACAAAAAAAAAAAGGTTTGCGTTCTGATTGCAACAAATTTGAATAATACAAATTTTAACATCATAAAGGCAATTTCAAGCTAAGGAGATCTGATGTCCCTCATTACAACTTTGCGTTGAAATATAACATGTCGTAGAAAATACATCAAACGGTTAGACTTTTGAAATACTTCATACGGTTAGACTTTTGAAATACTTCATACGGTTAGACTTTTTAAATACTTCATACGGTTAGACTTTTAAAATACTTCATACGGTTAGACTTTTAAAATACTTCATACGGTTAGACTTTTGAAATACTTCATACGGTTAGACTTTTAAAATTCATCATACGGTTAGACTTTTTAAATACATCATACGGTTAGACTTTTGAAATACATCATACGGTTAGACTTTTGAAATACTTCATACGGTTAGACTTTTAAAATACTTCACACGGTTAGACTTTTAAAATACATCATACGGTTAGACTTTTGAAATACATCATACGGTTAGACTTTTGAAATAAATCATACGGTTAGACTTTTGAAATACTTCATACGGTTAGACTTTTTAAATACATCAAACGGTTAGACTTTTGAAATACATCATACGGTTAGACTTTTAAAATACATCATACGGTTTGACTTTTGAAATACTTCAAACGGTTAGACTTTTGAAATAAATCATAAGGTTAGACTTTTGAAACACTTCATACGGTTAGACTTTTAAAATACGTCCTACGGTTAGACTTTTGAAATACTTCATACGGTTAGACTTTTAAAATACTTCATACGGTTAGACTTTTGAAATACATCATACGGTTAGACTTTTAAAATACATCAAACGGTTAGACTTTTGAAATACATCATACGGTTAGACTTTTAAAATACATCATACGGTTTGACTTTTGAAATACTTCATACGGTTAGACTTTTGAAATACTTCATACGGTTAGACTTTTGAAATACTTCATACGGTTAGACTTTTAAAATAAATCATACGGTTAGACTTTTGAAATATTTCATACGGTTTGACTTTTTAAATACTTCATACGGTTAGACTTTTAAAATACATCATACGGTTAGACTTTTAAAATACTTCATACGGTTAGACTTTTTAAATACTTCATACGGTTAGACTTTTGACATACATCATACGGTTACTTTTAAAATACATCAAACGGTTAGACTTTTAAAATACATCAAACGGTTAGACTTTTGAAATACTTCATACGGTTTGACTTTTGAAATACTTCATACGGTTAGACTTTTGAAATACATCATACGGTTAGACTTTTAAAATACATCATACGGTTAGACTTTTGAAATACTTCATACGGTTTGACTTTTGAAATACTTCATACGGTTAGACTTTTTAAATACATCATACGGTTAGACTTTTGAAATACTTCATACGGTTAGACTTTTGAAATACTTCATACGGTTAGACTTTTGAAATACTTCATACGGTTAGACTTTTAAATACTTCATACGGTTAGACTTTTGAAATACTTCATACGGTTAGACTTTTGAAATACTTCATACGGTTAGACTTTTGAAATACTTCATACGGTTAGACTTTTGAAATACTTCATACGGTTAGACTTTTGAAATACTTCATACGGTTAGACTTTTGAAATACTTCATACGGTTAGACTTTTGAAATACATCAAACGGTTAGACTTTTAAATTACTTCATACGGTTAGACTTTTGAAATACTTCATACGGTCAGAGTTTTGAAATACATCAAACGGTTAGACTTTTGAAATACGTCATACGGTTAGACTTTTGAAATACTTCATACGGTTAGACTTTTGAGCGCACCACTTTAAATAGATTAGTTTCATTTAGACACTTGTCTACTTTTGCTACAAAATTAGCCTGTACACCCATTGGTATGCATTGATGAATCTTATGGATACCGGCTTTTCTGGTATATAATGCGCACCCAGAACAGCTGATACTAACTGTATACTAAATGTTGTTCATGGGCGTCAACAGATATATATAAATCCCCTCAAGACCGAATTTTTTTTTTTTAGGCCCTGAAATTTTCCTTTTTTCATATCATCATTTTTTCCCCAGTAAACCGAAACCCCTCAACTCTGAAAACCGTAACAATTTTCGATTCCAAATTTCAATCTTACGCTTAAAAATACCCCCATAAAACCGAAACTCAGTTGAAACTTGGAAATATATTTTAGCTGCTAAATTCCTGACACATTCTGGAACAGATTAATTACGGTTAACAGGTGCTGTAGTAGTCTGATCGACAAGACAAAGACCTGGAAACTGCCCAAAGGGCACACGAGGTTAAAACAACACTTGACACACGCGCTGACACAGATTAGGGATGACAATAGGCTAATCTGAAGTCTTTGCATCATACAAAAGAGTCAACTTTTAAGGCTAAATACATGTATTCATAACTAAATGCTTATAGGTAAGCCAATTGAGAAAGATTATTAATGCGGACAGTGATAACGTCAGTGAGGATGATGATGAAGACGATATTCCCTTGGCTCGACTGGCTCATGAATTACGACTGGACATTGACCCTGAGCTGCTATATCATTTTGACAACGATTGTCCTGTTGCGAATAATTCCGATGACTGGGAGAGTGAACTTGCTTCGCAGTTTTGTGAAAGCAATCAGGCCAATGATGAATGCGATGAATATGATGATGACAATGTATGTTCTGAGCCACCTGGCAGTGATATGACATACCCGAAATTTTAGAGTTTATAAAGAGATTAAAAACTTTCGCGATTTCAAAGGATGAACGTTATTTGGCTATGGCACAAGAAATGGAGTCATTAACGCATGCTATGTTATTTGGCTATGGCACAAGAAATGGAGTCATTAACGCAAGCTATGTTATTCGCAAGCCACGTTAGTTGGCTATGGCACAAGAAATGGAGTCATTAACGCAAGCTATGTTAGTTGGCTATGGCACAAGAAATGGAGTCATTAATGCAAGCTATGTTAGTTGGCTATGGCACAAGAAATGGAGTCATTAACGCAAGCTACATTAGTTGGCTATGGCGCAAGAAATGGAGTCATTAACGCAAGCTAAGTTAGTTGGCTATGGCACAAGAAATGGAGTCATTAATGCAAGCTATGTTAGTTGGCTATGGCACAAGAAATGGAATCATTAACGCAAGCTACGTTAGTTGGCTATGGCACAAGAAATGGAGTCATTAACGCAAGCTATGTTAGTTTGCTATGGCACAAGAAATGGAGTCATTAACGCAAGCTACGTTAGTTGGCTATGGCACAAGAAATGGAGTCATTAACGCAAGCTACGTTAGTTAAAGAACGATGTAAGAAACAACAGACAACGCTCCATGCCTTCTTCAAGCCATGCTCTTGAACTGTGAACATTATGATTATACGGAGTATTTACATATTGTGGAGTATCATTCATAATTCCAATGGACTTATAGTAAAGTTATAAAAGTACTGTATTTCATTCCTCATATGTTTCTTGTGAGGAGGACTGTATTTCTACGTGGAGCAACTGTAGTTATTCCTGTGAAAGAATACACTTTTAGGTCGGAACGTACATTGTGCAGCTAATTCTTCATTAAAGGCACGTATTAAAAATACAATAAAAAAAAACAGCTTTCTTAAATGTGTGCTCTCTCTCTCTCTCTCTCTCTTGCATCACATAAGAGCTCAGAAAGAGATTTTTTTCACATCTGCAAAAACCTCAGTAAATCGAAAACTCCTCAAAACCGGAAAAAAAATTCGGTCCCAAGGGTGTTCGGTTTTGAGGAGTTTCACTATATATATATTTTATTTATTTTTTTCTAATTTTCTAATTCATTGGGGGGGTGGGGGTGGCAACTGCCCCCCCCCCCCCACAGCCCCGCAGACGCCCATGCTGTTGTTGCATAATGTGCTGGCAGATCAGGGTTAAAGCGCTTCGCTTGAAATCATAGAAGAAGCAGCGTAGACTCCAATCTCCAATCAGCCTGCACATTATGTGACAGCCTTTTTGATTTCTCGCTGTTCTCAAAAGAACGAGGGATACACACGAAAAATACGGTAATAAACCTAAAAGATTGTTGTAAAGATTATTATAGAAGCTAAAAAGTTGCTAAGACAACCATCTTCACAGTTCCGACTTCCTGACACGCTGCCTACATTTTTAAACCTTGATATTAAGTTGGTTAAAATATCATCCAGATACATGAAATTGCGATTGTACAAGTTCACAAGACCTGATATCAAAGCCATATATCAAAGTATCCAGTTATCTGGGTTTCGAGTCAATGATATAACGTCAAAAGCACCATCGAAACCAGACAGCTTCCTTTATTTGATTTTTCGCAGGAGCCAAGTCTGAAATATGATGCAGGGTTTAAAATATTTTGTAGATGTAAGCCAACAGAAATATATCAGTCAGAGCTCCAGTAGTTACAAGTCGCACGAATACGTCACAGCAAACAAAACGAATTTATTTCCAGAAAGAAAAAAGAACAAAATAATATTAAATTTGATTCGATTATTCTCGAAAATTTCTAAAACCTGAAACTGTACCTAAATTAAGTGAAGAACATTGGGAGTTTTTCAAGGTATGAGCTCCATCTAACCAGTGGGTGAGATGACCAAACATTATACCGTAATACCTTTTTTACACTAACAATTTATGCCCGTCCAGGGTCTGCCCTGGACTGGCCTGGGACCTATTTTCTTTTTACACTAACAATTTAAACCCGTCCAGGGTCTGCCCTGGACTGGCCTCGGACCTATTTTCTTTTTACACTAACAATTTAAACCCGTCCAGGGTCTGCCCTGGACTGGCCTCGGACCTATTTTCTTTTTACAGTTGCAAGTTATGCTGTCCTTTGGGGTCAGTCAGGGGCAGCCTAATTGCAGGCATCTGCATAAGGTAGTCCATATATGTATTATATATATTGGCACGATTTATTTATGCTGCTTCTATGCGAATTCTTGCGCCAGAAAGGCGAATTAAATGTAAGTTTCCGATCTATTTTGATGCTGAAGATGGTGACTGATAATGTGCTGCACTGAGGTACACCCATATCCTGAGTATATTGTTCAGAAATTGTGATGTACACCCCCATATCCTGAGTATATTGTTCAGAAATTGCGGTACCTACTTTAACACTGAGGTACACCCATATCCTGAGTATATTGTTCAGAAATTGCGAGGTACACCCATATCCTGAGTATATTGTTCAGAAATTGCGGTACCTACTTTAACTCTGAAGTGTCTATCTTTTTAAAAAAATGTATATAAAGATATATAAAAAATGTATCTTTAAAAAATGTATATAAAGATATATAAAAAATGTATATAAAGATATATAAAAATGTATATAAAGATATTAAAAAAATGTATATAAAGATATATAAAAAATGTATATAAAGATATATAAAAATGTATATAAAGATATATAAAAAATGTATATAAAGATATATAAAAAATGTATATAAAGATATATAAAAAATGTATATAAAGATATATAAAAAAATGTATATAAAGATATATAAAAAATGTATATAAAGATATATAAAAAATGTATATAAAGATATATAAAGATATATAAAAAATGTATATAAAGATATATAAAAAAATGTATATAAAGATATATAAAAAATGTATATAAAGATATATAAAAAATGTATATAAAGATATATAAAAAATGTATCTAAAGATATATATAAAAAATGTATATAAAGATAAGTAGGCGTCCCCTTAGACTTAGGTTGAATCAGTCATTTATTATTCCTTACTTCCATTTGGTGTAATTAGCTTTCTCAAAGTCAAGAAAGCTGGTTACTATTATGTTCTTTCTTTATGAAAGCTTGTCTAATACACGTATAACAGGTGCGCAACCACGAACAAAGTATACCCAAATCAAACAGCGTAGGAGACTCAGATCTGCCAGTGCATTATGAGTCGGTAGAACTGAAAATATGCTGTTCGCAGTTTTTGAGTATTATATACGAGTAAATATAGTAACAGAGCAACATCAATGGATAAAATAAAAATTCTATAAAAAGATATAAAAAAATTCATGATGTCAATATATAATATTGTGGGTTGTTTATCGTATAGTCAGATTTAATGTAGACAAACAAACCCATAACAAAGGCGGCTTGCTCTACGTTGTCATGCCCTGGAATGAAAATTACGCTGTCGGATGATTTACTGTTTTTAAGGAGTTCAAGGACATTTGAATATTTAGTCCTTAAGCAGTGACGTGGCATTAGGATAATGCATGTAATTCTAACCTTAACTTCACCCGTATTGTACACAATGGCGGGAAAAAAGACTGACCGCCTTCGAGTCAGAAAAATCGGCTGATAAGAATTTAATTCTTTAGTTGTTGTGGGAATTGCCCTTCTATTCGGTAATCACCTGTCTTGGGAAGCCAGCTTTCTAATATTCCTTTGGTGGGTGCTTTAGACATGTTTAACAGTATAGCATACAACTAATTTTGGACTCTGCATGAGTCTGTAACGCAGAAAAATTATATATGGCAGCGAGCAAGCTGTGAGGTTATCGGTTCACTAAATATGTAATTAAGGAGAGTTTTCTTCTGTTCACCATGTGTGTCCTTAACTGGGTGTGCCATGTAAAATTTATCGGCAACATCCATGACGCAGTATATATTTTACCAGCGAAGGAAAAAAATATAGATCATAGAAATTGCAGTGATAAAGAGCGCGACGAGTTACTGGTCATTCAAGGTGAAAATAATCGTTTTCATTGTGCAGTTTCAATAGCATTGATGATGAACTTAGCAGATGAAGTGAACGTAAGAAATATCAGTCACCAATTTTTTCTCTCCATTCAGTAACGGCGCGACGGGGGGGGGGGAGGGGGGAATTGCTCATGGGCGATGGGGGGGGGGTGGGGGGGGGGGGGGGGGGGGCGCCGTCGGGAGATTTTTTTCTGTGTATCTGTAACCGGGTGTATATGGGGAGGGGGTTGGGGGCTGGAGGTTGGTAACCGACTCAAAAAAACTGTTCTTCGTGGCAAAGTAGAGGCGCCACTAAGCAACATTGCCCCCGGGCGCCTCGAACCCTCGCGCCGCCTCTGTCTCCATTTCCTTCTTATTGTCGATATTTTGGTCACGGCTCGATGGCGGGTCATGTAAACACTCTCGATGGTAAATTGGGTTAATAATAAAGTGAATGTAGGTCATTATCAGTCCATATAATGAATATAAATAATTAATATAATCATAGCCTCCAGGTATACGCATCATTCCAAAGCGACCGAGATTTTATGATTTGATGTGCCTGTTTAGGCGCGAAAAAAGTTTTTGGGTCGAACCAGACAGATGGTAAATTTTCACAAAATTTATTACTATTTTAAACTTTTTTAGTTTTACTTCTAGAACGAAGAGAATATGTTTAACTCTACTTAATTATTGATGGTTAAATTTCTCTTTAACGGTTTACATCGTGCTTGTGTCCAGGCACGCTGACCTCTGCACCATCTTTCCACTTTTTCAAAACCGAGGATAAGGCCCCTTAAAACTTTGGTCGGGACAAAGACTTCACACGACCACGAACAAGTCGCCGAAACGACCGACCAATGATCAAATAGAAACACCTCTAACATGCACACCAGTGTCTGTCTTAGCCTGGGTGACCAGGCCCTCGTCGACTCTTATCGCTGTGCAATGGAAAACTAGACCAGTAAGTCAAGTGAAAAAAATCGGGAAATTAGCTTCTAAATAGGTCAGGGGGGAGAGGTGGGATTTGGTCCGGGGATCGCTCTTATAAACGAGTACTCAACTTAGGTAAGATCTCTGGGTCACTTGAATACCATTTTTTATTGTTGTCAGATTATCCACCTTGTATCTTAAAAGTTCGCGTATCTTCGATCTGCAGATGCTCTACAGAAAATAACACTACCTCCTCTCCCTGGTTCTGCTTTTTTTTCCCTACACAGCTTGTTTAAAAGACTTTAACAAGATGGTATAGCTTGTAATAATAGGTGCATGAGTCGTTGTGATATTTGTCTCGCCTTCTATAGCAAAGGCAAAAAGTAGGTGCTCATTCAAACAGTAGCGGAGACTCTGGATAACTTTTGATTCAAATTTTCCTTTTTCTTTTACTGGATGATCATATGTCTCAAAACTTTAGATAACTATCACTGTTGGACTGTAGAATCAGTAAGCATTACTCTTTCATCTTCATGAACCACAAAACTCTATCCATGAGGCTGGATTAAGGTCATTTGAAAATGTTGATTAAGGTTTCAGTAGTAAATGCTCCAAAATCATAGGATGTATTGTTGTCAATTCTGTCTGCAGAATTTTTGTTAGCAATGTTGTTTCATCTCCATGTATTCACAACACCTCACTCAGCCCCTAAAGTAGTGGTTCCCAAACTTTTTTTTTATCACGACCCTAAATACCATCTTTTTCGACCCAAAATGCAGTACCTATAACTGGTCGCGAGGGTCCTAGCGACCCTCATTTGGGTGGCGACCCGGGGTTTGAGAACCACTGCCCTAAATAAAGGTCAAGGTCATTTGAAAATCTTGATTTCCCCAAAGGGGCGTTGCCTCTGGGTCATAGCTTAGAAACTATCGAGATTCTCCCCAAACCACCCACCCACCCACACAACACACGCAGCCATCAACAAACTTGCTTCGCATGAAAAGACAAATGCATGACATTTGCCCCTGGGGCAGTCGTTAACCTCAGGGACCTACCCAAAGACTCAAACTTTCGGGTGGAAACATCTTTTACAAACACAGACTGCCAGTTAAATTGTTTTGTTAAAATCTTTCTGTGTGGTCATTAGTTTGAAATCTTTTGATGGTTGCTGTAATAGTTTAAATGCAAAATCAGAAACTTATTCTTTACTATTCATGCACCCACACCCTTCTCTTTACACTTAAGAAAGGTCAAGTTCACTTGAAAATCTTGTTTAAGTTTTCAGTTGAGATTTCTCTATATGATCATAAGTCCTTACCATTTCGAGTTTAAGGCAAGAAACTGTGTAGTAGACAAGACAAGACAAGACAATACAAGAATTTACTACACTCAGGTTGAAAAGTTTACAACATATGGTGTATATAAGAAAAAGAACATGTATGTGATATAGTAACATATTGCTTAATAGGGATTACACCATTCGGAAAACATAATTTAAGAACCTGCAAATATTCTTCAAGAGTCGTATGTTACCTGTATTCATTACCTGTATTCATTAATTGATTAGAGTTATAGTATTGGAAATGTAATAATGAACTTTTGTCTTTCATCATGAAATTAAGAACACGATAGAAGATATTGATATTCATCACCTATTTCTTAGACTGGCAGAGTGTACAATATCTTTCCTTATAGAAAACATTAGCCCATCTACCAGTTTCAACCGGAAACCTATGATTTGCAGTTTTAAACTTAATTAAGTTTTTAGATATATTTTTTGGTAATGAGAAATCCAAACTAATTTTAAATACTAGTAACCTGTAATTAGGACCTTTAGATTACGTACTGATGTTAGCTGTAATTAAGACCTTTAGATTACGTACTGATGTTAGCTGTAATTAAGACCATTAGATTACGTACTGATGTTAGCTGTAATTAAGACCTTTAGATGACGTACTGATGTTAGCTGTGTTATGTATGATGTTTGTATAATATTGTGGGTATTTTAGGAAATTGTAAATGTTTCTTCACTTTGATATTTGCTTGGATCTTAATGTTATCAGGAAAAACATGTTTAACTAGTGTCCTTGAATTAGGTTGTTTTGATCAATATGTTTTCTCAATTTGAAGGTCAAGGTTGCATTTTTGTTTACAAGTAAAAATTCCATTAAGATGATTCATGTTCTAGAACATTCTGTCATGTGACCAATCTTTTTATATACCATGTTTGGTGGACATTTATTCAGTTTTGACATTACCATCAGTCTTGTAAAGAGCTATTACAGTTGTGAAAATTCATTCCAAATTCTAAGAGAGGAATTATTTTAAATATTCATTGGATTATAACAGTGCTCATAAACTTTTGGATTTTGGATTTTTAATTGATGATTTTGGAATTTATGTGAACTTATTCAAAGATTTTGGAATACTTCATTTTGACATCAGCACATCAAGATTTCTAGTACATCAGGACTTTGGAGACCATTGGCACATAATAACATTCAAGGACACAGCCGTGAATTCTAAACATTCTATATTTAGGACTTGTGATTAGAACAATCATTCTTATTGGATTATTAGGATTTGAAAACACATTACTGTAAGTGACTTTTTGATTTTTCATTTTAATTATCTAGTAATAAATTGCTTGTTGATTTTTTACTTGATTTGTTGGTTTCACTTTCTTTCTGTTACATTTTTCTTAGACCATAGAGTCGTAACAGAAATTGGGGGCTCGTCGTTCCGGGATTGAATTTCTTTAAAGCATATTAGAGATATTAAATTTATCTTTGAAATTCATATTGATTTTGTCTCTGAATTTTTTTTGTCTTTGGCAAAGATTTTTAATAGAGAAATTTTTTTTGTGTGAAACCAACAAGCATTTACTATGGCATCTAATGTTCAGAATTTCATTTCAAAACCTACCCAGGAGGGGTTAGAGTGCATGAGAAAGGATGAGTTGCTCGAGCTTGCCAGAAAATACAGTCTATCTGAGGCAAAAGTATCATTGACAAAACAGGAGATAAAGATTATTTTGATTCAGTATTTAGTAGGAAAGGGAATTTTTGAAAATAGTGCTTTAAGTTTGAAGAGAAAGCCTGTATCTGGTTCTGACAGGAAATTAAGGGAATTAGAGTTAAAGAACCAGATGGATTTAGAATTGGCAAAGGAGGCAGATACAGATGGAGAGAGAGAAAGAAGAGAGGCAGATACAGATGGAGAGAGAGAGAGAAAGAAGAGAGGCAGATACAAATGCAGAAAGAAGAGAGGCAGATGGAGAGAGAAAAAGAAGAGAGGCAGTTGGAGAGAGAGACAGAAGAGAGACAAATGCGGATACAGATGGAGAGAGAGAAAGAAGAGAGGCAGATACAAATGCAAAGAGAAGAAAGGGAAATGCAATTTAAGTTAAGAGAATTAGAACTGGCAAACAGAGCACACTCCACTCCTTTAAAAACAAGTTCAGGTTTTGATGTTACTAGATATATTAGGTTAGTACCCCCTTTTCAGGAAAAAGAAGTAGATAAATACTTTCTTCATTTCGAGAAAATTGCTGAAAACTTGAAATGGCCCAGAGAGCATTGGACTTTGTTATTACAAAGTGTACTTATTGGCAAAGCTCGTGAAGTCTACATTTCACTGTCAGTACAACAAAGCACTGATTATGATGTGGTTAAGGAGTACATCTTGAAAGCTTATGAGTTGGTACCAGAGGCATATCGAGAAAGGTTTAGGAATTGTAGAAAAGAAACTGGACAAACTCATGTCGAATTTGCAAATGATAAAGAACAACTATTTGATAGGTGGTGCTCAGCCAAGAAAGTTGATCAAGGTTATGATAACCTCCGACAGCTCGTATTAATTGAAGAGTTCAAGAGGTGCATCCATAGTGATGTTAAAACCTATCTTGACGAGCGGAATGTGGAAACTTTGGAAAATGCTGCTCGTATGGCTGATGATTATTCCTTGACTCACAAAATTTCATTTGGCAATAAGTCGTCCTCTCAGCAGTTTTCTGGTAAAAAACCATTTCAATCTCATTCGAGTACTTCCAAATTTCACAACAGCACAACTGTTAGGAATCAAACATCTGATAAGACTGATCAGAAATCCTTATCTCTTCCTACGTGCACTTATTGTAAAAAGAAAGGGCACGTTATTTCTGATTGCTTCAAGTTGAAAAATAAGCAACAGAGTAAAGACAGAGCTTTTCCAAATGCTCTTATTTCTACGAGGTCAAGGTCACGGTCTTGTATTGAAAGCAATACATTTGTTGGGTCAAACAAACCCCAGTCTGATTCTATTTTAGAGGCTTATGAACCATTCATGTCAGAAGGTTCTATATCACTTATTGGTGATTCTGCCAAACCTATCCCAATTAAAATATTAAGGGACACTGGAGCTTCTCAGAGTCTTTTATTATCAGGTACTTTGCCTTTGTCTGAGGAGTCTTCTTCAAGTGAAAGTGTTCTTGTTCAGGGAGTAGAGTGCGGCTTTGTAAATGCTCCTCTCCATTGTGTAAATTTGGCATCAGACTTAGTTTCTGGACCTGTGACTGTTGGGGCAGTGACTTCTTTACCCATAGAGGGTGTTCATTTATTACTAGGCAATGACCTAGCTGGAGATAAGGTTGTGGTTAATCCACTTGTAACTGACAAGCCTTGTTTAGATCAGAAAGTTGATCCTGTCGAAACTGAAATCCCTGATTTGTACCCTGCTTGTGCAGTTACTAGAGCTATGGCAAAAAGAGCTCTTGAGAGTGATGTTGATCAGGATATTATTCCTTTAGCTGACACATGTATTGGTCAGTCTTTTGATGAGGTCACTTTTTCCTCAGGTATTGATCAATCAAATGGTATTGATCACAGTGATCCTCTTTTGGCAACTCATTCTCTTTGTTCTAATCAGGATGACAAACGACAATCCCTTGTCGTTGAACAGGAGCAAGATCCCGAGATATCTTGTTTGTTTCAGAGGGCTATTAGTGAAACTGAAGCCACACAAGTTCCAGTGTGTTACTTTGTGAAAAATGGGGTCCTTATGAGGAAATGGAGACCACCTGATGTACCCGCTGGTGACGAGTGGTCAGTGAGCTATCAAATTGTTGTTCCTAAGTCATATCGACAGGAAATTCTTAATTTAGCCCATGAAACTCCTTTGGCTGGTCATTTAGGAGTCCGTAAGACTTATCACAAGATCTTGAATCATTTTTATTGGCCGAAACTCAAAAGTGATGTTTCTAAATACTGCAGATCTTGTCACACTTGTCAAATGGTAGGAAAACCCAATCAGAAGATACCTCAGGCTCATCTGCAACCTATTCCTGCATTTGATGAACCATTTAGTAGAATAATGGTAGACTGTGTTGGTCCTTTACCTAAAACCAAGTCAGGCAACCAATACTTGTTGACCATCATGTGTACATCTACAAGATTTCCAGAGGCAATTCCTCTGAGAAATATAAAAACTAAACAAGCACCAGAAAAATTATTCCACAATTGAGAAGGAATGTTTGGCTTTGATATTGGCTTTACAGCATTTTGAAGTGTATGTTACCTCAGCTCTTTCTCCAATTATTGTGTACAGTGATCACAATCCCCTTACTTTCATCAACAAAATGAAAGATAAAAATCGGAGATTGTTGAGATGGAGTTTGATATTGCAGGAATATAACATTGACATCAAACACATCAGGGGAAAAGACAATGTGATTGCAGATGCACTCTCACGTGCATAGAAATCTAATATTGCTTGATGTAATTAAGTCCAGTATCATAAAACATGTTCTTATGTAATTTTGGTTATTGTAGTATTATATGTATATTCAAAAGAAAGCTTTATTATATAAATCTTTCTTTTTCTTTATGAGGGGAGGTGTTATGTATGATGTTTGTATAATATTGTGGGTATTTTAGGAAATTGTAAATGTTTCTTCACTTTGATATTTGCTTGGATCTTAATGTTATCAGGAAAAACATGTTTAACTAGTGTCCTTGAATTAGGTTGTTTTGATCAATATGTTTTCTCAATTTGAAGGTCAAGGTTGCATTTTTGTTTACAAGTAAAAATTCCATTAAGATGATTCATGTTCTAGAACATTCTGTCATGTGACCAATCTTTTTATATACCATGTTTGGTGGACATTTATTCAGTTTTGACATTACCATCAGTCTTGTAAAGAGCTATTACAGTTGTGAAAATTCATTCCAAATTCTAAGAGAGGAATTATTTTAAATATTCATTGGATTATAACAGTGCTCATAAACTTTTGGATTTTGGATTTTTAATTGATGATTTTGGAATTTATGTGAACTTATTCAAAGATTTTGGAATACTTCATTTTGACATCAGCACATCAAGATTTCTAGTACATCAGGACTTTGGAGACCATTGGCACATAATAACATTCAAGGACACAGCCGTGAATTCGGAACATTCTATATTTAGGACTTGTGATTAGAACAATCATTCTTATTGGATTATTAGGATTTGAAAACACATTACTGTAAGTGACTTTTTGATTTTTCATTTTAATTATCTAGTAATAAATTGCTTGTTGATTTTTTACTTGATTTGTTGGTTTCACTTTCTTTCTGTTACATTTTTCTTAGACCATAGAGTCGTAACAGCTGTAATTAAGACCTTTAGATTACGTACTGATGTTAGCTGTAATTAAGACCATTAGATTACGTACTGATGTTAGCTGCAATTAAGACCTTTAGATTACGTACTAATGTTAGCTGCACAAATTTGTCTGTATTGATCTTTTAGTCGTAGTTCTACAGACTTTGTTAACCATTTAACTGACACAAAACTTTGATTTCTCCATACGTAGCTAAAACCCAAATCATCTAATTTAGATTTTACTTCTAGTATCTTTTTATTGTCAAAGGAATTATCACAAAAATGTTTGTATAAGAGAGAATACATGTGATAAGACATTTTTTTCTTCATAACCACTAACTAATCTGGCCCAATAGCTTATCATGCGAGTTTTAATGCTAATAATTAGTACTGACAGCTGACTGTCCCTCCGTTTCAATAAGATTTCTACAGACCGGGGTCCAGGAACATGAATCATATCAGCAAAGTTGTCACGGGTCCAATCGGTGTAAGCTGATTGGACAGTGCCAGGTGTTGTTCAGATTTTTCTATTGCATACAAATGTGTTTAATATCCAGTATGAAGAGTTAAGTTTTCTGATACAAAGATCTCTCAGAAGACCGGATTGCTTGAGGTCAGGTTGTGGCAAGGAGCTTGAACTGCAGCTGTGTCAATTCAAAGTTGTCATCTCGGGTCGACATCTGGTATTTGTACACTAATACTATAGCTCCAAGAGGAATGTACTGTCTATCTTCACGTCACGTCTTCACTCTAGGAAAAACAATGATTCTGGATGCTTTTTTTTGCAAAAAAGATGCATGTTTTCATTTTTTTTAAATACATAGGAATGTTTAGGTATTTTCATTGCAGTGCATGTACCATACTCATACAATACTGGTACCATACACATACAATACTGGTACCATACACATACTATACTGTACACATATAATATTGGTACCATACACATAGAATACCGGTACCATACACATATAATACTGATACCAAACACATCGAATGCCGGTACCATACACATGCCATACTGGTACCATACACGTACCATACTAATACAATACTGGTACCATGCACATACTATACTGGTACCGTACACATATAATATTGGTACCATACACATATAATACTGATACCATACACATATAATATTGGTACCATACACATATAATACTGATACCGTACACATAAAATACCGGAACCATACACATATAATATTGGTACCATACACATATAATATTGGTACCATACACATACAATACCGGTACCATACACATATAATACCGGTACTATACACATACAATACTGGTACCATACACATACAATACCGGTACCATAAACATATAATATTGGTACCATACACATACAATACTGGTACCATACACATATAATACCGGTACCATACACATACAATACCGGTACCATACACATACAATACCGGTACCATACACATACAATACCGGTACCATACACATACCATACCGGTACCATACACATATAACACATATAATATTGGTACCATACACATATAATACTGGTACCATGCACATATAATACCGGTACCATACACATACAATACCGGTAGCATACACATACAATACCGGTACCAAACACATACAATACCGGTACCATTCACATACAATACCGGTACCAAACACATACAATACCGCTATCATAAACATATAATATTGGTACCATACACATACAATACTGGTACCATACACATATAATACCGGTACCATACACATACAATACCGGCACCATACACATACAATACCGGTACCATACACATACAATACCGGTACCATACACATACCATACCGGTACCATACACATATAATACATATAATATTGGTACCATACACATATAATACTGGTACCATGCACATATAATACCGGTACCATACACATACAATACTGGTACCACACACATACAATACCGGTACCATAAACATACAATACCGGTACCATACACATACAATACCGGTACCATACACATACAATACCGGTACCATACACATACAATACTGGTACCATTAATCTTAATTTTGCAAGACTCATACAATACCGGTACCATACACATACAATACTGGTACCATACACATACAATACCGGTACCATACTCATACAATACCGGTACCATACACATACAATACCGGTACCATACACATACAATACCGGTACCATACACATACAATACCGGTACCATACTCATACAATACCGGTACCATACACATACAATACCGGTACCATACTCATACAATACCGGTACCATACTCATACAATAATGGTACCATACACATGCAACACAGATACCATTAATCTTAATTTTGCAAAGAATGATCATAAAACCTTGTAACTTTTTTGATATGAAAATACTTGGGGCATGATGGACTTAAAACTTCCTTCGGAACAAGAATAAAAACATTTACTACCATAATTAACCAATACGGCTGGAAACGTGTACGTTCAACATGCTAGTATGACAACTTTTTCACAAGTCCTGGAAGAGTATGTATGCTTTTCACAGGGAAAGAGCAAACATCCGGAATACACAACAAGAGTCTTTGTGATTTTGCACCTGTACAGTTCATAGAAGCATTAGTTCGGAACAGGAGGCATGAGCAGGCAGTGACCAGTATGGTGTATTGCTAACAGTGGAGATGTTCATTTGATGGTTAACTGGAAATATCTTATTGACTTGCCTGAATACACTAAACTTTGTCCATTGTTCATGTCAGAGCACTTAACTTCGAAGGCTCTGTCACTTGAAAGCTATAAAGTTCTTGTTGATGGAATACTTGATGTTTATGTATTAGCTTGATCTTGTTTCGTTTGTTTGTTTGGTGTCTTACAGCACATTAACACATGAAGGTTATATGGTGCGAAGGCAAAACTGGAATAAAGTATCTTACCCATGGACACAGAGACGCAGCCGTTCTAGGCTGATTTGATGGCAGAATCTATTTGCAATTCTGGCACGCTAACCACTGAACCGATGCAGTTCTATTATTAACAATAAATGATTGTCGCAGACAATGGTTAGATCATTAGGAAGCTGACGCCAAAATAAAATAAAACAAAATAGATGCCCCTCGGGAGATTTTTGCAACTTTTAAAGAGCTCATTTTTAGATTTCTGGGACACAGATGTTCTTCTTCACTAATTAATCAACAGGGAAGGATATATGGCTCTGCTCTTGCAATGTAAAGCAAGTTATATTGTTCGGATTAAAAACATTATGAGACTCAAATTATTCCAACCAGAGAGAGAGAGAGAGAATTTTAAAAAATACAAAAAACTTTCTTATTGTTGCACTATAAAATATCCGTATAAAAATATATCTATATTTTAAGTCATCGATAATTAACACTTTCCACTGACGCCATCTTTTCTTTTCCTATTTTGAAGTCTTTCAATATGCAGTTCCATTTTAGGCAGCATGATAAACCAGTTAAATGCACTGTAAAATATTTCAGTGAATAACATTTAGTTACAAGAGTAATGTAGTTAAATACTTCCAGTTCATCTTTTCCACGCAATACGGCTTTGATATCTAACTCCGTGCTATAATCAATGTTGTCTTTATCCATGTTCTTAACTCTTCCCAAAACAAATGCTGAATGGTTTCGTTTGTACTCTTACAAAAATACCCTTTTCATTTTTAAATATACCCCAATTAGTGTAAGATAGGAATTAATGGTCAAAATACTGTGCAGTGGCGGCTCGAGGGTTTGAGGCACCCGGAGACAATGTTCTTTAGTGGCGTCCCTACCGAGGCGCCCGGGGGCAATGTTCTTTAGTGGTGCCCCTATTTTGCCACAGAAAACAATTTTTATGTCAGTTGCTAACCTCCTCCTCTTCCCCCCCCCCCCCCCTCCTGAATGTAAGTTTTGTGAAGAATTGCCCCCGTTACACTAAGGTGAGGTGAAATACTATGAACATTTCAGCTACCAAAAAAAAAAAAAAAAAAAAAAATCCTCCCGAAAGTGCCCCACTTTGGAGGCGCCCGAAGGCAATTGCCCCTCCCTCAGACCACACTCGCGCCGCCACTGAGACTGTGGGTGATACGGAAATGGAATTAAAGCTATTAAGTGTTCTTAGTGATTTTGTATGATCTAGTTATCATTATGTACATTTAATTCCTGCGATAGTTACCATTTTATGTCACTATTAGTCTTTTGATTGCATTAAAATTTTGAAGATGTCTCTACAGCCTTTTTCAGCTTCAAGTATGATTTTGAGCTTATTAGGGATAACAGGTCTCAGTGGTGAAGGGTGCATTGACACATGTCTCAGTGGTGAAGGGTGCATTGACACAGGTCTCAGTGGTGAAGGGTGCATTGACACAGGTCTCAGTGGTGAAGGGTGCATTGACACAGGTCTCAGTGGTGAAGACTGCATTGACACAGGTCTCAGTGGTGAAGACTGCATTGACACAGGTCTCAGTGGTGAAGGGTGCATTGACACAGGTCTCAGTGGTGAAGACTGCATTGACAGAGTTAACAAATTACATTTTCTAACCGAGTTGAGAATACCTTGATACGTAAGGTATTTGTATCAATATTATATTTTTCTTTAAAAGCCTCAAAATCTATAAATTTATCATTCTCACTAATAATATTACACAAAATATATTTCATTTTGTTTTATCCACTTGTTAAACAGGCCTATTACCTACTCCCTATTCCACCATTGGTGGTCAATATATCCACCTCCTCCAATGGCGGAAAGACATCTAATGAATTCCTCCACGCCTTTAACACATTTACCCAGATTGTGTTTTTTAACTTTAGAAATTAGATTTGGATACATTCATTCCTTCACTCTGTCAACAAGTCCTCACTGACATACTGCTTTTAAATAATCTCGCAAATTTTGCATCTTGTAAATGGGTGGATTAAAAATGATGGATATTCCTAAGTTCATCATAGCTTTAAAATCTCATATTGGCGATGAATTTAGCGTCATATAAAATACAATATTTCCTCAGTGCCAAGAGTCCCTGCTGCTCATATAAATGAGTTTGTGATTCATATGCAATTTCGTAGTAAATCGTGTGGAAATAAGGTTTAAACTCCTTTGTTAATTCTTATAGGGGGTTCTGACAGCGGACGAGATCAGTTTTCTGTCTTTTTTCTCCTTTCTTTCCTTCTTTTAGAGGCTTGACATTTTTCTTTGTGGTCAGACTTGATATGAGACTTCTGTCAATCTTCCATGGGTCTTGCAGTCATCAATAAAAGTGCATTGACAAGTTGGTTCTGTTAACTTTTTTTTATCGAAATGAAATAAATTACATCTTCAAAATGAGACGAAATTAAAGTCTCTTGCACACGTTTGTTTTTTATTTGCTTTCTTTTTTTTTGGGGGGGGGGGAGGGGGATATGAAGCTGAGGTAGTTCAGTTGGTATAGCGTCGCGGGTTCGATACCAGCCGAAGCCAGCCCGGGTCGTCTGCCTCAGTGTGTATTTGGGAAAGACACGTAGTTCCATTTCCTCGGCATGATATAGCCTATAATGTGTTAAACGTGCCGTTAAAACCCACAAAAACAATATTACTGACATTAGATTAATGCCAAATTGTTGTGTTTATATCTTTACAAGATTTTTTTATTTTGCTATTCTGTGACGCAGAACTTTAAAACATAGAGAATAATGCCAGAGAGAGACGATTACTCTTCAGTGACAGTGCCGCACGAAGTTAACCAATTTACAATAAAATAAGATTAATTTTAAAAAATTAACAGAATCGTAAATACTTTTCTCCCGTTCTGAGTTACGTTAATATGTCATGTCAAACCCATGAATGTTTACTTCGTTTGTATGTTTTTAGAATAAGAATGAAGGGCAACGAAATAGGTGGTTATATAACCTGTGCGCGTACATCTATCTATCTGCTCGTAGAATTTTATCTCATACACTACGTACTTTTTTGCATGTGCTATCACAATATCTTACCGGATAATCATATATGTTTTAAATTGTTTGTTTTTTCTTTCTTTTTTTAATGTGACCAAAACAATGAATTTGTCAACTTTTTGCATTTCCTATGGTTGAATAAAACAATTTACTCGAGCGCCGACATTCCTGGTCGACGCGTCACGCGCAAACGCAAACACAATTCTTGCGATAAATCTGTCAAAACCAGTCAAAAATACGAAAGGAGTGCGAAACACTTCGGAATGACCTAGATATTGAGCTCTTACTTACCAGCGTAATTGTCGAAGACTGATGGCACATGTTGAGTAGGAAATCGACTGGTGGCGTAGTTCATCAGCATGCTCGTCTTTCCAACTGCGTCGTCCCCCACAAACACACATTTCACAAAATCTGTTCTTAGTACTACCATCTTCGTCTGGATCTAGCGATCTCCTCTGTATTAAAAGCACCTGTTTATCGAAAAAAGCATTTTATCCTGTAGTTTTGCGCATCTCGTCCGCTCTTTGTTTCGTTTCAAAATAACGGCTATCCCCAGGTTGTGCGTATTTATAGGGCGCCCAAGTTTCAAGACAGATGTGTTATATACTCAAATATTCAAGTCGTCACTTGATGTTGAGTGGATTCCCTCGAATCTGCTATCATAATTTATTACTGACTATTCTAGTTGTAAGAAGCTCTGATTCACCGCTTTGTAAATGTGTATCGCCTTTGGTATCACACCACTAATATCAAATCAATATTGGACAAGAAAGCTATACCCAATATTTGCTGGTACATGATATCAAAGGTCTCATGGTGGTACCGTTCTAGTTCGTGTATAACGCGTACACAATACCTCGCACCCAGCTATTGCATAATGAGTCGGCAGATCAGGGTCTGCGCTGTTCTTTCTGTTTGGGGTCGTTCATATATAACGTAATGCACCGAGTGGGGAAGGGGGGAGATGGTCTGACTTGTGTGACAATATGTGACGTAGTGGGGGGGGGGGAGGGCGGGGTTTAGGGGTTTTGAAAAATGTGACGTCACAAAAATAACACCAGCGCCATCTAAAAAAGAAATAAATAATTCAGAATGCAATGTTGTACTGTTGTGTATTTTTCTAATACAAAGGGATTTCAAACTAATTTTCTTTTTGAAAATTGTTATGGGGGGGAGGTCAAAGCTTTGTGACATCATATATGAGGGGTCTGAGTTTTGTCACAAAATGTGACTAGGGGGTGGAGGGGGGTCAAAATTAGCCAAAATTGAGTGACGTCATATATGACTGGCCCCTTTCTCATTTCATGTGAATCGTTGACCCTGATCTGCCGGCATCTAATTATGAGTCCACAATTGTGACAGTTTGGTAAATACGGTATTAAACCTTACTTCGCTCAAACTTTCAATTTATTATACAGTCAGTATGCATGTATACATTTCCTACACCATCCAGTCATATGCCTTTACCACTCGCAATCTGCGTTGCTAAAGTAGCAAGGTGTATCGTATTTTTTTCTTCTAACTAGGTTAATTAACTTGCAATTCAAAGTCGTACTCAGAATTATCAGTACACGTACGCGTATTTCTTCTCTGATCGTCCATTTTTACAGTACACGAACCTTTTCAAGATTTCTCCGGTGGAAAACTACGTATCAACCATGAGAAATTTATTTTTCAAGAAAGAACTCGGATAATTCGTCAGATTCTGTTGAGGAAAGCACGTTATCTGCTTGCATAGAACATAGAACACACACCTAAATGCGGGGAGTTTACATCTTCGTTTGATGCGTGAGCAGATCCAGGTCTACGTTTTTCGCAGTCCCTGAAAAATAAATTTAGATCTCAAACAAGACTTAGGTTTTAGACAAAGAGGGTTGGGAGTGTTGCACTATCGTAAACAGTGTTTCGTCTGGTGCCAGTGCCAATTTTGCTGCATGAAATTTGCATCTTCCAACGCATACAAATCGGACACAATAAATCATTAGGTCTATTTCTATAATACACAAGCATTTTCAAGAACTTACCGTTGGGAGTTTCGTGTTACAGAGAATGGTAATTTGATTCACACCAACACTGTATTGTGCAATCAAAATATCGAGATGAAGGCTGTTGACTGAGATCAATTCGCTAAGTGTAGACCTTATAAAGTCCGTTTCAAACAATGACTATAGCCGACTGACAGGCTTTAACAGGGCTCACTATAATTGTTGTTTTTAATCTTGAATTATTAAATTGAGAACGATACAATTTACTGTTCAGTGCTATCATTTCCAATTTTCTAAATCTGCAGAAATGTGAGTTAAAAGTGTCATATTTACATATGGAGAGTCTGTCACAGGTGCATTTCCAAACAGACAACAGCGTTTGCAAACCGATGGAATGACTGTCAGTCGCCCTCCAGAGGTGTGATATAATGATTCGTCAGGTATTGCCTTTTCGCAGTATATCGCCGTTCACTGTAACCTTGAGAAATTTTGTTTTCTGAAATGAGAGTTTATCGTATTTGTTCTTGTATAACACGACCCCAATTGCGAACTGCGCAGACTTCGCTTAATGCACGGGCAGATCAGGGTCTATGCTGTTCATTCTATTTAAGATTGCAAGCAAACAACAGTTGGAAGAACGTTGCACATGTCAATACTTTAAGGACGGATCATTTAATTTTCGGGGCTGGGGGTGGGGGTGGGTCTGGGATTTTCTTTTCAACCATGATATTTTTTCCTCTTTTATCTCAAGATATGTTTTCAGCTAATATGTTAAATATAATTAGTTTTTTGTTTCTTTCTACAAATCAGAGCAAATGTATATTTTTCAATCTATTGGGAGGACCGGATCTTTTTTTTAAAAAATCCCATCACATACCCACTGTTCCATGTATTTAGGTTAGTATTGCTAAGTAATGTTCAGGGTGAATCAGGCTAAACTTGGGCACACTATGCCTGGGTTTAGTGTATCTGTTTCAAATAAAAATGACTTCATGAATTAGACAGCGAAATGACCTTATTTGTTGACCAGACTTTACAGAAAGTACAGGTCATAGACGGTCAAATTTAGTATCATTTGAACTGGCCGTGAAAGAAGTCGGCATTATTGTAGATTTTATTTCGGTGTGTCAATTATATTTCACATTAATAATTTGTAAAAATGCAGTTTCAGAAAAATAAGATCCTTTCTAATTTCCTTTACTTTTTAATTGTTTTTTTTTTTTTTCTTCAACGTAGTCTTTTTCAAGCTGGATAATAAGCACGAAGTAATAATTGTAGTTAAAACAAAACTGATATCATTCAATGAAACATTTATTCAAGATTGCTAATTTTCATGGTTTTGGTGAACTGATACCTTTGTGAAAGCAAACTCTGGTAAAAAACAAAAGGGAGGGCGAGGGGAGACAAAGCTAATTTCACAACTCTCCTCATATTATGCTTCCAGTGCTAAGAGAGGTTTGGTTCCTGAAAAATAATTTATATCTCAAAATAATCGGACGGGAAAACCTGTCCAATTCAGTTTACTCATCAAAATTAAATATATCAATATTAGGAATGTTAATAGAGGATGTTATCTGAGTGGAAGACTTCGTTTACTTCAAATGTATTGTGATTTCAGTTGGTTTCCATCTTGAAAATGTTAATAGAGAATGTTATTTGAACGGAAGACTTCGTTTACTTCAAACTTTTGTTTTAAATAGTATGATTTATTAGGTACATTATTTTCAAATTGCTGCTTAATTAGCATCAAGTAAAGACGTTTTTTCGCCAATATTGCATGACATTCTCGAACATCCCCCCCCCACGTCGTTTTTCGTGCGGCTATTAACAGCGATGAACGTGCAACTATGCCATTTCTGTCCCGTTCCTGCATCAAAGATATACATACTCATCACACGTCTTTTATTTCACCAATACCCAATGGAGGCCCCGTTATCTTCAACTGGGGTGTGATAAAAAGGTAATAGAAATTCATGTATATGGTCACATTGAGAAAAACGCCATCTCTGTAGAGTTCTGAACATTGTTTTGCTAAAAAATTAAATCATATTTTTAAATTTATTAATTTTTATTTCTTTGAATTCGAGTAAAGAACAAATACTCATAGCTTATACAAAGAAGTAAAGACGGGGCCAAGGGAGGCAAAAGTGTGTGCATGAGATCTAGGTCGAGGAACCATCCAGAGACAAGCTACTGAACGTTCGTGGGTGACCACTGACTCTTGTATGTGCCGGTTCTTGGGATAGAATCCAGAACCGCACAAGTGCAAAGCTAGCGGCTAATCCGCAACGCTATCCATACCATTTCAATCACTGCCACAGATATTTTCTGGAATTCTTTGAATCTCACAATAACAGTGGTGAACAACTACTGTGAGAAATCAGATGCTTTCAATACAGTCCATATTTATCTGTGTAAAGAACCTTGTGGAAAGATAATGAATTGGGCAAGAAAAAATAACTTTGGCACGATTAATGTCGATAATTTAGCTCTCATTTGCAAATTCTCGCTTGTCAGTTCCTTTCTTTTCTGAGCACAATATCATTCGGATGCGATTGCAAATAGGTTTGGCAATGGTCCATTGCATGGTTCTCGATTTTTGTTTTTTTATCCTTAATCACCTAAGGTTCGGTCACTTTCATCATTAGCATTTAACCACTCAGAAAACAGGTATTGAATTTACCTATGCATTTTAATAGGTGATTTACTCAGTGTTTGATTACAACTACAGTCCTTCTTCAAAATGATTTTTATTTCTCTCAGGAGGCAAATGTATTGTACATAGCATGTATACACTTATTTCTCATCTTTCAACCTCTTGGTGTTTTGCAAGAATCTTGTAAAACGCGAAGTAGACTATTTACATTTACAGTTTCTGTTCTGGATGATTCATTTTTTTTATTTCGAATCACTGTTTGCATCGTCAGTATAATTTTAAAAGTTTTTGATACGTTTAAAATGATACTAACGATGCTTTAAATTTAAATTTATTCATTTTTATTTCTTTTACGTAGAGTAGACAGCAAATACTCCTAGCTTATACAAAGAAGTTAAGACTGGGCCAGGGGAGGCAAAAGTGTGTGCATGAGATCTAGGGACAAGCATGAATGAAAAATAAATCATATATATATATATATATATATATATATATATATATATATATATATATAATGAACTATTTTGCTAAGGTATAAACAGCAGTATTATGGTCAATTTACTACGATGTTGCTCATCTGTTAACTAATAATAGGTCACGGGTCAAACACCAAACAAACCGCAAGACATTGGAAGAGGTGAATGGAGCAGAGTGCAACGAGCTGTGGGCGAGATTGGCACATTTTCAATATCCTTTTTAAATACGAGTATTGACAAATGTGTGATTATTACATGTGAGAATTTTAAGGCAATATGAACAATAATTCTCCAATGAACAGAGTGTTTTCTCCTCCCGAAAACAGGACACTAGGCATATATGTAATAGTCACTGAGAACATATATATAGATATCAAGCAAAGTTAAATCTACATTTACTAGAACGTCCATGAGTTCACTTTAACGTACATAGAAACATCTGTTACTTGTTGACAAGGAGTACCAGGACAGAATGTACAATAGGACCCCATCAATCGAATGTTTCGTCTAGCCCATATGTAATAGTTATGATTTCGTATGATATAGAGAAGCAGACAAAATCTCTATGTACATTTACTAGCATATCCACCAGTTCACTTGAACGTGAACAAAGACATATAAATGGCCGTTCATGTCATTAACGTGTTTATTTTGTACGAAGAAAATCTTTCACGGAAAATGTGACTTTTTTTTTTTTTTTTTTGTTAATGAAAAAAATCAGATTTTCTAGCCAATACTCTTTTTTCACGTAAAGCGGGTGTGCCTTGGCTGAACACGTAACAAATGAAGCGATCTTTTCATGAAGAAACATGTTCTGACGACTCCTCTTTCTTCACCAAAATGTCACCAGTTTTCATGAAGATTGTTACTGTTTTTTCATGAAAATGTCACCAGTCTTCATGAAGATGGTTAGTTTTTTCATGAAAATGTCACCAGTCTTCATGAAGATGGTTAATGTTTTTTTCATGAAAATGTCACCAGTCTTCATGAAGATGGTTAATGTTGTTTCATGAAAATGTGAATTTTCCATGTAGATTGAACTTTTTTCAAGAAAAAACTAAATTTTCGGGAAAAATTTGCATCAACAATGAAAGGCACATTTTTAGTTTAAAAAGAGAGTCTTGATAAAAATTGCACGTCACTTTTTCGTGAAAGGCTTGCATCGACATGTAAAGACACCTTTTCGAAAGAAAGTGACATTCTTCATGAAGATTACACTTTTATGGTGAAAATAGTAACTTTTGACAAAATGACAAAATACTTGAACATTTACTGAAAGCTTTTTCGTGAAAAAAGTAACTTTTATCCTGAAGATTGAACTTTTTCACGAATGAACGTTTCCGTGAAAACTTTGCAGTGAGACATATACATACACTTTTTTTCGCGAATAAAGTTACATTCTTCATAAAGATTGCTTTTATTTCACGAAAAAGTACAACCTTTTTGGGAAGATTTTTACTCTATACTTTCTATGTTAACAAATAACAATTCTTCATGAAGATTTTACTTGTTAGTGCATACGTAATTTTTGGAAGAAACTTTACAATCTACACGAAGAAAGCAATGTTTTCACGTGGAAATCGGTCTTCATGAAGATTAGTTGATTGCACAAGTGTACAGGAATTTGTATTTGCTAATATTTGTATATTTCTACTTCAATTTATCCCATAATTTATTAACATTTCAAAGTACAGGATATAACTGCAGAAAATGAGTCCTTATTTCTTACCCACAATAGTTCAAGTAATTTCACGTAATCCGCGAAAGGCAACCCAAGTACAAACATATAAGATGTTCATCGCAGAAAGAGTTGGTTTTTTAAATTTATTTATTTATTTATTTATTTTCAAAAGCATAAATACTTCCGTTTTGATGTTAAAATAGTTATTAATGCCACTGTTCCTACTTAATTACACAAAATCAGACCCATACACGCGCACGGATAATTTCAAGTCAACCTGATTATTCCTTTATTGTTTCAATTGTCACCAGGGTTAAATCAAAGTAATTTAGCTGCCATCCTAAGCAACCCCGAACTCCACCACCAATAATTCATGCATTTAGTTTATTGTCTCATCAGACACCCTCTCCAAAATGATAAGTAATGCTTCGATTGGTTGTACATACTTAATTGTAAATTTGACAGTGTAATCGGTTCATTGTTTCTATGCGTGAAATTCCTCCATAAAACGATCCATGCGGGAAATTCCTCCATAAAACTTGCTTGCAAAAATAGCTGAATACTCTTTGCACACCCGATATTGTAACCACCCAATAAAAAGTAAAACTTCAGTTTCTGGTGATTTTTCAGGTAAGTGGAATTTCCTATTCATCTTGTTCAGGAAAGTCATCTTTTTTTTTTAATTCACACTTTTCATAAAACGTAAATGGATTATTTCATGTAAATAATTTTCCTCCAGTTTGAATTTGTAGTTTACATTAAGGAGCAAACTTTATTGCTTGTAGCATCAATGATAAATAATTGTTACTTTCCTCCCACAATTACGGTAATGATATTTATTTTTTTATTTTTCAATATAACAATGTGCATACTATTTTCTTTTTCCTGGCTTAATAGTTTTATTGATGTGGATTTTTGTGTAAATAGTCGAGGCTTTTGATATAAGACAAGGTTTTATTTCACTATGCTGTACATGCTTTCTGTAAATACTTGTTTTGTTCTGAAATATGTTTTCTTCTTTCGCAAATACATTGTATACTAGATCTTTTTTTCTTATGATTGGAAAATTAACCCAGAGATCAATGATATATATTTAATAATACGATTAAATAATCATGGTTGGGTATTTATCAAAGTGTAAATTTTACCTAATCACTCACAAAGTAAATAAAGTCCGAAAGTAGTCCCCAGAATTTACCGATGTGTAAAAAAAATCCAGATCAGTGTCACGTGACCGTTAACATCCAATCACATAGCAGAAAACCTATTCAATTCATAATAACTGGAATTAGTATGCGTACAAGAGTTGATATACTTCAAGTTTAATCACAAGTTGACATTGCAATAACTTTGATGAAATCTTGAAGGTATTAATTTCTTTTCTATATACATTTTAAAGACCATTTCACACTGTACGTACATGTCTGAATATTGAATTATAATCGTTTACTCACTCGATGTTGCGACCATCCATAACCCACCCCAGCTAGGATTAGAAAGATTTGCTAAAATTTTTATAATATATATATATATATATATATATATATATATATATATATATATATAGTAGCAGATCAATCGTGCGATCAACTCCTCTCGAGTATACATGTATGTATACACCCAAAACTTTAACCGATACAATCTAAGATGCGAAGGATACAGTAGCACAAGGGAAGATGAAAAGGTCCCAACTGTTGTAAAATCAATATTAAGTAACATGTCTTCCTTGAAAGATATTTAGTTAGAGAATTTCAAGGGAGACGGTGTTCAAAATTTAGGATTTTGCCACGTGAAGGCAAAGGTTTATAGCATTTACCCAAATCTAAGGACTGGAGGAAAGAAAGTTCCTGCTTGCATTCTCATTTTTCTTAACTTGGAATGCCTTGAATTAGTGGCATTCTTTCTTCCGACAATTCAGGGAAAAAAACATCAAGCGACCAAGGGATAAATTTAACTCCCAATTCTGGAAGAACGACCCATACAATATGAATGTATTCAAAGAAAACAAATGACATAGAAAGTGTAGGTGATTTTATTATCAGAGTGCACAACTAGCACCATATGGAGCTCCCAGACAAGATCTTGATAGCAATAATCATAAATCGCCCGAGAACCGACATTCGGTCTGTTGTCGCTTAGAAAGAACAACAGTCCGTAGAAGACCTCATGCATGCCGGGAGGGTAGCGGAACATACGATGCAGGGGAACCAATACAACAATAACCAGACAGAGGTATCCATCCTGCTTGCGGAAATGTCCAAGGACTTGACTGAGGCTATTAATTCCCTCAAACTTGCACAATCCGTGCAGTTAGCCACACCACCTTAGGATACTCAATCAATCCTGGGCAGAGAATAACGACAGACAACGCAGTGGATACGGTGTGCCCATTTTGTTCTACATGCCCAGCAAAAAGAATAAAAAAAGAGTGTTTTTACTGTTACAAAACGTCACTTCGTAAGTGTATGTAGGATAAGAAAAAGAAACATGCACAAATACCATTAGGAAACTGCATCTATCCAGGGACCTAAATCTTTGGATAGGCACTTACAGAATACACACTTACAGAATACACACTTACAGAATACACACTTACAGAATACACATGGAAAATCCACGACACAACAAAGTAACACAAAAAGCTCTGAATTAGAAATAAACTGCATTGGATATGCTTATCAACAAATGTCTCATTAGGGTTGACAGAAGACGCACCAAAATAAATTGTTTACTGGATACGTGTAAAGGACTTTCATGCATCGTGCCAGGTTTTTTGTTAACAATTTGGATAGCACAGATATCTTAAAAACTGTAGGAGTTTTTGGAGAGTCATATGATGTTTTGGGAACCATTTCTTTACAAGTTTCTTTTGGACATTTTCAAATTCAACATAAATGTTATTTTTTTCTTTTCTTCAAAATTACACCATTCTCTCATTTTAGGCATGGGTGTTTTAGAACAGACCAAAGCCACCATAGACATTAGTAGAAAGTCTTATTTTATTCAGGATAACCTCACACAAGTATATCCCATAGCCACAAACACGGGTATGGCTAGGGCAGACAAACCACCCCTCAGTCTCAATCAACACCTTCCCATAGGCCTAATACAAGAAGAGAACAAACCAAACACACAAATCAGGCACAATCAGCCAAACACACAAATCAAATCAGGCACAATCAGCCAAACACACAAACCAGACTATCATCAGATACAAAGGTTACTCCGGCCTCAAAATCGGCTTCTTCCACTTCGCACGAGAAAGACGACAAGGCATACATCCTAGAGAAATTGCTCCAATGCAAATGGATCAACAAAAAAAGGAGACACTATCTGGTTAAATGGCACGGTTATTCTATACGCAAACGGGAACCATGAGAAAACATGCACGAGGACTTCAAAAGAAATTAAGAAACCACATTCTCGTAAGCGCAGGAAACTTACTTTCAGTAAGTCACTCTGATCAATCAGGGACCCCTGTTTTGCAAAAAAAAAAAAAAAAAAAAACTCTTGTGTTTTTGCCAAATTGTATAAGGTTGATTCCTAATAGAGAAGAGCACACCCTGTACCAAACAAATCATCATTAACCATTGTCTTTCCCTTTTGTATATCATAGGTTTCAACTGTGGTGCACTGATGATCGTCGCGGTTTGTCTCACATTCCTGTCCATCCTCCTGAGTGCTGCCAAAACGATAAACTGCTCGAACTATTGTGCCATCTTCGACAGACAATTATCCATGCACCTCATCAACGACTACTGAACTCATACCTTCCAGATCATATCGTCCAAATCCACCCAGTTACATGCAAAATGCACCAGGGTAGACATAAATGTGATATATTTCATCACGTGTAATCCCAATTGAATGTGTTGCATGCAATGTACATGGCCTAGGTGAATGCCATGTTTTAAATAAACTTATACCCCACACACCGGTCACGCAAAACAAGAACAAAAGAAAGAGGACTCTTGTACTGTTTATTGGTCAGTTTTCAAATACCCCGTTTGGCACTGCAACAGGTGATGATGTGGAATCCTTGCTAGGCATATCAAAGCTTTTTACAATAGAAACAATTATATAGCACAAACACTCGTGAAATATGTACAACACGTCATCTTCTTCACGTCGATGGTAGACAACATATTCTATAACGTCATAAAAGGCATCTAGATAAATCATGAAGACCTAGTTGAAATGTCCACCATGTTCATAGCTGCATTTCATACTCCAGAGACCTTCATTCGAGAAATAACTAACCTAATGTAAAATAAAGTTCATACATTTCCTAAACATTAAACCAAAGACTAGAAGAACTTTATACAGAAATTCACGAGATGATTAAAGGAAATTTATCACCATTATTGGTACCCCCCCCCCCCATAATATTATCAGAAACAGTAGCACATATATAGACTACATTAGATGCCAAGTTCAGAAACTACACAATAACAAGTAAAAACCCTAATCTCTAATTCAACAATGTCAAATTTGTATATATGCAATGCAGAATTCAACAATGTCAAATTTGTATATATGCAATGCAGAATTCAACAATGTCAAATTTGTATATATGCAATGCAGAATTCAACAATGTCAAATTTTTATATATGCAATGCAGAATTCTACATTATTTATCACATTCAAGTTTCCCATTACAACCTACAATACTAGGCTCAGCCTGTACAAAGTTATTTGTATTCCAATGCCCATTAATGAGTCTACCACTCATGCAACACAGTTATTATCAATATATAGGAACATGAAACAGAAAGAGCATTACGTAGCTGTGCTATTGCATATAGGTAGAAAAATATATAGTTACATATCCATTTGCACTCGTCTGTGGAATGCTGAAAAGACATATTGTACAAGTTGAGATATACAGACAGGGTTCTTAGACTTAATCAGAGAATATAAAATTTCTTCAATGGGTGTTTTTTGCTAAAAATTCCTGGTATGAATCTGTTTTTAAGATCTGTATAAAATGGGCATTGTAAAACAAAGTGATATTCATCTTCTATTTGGCTTTTATCACATAACATAGGTATACGTTGTTTGGAGGTATGCCAGTATGCCAGTATGCCGTCCTTCCTTGATAGCTAAATTATGGGCAGAATATCAGAGTCTGGCTAATGCATTTAGTAGATTGGTAGGTAAATCAATGGTTATATAAAATTGAACGGAAGAAGTATCATAAAATTTATTATTGTGAAATGCTTTATCTGATTTGTATACAGCTGTATTCCAATCCTGAATTAAATTGTCTTCAGGACGTTGTCCGAAATTGAGCAAAAATACTTTTTACATCTCCTACATCCAGTGCGTACCAAATATAACAAAATCAATATCTGAATAGTATGTCTTTAACTTTCGAAATCCATGTGATTTTACCTGACTCAACCATTTTTTTCAACAAAATATAACATTGTCTTGGATATCAGTTATCACCCATTCTGATCAACCTAATCCAATACTTAATACATTTACAATGAGAATTAAAACATAGAGGTAATCTTCCACATTCTCCTCATGATAAGAGGGAATATGTATATATCGGAAGGTTTAGAAATCTAGTACAAAACCTATCATGATCATTTGCAATTGTATATGAATATTCATAACCCCAAATTTCAGCGTCATAAGTTAATACATGTATGATCATAGCATCATATTGTTTGAAAGCTTCTGACACAGAAAATTTGCATAACTTGTTTTGAATAATGCTCAATGTATGTAAAAAAAAAGATTTGTTTGAATTGCGAGTTCTTGCTTTGCTTTAGTTTAAAAAAGTTTAGGAGTGAAATATAATCTCATATATGTATACCGAGATACGGTTTGGATTTGTTTACCTTTATCCCATATATGTATACCGAGATACGGTTTGGATTTGTTTACCTTTATCCCATATATGTATACCGAGATACGGTTTGGATTTGTTTACCTTTATCCCATATATGTATGCCGAGATACGGTTTGGATTTGTTTACCTTTATCCCATATATGTATGCCGAGATACCGTTTGGATTTGGTTACCTTTATCCCATATATGTATGCCGAGATACGGTTTGGATTTGTTTACCTTTATCCCATATATGTATGCCGAGATACCGTTTGGATTTGGTTACCTTTATCCCATATATGTATGCCGAGATACGGTTTGGATTTGTTTACCTTTATCCCATATATGTATGGCGAGATACGGTTTGGATTTGTTTACCTTTATCCCATATATGTATGCCGAGATACGGTTTGGATTTGTTTACCTTTATCCCATATACGTATGCCGAGATATGATTTAGATTTGTTTACCTTTATCCCATATATGTATACCGAGATACGGTTTGGATTTGTTTACCTTTATTATACCACTTTTCGTTATTCCTCAAAAATCCACCGTTTTTTAATACAATAATTTTAGTTTTATCTAAATTAAAACAAATTCCACTATTTTTACAAAATGTCTTGACAATATTAATCTGCATTTGTAAAGAAACGACTGTATCAGCACAATTTACAATGTCATCAGCATAGAACAGCGCATTAATGTCCGATATTTCTTGTGTAGTATAGATACCATTTAGACACTTTTGTCGGGGGCTTGATACTAAATCATTTATAAATAGACTGAACAGAAGAGTGGATAATACGCAGCCTTGTCTGGTGCCAATATTACAGGTGAAGAAATCTGTATATTGTTACGACTCTAGGGGTAATGTAACAGAATAAAAGACACAAACAAGCTTTCAAGATTAAAATGCAAATCTTTAATTTCCTAAAATATTAAAAGAATTAAAATAGTTCAACAAATAATCAAAGTGAAAGAATTAAAATAACTTACAGTATAGAATATCCTAAAAAGTCCTAAATTGTTTTAAAGTTCACTTCCTGATGTTAATCCGAGTAATCCGGATGAAGTATTCCAAATGAAAATAACCTGCAATGTGTTGAAGTTGATAAGTTCTGATTAAATCCGAAATAATCCTTGCAAGTCTGGAATCTCACAAGTTTTAGAATAATGTCCGATAATTCCACGGAGCTGTATAGTAATTCAGATGAATTACTAATTAAATAAATATATTCCACACTGAACTGAAATAAATCTCAAAACGACTTCTCTTCATTCAAGCAACTGTAAAGAATCCTTTATCACTGGATGAGTTGCTATATATACATAACAAGTGCGCAGATTTAAAAGGGAATACCCTTTCTCCGTCTTTAATAATATGGTATTACAAAATAACACAACCCTCTAAGAACCAATTAGGAACTAGGTTACGCGTCATTTACCCAAAGGTCTAGCGTACTAAAAATCTTAAAGAGTAAACATAATGTTATTGTAGTATGGAATGTGACCTTTCAATGTTGATTTCAAAAGTACAAAGCTAGGTCGACTTCATTTTCCCGCGCAATTGATCATGTGACCACTTATTGATCGAGCAGTAGTCGTATCTATACTGATATGCTAACCGCTATTCAGAATAAAAACAGAGATCATAAATTAGTAAATTAAATCATTATAAAAAGGTAAAAAGGTATGCTTCCGTAACAATATTGTCATTTCATCTGCGCCAATGAACGTAGCTTCTTGTAAACCGAGTCTAGAACTTGAAACAACTTTACACCGATATCTTCGTTAACTATGCAAGTCTGTAATTTCACATGATCAGTAGAGTCAAAAACCTTGGCAAAGTCTACAAAAAGAAAATAAAAACGACCTCCTTTTTTACTCGGATATTTCTGAACCATTGTTTGAAGCGAAAAATAATTATCTATTGGTGAGTAGCCTTTGCGGAATCCCGCCTGAGTTTCTTCAATTTTATTATTAGTTTGGAACCACTGAATGAGACGTTGGTTTAAAATACTGGTAAAATTGTATTCAAGATACCAATGAGAGAGATACCCGTGTAATTGTTAAGGTCATCTGAAGAGCCTTTTTGTAAAATGGGATGATAATGCTTTCGTCCCATTGTTTAGGAAAGTGCCCGGTGTCAACAATTTTGTTTAGTAATTTTACTAAATAAGGACATATGCTTGGAGTAATGTTATTTTTTTTTTTTTATCATTACAGCTGTTATTCATTCCGGTCCTCCAGACTTTCCTGATTTTAGAGTTCGGATACATTTGAGAACTTCAACTTCAGAGGCAGGACTTTCAAAAATATCATCTGGAGTTTCAGTCATACTATCAAAACTGCCATTACGATACAGTAACGATCTGAAGTATGCACACCATTAATGGCACGCTTGTTTGTTTAATCAACTTCCAAAATTTTGTGACATCTCACATTGATTTTATTAGTTCCTTTTTCTTTTTACGCTTATAATTCTCTTTTTTCATGCGAATCCCATTTTTTTACCTTTTTCTACTTATTTTATAACCCGTCAGATTTTGAATTGAACTATTAAATCTAAATTTAAGAACCATTACAACTGCATTTAAACTTTTGCAAACAAAAAGCTTTACCTTTATTTGGAGAATACATTTATTTGGAGAATAAATTTATTTGGAGAGTACATTTATTTGGAGAATACATTTATTTGGAGAGTACATTTATTTGGAGAATACATTTATTTGGAAAATACATTTATTTGGAGAGTACATTTATTTGGAGAATACATTTTTTTGGAGAATACATTTATTTGGAGAGTACATTTATTTGGAGAATACATTTATTTGGAGAGTACATTTATTTGGAGAGTACATTTATTTATTTATTTGGAGAGTACATTTATTTGGAGAGTACATTTATTTGGAGAATACATTTATTTGACATTTATTTGGAGAATACATTTATTTGGAGAGTACATTTATTTGGAGAATACATTTTTTTGGAGAGTGCAGTACATTTATTTGGAGAATACATTTATTTGGAGAGTACATTTATTTGGAGAATACATTTATTTGGAGAGTACATTTATTTGGAGAGTACATTTATTTAGAGAGTACATTTATTTAGAGAATACATTTATTTGGAGAGTACATTTATTTGGAGAATACATTTATTTGGAGAGTACATTTATTTGGAGAATACATTTAATGTTATCCCTGATACGATGGATGAATTTTACGGTTTACATTAAGGAGTCAGCACATGCAGGGACTCAAAATACTTTCTGAGGTATGAAAGGACGGTTGAAATATTTACCATAAATTTTAAATTGTTTTGATATTTTCATCTATTTATTACTGCAACGCTCAATGGAGGGCAGATAGCGTTATCCTTGTCTGTACATGCATTACGTCGCTTTTTAGGGACTTCATGGACTTGATCTATAGGTCAATATCGAGAAGACTTAAGACAAGTTTCAACTTGTTTCACTCCACATTTTACAGAGTGTAGCCCCAGTTTGACTTCAAAGTTTGTCTTCAAATCGGGAATTTCGTTCTTCACCAAAACTTTTCAAGAACTTTATTGATTGAAACCCTGATTGCTATTGGGTTTATGATAAACAACACTGATTACTATTGGGCTTATTATAAATAACCCTGATTGCTATTGAGTTTATTATAAATAACCCAGATTGCTATTGGGTTTATGATAAACAACACTGATTGCTATTGGTCTTATTATAAATAACCCTGATTGCTATTGAGTTTATTATAAATAACCCAGATTGATATTGGGCTTATTATAAATAACCCAGATTGCTATTGGGCTTATTATAAATAACCCTGATTGCTATTGGTTTTATAATAAAGAACCCTGATTGCTATTGAATTTATTATAAATAACCCAGATTGCTATTGGACTTATTATAAATAGTCCTGATTGCTATTGGTCTTATAATAAATAACCCTGATTGTTATTGGTCTTATTATAAATAACCCTGATTGTTATTGGTCTTATTGTAAATAACCCTGATTGATATTGGGTCTATAACAAATAACCCTGATTGTTATTAGTCTTATTATAAATAACCCTGATTGTTATTGGTCTTATTGTAAATAACTCTGATTGACATTGGGTCTATAATAAATAACCTGATTGTTATTGGTCTTATTATAAAAAAAAACCTGACTGCTATTGGTCTTATTATAAATAACCCTGATTGCTATTAGTCTTATTGTAAATAACACTGAATGCTATTGGGTCTATAATAAATAACCCTGATTGCTATTAGTCTTATTACTTAAATAAAACTGATTGCTATTGGTCTTATTATAAATAACCCTGATTGCTATTAGTCTTATTGTAAATAACCCTGAATGCTATTGGGTCATAATAAATAACCCTGATTGCTATTAGTCTTATTATTTAAAAAAACCTGATTGCTATTGGTCTTATTATAAATAACCCTGATTGCCATTAGTCTTTTTATACATAACCTTGATTGCTATTGGTCTTATTGTAAATAACCCTGATTGATATTGGGTCTATAATAAATAACCCTGATTGTTATTGGTCTTATTATAAAAAAACCTGATTGATATTGGTCTTATTATAAATAACCATGATTGTTATTAGTCTTATTGTAAATAACCTTGATTGTTATTGGTCTTATTATAAATAACCCTGATTGCTATTAGTCTTATTATACATAACCTTGATTGCTATTGGTCTTATTGTAAATAACCCTGATTGCTATTAGTCTTATTATACATAACCTTGATTGCTATTGGTCTTATTATAAATAACCCTGATTGCTATTAGTCTTATTATACATAACCTTGATTGCTATTGGTCTTATTGTAAATAACCCTGATTGCTATTGGGTCTTTAATAAATAACCTTGAGTGCTATTGTTCTTATTATATATAAAAAAAACTTGATTGCTATTGGTCTTATTATACATAACCTTGATTGCTATTGGGATTATTATAAATAACCCTGATTGCTGTTGGGCTTATTATAAATACAATCAAGGCCAAGCTGAATAAATTTTGCTGATATATGTTATTTGATTTAGAGTTTTTCCCTTATATCCTGAATCGAGGCTTCTTCGGTTATTCTATGTTGACAGCCGCATCCCTGCACCTCAGAAGACATTTTTAGTTTTCTTTATTCATTAATTCTCTAACACCGAAGCAAAAATAATTAGAATTTTCATAAAAACGTTAGTTTTTCAGTCCATTAATTTAATATGTCCTGCTCTCAGTCACACGTGGTCTGGTGTGAGGAATAGTTTCTAATATTTCGGTTTTATTCCAAGGAATGATATTTACCTACTGACAAACTCCTAATTATTTATAATACACAATGTGTTGACACAGCACAAGTTGAAAGAAAAATGCGTTTGTATCTTTTAAAGAATTGCCCTAAGACCCTCTTACTCACATACCAACAGACTTAGTGTCCAAACCGAACTTGGCTAAATTCTGAAAATAATAACTTTATAATTTCCTCGCTATATTTTGCAATCATTTAAATAAAATATATACATGTGTATATTTGCTGTGCGTTCACATGCTGAAATTTGCATACTGTGCCATTTTACACGTGCAAATTTGTTTTTGCACTACCTCTGGAGATTGTGGAAATTTACACACCATGCAGTTGTACGTACATTTGCAAATCTGTTCACATGACAAAATTTACATACGTATGTAAATATGAATATGCATTTAAATTTAAACATTTAAGTAAACTGTTGTGTGCCTCTATCCAGCAGTTTTTCCCGAGCTCTTTCGTCTCCGATATTTTAACTATTTGGACTTCGGAACCCCGAAAAAAACCCAACTAAATGAGCGATGTGATGCTCAATTCTCACTTGATATATTGGTAAATAATAAAACTATCGAATTCTGCGAATTTTGATTTTTCAGGGACATCAGAGATTACGACTATCGCAATCAGTAATAACAAATGTTACCTATCGTATCAAATTGATTGGGATGAACAAGAACAATACATATTACTAATAGTTTTAACCAAGACAAACATTCGAAATGGATCCTTAATGTCTTGGTTTAATTGCATTTACTGCTTGTTGGTTCAAAAATGCAATTTTCGTTCAATTGACATTACAATTTAGATCATTTCTAAAACTGAAATGTTTGATAATATACACTTCCTGAGCTTTTTAGTTCTTTGAAAAGAGGAAAGATTCATTCTCTACACGCAAATCGAATTCCTAAAATAGAATTTCATGACAAGAAATTATGGTAAAATAGTGGATAATTGAAATTTTTTATAAATATTGCTCATGTGCCGAAAGCATTAAAGACAGTATTTATAGATTTAAACTTGGAAACTCATTTTTGTACAAGTAGCAGATTCCCTATGCAATTAGGCAAATTTCAATTTCGAAATCTTATTAGTGTGCTTGAGAACACAGGATATCCATGCAATCATTATCCTTTTTCTAATTATAGATGTAAAGTGTCACTTGACGTGTATGCCTGGCAAGACGCAATTAGACAGGAAACCGCTTTTCCGACAAAGACTCGGTTACCATCTGCAAGAAGCCCCATTGATAGGTAAAACAGCAGAGTGTGTTCCATTCTGCAAGAAGCCCCATTGATAGGTAAAACAGTCGAGTGTGTTCCATTGCCAACTCTAATAATGAATTTGTTCTAAGTGATTTGTTCGAAAGAAGGAGTTCGAATTATTCCATACCAGAAGATTCCGGCCGAGGTTGTAGTACATTTTTCAGTGTGTACTTTGTGATCGGACACAAATTTTTACATGAAAATATGACGTTAATGAATAGACGTACATGGTCTATTATTTGATGTTTTGTACAAAACACTGAATTGAATTGACTTGAATCATGATATTGCAAAAGCAGAAGACTTTTATCGAAAACTAAGATATGTAAAGAGTGAAAGCACTGTACACCAATACTATTTGCTGAATTTATATCTCTTCCAATTTTAGAACATGTTTAAGGCAGTGAACGTCTTTTTGAAATCATTACAACCTATATATTTTATAGTATTTCCACAAATATAAGTGCTGCTAGTCTCCCCGATTACAGTGACCTTGTTTACAAAGAGACAGAAAACGGCATTTCTTTTATTTCCAATTTACAGTGCACAAAGGGTCAGAATATTATGAGAATTCTAAGGACAAAAATATAATAATTTCCAAAAGATTGTTTTAACCCCGATCACGTGGCATTGACATAATCTATATAAACAATACTTACCGATTCCAGACGTTTATCATATTTCTTTATTTATCATTTTATTAGCTTTTACAGCAGATGAAGTTTATTGTTTCTTTTATTCTTTTTTTTTTTAATAATGTGCATCTACTGTGCAGAAACGCATGATCTTTTGTACTGGGTGCAACACTTTTGTACTGGGTGCAACACATTTGTACTGGGTGTAACATTTTTGTAGTGGGTGTAACATGTTTCTCAGAAATAATGTTAAAACTCTGAATTTTTATCATACCTGTATATTTTGAGAAGAAAAGTAAAATACTGTCTCAATTACATGAAAGAAGTTCCAATAGGTGGGGGTGGGGCTCGGGGATGGGGGGAGGGTCGGATAATTGTGATGTAAGTTCAATGGAAATAAAATCGCGATAACGAACAAGCTATTTGTTTATACAGACTGATAGGTCGGATCTTCTGAGAACATATTTTTGCTTCAGACAGACTAAAAAATCGGATTTTCGGAGTTCGGATTATTGATACCGTATTAGGACAAATGACTTCAATTTAATGCATCACAAAAATGTTGAGTAGTTTTTACTAGATTCTTTGTTGTGTCCCCCCCCCCCACACACACACACACACTCACACCCGACAAAACTAAAACCCCCTTTTAGGTTAGAAAAAACATCCGCTCCAACAGAGTGGCTGTTCTTAAGCCGGCTATATGGGTCTAATGAGACTGTACATGCTTTCATATTCTAAGATTTTGTTTCCTATCATCCTCTGGGTTGAAATTTAGTCCATACAAACCGAAGTGGCAAAAGGAGCATAGCAATAACTTTCTTTGACCTCTTGCGTGCCCTAGTTATCATGAGGATTTTGTTCTTGTTGGTAGACATTAAACATATATAGCTCTCATTACATACAGCATTAATATTGATAAATAGAAATACCAAATGCTCTGAGATTCCATGTTCATCCTTTGCATAGGTAAAAACAAAATGTCTACCCGTTTCAATTAGATAATTATATTGATTTTATATTGTTCATTTTATGTATGGATCTGTACAACAGCACAAAAAGGTGGACATCACCAGAAGCGATTCGTATCTCATAGGAGTTATTAGTTTTGTAGTCAAACATGATCTATACAAAATCGTCCAACGCTTAAGTAGTCTGCACTTAAATATGCAAGTACATCATTTCAAACAACCAAAGATTTTTCTAGACGAAGGCCAGTAATCTTTCTTGTAAAGTATTCAATAGTTTTGGGACCAACAGATGTTTGACGCGTTTATTCTAATCTGTTATTGTAAAATCTTGTATTTGGCTGTGAATAGATCGATGAAACAATGCTTATTGAGATGCTCTTTAATTATTACGCCAAACACTGTTGTGTTGCTCATAAAATGATGACGTAACACACAGAAGTGTAGTTTACGAACGACAAGCCAGATCAATTTAATGCAATTCATATTTTTTATTTTTATAATCAATATCTGCTGGATAGTACATTCCTCTCCTTTGAAAGATATATTAGCTCTATTATCCAAATAATTTAAATGGAATTCAGAAAAAAATCTATTGAGTTTAAAATTACTGAACTCGGTGATGAGTTATGAACTTAATGCAATTCAGTAACTAGAAGTTTCAAAGTTCTGGACATTTCAGAATTTCCAGTGTTTCTGAATACGAATAACTGATCACTTGACACAGCCTTTGAATAATCACACATGAAAATTTTTTTCATTGTGTCTGCAGCTAAAATCACTACTTGTCCAAATTAATGAGTTTAAATAGAAAATTATAGAAAATTATGCATTAACTACATGAATGATATGACCCAGTCACAATTAGTCCTACTAATTCACTATCTAATTTCACTAGGGTGAATCAGAGGGTCTAATCAACATAATCTCTCGGATACTGTGATCTGCGACGGCCTTGCTGTGGTCTCTGGGTGGTTGCTGTTGTTTCCTTAACCACAGTTTTTTTAAAATCTATTCAAGGGTACATGGTCAGTGTCTTCTGGAGCTGTCTCCCTTCTATGTGGTTGGGTCCCTTTGGGACCAGTCTCGGGGCTAGTTATTGGAAGTAATTTCTCTCTGCAATCGTTTTGGTTTAGCTCTGCATTTTTCATGTAGTGCTGCTCTTTCTTTTGATTTTGCACAACTGTACTTACAAGTTTGAACTGACTTATCTCACGGCGAACCTCTCTTCCGTTTGTAATTCTTCTGGCTGCGATTGTTGATTCATTAATTGTGCGTATAATGCAGGGTGCTGGTTCATATACGATTGTCCATTTATTTATTTTGACCTACTTTAGTAGTACATAGTTTCAAAATACAAATTTGTGTCCTTTTGTATACTTCTTTTTGGCATTCTGTTTTAATTTTTCTTTGTACTTTCTGTCCTTTTCATTGATCTGGTTGGGGTCATATTTCCGTTAGCTGTCTTGGTGTTGTGAATCTAATTTGGTTCTGAATGGTCCATTCATCATTTATGCGTTTGGTGCAACGCCGGTAGCAGGATAGTGTGTCGATCTGTGACCTGTGAGCATTTCCTGCTCGGTTATTGAGCTGTATCCACCCTGCAAACGGGCAATCTGCTCTGTCTTATTACGTAGTGTTACGACTCTAGGTCTTAAAAAAAATATGTAACAGAAAGAAAGTGAAACCAACAATGTAAGTAATATCAACAAACAATTTATTTCCCTATAATACAAAGTGAAATTCAAGAGATACTTTACAATATTGTGAATCAAATTCCAAATAATCCTAAATGTCCTAATCACCAGTCCAAAAATATAGAATGTTCCTAATGAGTTCCAATAGTCTTGAATATCCTGATATAACACAATCATATAATCGAGAATGTCTTTGAATGAGTTCACAAAAGTCCAAAGTTATGTATTAATTCAAAAGTAAATGAGCACTTTACTAATTCCAATGCATATATTAAGTAAATCCTCTCAAATTATATCTGATTTCCCACAGACTGATTTAAATCAGGAATGAATTATTTGTTTACTAAATCCCTATTTATACACATTTTCACTTGACCTATATCATAACAGGATGTGAAGCAATAAAATGGAAAAAAACCAGTCTAACTGTCAACAAGACTAGCCTTGAACTCAAATGCTTGTAAACATTCTGCTTACAAGTGACCAGAATCTAAAGTGCAACTTACCTTGATGGACAAGATTTAAACACACATTATAGATTAAATATACATAACAGCAGCTTCATCTACTTTTCTGCCTATTCTGTTCTCTTAAGTGTAGTTGAGTGATGCTATCGCGTATGAATCCTTCCCCATTGCCAAATTCTGCTAAGTCTTTCAAGTTGAATGGTGGTCCATTGTCTTCCTTCCAGTTATCTTGGAGTACCTTAGGTAGCTAGGATAATGTTTAGTTTCTCTTTCATTTGTTTAAAATCTGTGGTACGGAAGGATTCCACTTCCGGGTATCTTGTTCTCTTATTAATTACAAATAGATTGTAGTGCCCATCCAGGTCTGGTTTTCCTAACTCTACCTCTGCAATGTCACATGTCTTATCTGGTATTGTATTGATTCCTGTTGATGATCTTTCGTCGTCAATTGGCATTAAAAACACTAGTTGATTACCGCTTCCGCCATGCTGTTCATTGCTGGAAACCAATACTTTTCTCTTAATATGTGTTTGTTTTTAGATATATTCCTAAGAGTCCAAGGCTATGTGCGGCCTTGATGATATTTCGTTGTAAACTTTTGGGAATAGCAAACTGGTTTAATCTGAAGATCAATTCCTCCATTATTCTGAAATCCTGTCTAACGGTACAATGCCATGATTGGTTTTGTGTAGCTCCCAGTCATCTATGGGGATCTTTTCTTTTAGTTTTGGATCTGTCTCTTTCTGTCTGCTCCTTGATTATGTGGAGAACGGCGGTGTGCTGCTCTTCTACTATAAAATACTTTATGACTTTTCTGTGTCATCTTTTCCAGTCTCATGTAGTCTAGAAATTCATTGGATCTGCTTCATCTCTTTATGGAATAATTCATATTCGATGTCTTGCTTGTCCAGCACACACTTTTCAATATTAGGCGGGAGTTGGACGTTGTTTTTAAACATGGACAGGAGAGATTTATGGGCCTTCATAATCTCGAATATTGCTGTTCTTTGAAGGTAGACGCAAAACCGGTTCTTAACCTATGTTTCCGCCAGCGAATCTTTTCTGTCTGGCTGTATCTATTTTCTCTGTCTGTCATGATCCAACCAATGAAATGTACAGGATGAAGTCCTTTCTTTGTTTCTTAAAATAGTTCAGCAGTCAGTCCTTCTTTAAAGCTGACCTTAGCTCTCACTATTATAGTTCAGCCTGGATTAATGTAGGCTATTGTGCTTTCATTTGCAATGCTGTCTTTCAGCTTCTCAAATACTGTGTCTTCTTCCTATCCCCATTTTGAACTTTATTTCTTTTATTTTTTATTAATTGTCTGGGTGGTTCTGTGAGTGCTGCATACTTGGGGATACATTTGGATGGGTATCCAATCATGACAAGAAAGTTCGGACAGATTCATTTTACTCTGGTGGCTTGCATTTTTTGACTGAGCGTATTGATTCTGGTGCTAATCGTAGTCCATTCTCTGTATAGCGGCATCGATAAAATTAAATTTCTTTCACTCCGAACTGTCACTTGTCGAGACTGAAAGTATGCTCTATGCAGAATGGCTTTATTTTGTTGTGCTCTTCTAGGTTGTGTCCTCCCATAACTATGCTATGATTTAGTCATTTTGGAATATCTCCAAATGCCATGTATCTCATCAAAAATATCTTTGGCTGATGTAGCTCAAACACTAGAAGTTTTCGGTCTCATATTGCACCATGGTGTGTTGATGCTGATTATTTCTCAAGATCATGGGTCTAGTGTGAGTTTATGATTTCTCTTCTTCAAATCATGCTTGGAGAAAACCTGGTAGTCGTGGAATTTGTACACGAAGTCCTCAATTACTGCTGATTAAGTGATTCTACCACTCTCCATATATTTATTTGGTATAAGTAAACATTGTGTGATTCAAAATTTTCTTTTGGCCGTCGCTATACCTTGGCTTAGGTTGTACTACTAGTGGTGAACACCAAATTGCTGGTTTATCTTCAGATATTGGTTCAAATATAGTTTATTTTATGCTTTGTCCAATCCACTTTTTGATGAGTTTCTGCAAGTAATAAGTGACTACTCCTGGTTTCTATGCTATTGGGCTTGCATCTGGTTTCATCTGAATTTTTCCAAAACTCTCTCTGCCGTTTTTTGCCATCTTTTATTCTGCCAATGTTGTTGAACACTTGACCAAACTTGAACACTTGACCAAACTCATCCCTTGGATTTGACTCACTAGTGTCTTTCTTCCTTTACAACTTATGCTTGATTCCTCTTCGCATGTTAGTATATCGTTGATTTCACCAAGGGTTCCATCTGGTTCAATCTGTATCATGTCTAGTTCTGAGTGTTCTTGCTTATCAGTGGCGGCAAATCAGTTCTCCCTCTGACTGTATTGGGTTGAATCTTGCCTCGATTCCTAATAACTGCATCAAAATCGCCATTTGCAAGTAGTTCACTCTGGAATGTGTTTAGTTTGATTTCATTGGACTTTAAATTATTTTCGTTGCTGATCTGTGCATGGCTTTGAATTGGTGCTCATCCATGATGTTTACATCTGCTCCACCATTGGTTCGACCCAGACATCAACATCGTCTATTCTGGCTTTCACTGTCTTCTCTGTGTCTCCTATTTTCTTGGCTTTTCTTACTTGCTTGTTGTATTAGGTTCTTGACAGTTTGCTCCAAAAGTTCATCACTCGAATTGGTTGAACTGTGTTCTATTTCAGTGGTTTTCTTGACCTGGTTTTTTTTGCTCGATTTGTACCTCTCTGCTTGTTCCTTCCTCTACTTGAGTTTGCTCGACCACATCTACGACTTTCAGCAAACTGCAGCAAAGTGGCTCCACTTTCCGCGTTTCCTTCCATATACTGTAAAGTCTCTCCCTTCTCTGCGCACCCCAGTGAGTCCGCAGTGCATGTTTGCTGAGTGAGTAAAATGGGAACTACGTCTTCTAGTACCGAGTATGTGACCAATGACACGGGGCTTTGCATAAAAGTAGTATAATAATAACATTTACCATATGGTGTTCGTATAATGTACCGTTCTCAACAGTCCGTATTAAATTTTCTACAGTTCTATCATCGCTGTTTTCCCCAAACTAAAACTCATTGCTCGTTCTCTTAGTCTTGCAGCATAAGCAAGTGTCGTTTACCCCGCTGATGGTCTCATTTTAAGGAATATATACCTTGCATGATGTTTGTTTTTCTTTAGTGCGAAATATTCGTTTAATTCTTCTCAATTTTTAGCAGTCATTAAGTTCATCTGCTGTTGGATTTGGCCAACTCAGAAATCTCGCAATCTCTCTCCCTCTACAGATTATAATAGCATCTTTCTCATCAACAGGCTCTTTCATTTTCAAACTTCTGAACTTTCTTTAAATTCCCTCCAACCACTCCTCCCACGCTTTGCCGGTCGCTATTTGGTCAGTAGATGTTGTGTTTCAAGTGCTATGTTTCAGAAAACACCTTGATTGGTACGCTTTCCGCCATTTTCCTTGCCACGATGTTGCTGCTTTTGCTGTAGTTGCGAAATTCCATGTCGATGTCAACCTTCCGCATACTATATATACGTACATTGCTAACCATTTGTTTGTTTCCTCGTCGCCAATATAAAATCTTGTATTTGGCTGGAAGTAGATTGACAATACAATGCTAATGGGTTTACTATTTATTTACTGCATCTCAAATGTAGATGCAGAGAGAGAAAGAAGAGAGGGAAATGAAGCAAACGAAATGTAAATGCAGAGAGAGAAATTGGAGAGAAAGAGAGGGAGGATGAAGGAAAGGAAAATGCAGATGCAGAGAGAGAGAGAGAGAGAGAGAGAGAGAGAGAGAGAGAGAGAGAGAGAGAGAGAGAGAGAGAAAGAGCAAAGGTAAATGTAGATGCTGCGAGAGAAAGAGAGTGAGAAAGAGAGATAGAGAGAGGAGAGACAGATGCGAAGAGAAGAAAGGGAATTGCAACATAGATTAAAAGAATTAGAACTGGCAAGCGGAGCACTCTCCCTCCCTTTACACACAAGTTCAGGTTTTGATGTTACTAGATATATTAGGTTAGTACCCCCCTTTCAGGAAAAAGAAGTAGATAAATACTTTCTTCACTTTGAGAAAATTGCTGAAAACTTGAAATGGCCAAGACAGCATTGGACTTTGTTATTACAAAGTGTCCTTATTGGCAAAGCTCGTGACGTCTACACTTCACTGTCAGTACAACAAAGCACTGATTATGATGCGGTTAAAGAGAACATCTTGAAGAGTCATAATTGGTACCTGAGGTATATCGACAGGGGTTTAGGAAACTGGACAAACTCATGTCGAATTGGCAAGGAAAAAAAAACTATTTGATTGGTGTTGCTCAGCCAACAAAGTTGACCAAGATTACGATAACCTCAGACAGCTCGTACAAGATTACGATAACCTCAGACAGCTCGTACAAGATTACGATAACCTCAGACAGCTCGTACAAGATTACGATAACCTCAGACAGCTCGTACAAGATTACGATAGCCTCAGACAGCTCGTACTAATTGAAGAGTTCAAGAGTTACATCAATAGTGATGTATCTTGACGAGCAGAAAGTTTAAACTTTGGAAAATGCTGCTCGCATGGCCGATGATTATTTGTTGACTCACAAAATTATATTTGTCAGTAAGTCTTCCTCTCAGCAGCTTTCTGTTTATATAACCATATCAGTCTCAAATGAGTACTTCTAAATTTCAAAACAGCACAACTGTGAGATATCAAATCACCGATAAGACTAATCAGAAAACCTTATCTCTTCCTACGTGCATTTATTGTAAAAAGCGAGGAGACGTCATTTCTGATTGCTTCAGATTGAAAAATAAGCAACAGAATAAAGACAGAGCTATTTCAAATGCTCTTATTTCAAAGAGGTCAAGGTGACAGTCTTCTATTTAAAACAAAACAATTGTTGAATCAAACAAACCCTAGTCTGTTTCTATTTTGTAGACTTATGAACCATTCATGTCTGAAGGTTCTATATCACTTATTGGTGATTCTGCCAAACACATCCCTATTAAAATATTAAAGGACACGAGAGCTTCTCAGAGTCTTTGGTTATCAGGTACTTTGGCTTTGTCTGAGAAGTCTTCTCTCAGTGATAATGTACTTATACAGGGAGTAGACTGCCGCTATGTAAATGTTCCTCACCATCGTGTTAATTTGGTATCAGACTTAGTTTCAGGACCTGTGACTACAACAGTCACAGGTCCTGAAACTAAGTCTGATGACTTCTTTACCTATAGAAAGTATCCATTTATTACTAGGCAATGACCTAGCTGCAGATAAGGTCCTGGTTAATCCATATGTAACTAACAAGTCTCGTTTAGATCAAAAAGTTGATCCTATTAAGATTGAAGTCCCTGATTTGAATACAGCTTGTGCAGTGATAAGAGCTTTGACAAAAAGATCTCTTGAGAATAATGTTGATCAGGAAATTATTCCTTTAGCTGACACATTTATTGGTCAGTCTTTTCAGGAGGTCACATTCTCTCCTAATATTGATCAATCAGAAGGTATTGATCACAGTGATCCTCTTTTTACTACTCATTCTCTCTATTCTAATCAGGGTGACAAAAGACAAGCACACGTTGTCGAATAGGAACAACATCCAGAGATCTCCTGTTTGTTTTAGAGGGCTATTAGTGAAACTGAAGACACACAAGTTCCAGTGTATTACTTTGTGAAAAATTGGGTCCTTATGAGAAAATGGAGACCACCTGAATTACCCGCTAGTGACGAGTGGTCAGTGAGCAAGCAAATTTTCGTTCCTAAGTCATATCGACAAGAAATTCTTAGTCTAGCCCATGAAACTCCATTGGCTGGTCATTTAGGAATCAATAAGACTTATCACAAGATCTTGAATTATTTTTATTGGCATAAACTTAAAAGTGATGTTTCTAAATACTGCAGATCTTGTCACACTTGTCAAACTGTAGCAAAACCCAATCAGAATATACCTAAGGCTCATCTGCAACCTATTCCTGCTTTTGACGAACCATTTAGTAGAATAACGGTAGACTGTTCGGGTCCCTTACCTAAGACCAAGTCAGGTAACCAATACTTGTTGACCATCATGTGTGCGTCTACAAGATTTCCGGAGGCAATTCCTTTCAGAAATATTAAAACTAAAACCATTGTAAAAGTTTTGGTAAAGTTGTTTTTACACTTGTTGGTCTTCCCAAATCTGCCCTGTCGGATCTAGGGTCAAATTTTATGTCTGGAATTTGCCAACAAGTTATGCATGAATTATGCATCCAACAGTTTAAATCTTCTGCCGTTCATCCTGAAAGTCAATGAACTTTGGCAAGATTTCATCAAACTTCGAAGAATATGATTCGATCATATTGCTTTGATACTGGTACGGATTGGGATGAGGGTGTTCATTTGTTGTTGTTTGCTGTTAGGGAATTTGTTTAAGAGTCATTGGGTTTTAGTCCCTTTTAACTGGTTTTTGGACAAATGTCCGTGGACCATTGAAGTTATTAAAAGAGAAACTTTTTTCAAATGAAGATTCAAATATTAATCTTTTTGATTACGTCTCTGATTTCAAATATAAGTTGTCAAAGGCCTGTGAAGTAGCAAGGACTAATCTCCACACTATTCAGTCAATTATGAAATTAAGGTATGACAGAAATACACAGGAAAGGAGTTTTAAGCCTGGTGATAAAGTTCTGGCTCTCTTGCTCATACATCAAAATCCTCTTTGGGATACATTTTATGGTCTTTATATAGTTGAAAAGAAAGTAAATGACTTACACTATATCATTAACACTCCTAGGAGGCGGAAACAGAGACAACTTTGTCACATACATATGTTAAAGAAGTATTTTGACAGAGATAGCCCAATTAATTATTCAATTAATTCAGTTGTACCTATCGGACACATTGGGGATATCAACGATGGAATACAATCTGACTGTAGTTATTGTGCTTTAACCAACCTTCGGAATTCAGAAATATTAAACAATCTCTACCAGAAACTTTCATATCTACAAAAACAGGAAAGAAATGAACTAAAACAGATATGACATGAGTATGAGCACTTGTTTCCTGATGTTCCTACACGAACAAATAAAATCTATCATGACGTTGACATTGTAGATTATACACCTGTTAAACAGCATCCGTACAGGATGAATCCTCTCAAAGAGGAATATTTGAAAAAAGAAATTATTTACTGGAGAATGATTTTATATAACCAAGTAAAAGTAACTGGAGTTCACCATGTATTCTTGTGCCTAAGCCGGATAATATATTCCGCATGTGTACTGACTATAGAAAAGTCAACAGTGTCACCAAAACGGATTAATTTCCAATGCCAAGAATGGATGATTGCATTGATAAATTGGAAATGCGAAATATGTCACCAAGTTTGACATTTTAAAAGGATTCCGGCAAATTCCACTCACAGAAAGAGCAAAAGAAATTTCAGCATTTGTAACTCCAGATGGGCTTTATCACTATAAAGTAATGCCTTTTGGTATGAAAAATTCTACGAGAACATTCCAGCATCTTTTGAACACGATAACATCTGGTCTAGATAATTGTGATGCGTACATCGATGACGCCATTATCTGCAACAACACCTCGGAAGATCACTTGGAAACCATTTCGAATATCTTCGATCTACTCAGTGATGCAAATCTGATGATTAATTTAAGCAAAAGTGAGTTTTGCCATGCTTGTGTCACATTATTAGGGCATATTGTGGGACAAGAACAAGTTAAACCTGTAGAAGCTAAGGTCAAGGCTATCTCTGAATTCCCTGTGCCTATTTGTACAACGCAAGTGGTGCGATTTTTAGGTATGGCTGGATATTATCGGAAATTTTGTTCCAATTTTGACAAATTTGCTGAGGAAGAAATCCAAGTTTCTTCCACTATTGAGAAGGAATGTTTGGTTTTGATATTGGCTTTGCAACATTTTGAAGAATATTTTACCTCAGCTCTTTCTCAGTGATCCCAATCCGCTTACTTTCATCAACAAAATGAAAAATAAAAATCGAAGATTGTCGAGAAGGAGTTTAATACTGCAGGAATATAACATTGACATTCAACACATCAGGTGAAAAGACAATGTGATTGCAGATGCACTCTAATGTGTATAGACTGTATTGCTTTATTTTGTGTAATTAAGCTGAGTGACATTTATAAGACATCTTCCTATGTCATTTTGATTATTATAGTATCGGATGCATGTTTTAAAAGAAAGCTTTATTGCATAAATCTTTCTTTTTCTTTATGAGGTGAGGTGTTATTTATAATGTTTACATATTTAACTTTTGTACTACATATTTAGCTTTGTCCTTGGTTATAAGATGTAAACAATTTGTTTACTTAGAATTAGGGTCAGGGTTGCTTTTGTTTACAATTATACTGGTTTTTCCACTAGAATTACTGATATTTGTCAGGTAAGCCAAATGATTTTATAGAAAATTCTGTCAGGCGACTTGTGTTTATATATAGAAAGTTTGGTAAGCTGTGTTTCATTCCTATGCTAACTATCAGTCTTTAAGGAATTTTGTTTAATAAACAGATGTTTATAGTTGTGTTGTGAAAATCAGAGCAAATTCAGAGAGAGGAATTATTTATTTAAAATATCCATTGGATTACTAAAATGCTCATTCTCATTTTGGATTGATACATGACTTTGGGATTTTTGTGAATTCACTCAAAGATATTCTGGATTACATCATTCAGGCATATCAGGACATTCAAGACTAATGGCATATCTGGGCATTCAAGACTACTGACACATCCGGACATTCAAGGCTACTGGAATTCATTCGAAACATTCTATATTTTGGACTTGTGATTAGGACACTTAGGATTATTGGATTATTTGGATTTTAATTCACTATATTGTAAGTGTCTTTTTGAATTTTCATTTTAATTGTCTAGAAATAAATTGCTTGTTTATTTTACTTACATTGTTGGTTTCACTTTCTTTCTGTTACATATTTGTAAGACCTAGAGTCGTAACAATATCAACTATATTCTAAAATCTGCATACGCAACAGGTGTTCAAAATACCGATACTTACATGTTTATTGGCACCTACACCTCCATATAAAATAGGTTATGAGCACGTGCTGTAACGCATAGACATACACAAGAAAGAATTTTGGTATAGCTCTTTTGAGCGTTTTTTTTTTTGTGGCTTATTTATTTATTTAGATCTCGTCAATGTAAAAGATAATCGGGATAGTGTCATTTTATTGCTCAAAGAGGTGCTTGTCTTTATGTTTTAATCCGTGTAAAATGTATACTTATATAGATTGACAGATACTTATATAGATTGACATATACTTATATAGATTGACATATACTTATATAGATTGACATATACTTATATAGATTGACATATACTTATATAGATTGACATATACTTATATAGATTGACATATACTTATATAGATTGACATATACTTATATAGATTGACATATACTTATATAGATTGACATATACTTATATAGATTGACATATACTTATATAGATTGACATATAATCCGAATAAAATGTATACTTATATAGATTGACATATAATCCGTATAAAATGTATACTTATATAGATTGACATATAATCCGTATAAAATGTATACTTATATAGATTGACATATAATCCGAATAAAATGTATACTTATATAGATTGACATATAATCCGTGTAAAATGTATACTTATATAGATTGACATATAATCCGTGTAAAATGTATACTTATATAGATTGACATATAATCCGAATAAAATGTATACTTATATAGATTGACATATAATCCGAATAAAATGTATACTTATATAGATTGACATATAATCCGTGTAAAATGTATACTTATATAGATTGACATATAATCCGTGTAAAATGTATACTTATATAGATTGACATATAATCCGTGTAAAATGTATACTTATATAGATTGACATATAATCCGAATAAAATGTATACTTATATAGATTGACATATAATCCGTGTAAAATGTATACTTATATAGATTGACATATAATCCGTGTAAAATGTATACTTATATAGATTGACATATAATCCGAATAAAATGTATACTTATATAGATTGACATATAATCCGTGTAAAATGTATACTTATATAGATTGACATATAATCCGTGTAAAATGTATACTTATATAGATTGACATATAATCCGTGTAAAATGTATACTTATATAGATTGACATATAATCCGTGTAAAATGTATACTTATATAGATTGACATATAATCCGAATAAAATGTATACTTATATAGATTGACATATAATCCGAATAAAATGTATACTTATATAGATTGACATATAATCCGTGTAAAATGTATACTTATATAGATTGACATATAATCCGTGTAAAATGTATACTTATATAGATTGACATATAATCCGTGTAAAATGTATACTTATATAGATTGACATATAATCCGTGTAAAATGTATACTTATATAGATTGACATATAATCCGTGTAAAATGTATACTTATATAGATTGACATATAATCCGTGTAAAATGTATACTTATATAGATTGACATATAATCCGAATAAAATGTATACTTATATAGATTGACATATAATCCGTGTAAAATGTATACTTATATAGATTGACATATAATCCGTGTAAAATGTATACTTATATAGACTGACATATAATCCGTGTAAAATGTATACTTATATAGATTGACATATAATCCGTGTAAAATGTATACTTATATAGATTGACATATAATCCGAATAAAATGTATACTTATATAGATTGACATATAATCCGTGTAAAATGTATACTTATATAGATTGACATATAATCCGTGTAAAATGTATACTTATATAGATTGACATATAATCCGTGTAAAATGTATACTTATATAGATTGACATATAATCCGTGTAAAATGTATACTTATATAGATTGACATATAATCCGAATAAAATGTATACTTATATAGATTGACATATAATCCGTATAAAATGTATACTTATATAGATTGACATATAATCCGTATAAAATGTATACTTATATAGATTGACATATAATCCGTATAAAATGTATACTTATATAGATTGACATATAATCCGTATAAAATGTATACTTATATAGATTGACATATAATCCGTGCGTATGTTGCTGAATCATGGTCCTTATAAGAAACAAAAAGACGAGTATCGTTCTGTTTGTAGCCATTGGTTAATAAAGATCATCGTTTCTCACTTGATTCTCGGAAACGAGTCGTGCGAATCAGTAGAGAGTTATGTCAGTGATTTAAATATGTCAAAGTAAGAATTTTAAAGATAGCGAGTCTGTGAATATATGGTTTGCATATAAGTATGCAAGGGGCTAAAAAAGATAGCGAGTCTGTGAATATATGATTTGCATATAAGTATGCAAGTGGCTAAAAAAGATAGCGAGTCTGTGAATATATGGTTTGCATATAAGTATGCAAGGGGCTAAAAGTATGCAAGGGGCTAAAATAAGCTTGTAGATATTGTGAAGGTTCCATATTCAAAAATAATAAATGATAATTTGTTTGCTGTTGTAAGGTTAAATACAAAATCTGAGCATTTTATTGCAGAAGTTTGAATCAGCGTAGATCTACGGAAAGTATGTTTACCCTGTACTGACAACACGAATGCGACCTTGTTTCTGGTTCAAGGCTTAAGGGATTGGCACTTAGAAACTGCCTAAAATTAATAATTTTGGTGAAAGCTAAAATTTCCGAATGATAACGTTGTTTTTGTCTTTCTATAGAAACTTGCGGGGAGGGGAGATGTGTTTGAACAAAAGACTTCTCTTTAGAATGGGTTGTCAGCCTAGGAAGAGGTTAGTGACAAATTCTAGAATCATTTTGTAATTTATGTATGAGCGTTGTGGTTTTCTATAATGTTATTTTGCAAAGAATTTCGGTGGCGATGTGCAGCCAGTCGATCTTGAATCGTGCTCTGAAATGGCGGACTTGCCAACCTTGTCTTTCTTATAGTAGACAGGGCAAGTGTGCTATTTTTACAGAGATGCTCTGGAAAGAAAATACTGTAGTTGTATAATTAGAATTACTGGGAGCAAAAATGTACGAATTAGTCGATTGTTTGCATTTTTTTTTTAGATACTCAGGTTCCTTTACTTGATGGGGGTGGGGGCGGGCTTGGTGTATGTCGTTGGTAGTTCTTAGGTCGGCCTAACTTGCCAGAGTAGAAAGTATAGGACAGCACTGGACCAGTTAGGGGAAACTGAATAAACTATTGCACATGGTCTGATAGTTAGGTCAACCGTTAAGAAGCAAACTAGATCTAACGCAATGGATGGAACAATCTTGGGGCCGTCTAGGGACATCAGGTTTATCGTTGTGTGAAATGCGGATAGACTAGGACCCTCCGTACAGTGTCCTTATTTATGGTGTTCCAAACTTAGGACAGTCCTGTGTAAAAAGAGTATGAATAAAGGACCTATATTCGGACCTTTTCGCGACTTAGTAATGTCTCACAAGGAGGACCATGGTGTACAAAAACGATAACAACAACCAGAACTTTTGCAACGGTATCCAAATATCGTTGCAATGGCCAATTATCATTGCAACGCTAAATTTGGTCAATACAACTGTAATTTGTGCCACCCTTGCAACGGTACCGTTAATTTTGACCCTTTAGTACACCATACAAGATACTTTGATATAGTATTACATCTGTAAATAGATTAGGTGGCACTCTCTGCGTCTCAGTTTACAGTTAAAGATATATAAGCTGTCTATGTGTAAATGCTCATAGATAGTTCTTACTAAAAATAGGTGTTATTTACATAATAATTATATTAAGCTGTATTGTTATTCTGTCGCAATCCCGCATTCCAATTATGTACAATATTAGTGATGGTTAAATGCGTAATTTAAGTTGCAATAACATGTAGCCCGACCCAATTTTTTTATATTACTGTATTACTCCCACATAGACTACGTCCAAATGCAAACAACATAGACCCTTATCTGCCGTCGCATAATGCGCTGGCAGATCAGGGTCTATGTTGTTTGTTCTACTGATTAGTCCTTACAAACTGAATAGACCCAGATCTGCCTTCGCATAATGCGCCGGCAGATCTGGGTCTATGCAGTTTGCAGTTGGTATGGATTTATACGCGAGTATATACGGTACATTCAAGGCCGTCGACTTGTACGCCTATGGTTGTACAAAATTTTAAGCCATCAAAAATATAAATTCAGATATGTGGAAAATTGTGCATCTTTAAAGCAAGGTGATTAGAGATTACCCGCAAATACCACGCTCAATTCGGTATAAAGTTGGAACTTACTTATGGTTCTTTACTGTGTACCACAACAACAAAATAAACACCCTCATTCAACGTTGTAGGCAGGGAATGGTCGCAAAAACATAAATTTGTCGGCGACGTCCTTGACATTTAGAGCAGATTATATATATGCAGAGAGCGTTCTGGAGCAGAGTAAAACTATATAATAGTACGATTTTTGGCCCCTTAATTAATACGTTGAGAAATTGTATGCAACTCTTATTCCAGTACTCTCTCTCTCTCTCTCTCTCTCTTGTTAACTACTCTACATTTAGATCTTATTATTCGTGGTATTTTATATTTTACTACTAACATTAATGGCTGTGATAAAACAAAAAAATATAATCGTGGTATTTAGAAATCAGGAAAAGACATGGAGAAACGAAATACTTTGCTCGTTTGGAAGCAATTCGATTGCGGAAGATCAAAAGCGTATTTTACGTACAAGAAGAATTTGATTATTACACATTTAAGCGTTTATGTGACAGAACCATTGAATACAGATATTTCCACCAACATGCTAGCACAAAAAGACACACATAGTACCAACAACAAAATGGATATATATAAAAAAATCAAACACAGGATAGAGAGAATGATGGAAAATAGCGAGAAATACTTTGACGATGCAAACCAATCACCACAAACAACAAAGCCCGACACCAAGAGCAAATGTGCTATATTCTATGATCTGGTTGATTTAAGCGAATGATCACTAGCGAATGATCACTAGCAAAGAGAAACGCTGAATTGAATGCGACGGAACGACCACTAACTATTTTTTTAAAACACAACATAAATAATGGGAAAAAGTTTGATTGTATTGAATTCAACAGTTCTCAGAGAAGTGATAGAAATATTAACATGAAACAAACAATGTCGGTATCTAAGGATTATGAGTATTTGCTTATAAGTTTTGGGATAAAAGTGTGATCAAAACTAGTTTTGTTGAAAAATAACAATTAAAAAAGAATGGAAGTGTTAATTTGTTGATTTCAAACATCCTTATGGATGTACTCCAATGTTTCAGATTTACATATTACTTCTAATTATGATGACATCGTGTTGTAACTAAAAACAGCTTTGAAAGGTGAATTATACAAACTGTACAGTATGAGCAAGGAAGGAATTACAACCAAAAACAGCTTTGAAAGGTGAATTATACAAACAGTACAGTATGAGCAAGGAAGGAATTACAACTAAAAATCAGCTTTGAAAGGTAAATTATACAAACAGTACAGTATGAGCAAGAAGGAATTACAACCAAAAACAGCTTTGAAAGGTAAATTATACAAACAGTACAGTATGAGCAAGGAAGGAATTACAACTAAAAACAGCTTTGAAAGGTAAATTATACAAACTGTACAGTATGAGCAAGAAGGAATTACAACCAAAAACAGCTTTGAAAGGTAAATTATACAAACAGTACAGTATGAGCAAGGAAGGAAATACATAACTATTTGATGTTGATAAATATACACATTTGTGTACGGCTAAATTTATAGAGCAGAGCAGTTTAAAGATCTCGTACATTTTACAAGGTCAAAGTACAGAGATTCAACTAAAACAGAAATAGAATTTATGGAAAATCAAAGTTCTATTTAAAGCATCACATGGGGACTCGTTAGATAAAGTAGTTTGTAGCAGAGTCAACCACAGGAATGGCCAAAATTTGACATAAATCTGAAATCATTTATACATTTGAAAGGATTGAAGAAGAAAAAACGTTACATATTGTTGAACATAAACACGGTCGTCCTGTTGGCTTGTTTATAACAGCTAAAGACAATTAATTAGGTACAAAATATTCTCTGGAATTTTTTTAATCTTTTTTGTATACCGCTTTAAAGGACTGGCAAAAGACATTATTTAAAACATCTTTACTTCGACCCTGAAAGTCTAGTTGCTTTAACAAATATCAATATGTTGTGGGAACAAATTAAACAGGACCTCCAAAAATGCAGACTAATCCCGTGTATCCGACGAATTCTGTTGCACTAAAAATCCTCTGATGAACGCTACTGTAGGATAAATAAATTATCCAAAGACAGAGTTCATTGTTTGACAATTCTGCTGTGTTAACCTATTTGTATCTCTAAACAGTGAGAGGTAACGATAACATTCCATGACCACTGAATTGGGTGTATATATCATGTATTCATTACTGTGACCTGGAGACATATCAAAGCAACTCACTTGACATCAGATTGTTGAAACAATTAATTAGGCCAGGGATAAATAACGTCTGATAAATTAATTGAATTGTGGACTTTGATCTCATTGTCCTGTGTACAAAATACAGAAGCACTTTGTGGGGACTCAAACATGTCCTGATTGTTTTATGTTGGGCTTGTTGTCATTGGAAACATATAAAACAGCGACACGTGTTTTTTGTCCTTATATATTTGCCTGTCTAGGCTTCATATGCAGTGGGCATTTTTTCACTAAAAAAAGCAACAAAGATATAAAAGTTTGTGTTTCTATTTACAGTATTGATTTAACACAAATGTTCCTTTTTTTGAAAGGTATCAATACTTAATAAAAAAAAAATAATACAAAACCCCGTAATTCTGCAGAACTATTGTGTCTGCAAAAGTACACAAATATTTTATTTATTTATTTATTATTTGCTTTTAGTGGCAGAATTTACATGTTTTAATGTAACAAAGAACACGATGATCATAACTAAAGTAGGGCACAGTGGCAGCAACTTAACATAAGCTTTACGTTGGTATTAGCTACCTTTTGCCAGCCCCTCCCCCCCCCCCACTCCCTATTTGGTGGCTTTTAGTGGTAGTTGGGATTTTACCACCTGTCTTCCCCGTTGTTAAGGTCAGTTTACTTGTGGCTCGTCTACTTTCCCTTGCAGTTCACCAGATCCAGGAAAATGGGCAGGGCATCCCTTTGTAGTTTACTGGCAAAGTGTTCATCACACGATGCTTGACTTTACTCTCATGTACAAGGATACCGGATTGTACAATATATAGTATATTGCCATGTACAAGGATACCGGATTGTACAATATATAGTATATTGCCATGTACAAGGGTACCGGATTGTACAATATATAGTACATTTCCATGTACAAGGATACCGGATTGTACAATATATAGTACATTTCCATGTACAAGGATACCGGATTGTACAATATATAGTATATTGCCATGTACAAGGATACCGGATTGTACAATATATAGTATATTGCATTGTACAAGGATACCGGATTGTACAATATATAGTATATTGCATTGTACAAGGATACCGGATTGTACAATATATAGTACATTTCCATGTACAAGGATACCGGATTGTACAATATATAGTATATTGCCATGTACAAGGATACCGGATTGTACAATATATAGTATATTGCATTGTACAAGTATACCGGATTGTACCATATATAGTATATTGCCATGTACAAGGATACCGGATTGTACAATATATAGTATATTGCCATGTACAAGGATACCGGATTGTACAATATATAATACATTTTCCATGTACAAGGATACCGGATTGTACAATATATAGTACATTTCCATGTACAAGGATACCGGATTGTACAATATATAGTACATTGTCATGTACAAGGATACCGGATTGTACAATATATAGTACATTGCCATGTACAAGTATACTGGATTATACAATATATAGTATATTGCCATGTACAAGGATACCGGATTGTACAATATATAGTATATTGCCATGTACAAGGATACCGGATTGTACAATATATAGTATATTGCCATGTACAAGGATACCGGATTGTACAATATATAGTATATTGCCATGTACAAGGATACCGGATTGTACAATATATAGTATATTGCCATGTACAAGGATACCGGATTGTACAATATATAGTATATTGCCATGTACAAGGATACGGGATTGTACAATATATAGTATATTTCCATTATTATTGAGAAGCAGGAACTTTTTAAGGAGATTACCATTGTACAGAGGAAACATTGGATGTAACGATCCCAGCTAGTACAGATCTCGGTCATCAAATTGTTCATGCTTATTATACTAAGATGCAGTAGGGGATACTCCACTGCATTTTATATGATGGCACAGTGTTTACGCACATGAAAATTCTATTTAGCGGTAATAGGAAAGTTAATTTATTTTATTTCAATTATTCCTATCATGGGTATATTAACCTTCCTTATTTCAATTATTCCTATCATGGGTATATTAACCTTCCTTATTTCAATTATTCCTATCATGGGTATATTAACCTTCCTTATTTCAATTATTCCTATCATGGGTATATTAACCTTCCTTATTTCAATTATTCCTATCATGGGTATATTAACCTTCCTTATTTCAATTATTCCTATCATGGGTATATTAACCTTCCTTATTTCAATTATTCCTATCATGGGTATATTAACCTTCCTTATTTCAATTATTCCTATCATGGGTATATTAACCTTCCTTATTTCAATTATTCCTATCATGGTGATATTAACCTTCCTTATTTCAATTATTCCTATCATGGGTATATTAACCTTCCTTATTTCAATTATTCCTATCATGGGTATATTAACCTTCCTTATTTCAATTATTCCTATCATGGGTATATTAACCTTCCTTATTTCAATTATTCCTATCATGGGTATATTAACCTTCCTTATTTCAATTATTCCTATCATGGGTATATTAACCTTCCTTATTTCAATTATTCCTATCATGGGTATATTAACCTTCCTTATTTCAATTATTCCTATCATGGGTATATTAACCTTCCTTATTTCAATTATTCCTATCATGGGTATATTAACCTTCCTTATTTCAATTATTCCTATCATGGGTATATTAACCTTCCTTATTTCAATTATTCCTATCATGGGTATATTAACCATCCTTATTTCAATTATTCCTATCATGGGTATATTAACCTTCCTTATTTCAATTATTCCTATCATGGGTATATTAACCTTCCTTATTTCAATTATTCCTATCATGGGTATATTAACCTTCCTTATTTCAATTATTCCTATCATGGGTATATTAACCTTCCTTATTTCAATTATTCCTATCATGGGTATATTAACCTTCCTTATTTCAATTATTCCTATCATGGGTATATTAACCTTCCTTATTTCAATTATTCCTATCATGGGTATATTAACCTTCCTTATTTCAATTATTCCTATCATGGGTATATTAACCTTCCTTATTTCAATTATTCCTATCATGGGTATATTAACCTTCCTTATTTCAATTATTCCTATCATGGGTATATTAACCTTCCTTATTTCAATTATTCCTATCATGGGTATATTAACCTTCCTTATTTCAATTATTCCTATCATGGGTATATTAACCTTCCTTATTTCAATTATTCCTATCATGGGTATATTAACCTTCCTTATTTCAATTATTCCTATCATGGGTATATTAACCTTCCTTATTTCAATTATTCCTATCATGGGTATATTAACCTTCCTTATTTCAATTATTCCTATCATGGGTATATTAACCTTCCTTATTTCAATTATTCCTATCATGGGTATATTAACCTTCCTTATTTCAATTATTCCTATCATGGGTATATTAACCTTCCTTATTTCAATTATTCCTATCATGGGTATATTAACCTTCCTTATTTCAATTATTCCTATCATGGGTATATTAACCTTCCTTATTTCAATTATTCCTATCATGGGTATATTAACCTTCCTTATTTCAATTATTCCTATCATGGGTATATTAACCTTCCTTATTTCAATTATTCCTATCATGGGTATATTAACCTTCCTTATTTCAATTATTCCTATCATGGGTATATTAACCTTCCTTATTTCAATTATTCCTATCATGGGTATATTAACCTTCCTTATTTCAATTATTCCTATCATGGGTATATTAACCTTCCTTATTTCAATTATTCCTATCATGGGTATATTAACCTTCCTTATTTCAATTATTCCTATCATGGGTATATTAACCTTCCTTATTTCAATTATTCCTATCATGGGTATATTAACCTTCCTTATTTCAATTATTCCTATCATGGGTATATTAACCTTCCTTATTTCAATTATTCCTATCATGGGTATATTAACCTTCCTTATTTCAATTATTCCTATCATGGGTATATTAACCTTCCTTATTTCAATTATTCCTATCATGGGTATATTAACCTTCCTTATTTCAATTATTCCTATCATGGGTATATTAACCTTCCTTATTTCAATTATTCCTATCATGGGTATATTAACCTTCCTTATTTCAATTATTCCTATCATGGGTATATTAACCTTCCTTATTTCAATTATTCCTATCATGGGTATATTAACCTTCCTTATTTCAATTATTCCTATCATGGGTATATTAACCTTCCTTATTTCAATTATTCCTATCATGGGTATATTAACCTTCCTTATTTCAATTATTCCTATCATGGGTATATTAACCTTCCTTATTTCAATTATTCCTATCATGGGTATATTAACCTTCCTTATTTCAATTATTCCTATCATGGGTATATTAACCTTCCTTATTTCAATTATTCCTATCATGGGTATATTAACCTTCCTTATTTCAATTATTCCTATCATGGGTATATTAACCTTCCTTATTTCAATTATTCCTATCATGGGTATATTAACCTTCCTTATTTCAATTATTCCTATCATGGGTATATTAACCTTCCTTATTTCAATTATTCCTATCATTGGTATATTAACCTTCCTTATTTCAATTATTCCTATCATGGGTATATTAACCTTCCTTATTTCAATTATTCCTATCATGGGTATATTAACCTTCCTTATTTCAATTATTCCTATCATGGGTATATTAACCTTCCTTATTTCAATTATTCCTATCATGGGTATATAAACCTTCCTTATTTCAATTATTCCTATCATGGTATATTAACCTTCCTTATTTCAATTATTCCTATCATGGGTATATTAACCTTCCTTATTTCAATTATTCCTATCATGGGTATATTAACCTTCCTTATTTCAATTATTCCTATCATGGGTATATTAACCTTCCTTATTTCAATTATTCCTATCATGGGTATATTAACCTTCCTTATTTCAATTATTCCTATCATGGGTATATTAACCTTCCTTATTTCAATTATTCCTATCATGGGTATATTAACCTTCCTTATTTCAATTATTCCTATCATGGGTTAATTAACCTTCCTTATTTCAATTATTCCTATCATGGGTATATTAACCTTCCTTATTTCAATTATTCCTATCATGGGTATATTAACCTTCCTTATTTCAATTATTCCTATCATGGGTATATTAACCTTCCTTATTTCAATTATTCCTATCATGGGTATATTAACCTTCCTTATTTCAATTATTCCTATCATGGGTATATTAACCTTCCTTATTTCAATTATTCCTATCATGGGTATATTAACCTTCCTTATTTCAATTATTCCTATCATGGGTATATTAACCTTCCTTATTTCAATTATTCCTATCATGGGTATATTAACCTTCCTTATTTCAATTATTCCTATCATGGGTTAATTAACCTTCCTTATTTCAATTATTCCTATCATGGGTATATTAACCTTCCTTATTTCAATTATTCCTATCATGGGTATATTAACCTTCCTTATTTCAATTATTCCTATCATGGGTATATTAACCTTCCTTATTTCAATTATTCCTATCATGGGTATATTAACCTTCCTTATTTCAATTATTCCTATCATGGGTATATTAACCTTCCTTATTTCAATTATTCCTATCATGGGTATATTAACCTTCCTTATTTCAATTATTCCTATCATGGGTATATTAACCTTCCTTATTTCAATTATTCCTATCATGGGTATATTAACCTTCCTTATTTCAATTATTCCTATCATGGGTATATTAACCTTCCTTATTTCAATTATTCCTATCATGGGTATATTAACCTTCCTTATTTCAATTATTCCTATCATGGGTATATTAACCTTCCTTATTTCAATTATTCCTATCATGGGTATATTAACCTTCCTGATCTTAACGTAGCTAAGAGCTTTATTGACTTGCGTAACCTACTTTATAAGTCTAATTTGCACACTTACAACTTACATACAATTTACATATTCATGTCATTTGACCAACCACTTACAACTTACATACAATTTACATATTCATGTCATTTGACCAACCACTTACAACTTACACACAATTGACATATTCCTGTCATTTGACCAACCACTTACAACTTACATACAATTGACATATTCATGTCATTTGACCAACCACTTACAACTTACACACAATTTACATATTCCTGTCATTTGACCAACCACTTACAACTTACACACAATTGACATATTCCTGTCATTTGACCAACCACTTACAACTTACATACAATTTACATATTCCTGTCATTTGACCAACCACTTACAACTTACACACAATTGACATATTCCTGTCATTTGACCAACCACTTACAACTTACACACAATTGACATATTCCTGTCATTTGACCAACCACTTACAACTTACACACAATTGACATATTCCTGTCATTTGACCAACTACCTATCAGGACAAGATCGCTTTTTTCCGATCACTATTGTCTAAAGCTTTCAACATTTTGTTTACTTCTACAGTCCCACTCCCAGGTACTCGAACCAGTATTCCGTCATGCTCGCTTACTAATACTACTACGACTACTACTACTACTACTACTAATAATAATAATAACTGCAGAAACAGGTTCTGCATACTTTCAAATATTATGATAAAGCTTTCCACTTAATAATAATAATAATAATAATAATAATAATAATAATAATAATAATTCGCCTCTTCTTGTTCATCTGAAAACATTTCAACAACTTCTTTTTATTATAAACTGCATTCCGAACCTGAGCGGAAACGCATCGTGTGCGCTTTTACACATGAGAAATTGAAACTGTTTTTCATTTGCTAGGTAAGGCTGAGGTTATATATTAACTCTCCTAACCCACGAAACAATCTATTATTGACAATCTTTCTTTCTCTTGGCCCAAACTAATTTATGAATCTACAGAAATAAGTGACCATTTGATCAGCACACAAAAATTAAATTCTTTCGAAAAAAAAGTTTACATTTTTTAATTATGAGTCGGTAGATTTTTCATTACGAGTTACACCGTTTGTACGTGTTTTTTTTTTTTTTTTTTTGTCTTGTTAATATCTCTCGTTTCTCTCTTCAATCGTTCGAGTCGCACATGCTTATTTTGTGCATATATCATGATTTATATTAAGTCATATTAACGTTCTTCATTTCCTTTACCATATGTAAAGTGTACATTCGTCGAACTTCGTATAAATCAAACGATACATAACGATTGCTCTTCAGGTATATTCGGACACTTAATGTTCTGACTGGCAACTAAGTAATTTTATCTGCGATGAGAATTATTCTTATGTCTACATAGCTAGATCGTTATACTAAACAAACGTTTCATATTCGGCTTGTATTTCAATTAGAATTCAGGTAGTGTTTACTATCTTTTCCATGCTAAATTATATTGGATGGTGGATGCAAGATTTCTGTCTGATTATTCGAAGTTTATGTTTATTTTTAAAAGTGCCTTTGGAATTGTGATTGCTGTGTTATACGCTATTTAATAGTGGATAACATTTTAATGACTGATCAGCAAAATAATCAAGATTTTAAATTAATTTTCAAAATATTTGCAAAGGATAGCATGCTGACTCCTTTTTTATATTAAATTCCCCGCTCATTTTTACGTATTTTCTCTGATGTTTTTACACGTATTAATACTATCAATTTAAGGTTTTTCATTCTTTGATGTTTTTACACGTATTAATACTATCAATTTAAGGTTTTTCATTCTTTGATGTTTTTACAAGTATTAATACTATCAATTTAAGATTTTTCATTCTTTATGCGTTTTTATGCAGTCAGATCAGTGCTTGTATTTTGCTTTCATTTCCTCGTCTTGCCTGGCGTCTAGAAAAATATCAGCATTTGTACTGATGTGTTTCTGTCCGTGATGTCTGCCTATCTCTTTTATTCCAACATAGTGACACCTTCCATCATATTTATAGTCATTACGACCAACATAGTGACGCCTTTCATCATATGTATAGTCATTACGACCAACATAGTGACACCTTCCATCATATTTATAGTCATTACGACCAACATAGTGACGCCTTTCATCATATGTATAGTCATTACGACCAACATAGCGACGCCTTTCATCATATGTATAGTCATTACGACCAACATAGCGACGCCTTTCATCATATTTACAGTCATTACGACCAACATAGCGACGCCTTTCATCATATTTACAGTCATTACGACCAACATAGTGACGCCTTTCATCATATGTATAGTCATTACGACCAACATAGTGACGCCTTTCATCATATGTATAGTCATTACGACCAACATAGTGACGCCTTTCATCATATTTATAGTCATTACGACCAACATAGTGAAATATAATTAATACGTCAATATGTCTTTGTCTTTTCGTTTCAGCTATTCTAACTGGTTTGATGTAAAAAGGTTTAAGTATTTCATAAACATGTACTGATATATCAGTACCATCTATTTTTATCGGACATATATGAAGCCATTTACTGTGTATATATAAACTGTATTTTGATGGCCTCTATAGATTTTTGATGAGTATTTAAAACTGATTCCACTGAGTGAAAGAAATTTCTGCTTTTTTTATTTTTGACGTTGATACCCGCTTTTTTTTCTTAGCCCATACAGTTAGATCTATAAGTGGTCTTCTTCTAAGTACTTGGTATTTATCTCTGCGTAATTTTAGGTACTCTATTCTGTCAAACATCCATCTTGTACTTGCGCTTATTTCCTGTCCAAATTTTGCGTGAGGTATTTCAAAGAGAGCTTATATCACCGTTTGCATTTCATCTCTGTTAGTTATTTTAAAGAGGCCTTGTTCTGTGGTAAAACTCAGTTTTTATCCATTTTGACTGGGCTGTTTCATAAGTCTAATTGTTAAACCTGGTTGTACTTTTTGCAGAACCAAAGTGTCGATTTTTCGAACGATTATGTTGTCCCAATAAGGTTCAATGTCAATGTATTGGATACATTACAGTACTACATAAGAGCAAATACCTGGATGAATGTACTAACAAAGAAGAGGGCATTACACGACCTAATTTTTCTGGATCAACTGATTTACAGATCAGATCTCACACAAAATATATTTTATCTTATAGACCTGATGCAAGAGGAAGAAGACTTCTCCACGGTCACGTCAGATTTATTTTTTTTTTTGGGGGGGGGGGGGAGGTGAAGGCAGAAACTCAGACTAGGGTTCAGGAACCTGAATCCAACAGGAAAGAGTTCATCCAACAGGAAAGAGTTCATCCAACAGGAAAGACAGGAAAGAGTTCATCCAACAGGAAAGAGTTCATCCAACAGGAAAGAGTTCATCCAACAGGAAAGAGTTCATCCAACAAGGAAAGAGTTCATCCAACAGGAAAGAGTTCATCCAACAGGAAAGAGTTCATCCGAAAAGCTCAGCATCAGTTAAAATTATGGAATTTCGCAAAGGCTTTATATGTATTCGTAGAGAACATACATACATACATACCCTCCTTTTACATCAGCATTTTAATTTTCCACAGATGCAACGCAGTAAGATTGTCATTATTTACAGTGCGTAATTTCTGTGTGTATTAAGATACAGATTGTATGCCACAAACTTGGCACTGTTGCAAGAACCCATGGAACGCTGTTTGCGATATAGCAATACGTTTTATCCGCTTGGTCTGAAAAATAAGACCTGTTTGTCTCAAAATAAGCACCATATTAATCCCTGTATAATGTGCACGTATCCACGAACAGTATTGATCGGCAGTATCCATATCTACTTCGCGCAGACGGAACGAAACTATTACGGCCGTTCCGCCATACTGGTAAAGAATTCCTGTAGTCTCGTTCAACCAGACTCTCGCGTGGCTCCGTGATATCTCCGCCTTAGTAAGGTCTGGTAAAATGCTTCCTTAATTGCTGTTACTGATAGAAGTCGCTTCAGTCAAACTTTGTACACACGAAACTACAAAGACATTCCTCGCTTTCTCAAAACTTATCTAGACATACTTTCTGCAATCATTCAAGCCAAAATTTTATTGTAAGCTTACAAGGATATAATTGAGCATCATTCTTTAAACAAACGCTGATGCATGAGACGTGTCTCAAACAGCCAAATAAACTGTCAATATTTACGTGAAACATGACGTCATCATCGTAATGAAGTATTACATAAACTCATCTCATCAGCCAATCAAATTTTTTTTTTTTTAATGTTGAGAAAACCTCGTTATGGTATTATAAGGAAAAACTCAGTGTTGTGCCAAACCCTAGTTTGGTGGAGATCTTAAAGAGTCACGAGAGAGGTCTGGTAGAAAGATACTAAGAGATCCATGTACAAATATTTGAGCATGATTTACTTCCCTTGGTTACTCTTATACAAGAGGAATAAGTATCTTATTAAAAAACATTGTTATTAAAAAAGTGTTTTATTGCTGTGAAATTTGTTTACCAAAAAATTTGGGGCTCATTTCATTTAACTTTGAAATTTGGGATTTACTTTATTTCCTTTAAATTAAATTTAATGTCAACCACTGTTGCTATGTTGCTGTCTGTTGATAGGCCTTGCCTAATCTGCTTATAGCTCTGTGCATGACGTATGGGTAAGCATTATGACCTCACTTATGAAAACTTTTTGCATGCATCCAATCAGAGCAACAGTTACATTGATACATTACGGAGGTACTGGATTTGTCCAGTTGTCGTTTACACATTGGCGTAGACCCAGATATTAATGCAAAATATCAGGGTGTACGCTATTTCGCATGAAAACAGAACTAGAATTAAGAGAGAAGACCCTGTTCTACCAGCGCATTATGCGATGGTAGATATCCTTCTACATTGTTAGCATTTGGGCGAGGGTTGTACATGTGTAAATACGGTATACAGTTCGTGGAAAGGATGTGGAAAAACTACAGCAGTTCTCTTTTGTAACGTTTTTGCTTCTAGTGTTGTCCCGGAAACAATGTTTGCTAAGCAAACCTTCTACCAGAAGCTGCATTTATTTGATACTAAGGAATATAATTGTTCTTTAAAGGTCAAATATGCAGTTTTCAATGCATTTATTTTATACTAAGAAATATAATTGTTCTTTAAAGGTCAAATATGTAGTTTTCTACGCATTTATTTTATACTAAGGAATATAATTGTTCTTTAAAGGTCAAATACATTTATTTTATACTAAGGAATATAATTGTTCTTTAAAGGTCAAATGTGTAGTTTTCTACGCATTTATTTTATACTAAGGAATATAATTGTTCTTTAAAGGTCAAATATGTAGTTTTCTACAGATTTATTTTATACTAAGGAATATAATTGTTCTTTAAAGGTCAAATATGTAGTTTTCTACGCATTTATTTTATACTAAGGAATATAATTGTTCTTTAAAGGTCAAATATGTAGTTTTCTATGCATTTATTTTATACTAAGGAATATAATTGTTCTTTAAAGGTCAAATATGTAGTTTTCTACGCATTTATTGTATACTAAGGAATATAATTGTTCTTTAAAGGTCAAATATGTAGTTTTCTACAGATTTATTTTATACTAAGGAATATAATTGTTCTTTAAAGGTCAAATATGTAGTTTTCTACGCATTTATTTTATACTAAGGAATATAATTGTTCTTTAAAGGTCAAATGTGTAGTTTTCTACGGATTTATTTTATACTAAGGAATATAATTGTTCTTTAAAGGTCAAATATGTAGTTTTCTGTGTAAACTTATTTTGAATCTTTAATACATTAAACCTTATAACCATTGTTCTTCTAAAATGCCATGCATGTCGTAAGAGGATACCATGCATGTCGTAAGAGGATGCCATGCATGTCGTAAGAGGATACTAACGGAGACAACCTGTTTGCCGTTGGATGCATCCTGTGGCGATATTCCAAATGACAAGGTCTTGGATTTAGAAAAAAAAGCGTGGATTATATCGAAACATTTTGACCTTGTACTTTTTTATGATTTTACAGTGTTTTGCCTTTATTTTTGTTTTTCATGCCTTTTTGGAGAGTTTTTGAAACATGTTACCTGTTATTTTAGGTCGGAGGGTTTTATCTTTCTGGGGATTTGGCACGGTTTTTGAATTTACCATGTGTGCTAGCTCGTTTTTGCTTGACACTATATAGCCAGGATTGTGCTAATGTGCCGTTCCACACAAAACATCAATACATATTCAATACCCATCGATGGTTTTCTTGGAAAGAAAGAAAAAAAAAATCTTAAATGATATCAATTGTTGGGACGAATTAGGGCAGCGATTTCGATAGTCCCATTTAACAATATAGTTATAGTTAAGTTGAAGTGCACACTGATTCTCTTTCCATTTTCTATGCTTACGTACACTTATTGATGCCGCTGACTAAATAAAGATGGAATTTTGAGGAAGCTGGTGAAAAATATGTAACTTTATTTTCGAAGATTTTGAATCAATATTACTAGGGGTGAAACTGACTTTGATACCAAATAAAAAGTATTGTGTTTCCAAACTTTGAACTTCAGAGCCACAATAGCGAGAATATATTGTGAAGAAAATATAACGCTTAATGTTTCTGAGCAAGAAACAACCTTATAATCAATGTTCTAAAATGGAACAATTCTACATATATGAAGATTCGATATTTCTCAGACAGTTTATTTTTTATATAGATTTTTGGACACTTTTATCTACTTTTTTATATATCTTTCAAAGTATTGTAAACATTTTTACCTGTAATCTTTTATCTTGTAGGGCTATAGTTCTGCACAAATTTGGAAGGTTTAATTTTTCTGAAGTGTTTCCAACTTTTACCTTTACATTTTTGGAACATACATTTTACCGGCACTATATAGCCAGGAATGTGTTGACGTGCCATTAAACCCTATGTACAGTATATATACTCTTTTGAGAGATAATTTCATACTCAAAACTCCGTGTGCTCCCAAAACGACACACAGCAATCATATTATTTTCTGTTAATGTATGTATGTATGTATGTATGTATGTATGTATGTATGTATGTATGTATGTATGTATGTATGTATGTATGTATGTATGCGTTACCTACATTTATTTCATTTTTGTTAAAATTGTACTCGATTTAACATGAAAGTTGGTCTAATCTAGCGAAAGTTATTTTCGATTAAAGAGAGAATTAGAGGAATGGAAGGCGGCGGTGAGAGTAGATTTTTAATACAAATTAAACAAAATTGTAACGCGTTAACAAATCTACAGAATAGAAAGTAAGAAATGGTTTTGTTTAAATGAAGTAAGGTGCTGAAGTAAAATTCTGGGAGTCTCTTTGACTATGAGGGAGTTATCACGTAGGGTCATTACTATGACTAAACGCAATGGAATATGCAAGTCGAGAATAAAAGTGACACACCCAGGACAAATTAATTTACAGTCTTTTTGATCGATCTCTCTGTCTCATACCAATAACTCTGCTTCCACACAATATATAATCATTTCGTCCGTATCACTTTTGAGCACTTGAGATCGATTTACAAACCTCTCTCTCTCTCTCTCTCTCTCTCTCTCTCTCTCTCTCTCTCTCTCTCTCTCTCTCTCTCGACCAGAGAGTGGGTTCGTTGAACATGTCGAAGAAGTATGACTTATACATAATTACAACTAGATATTAGTTTGAGAAGAAAATATTACTATGTGTTTACTATCCGTTATCAGCTGCCTATATAGGTTTGATATCGTTGCTGTCAACTGGTGCGTTGCCCGTATCTCTGTTAAACGAAGACCATATGTTACTAGGGTAAATCAATTTGTGTCCGTACCTGTACTTTAATAGCTTTTGTATACTGGGATAGTCAAAGGAATTGCCGATAAGAGTTGTAATAAATAGGAGTATTGCATGTGCTGGTTGTACACTAAATATGGGATGCACCTTAAACAAGCGAGATGGAAATACAGGGGGTTTGCCGAACCTGTCACGTGATTGTGACAAATGACATCATTCCTGACTCGGCTGATACGTTCAGAGCACAAAATTAAACCAGCGACGTCAATATTGTGCAGAATTGTTAGATCATTCATCATTGTCCCTAAGGCAGTCTGCAAAGACATGCACAATTGTATTTGTCTTACCAAGTTGTAGGAGATGCGAAATGGTTGTTTTGCGATCGAACTTTATCAAATGTGTGGTTATTGGGGATGAGAAAGTGGGGAAAACCAGCCTCCTGATGAACTACGCCACCGACCAATTCCCCACACAGCATGTTCCCACGGTTTTTGACAACTATGCGGGTGAGTAAAATAATTTTATCTTAACTTTTTTTTTCTTACCTTTGATTTCTTTCTTTTATTTTCCTCAATTTGTTAATTTATTTTTTATTTTTCATTTTCATTTTTATTCTATTTTATTTTATATTTCATAATGAGATACTGAAATATATCAGTGGGATACAAATGATATCGCCACAGTGACGATACCACTTTTATCGCCACTGTCGCAATATCACTTTTGGAACTACTTTCTTTTTCCATTTAGGAAGTATATCTGCCCTTATGTATGTTATTCAGACCTGTGTATCCATATTTAGGCCTATTTCATTTTTTTTTCTTCTACTTTTCCTTCTCTAAATCCCTCCCTTCCTCCCTCCCTCCATCTCTCTCTCTCTCTCTCTCTCTCTCTCTCTCTCTCTCTCTCTCTCTCTCTCTCTCTCTCTCTCTCTCTCCTTCAGGATGAATAGATCTTAAAATATGTCAAGACTGTTGACCCTCAAGTATACATTTACGTAATCAATGAAAAGGCGCCATCAAGAATGCCTAAAAATGAACCCTAAACAATTAAATTAGGCTTCATGTATTAACTATTTTACAATAAGTTTTCCACATGAATTATGCAAATTTTCAGTGACTGAACTTAAATGACCCGTTGCTATTCGATGTTCTGTCTCGCCCATACAGTATCGTATGCCTGTTACACTCAATGACAAACGGTACACATTTTTAAGAAAAACTCTTGATTACATATAGTAATAAAATTGTTTATGCGTCAATTTTAAATGTCATCACAATCATAATCATGTCTGAAAACGATGGAGAAATCAGCCATTGATTAGTGTCGATTGCAAACCGAGATTAAGTGACAATCGAAATTTGGGTGCAGTGTATGTTTCTGAAATAGACTGCAAGCAAGCTTGCCAACACACAAAAATACACGTCTGAATGCAGAAATAAACAAAAATAGAAACCAAAATCCTTACAAGTAAACTGACAATCATTAAAATTTGTTGTTGAATTATGTTACGCTCTGAAGTCTGTTGGACCGTACTTGTCTTGTTTCTACAGTAAATGTTCACTCTATCAATCCGCGCAAGAAATGTGTTAACGAAAAAAAAATCTCTTCATTTTCGTATGAAAACAGTAATTAATTTGACAAAATACACAATTTGAAGCATTGTATGTACAATCTAAATTTGTATAAGGTCGCTGTCCTAAATTTATGGTATAATGTAGGAAACTTATTTTTATCGATGTAGTAATGAAGCCGTTAATCGCATAATGGAGAAACAAATCCATGCAACTCATTACAATACAATGTTTCCACTTTACTTGTGAAATATTTCCTTATATCTACTCCAAAAACGTAGATATCCTCTATTTATTTATTTATTGTTGGAGGGATGAAGGGGGATTTCGCATATATTGCACAATTGTCTTCCTTTTATTTCACCGTTGTCTTCTTTTTCTTCGTCGATATTACGATAATATAATTCCTCTCCTACACGGTCTGTCGATGTTATTTTGTATTGGTCAATATTATTATTATTCGTATTATTATTACATAGATTGGAATCGTTGTTATTGTTGTTGTTTGTGGTAGCTGGTGCCACCGTTGTTCTTTTTTATTCTGTTTTAGCGGTTTTTGCTGCTCCTTCTGCCCCTGGTGGTGATAATAATGATATTGATGTGTGGTGCATGAAGCCATGTTATCTCTCCTTCTATCGGGCTTGTTTGTTTTATTTTTCACATAAGACATATTTATTTATCCCTAACATCTGGTAAATACCGAAAAATTCAAAAGTGCAATTTTTTAAAAACAATAAATCCCTTTTCATCACACAGGAAAGGACCCGGAAGGCATATGCTCTCTCTCTCTCTCTCTCTCTCTCTCTCTCTCTCTCTCTCTCTCTCTCTCTCTCTCTCTCTCTCTCTCTCCGTGGTCTTTCTTTCTTTATCTTGTTTTGCCTGCAGCCCCGCAAGTCTATGACAATCTGTTGCGTGCGTCCCTCTGTCCATCAAATAGTTGCGGCATGTGATGCACAAAGTGTGCTATTTAATACTAGTTTTACGATCTCTCTTCACATATATAGAGATGAAATATGGAGATAATGAGCACTCTGACTTTCGTTGTTTGTTTGTTTTTTGTGGGGTTTTTTTAGAGCGGGGTGGGGTGGTTTTCTTTCGCCAGAGAATTTTTGGAGTTTATTTGTTTCAAGCCGAGTGCACAATGAGATCTCACAGCTTATGGAACGATCTCTTGATGCTTTAGATGCTGCTACGATGTTGGCCCTTTCCACCGTTTTAAAAGTCGTATGGCTGACCACTTTGTCTATCTTTGCTTGGATCTGTATCAACATTATGAATATATGCCCTTTACTTTCGATACAACAGTATATGTAGTCACATGTATGTTTCATTGCAAATAACATTATCTATGAACTTTTCTATGTAGTCAAACCTGTATTTAGCCAAAGGAGGTCATTTTAAGCAGGTGCTCTTTGCATTCAAGTGAATATCTATTGATTGATGTTTACACGGAACCTTAGAGACGTGGTCTTGATATACATATGGTGCAATATCAGCACTCTTATAAAGATAACTAAATTTAGGTATATAAAATCATTGCAAATTACATATGTGTAATAATGATTACGTATTTATTTGAAAGATAATGCATACCACACAAATGGATGCAAGAGGTGTGCCAGATAATAATAACAAATAATAATTTGTACCATAATTTCGACCCTATGACGGGCAAATTCAGTTATACTTTCGGGGTCATGTTGATCGTTAGTCTGAAGGACGGGACTGAATGCTGGTGTGTGTGTGTGTGTGTGTGTTTAAACTTGTAATCGTTAAGAAGCGTAAACTACTGCTTTTCATTGAAAAGAGTGTTTCGCCTCATTACTGGAAATAAAATAATCATTAGCATATTCGGGATACTCACAAAAGATTTGTAGTCCCGGTCCAAGTTTTAATATTGGTATATAAATAGACGTGATCTTTACCGACATAACTTACTAGTGATACTTATACACCAAGATACCGATTTGCCAAAAAACAAAAGGTAATAACCATAACACCAGCAGTTTCAAATAGTATGTCCACACTTTTCTTTCCTATATTAGTACAAGTTGTCGAATGTCGCTGATCTGTACAAGACGGTAGTTTTCCCAGACTCATATAACTGGCAGATTGCCATTAAGGACTTTCTGAAGCTAGTTGTCAAGGAAGAGGGTGCATTCATTTTACAGAGGCAGCTTCGCACCGTTATTTGTTTTTCTTCTTCTTTTCGATTGCCTTTCTAGATTAGGTTAAATAGAGACAAGAACAAGAATTGTCTATCTTTTTTTCTTCATATTATTTGATAACTGTTAATTTGGCGTGTCACCAGGTACCTTAGACAGTCAATGCTGTTAATTTGGCGTGTCACCAGGTACCTTAGACAGTCAATGCTGTTAATTTGGCGTGTCACCAGGTACCTTAGACAGTTAATGCTGTTAATTTGGCGTGTCACCAGGTACCTTAGACAGTCAATGCTGTTAATTTGGCGTGTCACCAGGTACCTTAGACAGTCAATGCTGTTAATTTGGCGTGTCACCAGGTACCTTAGACAGTCAATACTGTTAATTTGGCGTGTCACCAGGTACCTTAGACAGTCAATGCTCATAGAAGCATGTGCTACTCATGCTCTCAATCCCATGTCTGTTTTCTTTTCAGTTTCAAAATCTTAATTCTTTTTATACTGACCTAGAGATCTGAATGTTCGGAAGAGAGCTGCAAACTCTTCAATTCGTCCAGCGTGAATCCTTCATACCACCTCTGCGTCAAGGCGCGAAGTATTTTGATTTCGGAAGGTATTTCATCCATTTTAATGAAAATATACCCGAAATCAATATAAGAAAGGACACCTGATTGGGTTAAGTGACTCACTGATACACCAGTACAGAACTACTTATTGTCTCATGTCGGTGTAGGCTGGGCATCCGAGGTTTCCCTTACACCATTTTCAATTGGCTAAGAAGGTGTCAATCGTGGACCGTCCAGAATCAAATTGTTACATTTGCATTTGTTTTTTTGCACGCTAACAAGGTTTATGAGCTGGCATGTACATATACGAGACCGTGTGATGTCAATCTACGCTGCATTCTGAAATTTCAAAAAACCTTGTATACTGGTTCTTAACGCAATAACTAACCTCGTGTCGTCAGACATGTGAGGGAGGGAACTTACGATAGCACTAACCTGTCCAATTACAGGGCTTACGCAACTATTGCAATTCATTCAGTCTATGTCGTCATATAAGTTATTTCAAAATAAAGTTTTAAAAATTAAAAATCTTTAAACTTCTTCATGTAACTCAGTTTGCAGATTTTTCCTTGACGCATACAATGGCAGAGAGAAATAAACATGATGCCGTATCTGAATGAAGTTATACCTCACTTGAAATGGTCCCAGAAGTTCCTAATCATACCTCACTTGAAATGGTCCCAGAAGTTCCTTATCATACCTCATTTTGAATAAATCCATAGCCATTATTTTAATACCCTGTCAGGTGCTAATAAATCCATAGCCATTATTTTAATACCCTGTCAGGTGCTAATAAATCCATAGCCATTATTTTAATACCCTGTCAGGTGCTAATAAATCCATAGCCATTATTTTAATACCCTGTCAGGTGCTAATAAATCCATAGCCATTATTTTAATACCCTGTCAGGTGCTAATAAATCCATAGCCATTATTTTAATACCCTGTCAGGTGCTAGTGTCATGATAAAGTAATATAAATATCTGCCAATGTATGAAAAATTTGGAAAGCACTTAGCATCATTATAGGCTTTGTGGCACGCTAAAAAAAAATATAAAAACAAACTAGGTATTATTTTCTCTCAACCATGTCACAAGGAAACTGCATTGCACTAGTTGCATATTTACCAAAATCGCATGTATGTGACTACAGTTAGGCTTCATGTACTTTTCGAACCTTTCTGTTTGAGAGGTAATCCAAATAACAAGACAAAAACAAAACCCACCTTAAAATTATTCCACACATACTCAACATAAAAATAGCCTTCCTGCTTCACATAGATTACCTGACAGTAGTATGAGAGTTCTACCAACTTGTTGTAACTATTGACATTCATTTCAATTATTTGTTAATTAAACTACTCAAATGAAACTGTTCTCGGGTTACACTTGTACGAGGCTCGCTACTATACGGCTCCGTTGCTCGATGCGCTTCGCACAAGTGTCATCGACACTGCTCTGCCATACTCCATTACATAGTTTCTGTAAACCGCAGTGACTTGTTATATAAATTGTTCAGGAACTAATGTATTTAATACTACTTTAAGTAAACCACAATGAATGACTCGTTATATAAAGTGCACCATGAACCCTTTTGCTATAAACTAGTCTCTCCAGTATATTAAATGAACGAAAATTATATTAGTACTGAAATAAATGATCAACAAATACATCTTTAAAATGATGAAATGAAAATTTGTATTGAAAAAGAAAAAATAATAAACATATACATTTGTATCTACTTAACAGCGATTTATTTTATTATATGTATTGCTTTATATAATTTAGTAAATTTCATGATGCCTTTTATTAGTTGGTTCTTTTTGCATTGTTATTGCACGAAATGATTAATTTGCCTTTCAAGAATGTTTTTGGTCAAATTAATGTTTTCGTTCTATATGTTGTTTGCTTAACTCTAGTTCATTTTTTTTATTTTCCACGTCACTGATCAAGTTTTACAATGCTTCACCTAAAACTTCATATCCATGTTTATAGAACGAGGCCTGGTAGACCATCAAAAGATATGTAATTGTGTACCAGTGTAGTATATATTAGAGGTGCGCGATATTTCCGGTATACTGGTTACCGCCCTATTTTTTTCCGGTGGTACGTGTAACGGTACTTTTCACTGTACCGGTACTTCGGTACTTTGCGTCAGTAAGGAATGTTCGGAAATTCCCGAGTAATCTTGTTACGAATTTATTGATATTAACAGCATGTTTTTATTTTTCATGACAAAATAATTTAAAAAATTAGTATTTTTTTTTTTTTTTTTTTTTTTTTTTTTTTACATTAACGCACTTCCAACTCTCTGTACAACCACCGTAAATAGGTTTAGCAAGTTTTATTTTGTTTAATTTTTTTATTTTTTTTCAGGCTAACAAAAATCACACGATCATCTGTTATTGTTCTTCTAACGAACGAAAGATCTTTTTGGTATCTAGAAAATTTCTTTTCATCTGTTTCCCGATTACAAAGTTGTCTATTAATTTAAAGAAGTCCTTCTCGAAATCATAGGTTGTTTTTGTTTGTTTTGTTTTTTATCTTAAACTAGTGTTGAGCTCCATATAAGGTTTAGGCCACGGCTGTTGTTCATAAAGTACAACTTTATGTATTTTTGTTAGTTTTAGTCGTTATTGTACAAACAGGTTTAAGTTTATGTAGTGTATAACGTACTTTCTTTTGTTTTTGCTTTTTTTTAGGTACATAATAGTTTAGGTACTGATGGTTTTGGTCCTTTATTTTTGTTCAATAAATAGTCTTTGAAGTTCGGTAAAATCACCCGTACTCGATAAAAGTGTTTCCGGTACTAGTTGGTAATCTCTGAAATATTCGTTAGTTGTTACTTTTAAATTAACTTTCTAAATTATAACCAGTATCGTTCTCTTCCGGTATTTAAAAAAAAAAAAATTCTACCCATCTTATTTGTTCATCAGTTGCCCATGCAAATTTAATAACAGGCATCTATTGACTCTTGATCCATTCGTTTAAATTGTTGCATTTTAGATACATAATGAAGGACTTTTACAAGCAGAAAATTGAAAGGACTAGATAATGAACAACAGCTGGAACTGAAAAATATAATCGAAGAAAGCCTCGCTAAAGCAAAGAGAAAAATAACAAAAGGAAGCCTTCAATCTGCTGTCAAAAGAATGAAAAATTCAGAGAGAAAAATTAAGCCGTTTATTTAGCAAGCTAGTAAAATAGAAGAAAGTTTGAACAAATTAATTCTTTTACAAGAGATTGAGGATAAAAACATTGAAGAAATAGAGCAAGATCTTGAACAAATGGAGGATGACAGGGAACAAATATAGGAAACTGAGAAGGCAAAGCTAAAACAGGAAAAAGTATTATTTGGATCACAGTCCATTTCAAATTTTTGTTGATTGCTGGTATAAGATATATCCTTTACAAACTAAAACATGGACAAAATAAAGATAATACAGAAGGGATAATGACAGACACACAAACTTCATGAGAATGCACAGATAATACAGAAGGGATAATGACAGACACAAACTTCTTGAGAATGCACAGATAATACAGAAGGGATAATGACAGACACACAAACTTCATGAGAATGCACAGATAATACAGAAGGGATAATGACAGACACAAAAACTTCATGAGAATGCACAGATAATACAGAAGGGATAATGACAGACACACAAACTTCATGAGAATGCACAGATAATACAGAAGGGATAATGGCAGACACAAAAACTTCATGAGAATGCACAAAACCTACAGCATGCGAACAAACTGTACATCATAATGTCAACTATTATATGCATGCAATGTAGCAATTACCTAGACATCCATCCTCGTGCTTTTTTTTTTTAGTGAGTTCTGTTTATAAAACCTTTTTCACTATGAGTGCGACATTTATTGTCTTGAAGAAAGTCTACAATGTATTGTAATTAGTGTTGAATTCTATTGTATTAGAATTTAGTTCTTTAACAGCTTTAATTGTGCGTGATATTACCAAAATACCAACAGTGACAATTGCAATTTTATCAATATATATAAACAAGGAATACAACTTTGTCCATTATTAAGGCCATTCATTAAATTTAATTAGACATAAATGCAGGTCTGTTTTGTACACTTTTTAACAAAATTTGATTGTAGACTATTGAACATGTATTTTTTTTTAAATCATGAAATCATTTAATGAATGTATATGTCGATCATTTATTTCAGTCCTAATAGATTTTCCTTTATTTACTAAACTTGAAAGAACAATATAGAGTATGAGAATTCCTGGTGCACTTGATAAAGCGAGTCATTATGATTTACAAAAGGTAGGATAGAGTATGGGAGTTCCTGGTGCACTTGATACAGCGAGTCATTATGATTTACAAAAGGTAGGATAGAGTATGGGAGTTCCTGGAGCAATTTATAAAGCGAGTCATTATGATTTACAAAAGGTAGGATAGAGTATGGGAGTTCCTGGTGCACTTGATACAGCGAGTCATTATGATTTACAAAAGGTAGGATAAAGTATTGGAGTTCCTGGTGCACTTGATACAACGAGTCATTATGATTTACAAAAGGTAGGATAGAGTATGAGAATTCCTGGAGCATTTGATATAACGAGTCATTATGACTTACAAAAGGTAGGATAGGGTATGGGAGTTCCTGGAGCATTTGATACAACGGGTTTAGTAAATTACAGAAAAGTGTCAAGTATCCAAGTTCAGTTTATCCGGAATTTCAAATAAAATTACTGTTGTTTCGGATTGAGCGTAATAGCGGCTGCATATGTCAGACGTGAAATTTACAATACCAAGCGACCCTTGCCGTTCACCTGTTGATTATCTAGTGTCAAAGAGACCATACGTGTCAATCTTTGAAAAAAAGGTGTCTGTATGGGAGCATTGATGATGATCATTTTCTGCTTAATGGTGCGATTTAGACTGAAATGGAAAGGAAAAATAAACAAGCTTTCGCTGGAATAGGAGACGATTTTCAATGTAGTTATTTTTATTTTAGCTAGCGGACTGCAGCGTGAGAGCGCACTGTCGCTGTAGGATGGTTGTATTTATATATTTCCCAAGCTCTCCGGTCAATCTGATAATAGTATTAGCCCTATTCCTAGTTTTTCCTTTATGTAATCACTTGCACTTAACCCATCCAACTCTGCAAGTATCTGCATTACTTCTTTCGTTTCCACTTTGTCACAATAAACGGTATATTGAACAATAAGTTGGAATTTACGTGAAAACACGTAGACATCTACTTTTTAAGAATATTATCGTACAGAAAAGATAATTATAATTTATTCCCTACTGAGAATCAAACCCATATCAGCGAATTACCGCACTCATCGTCTTGCCTCGACTAAGCGCACATCCCCCAGAAAAGGATGGAACTTAATCGTGAATAAAGGCAATCATGCGTAGCAGACACACTCGCCTGACGACCTAGTAATTAAGGGCTATTGGTAATGCACAATTCAGTACGGATGTGTGGGGACGGTACTCCGATTATAAAGAAATAGTTATCAATTTTGGTAATTGTCATGTCCTATTTTCTTCAATAGTATCAGGTAATACTTAGCAGTGAGTCTGTGAAAAAAAATTTGTTGAAAACTTTGAGAAATTAAACATAAGCAATTTTTCGGCACATACATACTGTCTGCAAATAAAATCCATTTTATTCAGTCGTGAAAACATGGAAAGTAGATCCTAATAAAAGGTATGGAGGCTAGTACTAACCATAAGCAGCATTTTATGAAAAACACAATGACACTGTAGTACATTACTGTTGGTAATAATAATAATGAGAATGATGTCAGTGAGAAACATAATGATGATACCCAAGCTGAACAGTTTTAAATATTTTCATAATCTCTGTTCATCTGTCTTTCCTTACATGCCGTACGTCTGTCTATCTATCTGCGTGCCTGCCAGGCTGTATTTAGTTTAGATTTTGTACCGCAACCGTGGCAAATATACCATAAAAATGCTCGCTAGTCCCCTTTTATAACTATCTGTGTGCAAGGTCACAAGACTGCAACAATTCTCTACTATCTTCTGGGATCCCTCACGTAAAGCAGAGTGACTTGAGATGTCAATGACATAATCTTTCAGACACTCAGGGTTTATCATTCTGTAACCATCCAGAATGTCTACAGACCGTTTTATTTTTTTTTAATGCCAAATTGAAATGTGGCACACAACAATGTTAGTAAGTTTCTCTTCTGTGGATATCCCTTTTATATGTATCAATCAATATGGTGGAGACTTAATGTTGGCGCTACGATACTGTTTCACCTCTTGTCTCTTGAGAAACACAATTCCCTTATGGCTTGCCTATATTTGCGATTATGTCGACCACCAGTGGCATTAAATCGCCTCTTTAAATTCTTCTTTCTAAAGCATCCCATTTCTTTACAAATGAGTAGACTGTAGCACGATACAAATTGACTGCCCAAAAGTCTTCCAATGTCAATTAAACACCACCAATATGTATATTAGTAAATCGAACAATAAGTTCAAACTCTTTCCCACACATGTCCTAATTGACACACCGTAGATTGCACTGTAGAACAACATGAGGACGTATACATGTATGCATGTGAAACTCGCCTTCTCTGAACATGTTACGCTACACTTCGTTTAGAATTCACGATTAGTGACAACCGTACCATCCAACAGGTCTACAGGAACAACCTTTTTATATGCAATTTCTCATATTTCTTACCGTATCAATTCTTAATTTTCATATAATTAACGATTTTCTTCTCTTGAACCACACTTTTTGCCATGAGGGAAATGCCTTTTCACACACTAGCGGAAACACATCATACAACTGCAATAGTTCTTAAGGTTGCAAACAAAATTAATATATGTATCGTTTATGAAGAAATATAATGTATAAAAAAGACTTCTTATGATGTCTAATTAGTCTTAAATGAAAATCGAACAGATCTGGCATCCAATATGGCCGACACAGCGGCCATTTTGAATATGTTTTCATCGCTACTCCACCTACTTGGATGGTCATATCAACATGGAGCTTTCAATAAAAAACTTCTTATGGTGTCTAGTTTGACCTAAATGAAAATGGTGCCGATCAGGCGTCCAATATGGCCGCCACAGTGGCTATATTCTAAATTTTGTTATCGCTACTTTCCTAGATGGATGGTCATATCAACATCGGGTTTTCACTAAAAGACTTCTTATAAGCTCTAGCTGGTCCTCAATAAAACAAACAATGCCGATCTGATTTCCAATATGGCCATCACGGCAGCCATCTTGAAAATCTTGTTATCAGAATTCCACCTGAACAGAAAGTGATATCGATGTGGAGTTTTCGCCAATAGACTTCTTATGATGTCTAGTTGGTCTTAAATGAAAATGGTGCCAATCTGAAATCGAATATGGCCGCTACACAGTGACCATCTTGAAAATCTTGTTATCGCTACTCCTCCTGAATAGATGGTCGTATCAACATGAGGTTTTCAGTAAGACCTCTTCTTGTGATGTCTAGTTGTTCATAAATGAAAACGGTGCCGACGTTAAGTCAAATATGGCTGCCACGGTGTCCATTTTGAAAATCTTGTTATTACTACTCCTCCTGATAATGGTGTTTTCACCAGAAGACTTCTTATGATGTCTAGTTAGTCCAAATTGAAAATGGTGCCGATCTGATGTCTAATATGGCTGCCACAGTGGCCAGCTTGACAATCTTGTTATCACTACTTCTCCTGAATGAATGCTCATATCAGCATGATGTTTTCACTAAAAGACTTCTTATGCGTTCCGTGGATCTTACATTAAAATGGTGCTGATCTGAGGTTCAATATGTGACCATCTTGAAAATTTTGTTTTCACTACTCCTCTTAAATGGAAAGTCATTTTGACACTGGGGTTTTCATCAGAAGAGTTCTTATGGTGTCGAGCTGGTCCTTAATGAAAATGACTAACCCTCAATATGGCTACCATGGTGGCTAACTTGAAAATATTGTTATCTTTACTCCTCTCCAAATGGATGGTATATCAACATGGGTTTTTCACAAACAGACTTCTTATGATACCTAGTTGGTCCTAAATGAAAATGGTGTTAGTCGTACATCCAAAATGACTGCCGCAATCACTCCCCCTAAATGGATGATCATTATGACGTGTGATTTTCACCAAAAGATTTGTAATGATGTCTCCTTTGTCCGAAAATGAAAATGGTGCCAAGCTGACATCCAATATGTTTACCACAGCGGCTAATTTGAAAATCTTGTTATCGCTGAAGAATATCAGAGATGATTTCAAAACTCGGCAGTTACAAGGAAGAAATGGTCTTGTCTTGAATTCCTGGAAAATCTTTTCGCCAAATAGAGCGCCAGTCCCTTCGAGGGACTCTTGTTTTAAAGTAAATAAGGTTGTATTTTCCACTTACTACGTTCTGTACATGATACTTTGCTATACCACACCCACCCACCCCATGAACCCTGTTCACATTGCCAATATCCCTTAACCCTTCTCTAAATACAGTCATTCCGGATTGCTATGACCTAAATTAAAGCATATAGACGTTATTATTTTATGTTACAAATATACATCAAATGGAGCGGAAAGTGCTTGAACCTGGATCCTACACGAGAATGCGCGATAATATTGAGTAAAAACAAAAAAAATCGAGAAAGAATAGTATCACACAGGTTGAAGAATTGTTATTATATATATATGTATATGTATATATATATATATATATATATATTATATATATTATATATATATATATATATATATATATATATATATATATATATATATATATATATATATATATATTACCAACCAACTTTCAAACTTATCATAGCACATTTAACCAATATAGTAACTTCAATATATCGTTACTATATCGTACGATAACATTACTAATTGAAAGTCTAATTGGAATGATGTCTCGGTACAACAATTGTTTTTACGCTTTTGGATCTGTAATTCAACTCCAGCATTGATAAATGAGGGCTGATACGTAGCATTAACTACACACATATGTAAGGCCCGTGGACTTTAATCATGCTATGTATAATTCTCAACCCATGTTTTCTTTTTCTTTGTTCGATGTTTTATGTATGAGAGAAAAGAGGTTGGAGGTGGGGTAGTCACTAATATTTCGTTATTTTTGTGTTTTATTGTGTGTGTGTGTCAGAGAGAGAGAGAGAGAGAGAGAGAGAGAGAGAGAGAGAGAGAGAGAGAGAGAGAGAGATTATATAATTATAAAGAAGCTTTTAAAGGGACTGTCTACGTATTTTAATGAATTTTGACGTGGATGTTTCAATGAACAACGTGTTATTATTACATAGGTCAGATACAGTTACGAATTATGTGAATTATTAAAAAATGTTAAAGTTCATCATAAAAAGAGTTGGTATTGAGAAGATTAAAATAATAACTCGATAAGACCGAAAAGGTAACCTATATTTTTCTTTAATTTAGCAAAACATACTAATTAGCCAAAAAAAATTCATATCAGTGTTGACAACACTGCAGTTGGAGATAGTTGCATTTTTTATTCTTTATTTTTTTTTTTTTTTTTGTGATGGGGTCTTGTTTCATACTTATTTGACTTTTAGAATTGCTCCCCATATCTTTTTTTTCAGAAACACAAATGCTTATACATTTTTAGAGACCTTGGGATAAGGTTAAAGAAATCTTCTTACGTTTTTAACCTGTCCCCCCCCCCCCCCCCCCATCTCAAACTGACTTTCCATATAAATGTGGTTTGCATGGCATCACTTACTTTCGAAAGATTACTCTATGTTATTTAGAAAGTACAGCAAAAAAAAAAAAAAAAAAAAATTCTGTGTAAATATCTCAATAGTTGAAGCAAATGCAAAAAGTTAGATTTTTTAATACGTGCATTCGTGATGCCTCACAAATTGGTAATAAATGTCCTCAAGTGTGCTGAAAATGAAATTCCTTTGAATAATTTAAGCACAAAACTACAAATGGGACGTGTTCCATAACATACTATGTTTCGGCTGCGAAATTCAAGTAAAACCTGGTGCAGCGCTAAATGTAACGTGTATTATCAAGCTGCATTCCCTCGCATAAAGTGATATTGCACAAAGTAACGTGTATTATCAAGCTGCATTCCCTCGCATAAAGTGATATTGCACAAAGTAACGTGTATTATCAAGCTGCATTCCATCGCATAAAGTGATATTGCACAATTTTGTGGCTCTTCTAATGAACACTATATGACAAACAATTCTGGAAAAGAAATTTTATAAAAATTATTCAAGAGTGTTTCCGGTATAATTGTCTGGACAATCAAAGTTGAAAGAAAGTTGAATTTTATAGCAGATGAAGGGACAGCAAAAGGGCTGTACACGTAAATGCCTGGGCCTCGTTTCCAAAACTACTATGTCACTGTGTGTAATAGTATTTTAATCCGCAGCACAGGGGTTTACCAAATCCTAAAAGAGCTGAACTGGATTATCTGGGTGGATTACGGTGGCAAGAGCAAACAAAAACACATTCAGTTGAGAGTGAATGTCGCTTGTAAAGGAAAGAAAAACTTAAACGTGCATGATGCCGATGCCGAGGACGACAACGACGCCAACAGACTGACACCTATATCTCGTTTGAACTCGCAAGCAAGACAGGAATTGAAATCACCGTATTGACTCGAGTACAACGTGCACCCATTTCTCAATAGCATAGTCCAAGACCTGATCTCGCATAATGCGCAGGCAGATCAATATGTACGCTTTTTGCATTTTGGCGCGCGTTTAATACGAGCTAATACGGTGGGTTGACCTCGAAAAGTTTTCTGTAAATTATACATGCACTTTTTCACGACATTTATGTCCGGTGCATTACTGGATGACACAATAGCTGATGCTACAGAGCGAAATTTAGTACCAAAGGTCAAGAACAATATCTACAGATATTTAACAGCTGACAGATTGTCTGGGTCAGGGACATTATGTTGTTTATCACATCCTACTAATTCTAGTTAACATACATGTAACATTTATGATACATTTTGCAATAAAACAGTGTCTGGGTCAAAAAGGGATATTTTAAGAGGAGGTTGTACTCAGAAATCTTAAGTAAATGAGCAAGTCAGTACATTCACTCAGCTACAAAACACTCGAAATCATGTAATCATTCGAAGTCTGTATTTGAAAGCTGTAAGAAGAATTAACCTATGAACTATATTCCATATACTCCTTAAGTGCTTTGAAATAAAAAGTTCTATCATTTTAAAAGAAATGCACAATACTTCAGCAGCACCACTGAAAGTCTGCTCAAATTTGTGATAACTTGGGATAATGGCAAAGTTATTACGATATAGACCTGTATATCTGTCTTTGTCATTACCTTTTTTGTTCTGATGGTCGTTATTGAGACAGATATTGGTGCGTATAGTTCTCTTTCGGGATGCATGCCAAATCCGGCCTACAAAGTGTTTTGGGGCGATTTTACACATGTATCGCCAGAAAATCACCTTCATAGCACACAGGCGTAAACGAAAATCATTTTTTTGTCTTCTTCTTCTATTAATCCGACACGAATTTTTGTTTCTTTTTTATATTAATCCGTTACGAATTTGACACTAAACTGACAATTTTACTGACTTTCCACTATCATTATTTCCAAAGCGGTTTACAATTCGAGATCCTACATTTTGGCTCTTCCATCTAGCGAAGAACCAATCAAATTTCATCGCCACTGCTGTAGTCTGACAGCGGATGTTGACATCACGCGACTTTGGACTCGATAACAACCATTAGAATAAAAATCTCGCTACCAAGACAGATTTATCTGGCTAATAACGACATCAATTTGTACTTAGTATGTAGTGAAAACTGTCTAGATACTAAAGTGCGTAGGCGAGGAATCAAACAAGGAGCTAAGAGTTGAATCAGCGATAAGTTACGTGTGGAAAGCGATATGATTGGTCAGCAGCACATTGACTTCACCAATAAGTCTCTCCCAGAGTTCATTCCACTCTGCTTTGCTGAGGTATATAGGAGAGAGATTGCCGGTTAGTAATCACATTCGACGTAAATGGCCGAATGGCCGCACACGTCGTTAATCAAACGAACGAACGAACGAACGTTAGTAATCACAATGTTCGTACATGGCCGAATGGCCGCACACGAACTAAATCCAAAGAACGAACGAACGTTAGTAATCACTGACTGAAAGTCGACATGGGGAGGAGCACATGTTCCCCACATTTTCCAATATTTTGATACGTCTATGAAGGGGAAAGTAGAAAAAATGCTGTTGAAATTGGAGGCAAAAATGCGATACAAAGGTTTCAAAATTAAACCTTATCACTGAGAGCAAAGTTTAAGTTCCTTCGTAGATCATATCTACGTTATTCGTTTAGAAATCAATTGAATAGGTACAAATTAGTATACGGATAAAAAAAAACAACAAAAAAACAAGCAAAAACAAAAAACAACGAGTAATATACACCAGAAAACGCAAGTTTAAAACGCGGGAGGGGGCGGGGACGGGGTAGCAGGTTTAAGCGGGGTGGGTGTGGGGGTAAAAGTTGGAAAATTTAGAATCATTGATAATGGCGGCTGAGTGGAACAATAATCATTAATTTTGAATAAGAGTACAGATGATCATAACAGTGATACATGTGAACTAATTAGCGCGTGAAAAGGTATGACTACAAAAGGATGAAAATATGCAAATTAGGCAGGAAGATCAGATATGATTTAATTCAATTTATGCATTTATTTGTTTAAAAAATATTATACTGTATTTCATTTCAGGACGTATTTGTCTCTCAGGAAAACAGTACAGCTTACAGTTGATTGATACCCTAGACGAGGTAATTTAATATGTGTGTGTGTGTGTGTGTGTGTGTGTGTGTGTGTGTGTGTGTGTGTGTGTGTGTGAAATGAAATCTTTACGTATTAGGATGATGGATATGGGGTCAGTACATCTCTTAATCAGTACCAATTTCATCTCATTCCTGCGAATGCAATCGTTTAATTATTCGAGGGTTCAATTTTCAATTAAACATGTTCCAAAAATCTACAAGACGAACTCTCTCCAGATCAGAGTCTGCACCAAAACCTCGAGAAGTCCACCTACTCTTCACGGGCGACCACTTATTTTTTTTTAACACATCTAACAAGAGATCACAGACACGCAAAGCTAACGCTATTCTTAACACATATATGTCTGTGCTCCAAGTAATACCAACTTTACTCTCTCTCTCTCTCTCTCTCTCTCTCTCTCTCTCTCTCTCTCTCTCTCTCTCTCTCTCTCTCTCTCTCTCTCTCACACACACACACACACAAGTATTATTGAGAAAGTTTAAAATTGAAACGCCCAGGAAAGCAAGCAGAGGAGGTAGACATCAGTTTTGCCTGCGAATTTAAAGTATGTCCTTCTTTCATCAAACATTTGTATTGTTCTTTCTTTGTTCCACCTCCCCAAGTGTAAAGGATATGTTCTGTAACTGTTATCGTCTTATTGTCATAATTCTTATATTTCTTTCAATTCTCAAATTTAAAGCGTTTCAACGTGTCTTATGTAACTTATAACAGAGGATTCACTTTTTCCAATTTCATGAAACACTTCGGGACGTATTTGCGACTTTCAAAACAACAAATTTGGTCGATTTAATGATCTTTTTTAGACTGGGATTCTCTGAAAACAATAATAACAGTCCCCCCCCCCCCCCCAAGGCTTCGATTAAATGCTTTCGCTCCAAAATTTCCCTAAAGTTTTTGCCATTAATAAATATGCTAATATTTAGCACACACACACACACACACACACACACACACACACACACACACGAAATTTCAATGTGTATAAATGTACTACGTGTACTGTCATGTTACTGGTTTTAAACGGTCACGTGGCTGTGACCATGAGTTTTTATATACATCATAAATGCAGCTCTTTATTTTTGGTCTTCTTACGTATCAGTACTTATAGATAAAATCTATTCTCAGAATTTCCAACAATTTTATTCCAACACTAAACTTCGTTCACAAGAAATACATAATTATACGATCAAATTCACATTAGAGAATTTAATTCAGGCAGCTCGCGATGTAGCTCGCGGCTAAAATAATATCGTTTTCTACTTTATTTCATCTGTTACTGTTATCGATTTGTAAATCCCCGGAAAGTAATTGCTTCCTTATATACATGTCTCTCAACTTCCGTTTCTAATGCATAGATTCATAAACTACTACTGTTCTGTTTCAATATTTTTAAAAATCCTATTCATGTTGACAGTTATAAACATTAGCTGCTATTTTCAGTTTCGGCAGTCAAAAGACGCCAGACTGTGAAGCTGCCACTACATATGTACTCGAACAGATGTGTACTGTAAAATAGGAATTTCTGGGAAGCGAAAGCCATGTGAGCTGTAAATGCTTGTTTTTATCCGTGGAAGCGTTTATAACAATAATTTGGACCACTCATAAGCTCTTGTTTTTGCAAGATGAGTCTGCCTGGATATTCTGGCTCAGTGTGAATAGATTCATAAGACGAAAATGTGTGTGTTTGCAAACATCATGGTATTTGTCACAAAATCTATCATTCTGTCAAAAGAAAATGGGACACTGGAATAATCATAATTAAATGCTCATTTTTTGTCTATTTGTTTTATTGGTGTCTACATTTGATCTGATGATTCAAAAAGTAAACATAATCCGATTAGATTTATTTATTTTGTGGTTGATTAAGTCAAATTCATACATCGAAAAATAACCAGTGAGCATTTAATTCTACGATGTTACGACTCTATGGTCTAAGAAAAATGTAACAGAAAGAAAGTGAAACCAACAAATCATGTAAAAAATCAACAAGCAATTTATTACTAGATAATTAAAATGAAAAAATCAAAAGGTCACTTACAGTAATGTGTTTTGAAATCCTAATAATCCAATAAGAATGATTGTTCTAATCACAAGTCCTAAATATAGAATGTTCCGAATTCACGGCTGTGTCCTTGAATGTTATGATGTGCTAATAATCTCCAAAGTCCTGATGTACTAGTAATCTTGATGTGCTGATGTCAAAATGAAGTATTCCAAAATATCTGAATAAGTTCACTTAAATTCCAAAATCATCAATTAAAAATCCAAAATCCAAAAGTTTATGAGCACTGTTATAATCCAATGAATATTTAAAATAATTCCTCTCTTAGAATTTGGAATGAATTTTCACAACTGTAATAGCTCTTTACAAGACTGATGGTAATGTCAAAACTGAATAAATGTCCACCAAACATGGCATATATAAAGATTGGTCACATGACAGAATGTTCTAGAATATGAGTCATCTTAATGTAATTTTACTTGTAAACAAAATTCAACCTTGACCTTCAAATTGAGAAAACATATTGATCAAAACAACCTAATTCAAGGACACTAGTTAAACATGTTTTTCCTGATAACATTAAGATTTAAGCAAATATTAAAGTGAAGAAACATTTATAATTTCCTAAAATATTTATAATATTATATAAACATCATACATAACACCTCCCCTCATAAAGAAAAAGAAAGATTTATGTAATAAAGCTTTCTTTTGAATATACATCTAATACTATAATAACCAAAATTACATAAGAACATGTTTTATGATACTGGACTTAATTACATCAAGCAATATTACATTTCTAGGCACGTGAGAGTGCATCTGCAATCACATTGTCTTTTCCCCTGATGTGTCTGATGTCAATGTTATATTCTTGCAATATCAAACTCCATCTCAACAATCTCCGATTTTTGTCTTTCATTTTGTTGATGAAAGTAAGGGGATTGTGATCACTGTACACAATAATTGGAGAAAGAGCTGAGGTAACATACACTTCAAAATGCTGTAAAGCCAATATCAAAGCCAAACATTCCTTCTCAATTGTGGAATAATTTTTCTGGTGCTTGTTTAGTTTTTTAGAAAAATAACACACAGGGTGATCCACACCACTTTTGTCTTCCTGAATCAATACTCCACCAACCCCTACATCACTTGCATCAACAGATAATTTAAATGATTGGCTAAAATTTGGTGCAGAAAGAACTGGTGCATTCTTAAGCATGGCCTTTAACTTGTCAAAAGATTCCTGACACTTGTCAGACCAATCAAATTTGGCTTTCTTACTCAATAAACTTGTCAAAGGTTCAGCAATTTTGGAAAAATTGGAACAAAATTTCCGATAATATCCAGCCATACCTAGAAATCGCATCAGTTGCTTTTTACAAATTGGAACTTGAAATTCAGAGATAGCTTTGACCTTAGTTTCTATAGGTTTAACTTGACCTTGTCCCACAATATTTCCTAAAAATGTGACACAAGCATGTCAAAACTCACTTTTGCTCAAATTAATTGTCAGATCCGCATCACTGAGTCGATCGAAGAATTTTCGAATGGTTTCCAAATGATCTTCCCAGGTGTTGTTGTAGATAATGACGTCATCGATATAAGCGTCACAATTATCAAGACCAAATGTTATCATGTTCATCAGACGTTGAAACGTTGCAGGCGAATTTTTCATTCCAAACGGCATAACTTTATATTGATAAAGTCCATGTGGAGTTACAAATGTTGAAATTTCTTTTGCCCTTTCCGTCAGTGGAATTTGCCAGAATCCTTTTAAAAGGTCAAACTTGGTGACATATTCCGCATTTCCAATTTTATCAATGCAATCGTCCATTCTTGGGATTGGAAATGAATCAGTTTTGGTGACACTGTTGACTTTTCTATAGTCAGTACACATACGGAATGTATTATCTGGCTTGGGAACAAGAATACATGGTGAACTCCAGTTACTTTTACTTGGTTCTATGAAATCATTCTCCAGTAGATACTGAATTTCTTTCTTCAGATAGTTCTGTTTGAGAGGATTCATCCTATAAGGATGCTGTTTCACAGGCGCAGAATCTACAATGTCAACGTCATGATAAATTTTACTTGTTCGTGTTGGAACATCAGGAAACAAGTGCTCATAGTCATGTAATAGCTGTTTTAGTTCATTTCTTTCCTGTTGTTGTAGATGTGAAAGTTTCTGGTCTAGGTTGTTCAATATTTCTGAATTCCGAAGATTGGTTATACCAGAGTCACTATAGTCTGATCGTACTCCATCGTTGATATCTTCACTGTGTGGGACAGGTACAACTAAATTAACAGAATAATTAGCTGGGCTATCTCTGTCAAAATATTCCTTTAACATATTTATATGACAAAGTTGTTTCTGTTTCCGTCTCCCAGGAGTGTTAATGATATAATTTAAGTCATTTACTTTCTTTTCAACGGTATAAGGACCATAAAATTTAGCCTGAAGAGGATTCTGAGGTATGGGAAAGAGAGCCAGAACTTTGTCACCAGGTTTAAAACTCCTTTCCTGTGAATTTCTGTCATACCTTAATTTCATTTTTGACTGGGTAGTGTGAAGATTAGTTCTTGCTACTTCACAGGCCTTTTGACAACTTGTATTTGAAATCAGAGACATAATCAAGAAGATTAATCTTTGAATCTTCATTTGAAAGAAGTTTCTCTTTCAATAATTTCAATGGTCCACGGACAGTATGACCAAAAACTAGTTCAAAGGGACTAAAACCCAACGACTCTTGAACTGATTCCCTAACAGCAAACAACAACAAATGAACACCCTCATCCCAATCCTTTTCTGTATCAAAGCAATATGATCAAATCATATTCTTCAAAGTTTGATGAAATCTTTCCAAAGCACCTTGACTTTCAGGGTGATAGGCAGAAGATTTAAACTGTTGGATGCATAATTCATGCATAACTTGTTGGAAAATTCCAGACATAAAATTTGACCCTTGATCCGACTGGACAGATTTGGGAAGGCCAACAAGTGTAAAAAACTTCACCAAAGCTTTCACAATAGTTTTAGTTTTTATATTTCTCAGAGGAATTGCCTCTGGAAATCTTGTAGATGTACACATGATGGTCAACAAGTATTGGTTGCCTGACTTGGTATTAGGTAAAGGACCAACACAGTCTACTATTATTCTACTAAATGGTTCATCAAATGCAGGAATAGGTTGCAGATGAGCCTTAGGTATCTTCTGATTGGGTTTTCCTACCATTTGACAAGTGTGACAAGATCTGCAGTATTTAGAAACATCACTTTTGAGTTTCGGCCAATAAAAATGATTCAAGATCTTGTGCTAAGTCTTACGGACTCCTAAATGACCAGCCAAAGGAGTTTCATGGGCTAAATTAAGAATTTCCTGTCGATATGACTTAGGAACAACAATTTGATAGCTCACTGACCACTCGTCACTAGCGGGTACATCAGGTGGTCTCCATTTCCTCATAAGGACCCCATTTTTCACAAAGTAACACACTGGAACTTGTGTGGCTTCAGTTTCACTAATAGCCCTCTGAAACAAACAAGATATCTCGGGATCTTGCTCCTGTTCAACGACAAGGGATTGTCGTTTGTCATCCTGATTAGAACAAAGAGAATGAGTTGCCAAATGAGGATCACTGTGATCAATACCATTTGATTGATCAATACCTGAGGAAAAAGTGACCTCATCAAAAGACTGACCAATACATGTGTCAGCTAAAGGAATAATATCCTAATCAACATCAATCTCAAGAGCTCTTTTCGCCATAGCTCTAGTAACTGCACAAGCAGGGTACAAATCAGGGATTTCAGTTTCGACAGGATCAACTTTCTGATCCAAACAAGGCTTGTCAGTTACAAGTGGATTAACCACAACCTTATCTCCAGCTAGGTCATTGCCTAGTAATAAATGAACACCCTCTATGGGTAAAGAAGTCACTGCCCCAACAGTCACAGGTCCAGAAACTAAGTCTGATGCCAAATTTACACAATGAAGAGGAACATTTACAAAGCCGCACTCTACTCCCTGAACAAGAACACTTTCACTTGAAGAAGACTCCTCAGACAAAGGCAAAGTACCTGATAATAAAAGACTCTGAGAAGCTCCAGTGTCCCTTAATATTTTAATTGGGATAGGTTTGGCAGAATCACCAATAAGTGATATAGAACCTTCTGACATGAATGGTTCATAAGCCTCCAAAATAGAATCAGACTGGGGTTTGTTTGACCCAACAAATGTATTGCTTTCAATACAAGACCGTGACCTTGACCTCGTAGAAATAAGAGCATTTGGAAAAGCTCTGTCTTTTCTCTGTTGCTTATTTTTCAACTTGAAGCAATCAGAAATAACGTGCCCTTTCTTTTTACAATAAGTGCACGTAGGAAGAGATAAGGATTTCTGATCAGTCTTATCAGATGTTTGATTCCTAACAGTTGTGCTGTTGTGAACTTTGGAAGTACTCGAATGAGATTGAAATGTTTTTTTACCAGAAAACTGCTGAGAGGACGATTTATTACCAAATGAAATTTTGTGAGTCAAGGAATAATCATCAGCCATACGAGCAGCATTTTCCAAAGTTTCCACATTCTGCTCGTCAAGATAGGTTTTAACATCACTATGGATGCACCTCTTGAACTCTTCAATTAATACGAGCTGTCGGAGGTTATCATAACCTTGATCAACTTTCTTGGCTGAGCACCACCTATCAAATAGTTGTTCTTTATCCCTTGCAAATTCGACATGAGTTTGTCCAGTTTCTTTTCTACTATTCCTAAACCTTTGTCGATATGCCTCTGGTACCAACTCATAAGCTTTCAAGATGTACTCCTTAACCACATCATAATCAGTGCTTTGTTGTACTGACAGTGAAGTGTAGACTTCACGAACTTTGCCAATAAGTACACTTTGTAATAACAAAGTCCAATGCTCTCTGGGCCATTTCAAGTTTTCAGCTATTTTCTCGAAATGAAGAAAGTATTTATCTACTTCTTTTTCCTGAAAAGGGGGTACTAACCTAATATATCTAGTAACATCAAAACCTGGATTTGTGTTTAAAGGAGTGGAGTGTGCTCTGTTTGCCAGTTCTAATTCTCTTAACTTAAATTGCATTTCCCTTTCTTCTCTTTGCATCTGCATCTGCATTTGTATTTGTCTATCTTCTTTCTCTCTCTCTCTCTCTCTCTTTCTCTCTCTCTCTCCATCTGCCTCTCTTCTTCCTCTCTCTCCATCTGCCTCTCTTCTTTTTGCATTTGTATCTGCCTCTCTTCTTTCTCTCTCTCCATCTGTATCTGTCTCTCTTCTTTCTCTCTCTCTCTCTGAATCTGAAGCTTTGCCAATTCTAAATCCATCTGGTTCTTTAACTCTAATTCCCTTAATTTCCTGTCAGAACCAGATACAGGCTTTCTCTTCAAACTTAAAGCACTATTTTCAAAAATTCCCTTTCCTACTAAATACTGAATTAAAATAATCTTTATTTCCTGTGTTGTCAATGATACTTTTGCCTCAGATAGATTGTATTTTCTGGCAAGCTCGAGCAACTCATCCTTTCTCATGCACTCTAACCCCTCCTGGGTAGGTTTTGAAATGAAATTCTGAACATTAGATGCCATAGTAAATGCTTGTTGGTTTCACACAAAAAAATTTCTCTATTTAAAAATCTTTGCCAAAGACAAAAAAAAATTCAGACACAAAATCAATATGAATTTCAATGATAAATTTAATATCTCTAATATGCTTTAAAGAAATTCAGATCCCAGAAAACGAGCCCCCAATTTCTGTTACGACTCTATGGTCTAAGAAAAATGTAACAGAAAGAAAGTGAAACCAACAAATCATGTAAAAAATCAACAAGCAATTTATTACTAGATAATTAAAATGAAAAAATCAAAAAGTCACTTACAGTAATGTGTTTTGAAATCCTAATAATCCAATAAGAATGATTGTTCTAATCACAAGTCCTAAATATAGTATGTTCCGAATTCACGGCTGTGTCCTTGAATGTTATGATGTGCTAATAATCTCCAAAGTCCTGATGTACTAGTAATCTTGATGTGCTGATGTCAAAATGAAGTATTCCAAAATATCTGAATAAGTTCACATAAATTCCAAAATCATCAATTAAAAATCCAAAATCCAAAAGTTTATGAGCACTGTTATAATCCAATGAATATTTAAAATAATTCCTCTCTTAGAATTTGGAATGAATTTTCACAACTGCAATAGCTCTTTACAAGACTGATGGTAATGTCAAAACTGAATAAATGTCCACCAAACATGGCATATATAAAGATTGGTCACATGACAGAATGTTCTAGAATATGAGTCATCTTAATGTAATTTTACTTGTAAACAAAATTCAACCTTGACCTTCAAATTGAGAAAACATATTGATCAAAACAACCTAATTCAAGGACACTAGTTAAACATGTTTTTCCTGATAACATTAAGATTTAAGCAAATATTAAAGTGAAGAAACATTTATAATTTCCTAAAATATTTATAATATTATATAAACATCATACATAACAACGATAAATACTTTTTTGAGTAATTATACAAATTAAATCATTTCAGATGAAGAGTGCCGAAAATAAAAGATGCATTTACCCTGGAGCGGATGTATTTGTTGTCTGCTTTTCTGTAGTGAACCCCGAGTCTTTCAAAAATGTGGAGCGGAAGTGGGTACCGGAAATACGTCATTATATGGGAGACATTCCTTTTATTGTAGTTGGGACAAAGGCTGACTTAAGGCAAGATGACAAAGTGAATAGACAACTACAGGCCAAGTGTCAATACCCGGTTTCTTACTCAGATGCAACGAAGTTTTCAAAGCAACTTGGTGCTTCGTGTTACATAGAGTGCTCACCGTGCATGCCTAGACGCATGCGTAGAGTTATCAACGACGCTTTGCTATCTGTCTTCCAACCACGTTGGGAAAGCCTTAATACTCCGTCTTGTTCAATTCTGTAAATCAAAAGTTATCGTGGAACAATTGTTCGCATAAAAACAAATGGGCATGCATTTATTAACGCAGTATGTATTTATTAAATGAAGGACATATATATATGGTAGAAATTTTCATGTTGTAAAGATGAGTTATTCTTGACAACTGAAGAAACGTTTCGGATATTCTATTGATGCACCAATTGCTTGAGAAGAAAGAAGTTTACAAATGTGGTGTATTGAGTGTTTATCAATGTAAATTTGTGTCACTTGATTTATTGGGGGACATTTCGTGTACTCAACTTGTCATTAGAACATCTATGTGTTGGAAATTTTTAAAGATTTTTCGGAAATCTTAACGTGCTGGATATTATTTAAATAGTGTCAGTTCTCTTGCAAATTGTGTTCAATTGTATATGCATTTTGAAAATTCAATCGCTGAAGAAACATGTACAAGCCAGTATAGCAGTCTCTTTACACGCATACAACTGAATTCGATTAATTTATTGAGTTTACTTATTTGGCATTAATATTTAGATTTTTTCTTCCCGTTTATTTACTTTTAATGAGATCCAGTCTGACCCGAGACGAAATAAAAATTCTCAAAACCCATTTTCTTAATGTGAAGCACGAAAACTTACAACAGGAAGTAATTACTGCTTATTACATCGTGTTCTCGTAGTGCATTGCCAAACGCATGCCCTGGTTATGGATATAACGAACTAATACAAAGTCAAGCGCGGATTATGGAATAATTAAATAGTCTTTCGCTAAAAGTTGCATTCCCGCTATATAGAAAATCATTAATTGAGAACATGTATGACATGATTCTTTGTGTCTCTCGTATGAAACATATTTGCAAAATGTACATCAGAGTCAAGAAAAAGGAGGATCCAGAGAGGTCATCGTTCCCGTCAGGCAGACAAGATAACTTGTAAATAAGCTAGATTGATTTTGCAGACTGTTTGGCACACACGCGTAAACAAACTGACGAAATTGTCAGCGTAGCACATGCGACTGTACACAGCCCATCCATAATTAACTCAGGGAGGGCAAAACCAAGTGTAGAGAACGGGCTCTCACTCTCTCAATGCCACTACCAGGAGCTTTGTGCCCGACTTAAAACCTGTCCTACCTTAAAAAGTATTTGAGGCCCTATCGAAAACCTAAACAATAATATGAACAAAGTATATGTTTCTTTGTTTACAACATGGGGAAAGAGAGCCTCTTTATCAAAACCTTCCCGTGACTGAGTGTAATAATACTCTTTTTTGTGCGCTGCACAGGGGTTTCCAAAAGACTAAACAAGCTGAGCTGGACGATCTAGGTGGAGTATGGTGGTAAGAGAATTGTTTTCCATGGTTATAAGTTATAAAGAACACGCTCGTTATAATAGTTTAAATTGGTTTTGGGATGGAATGCACCTTTAATATTCCTTGCTTTCTGAAGCGTAATTTTCTTCTGTAAATACATGAAACTTGTTGACATATACAGTGCCCGCATGATATGATGGCATATGGATTACATAGGAAGAAGAGCCTGTTTGACAGAAATAGGGATGTTCTTATACACGAAACCAAATACTGACATCACATTCATATAAAAAGAAAAACTATATTACTATTGTAAAATACTGTCAATGACTAGCCAAGAGACTTACCGTATATATTCGCATATAATTCGATACCAACTGCAAACTGCATAGACCCAGATCTGCCGTCGCATAATGAGCCGGCAGATCTGGGTCTATGCAGTTTGTAAGGACTAATCAATAGAACAAACAAAATAGACCCTGATCTGCAGGCGCATTATGCGACGACAGATCAAGGTCTATGTTGTTTGCATTTGGTCTTAGATTATACGTGAGTGTATACAGTACGTGAAAGCGTAACGTGGTAAGACGATAAATCAGATAGTGTGGTCAAGCTAAAACCGACGAACTTCCCTCTCTGTAGGAAATGATAAGCTTTGTCGGTGTTCTACAATCTTATCGTGGACGCACTGACAGGTGATCCTTGTTTTTTATGGATCACTTTTAAATGAATCAAATATCTTGTATAGCTTTAAAAAACATAAGAAAAAAAAATAGTACAAGAGCTTTATAACAAAACTTAATTTCTTAGAGATTTCAACAGACTTTTCGGTATCAATCGTGTGTTTGCTTCCTATGGACAGAGGTGGTTGTTGTTATTGGTTGACTTTAACGGTATCAATTGTGTGTTTGCTTCCTATGGACAGAGGTGGTTGTTGTTATTGGTTGACTTTAATGGGTATCAATTGTGTGTTTGCTTCCCATGGACAGAGGTGGTTGTTGTTATTGGTTGACTTTTCGGTATCAATCGTGTGTTTGCTTCTCATGGACAGAGGTGGTTGTTGTTATTGGTTGACTTTAACGGAACTTTCAGCACTTTATTGGCTATATTATACTGATGAAAATGTGAGATAAGTGCCTTTCCTAAGGACACACCGAGGTAGCAGACCCGAATTGGCCTTGGTTGGTATTGAACCCGCGACTCTTGAATTGCAATTTCGGCCCTCTCCCAACTGAGTTACCGTGACTCCCCAAACAGATGTGGAATTCTGTGGTTGAAAAATGTATACAAAGTTACACAAAAATATAATTGTATAATTTATAATAAATACATTATTCTTTCAACATAAACGAATACGCTCCGCAATTCATTTTTGACACAATTTGTATGGTAATGTTAATAAACTGCACAGGTAAGAAATAATTTGTATATTAATGTTAATAAACTGGACAGGTAAGAAATTATTAAACCAGATGGTAACTTATATATTCAACTCGCAAAGAGAGAGAGAGAGAGAGAGAGAGAGAGAGAGAGAGAGAGAGAGAGAGAGAGAGAGAGAGAGAGAGAGAGAGAGAGCACGATACAAAATTTAGTTTAAAGTAAAGAAGCACAGGAACTTTTATAAAAACTTGACATTGCATGTATCGTCGCTGTGGTCTGTGGGCTACGTTTGAACGACAGACCTGTATAAGTATATAAATAATTCACTATATTTGCTTGTGTACCACTTGCAAATAAATGAAAAAGTCTAAGACCCAAATCTGACGTCACATAATGTATCAGTAGATCAAGGTCTACGCTGGTCGGAGTTGGATGCGTGTTATTCGCGAGCAAAAGGTCATCCGAGTCGTGCTGTACAATCTGTATTGAATATTCAACAAAAGTGTACATTTAATTACTAGAGCCGTAATTAACTGTATAGAATATTCAACAAAAGTGTACATTTAATTACCAGAGCCGTAATTAACTGCATAGAATATTCAACAAAAGTGTACATTTAATTACTAGAGTCGTAATTAACTGCATAGAATATTCAACAAAAGTGTACATTTAATTACTGAAGCCGTAATTAACTGTATAGAATATTCAACAAAAGTGTACATTTAATTACTAGAGCCGTAATTAACTGCATAGAATATTGAACAAAAGTGTACATTTAATTACCAGAGCCGTAATTAACCGCATAGAATATTCAACAAAAGTGTACATTTAATTACCAGAGCCGTAATTAACTGCATAGAATATTCAACAAAAGTGTATATTTAATTACTAGAGCCGTAATTAACTGCATGTAATATTCAACAAAAGTGTACATTTAATTACCAGAGCCGTAATTAACTCCATAGATTATTCAACAAAAGTGTACATTTAATTACTAGAGCCGTAATTAACTGTATAGAATATTCAACAAAAGTGTACATTTAATTACTAGAGCCGTAATTAACTGCATAGAATATTCAACAAAAGTGTACATTTAATTACCAGAGTTGTAATTAACTGTATAGAATATTCAACAAAAGTGTACATTTAATTACCAGAGCCGTAATTAACTGCGGGCTTAAGGATGTAGAATGGGCCCGATGCGCCCTTCTGCATGTTGTCGTCGGGGAATAATGGAGACAGCTTGTTTGCCGTGGGATACGTCCTGTGGTGATATTCCAACCCAGGTCTTTGATATTTTAAAAGAGTGCGGTTCATATGGGAAACATTTAGCCTTGTAATGAAAGGAATTTACCTTTTTTGTTGCCTCTTTCCTTTTTGAGAGGTTTTACATCTTTACCTTTTATCTTTTGCCTCTTGGGGCATATTTACTGGTTGGAGGGTTTATCTACATGAGGATTTTGGCCAGGTTTTTGCCTTTACAAATTTAGCTCGCCTATCTTTTGCTCGACACTAAATATCGAGGATTGTGCTGATGTGCCATTTTACCGTATACATACATAGATAGGTATATAGATTACATACATAATACTTAGATCAACAATTGTCCAATTCAATTTTTTTTATCCCGGATCTAGTATTTTGTTGAACTGGCGGCATCTTAAAACTTGTAGAAGTTATGTTCTATTATCACATAACTGAGTTTGTAGTCATTAATAGCTTAAATAAAATTTTAAAAAGTAATAAACTTAAATGTGTTTCTTGCATTTGACACTTTTTACAAAGGAATGGTAGTTAAGACCATGGGTTTCAGAAGGCGAATTAACGGCAAGACAATGTGATTCTGGTAACTTGGAAATTACTTTTACCTATGCACAGAAACATGTCCGTTTCAATTCTTCTTGATTTAAGCCGCTGGGTTTGAGTGTTCGCAGCCGGCGAATCCAATGGATTTCTTTGGATTTCCTATTTTATGTACTCCATTTTAAGTTACGGTCTATTCCAGTCAAGATTACGTCATTGAAACTATGGCCGAGGAAAAGAAATGTTCCTCCACTGGGCTCCTTTCCACTTGATTGGTTTGCCAGTCTGATCTGTGGAGATTCATTGTAATATTTAATATCTGCTTGTAAGGGTGCAAATTTCTGTTGATGTATTCGGTAGAGCAAAGAGCACATTAGTTTTGACAGAGAACAATTATTTAGATTTATGAGGAGAGGTACCGTATGGAATCGCTAGACTGCGATGGTTTTAATGTCATTGTTGTGGGAGAAATTGATTCTTAATCAAGCATTCGTTTATTTAACGGTCAGACAGATTGGAAGGAAAAGGTTAACTTCGATCTTGGTATCGAAAATGTCAGAGTTGAGAGGGTACATTAACCATTTGTTAGCTTGTTGAAGTTGCATTATCTTTTTGAAATTCTCCAGAATCGGTTATTTAAAAATCTAGAAGGTTACGCTGACCGAATTTGTCCCATATTTATAAAGGGCGGTAGATCCGTTTAATCTGATTGGCTACGCTAAATAAGGGACGTGTTTCCGACACGAAATGACATGGTTTTTAATATGCCCCATCGCAAAATTTAGTCAGTCTAAATTCCTGCAAGAGGAAGATATTTTTGACCCCGAGATTGAATTTAAAAGAAGTTCTCTCGTAAAAACAATTATTCAAGGGACAGATGTCTGGAAAGTTGACGGACACAATTCTGGCGGTAGAAGTGAGCAAGGCTGGAAAGCACAAGGGGAAATAGTTCCATCCACCTACCTACCTATCCACGTATCCACTACCTACCTACCTACCCACACAAAGTTGAGGGCCGACAGAGGCGAGATAGAGAGAGCGAGCAGGGGAAAAGCGAAAGAACAAAGAACAGCAACGTTGAAGTTGGAGTGACCCAGCTTATCGCAGGTTATGCAGTTGTACAGGGCAATGACTTCGATTGTTCACTCGATTCTATGATGAACTAATTCTATCGTTTTAAACAGATCGGCTATTTGCATAAGTATATTTGTGTTGAAATTCAGTAAATGATTTATTTAAAAAAGAAGTGTATCTTCCTAATGTAATGTATTATCTCAGTTTGTTTTATGTAATTGATTAAATTGTTATATTTCATGTACGAGGGCTCGTGTTATTCTGTTCTTTATATCTGCTCAGATCTCTATTTATTCCATCTATAAATTTCATAATTGATATTATTATTTACTCGATCCGGGCAATAACACCGAGGTCGATCATCCTCTAGATAACGATAACCAACCAAATAAAGCGTACACACCTTGTAACGAGGGTAGTCCGCCACGCTGCGTTTCTCCAACATATTGGGTACTGCAAACCTTGCATATGATGAGGTAGATCACATTTTCTGTATTGCATGTTATAGTATGGTTGTGAATATTTAAATTTTCACCTGTGATTGTGCTCGAAAATGTGTTTGTTAAGTTCATGTGTTGGCACATCTTGCATCTTTTGTTTCCACAAGGCTTCGATTTCCCATCTATTTGTTTTTATTTTAGAGTGGTTTTAACTTTGGCCTGACTAGCATGTCTCTCAAATTTTGAGGTCTACGGAATGCTCAGTGGCGGCGCGACGGGGGGGGGGTCAACTGTCCCCGAGCGCCAGGCGAGGGGGGGGGGGGGGGACGGTCGCCGCCGGGAGCTTTTTTTTTTTTTTTTTAAGCTATAACCGGGACGTAGATGTGTGTGTGTGTGTGACAATTTTAGGTCACTGTCATTTACCCATGTTACGTCACATGCATATATATACAGGTGCCCGGTGTGCTGCAGCGTGCAGCTGCAGGTGATTTTATAGAATGTTATTTTGTCTAACGATTGGCGTTCAATTTTTTGACAGGTTCAAAGAAGCAAAAAAGTTATAACAGAATATTCAGAACTTTTCAAATACTATTCGTATGCTTTAAAAGGGTGCCATATTGCATTTTACGGAAATGTGAAAAATTAACGCATAAATACAAGGCATAATTTTATTTTCAAATGTACACCTTTGTTTGATGTTTTTTATAATAGATTGTAGTTATTCTTCCTATCCACTCGCATTATCACGATGTAAGTGCATTGAATATTACGACTGAATTAAATAGCATAAAACACAGCATTTAATATACCTTTTTGTCTATAACTTTCGCCCAGATGCGAAGGAGCGTAGACTCAGACCTTAAGTTGCAATATGTGCCAGCAGATCAGGGTCTACAATGTTTGTGATACTTTTGACTTTAGGTGAACAGAGTACACCTAGATCTAAAGGCGCATTATGTTCGGGATGATCTGCGTTCCGCTCTATATACGACTATGATTGTTGCTAAAAGCATATAAAAGTGCAAACGTCCTGAAAAATGGATAAAGGGAGCTCTTTTTACGTTGGCTTCCATAATTAAACCATTCCGTTCCCCGTTAACACGGACAGTATGCATTACATTCACACTTGAAAGTTCAAGGCTTTTGTAATGTAAATTTTCGGCATGTGAGAAGAGTGGCCGGATGTTGGTATAACGCTGCAGGGGTGACTTTCAGTGAATAATCACGTGCTATTGTTGTCAGTGTCGTAATTTGCAATCATACTTTAAAAAAAAAAAAAATAATAATAATAATAAAAAAAAAAAAAAAAAAAAAAAAGATCCTTGAAGAGAAAAGACAACTTTTTTGTTTCGTTTGTTTTAAAGCCTAAGAAGTTATTGAAGACAAATTACTATGACTGTTATTTACCAGAAATCATCTTGGAGGTTGGAACATGTACACCCCTGGAATTATAAACCATTTGAAGGCTTTGATCCTTTGAGAATGAGTGGACTCGATACTGTCCGCGTTAACTAGTAAAAGAACGGTATGAAATTATTAAAGCTCGTGTAAAAGGAACTCTTTTTGTCCGTTAGTGCAGCCATCACCAGGTACTATTTGGGATGCCAGCGTTAAGTATGGTAATCTATAAAAGCTTTTGTTGCCAGCACATCACACATAAATGTTCCTATATCTTTTTTAAGTTCGGAACTGTCATCGAACAAATCTACAGAGATCAGAAACATGCAGATTTAAAAATACATTTGGCGTGTTCAATATTCGTAGACAATTTATTTTTGTACATTTTTATTTAATCATTAATGCATTTTATCACATGACTACTGTGTTATTTAGGTTCAGAAATCCATATCACAGTTTTCCCTATTACACTCATCATGACGACACCAATTACGTCTTGACATCATGCAAGGCGAAGGCGTATCGACCGAGGCATCCGAATATACGTAAAAGACATTCGAATGCGTAAAGCCCAACAGCCTGTCTCTGGGAATTGGGAGGGCTTGAGCTTGATTTTCGGCACGAGATGGTGTTTTTGACAACAAATATTTTTAAAACTAAAAATTATTTTAAAAAAATAAATCGACAGTTCTGTAGAGCAGGGTCCACAGGTTGAGACTACTTTAAAGCATTCTGCACCATCGCCGCTAAGCGCCTCTGCTATCTGACGATTTACTATCAATTTTGGATATATCAAATCTTCAGTTTACGAGGTGCGTAAGTTTTGCACGTTGTTAAGCTCTTCTATTTCGAAGGTCATATAAATTTGGCATGCAGTCCGCAATCCCATAATGCCTAAACGGAAGTAATCGATTTTGAAAAAGACCGGAACTTATGAAGTTTGTACTTCAAAGGTGGCGCTCTCCAGTTTCGTACTTTGCATAGGTTAGAAATTTAAAGAAAAAGAATTAGCCAGGGTTTCCTCACTGGCTGTCCTGGCTATTTAAAAAAGACTTTGTATATCTTAGGTATTGTTAAAAGAACTTTGAATTCCCTTTATTTTGGTGTATGATTGATGGGTGAAATTTGGGTTATAGAGTATACAGCTTGGTCTTACTTAAGATGTGCACCTCTCAAAAAACTGCTAGCTCCGCTGGGTCATTTTCACTTCCTGGACTTCAAAGGTAAATAAAAAAAAAAAGAGCCGATAACTTTTTTTACTTTTTGGATATTTTTTAATTCATTCGTAGTACTTTCAGAGGCTGGTATTGTCTGCTCTGGCAAAATTCGTTTCCCTATTTTAATAACTGCTGAAAATAGTGCACTTTTGACTAATTCAGGCTGATTTTTCGAGTACTTTGGAGCGGCCATTTTGTCCGCTGTGTGCTTAGATCATGTCCAGTTTCCACAAGTACAATATGTAAAGAAATTTCAGCCACAGTACATGAAAGTAACATAGAGGTATGCCAACATTCTCTCCATTGTGCATGTTGCAAATGCAAAATACTTCATCTTACACCTGTCACTCACTCAGAAGCATGTATTATCTGTAGAGCGCCCCCAAAGCCATCAATCGGAACACACATGTTTTTCTAACAAATCCGCCTTTCACTGACTACTCAGTCGGAACTTCCTCGGCCTTTTCCATCGCATGCAAAAACATTTACCAATGGCAGTGGCGTTGTTTACTAAGTCACTGGAGAGCAGCTTGAGATAAACTTGACGTGTTGCTGAGAAAGCAGATAACTATCAACCGCCATCTTTGAATAAAGTACCCCAAAATATCAGTCCTTTTTCACCATCATGGACTGCGCCAGTGTGAAACTACTAGTCTCCTTCAACCAGATTCTCTCATGATTCTATGAGATCGCCATACGAGGATCTGGTAAAAATGCTTCATTGATCTCTGGTACTTATAGAATGCATTTCCGTCAGACATTGTTGAAGCGAAACTTCAAAGATATATTTCCCTCTCTCCGAATCTAGACATATTTTGCAATTTTTAAAGTAAAAATTCTATAGTTGGCTTAAAAGGATATCATTCAACATCACTTTGTAAATAAACGCCAGTACAGTAGGCTTGGGTCAAACGTTCACTGACCATATTTAGGCGAAACATGACGTCATATCACAATAAAATAATACATTATCTCATATTATCGGCCAATAAAATCGCTTTTCTCAGATTTGGGAAAGGCTAGTTCATGCGTTCAAGGAAAGCTGGATTTTTTTTTAAAAAATTAGATATTCGTTTGGCGGAGATTTCAAGAAGCCACACGAAAAGTCTGGTTGAAGAGTAATGAAGCCAACAACGAATCACTGCCGATCAAGGGGATGGAGGTGGGAGGATTTTCCTAACTAGCTGTTTTGGTAATAACTTACTGTTGTGCGAATGATGTCACTGATTAACTAATCTGGAGACAGAGATTTTACTAGTTACCAGCCTATGCTATTAGCTAGCCAGTTCAGTACCAGCGAAAAATCCGTCTCAGAAATTCGCTGGTACCTGCCCTAAATTTGCAAGCTAATATCACAGGCCGATAACATGCAAAGTCTTTGTCTCCCGATTGGTTAATCAGTGACGTGATTCGCAAAACAGTGAACGTCATTCCCATGACGGCAGGTTTTGAAACTCCCCACCCCACCATCAAACTGCAGAGATTGATTGGTAGCTTCACATCGGCGCGGTGCATACTGGGTCAAAAGTACGAAATATTTAGAGCTTTTTTTTTTTAAGATAATGGTTGATAGAACTATACGGTTTCACGATCAGCAGAAGTGTGACGTAGTAGTCAGCAAACATAGGAAATACTTTGATGAAGTGATACAGTGTACAGAGGGTGAAATAACCGAAAAATGGTGGAGAACTCAGTCACACTCTAAAGTATTTGAGGTAAAATAGAACCATGCCAAACGCATTATGATACCTTAAAGGACTTATTCGCACAAGCTAAGTAAAAGAAAATTTTCTAGTAAGTTCATACTTAAAACACACACACACCAAAAAAAACGGGGGAATGTTTCTGCCAAGAATATCATCTCAAATAACCATAATAAAAGCTGTAACGGTGTGTGACGTACACATGACGTCATATTGGTAAAAAAGGCACATGTAGCGGCGGCTCTGTATTATTTCAGAGGTGCTTTTATGATTATTAGCCGAAATGCCCGACATATTTCCATATAAAGCTATTTCACTACATTCTACATGTAAGATTCTGTTTATCCCATGACAGAACTGCTGATTTCATTTGATGAAACCACAGAATAATGACTCTGAAATACACCCGGATGCCTCGATGGTTACACCTTGCTTTGCAAGACGTTATGACGTCATTTGCGACTTAATGAAATATTATACGGGTTACTTATAGAACTTGAAACGTGTTCATGCAACACGGATGCCCCATCACAGTGCCTGAAATTACCTAAACGCAAAACATAACTGAGATGTGACGAATTGACGTACGGACAGACGGACAAAAATAACATTTTATGCTCTTACCACTGTTGTGATGGGGCATACCAATTATGATATAGGTATATTAACCTAAATAACACACTGGTCATTTGATAAAACGTTTTGATGTCATTTTAAGGCAAACTCTGGTACAACACTTCGTCTCATATAATTCCTGTTTGATGCAAATTCCACACTGCTGGAAATGAAAGTTTCGCACAAAATTTACATCTTATTTTCTCGTGAATAACGCGCGACAAAATGCGAACAGCGTAGACATAAATCCATCGTAGCGCAATACGCGGGTACATACGATATTTTCTTTTGCTTCTAAAGATGCAAGCAATAGAAGTACACGCACATTTCTCTGTAATTGAGCATGTTTGGTAGATTATGTATCAGAACACTGTCTTTTTTTAAATATGAATCCGTCATAAAATAGAATGCAGAACTGCATTAGAAAAAAAGCTGGGGGTCATTTATTCCAATAAAGGACCGATTAAGCACATTTCAAAAGTCTGCAGCTCGAAGCCTGATTACATGGTGTGTGTGTGTGTGTATCCCAGTTTTTTTTTTTTTAAAGACTGACTATTCTGTTATATTTGTATACCCTTATACTAGCTTATAAGTCGAGTCTAACTGCAAACTCCACAGACCTAGATCTGCTGTCGCATAATGCCCTGTAGATATGGGTCTCTGCAGTTTGTTAGGAGTAATCAGTAAAACAAACAACATCAATGTTGATGCTGCTTGTTTGGCTACACCCCCCCCCAAAAAAAAAAGGTAGCAAATGTTTCTAAACCAGTTTTCATTTTGTCAAAAAATGTATTTGTCTAGAGTAGGAGGTTGAGGCGAAGCACCTCACCACAAGTTATAGCACTTTGTGCCAAGTTTATTTATAGACGGAGCAACTGCTGCTATTTTAATTTCTATCGCTGTATCTATATCAGTAATTGTTACACCCTTTTATTTGAATAACAGTTTATGTCTTTGCATGAGAGAACCTTTTCGTTTTAACATTTCTTTAATTTTTTCTTAGTTTAACTTGTAAATATTTTCCAATTTTTTATATTTCCAAATAGTTTTGACCCCATAAATTTTAACTTTTTCCACTTAATTTTGTAATATATTGTTTTCACTAGCATTTATTTATTTCTTAATTTCTTCTTCAAGTCTTTTTAACTCTTCATCATTATGTTCTTGAGTTCTATTTTAAAAGCTTCTATTTTTGAGGCACAAATGTTAACAGCTTTCTTATATCCTTCCATTTCTCTTTCTTCTTCTTGGGTAAGTCTTTAAAAAATGTATTCTTTATCTACATGCGAATGTTGTACTCTTTGAATTTCATCAAACAGTTCATCTAATAATTTCAGTTTCCAATTGTCTAAACCAATTTCTAAGCTGTTGATTTGTACATCCTTTAATATATCCTGAAATTCATCTGTTATGGTAGAAGTAGCATCTAGATGTCGGTTTGATAAATCTTCATCTTTTACTTTGTTAATAAACCTTGATCCTTCTAGTCTTCTCTCTATTGTATTAGATGATAAAAATATGTTGTCCCGCCATTTTGGGTGATCCGTAAATAAGAAAACCCGATACCTGCCCTTATATATATATATATATATATATATATATATATATATATATATATATATATATATATATATATATATATATATATATATATATATATATATATATATATTTTTTCTTGCATATGTTCTTATAAAGGCAGACTTTCTGAATAATTCCTCTTAGTTTTATTTTGTTCTTGATCATACAGTGTATCAAGAGTTATTTTAAAAAATTGATGAGCACGATTTATAGTATCTTCATCTCTTATGTGATACCATATCATCATCTTCATCTCTTATATGATACCATATCATCATCTTCATCTCTTATATGATACCATATCATCATCTTCATCTCTTATATGATACCATATCATCATCTTCATATGCAGGATTTTCAAATTCCATTTCAAAATCTACACCATCCTCAGCCATCTTTTTTGATTATTATTTTGTTATGCATATTTAATCGATAATGTGTTTCAATTTTGTTATGCATATTTAATCGATAATGTGTTTCAATTTTGTTATGCATATTTAATCAATAATGTGTTTCAATTTTGTTATGCATATTTAATCGATAATGTTTCAATTTTGTTATGCATATTTAATCGATAATGTGTTTTTAATTTTGTTATGCATATTTAATCGATAATGTGTTTCAATTTTGTTATGCATATTTAATCGATAATGTGTTTCAATTTTGTTATGCATATTTAATTCGATAATGTGTTTCAATTTTGTTATGCATATTTAATCGATAATGTGTGTTTCAATTTTGTTATGCATATTTAATCGATAATGTGTGTTTCAATTTTGTTGATGACAGTAAGTTTGCACTTTAGATTCCGGTTACTTGACAACAACACATTTTACAAGCGTTTGAGTTCAAGGTCATTCTTATCTACAACTAAAATGGTTTTTGTTTTTTTCCATTTTATTGCTTCACATCCCGTTGATATAAGTAAAGTGAAAGTGTGTATAAATAGGGATTTGGTAAACAAAAAATTAATTCCTGTTTTAGATCAGTCTGTGGGAATCTATTTGTGATCAGATTTTACACTGTGCCGTTGAAATCAGATATAATTCGAGAGGAATTATTTATTTAATATATATATTCATTGGAATTACTTAAGTGCTCCTTGACTTTGAATTAATACATTAATTAAAACTTTTGCGAACTCATTCAAAGACATTCTGGATTGTATCATTGTCTTATATCAAGACACTCAAGACTATTGGAACTCATTTGGAACATTATATTTTTGAACTTGTGATTAGGACATTGAGGATTATTTGGAATTTGATTCACAATATTGTAAGTATCTCTTGAATTTTGCTTTGTATTGTTGGGAAATACAGTGCTTGTTGATAGTACTTATATTGTTGGTTTCACTTTATTTTTGTTACCTATTTTTAAGATCTAGAGTCGTATCAATTTAAATAGCAAAAAAATGGATAAGAACTAAAAGAAAATTGGGATTTATTGAAGATAAAAATAACAATTTCTCAGTATCATGAAAGGTGAATAGCCTCATTTATACATAAATTTAATAGAACAAGCATGAAATGAACACATCATAGCTATTGCAAATAGAACATAAAAGAAAGAAATGCCAAAAAATTGTCTGAAAAAGAATTGGGAAACTGGATGAGGAACAAATCAAGAAGACGCAAGAAATCTTGATAAATACTAGAGTTGCTAAAATGTACAAATCATTATCAGCTGTTGTAATGTACAGTGAGTGCAGCATCAACAATTAGCAACTTTCTTCCAATCGACAACTTGGACAGTTTAAAAATAGAAATGAAAGATGACTATAAGACGACAAATGGAATTAAATACTTCACTGGATTTTTGTCATTAAACTAGGTTCACCTCAATCTGTACTGAATGCGAGTTTGATAACTGTCCAACATATATATTTCAAAAGGCCAACTAAAAATAAAGAGGAAATATTAAATGTTAAGAAAATGCCTGATAAATGAAATGTGTACCGGTTTCATTGTTGCTGATGCATTGGAACCTTTAACTACACTTGTTACAATAATCGTTATTACAGGACTGTCTTTCTGTTATGCGATTAAGTCTAACATGGAAAGTAAATGAGAGAATACTGCTCAAGATTTCCTCAGAGATGAAATTAGTCATTTTTAATGATTCTACTTTTTTGCTTTCGATCTTCTTTCCCTTTTCTTGACGGCATTTTAGTCATGTTTTTTCTTGCTGTAATGTATCTAGCATTTTTCCAATGGAAACATTTCCTTTGTGGTCTATGATCATACAAATCAAAAGAGGAACATTGTATGATGCAATCAATATGAAGGTCATTATCTGTAATCATCTATAATCATCAGGCTTTGCACAGTTTAGCCATCTACGATAAAAATCAATTGTAGGTACATTAAGTATCTTTAATGTCGTGTCTGATTTAATATTTTGTTTCAGAACACACAGAGTTATAACTCTTTTAGGCCTTGAAAAACAGGTGTTTCGCAGCATTTCTTTACTCGTCATGCTGCTATACAAGGGACACCTGGTCTGCACCTAATAACATAGTCTCGCACCAAGAGTCCATATGATATTTTGTCAGTAGGAAATTAAATACAGGATATCAAAATAAAAGCAAATATCTTGTTGTTAACTATAGCACATAGATTGAAGTTTATGAAATGTATAATGGAAAAAATTAAATCCAATTACAAACCAATGGGTTCGTCTCATAATATCTAGTACTATATTTTGTATTCCCCCACCAGTAGACTGGTTATCTGGCTGTAAAATAATTAGTGGTCCGATACCTTTACCGACCATCCATTTTGTACATTTTTGCGTATTGACTAACTTAGACACCAAGTATGCTCTACACTGATTTGGGCGTTATACTAAACACATAAAATGATAATAATCTACACTTATGTAATGCAGACAGATGATTAGAATGAATGTTGCTTTGCAAGAAATGTTTACATGTTCATACATTATAGATGCAGATAACTGAATAAATGCAAGGATGCCAGTCTCATGGATTTTTTAAAAATTCCATTTGTGCCTGTCATATTCATGAATGAAATATGCACCAATGAACATTACGTAATAAGAGGTATCAAATTACACAATCCCGTTTTCATCAATTTCTGGTGCAAAGATGATATTTTGGACAGTTACAATTTTCTTAATTAGAGTTTTTGTTTCTTGAATCATATATGAAGAAGTGTTTATGGAAGCTAAGAGGTTCAGTTTGCTTTGCATCACTTGTCACATGCGAAACTTATGAATGTAGGGTTCTGAAACCAAAGTCCAAAAATAGATGTGGCCAGACTGTCAGCTGATACTAACTCTCCTTGATGCAAAGAAATAGTATAAACAGTGCAAACTATAATTTTAGCAGTACAAAATAGATACTACACTCACACTTTGAAACTCAAATCATAAACTACAGTCATATTACAGTGTCAAAAATGACAACAATAAAGTGGAAAACCAAAGGTTATTTTAATAGGAGACACTTTCATTTCAAACCAGGAAATATTTCTCATAACAAAGGTGTAGCAAGTGAGAACAATGTAGAGAAGGATGTCACAAAAACACAGACTTCTGAACGGAAAGAACAAATCTTTTTGAAAAAAATATAAAAGACCAGGTTCCGACCTTGCTACACAGAGTTTTGGTGCATGTATAGGTTTATAAGGCGTGCCGGGACTACCAACAAAGGAGGTAAATAGAAATTCATTATTATTCAACCTTATAATAAAGCATTAGCTTTCAATTTGCATGTAGTTTCATGAAGGAAGGAAATAATAATGTAGGCCAAATTGAAAACAACAACAACAACAAAACCCTAACAAACTATGAAAAATAAGAAAACACTCATCCAAAATAGACATGACAAGATATTGCACTAAAGATCATTTATTCTGAGAGACAGAACTCTTCACACAGCTCCTAATTGAAATTTAAAAATTGCGAAATACATGTACTAGTTTAAACTTCAAACTGATGGTCTAGGGGAGGTAACCTATCAACTCCAACTAACACCCATTGAGAATTGTAAATTAGATTAGAAATTAAGCCATTTTAAAAGCACCGTGCAACATAACATATTATAAACGTTAGATTCTATCTGACAAAAAAATGTATAAACGGTTGCCGACCTCTGCGTTAGAGTGTAGGTTTCCCTTAGTCGCAGTGGTAACTTTTTAAAAAAAAACGGGAGACGTGGAAACTAAAGCTGGCATCGACAAACACCAGAAGCTTGGCGTGACAAGCCGATTGATCGGAGCAGGCCCTTCTGACCACCCGTCTAGCTGAAGTTGAGGCCGAAGTAATGTGCTGTGTCGAACAGGCAACAACCCAGCGTCTCCTCTACTCAGTTGCCAGGATCTTCTCAATCGGTAGTGTACACAACTCAGGGCTAACAGGTTGCATTCATGAGTCGCCTCTTACGACATGCAGGAGGGTGTCAGACCTAGTCTACATTCCCGAAGCGAAGTCCGCACGGGATTTCGAGATGGACCCAAATTGATATATTTCTAACTTTAAACTCTTAGACATAGATATTTCTTTCGATTTACAACAAATTGTGGAAAAAAATTGTAGGAATTTTTTTTTTAACGTCTGCAAAAAGAATATCGGCAAGTTGGAGTCAAAGAAATCTTTCAGTAGCTGGTACGTTACTTGTAGCAAACACTCTTGTTTTGACCATATTCATACATCTTTTTCTCAGCTCTTCCAAATCCAGCTGCATAACAAAAAATAGAACTAAATCGTATTTTATTTAAATTTATATGGGTCGCTAAAGCTAATAGATTTAACCTGGCACCTTCGACGCTCCCGTGAAGAGGGTGGGGGTAAATATGATTTACACTTATTCATTCATTACATACATTATAGGGTACCGAGACGTTTCGCCCCATGGACGTTTCGGCCCAAGACATTTCGCCCCACTTCATGGACGTACCTGGACGTTTCGCCCCATGGACGTTTCGGCCCAAGACATTTCGCCCCACTTCAATGGACGTTTCGGCCCAAGACATTTCGCCCCACATTCAGTGTACATTGCTACATTTCTTAACTATCATTCCCAACAAATATGTTTACCCTTCATATTAAAGTGCACGTAGTTAAGCGGCATTTCGTTTGATCTTTGCTCATACTAGTTGTCATCTTGAATTATTCTGAGACTTCGGTCGGCGAGATTAAAGAACGTGTCGATGGTTAAGAAACTTACTCGCGTAAGCACCAGGCATTTCCTTGAAGTTTGTTTTTGAAATTCAGCACCAACACCTTACTGAAATGCTGTGCCAGAATGTATGGCCCATGTTAGACCGATCAACATTAAAACTGGACTGAGACCTCATCTTTTTCTATTACACACCAAGTACATGCCATTTGTTTCTTTCTTGAATAAAAGATGATGCCTTTGAACTCTTCTGGACATATTTTAAACAATAATATCAGAATTGTAAATCAAACAAAGAAGAAAACATTGAACTCCTTTTTTGCAAATGACCATCACCAAAAATGGACTTTCATCAGTTTTCGTAACTGCGAAAATAAAAATATCGCAGTATAGAAAATAATGATCACTGTAAACGATAGATTCATTTTCTGATCAGTCTTAGTACATAAACGAAGAAAAAGGGGAAAATATTGTCAGATATAATGACAGGCTGAATGTAAATCAAACAAATTGAAATGGGTCCGTCAAATAGTCTAAGTATAAGCCTATTCTTCTTCTTAGTATTATTATCATTATTACTATCTTATTCTGATATGAGGATAACTTGTCTATCTCTTATTTTCTATACTCTTCATCACGATACATGGAGAAAAGACTTGTTTCAAACATAATTATAACTTCAAAAGAACACCTTTTTAAACGAACATAATTATTTATAAAACGATGTCATGGTCCGAAACGACCATTCAAGTGAGGCGAAATGTCCATTCTTTTTTTTTTAAGTGGGGCGAAATGTCCATTGAAGTGGGGCGAAATGTCTATTGAAGTGGGGCGAAATGACCATTGAAGTGGGGCGAAATGACCATTGAAGCGGGGCGAAATGTCTTGGGCCGAAACGTCCATGGGGCGAAACGTCCCTGATTCACATTTAAGATCACATGGCTTGAACATGAAATGAATTGCGTCTAAATTTAGTCGATGGTGCAGTATTGGTAAATCAAAAGAATATTTGGAATTTAGTGAGAAGGACATTTAAAGAATTTGGCAAGCTTGTCGAAAGTGTTTGGAGGGATGTCAATTTGGGAATATCTAATTGGAAAGAGGAACAACGAACTCCAAATGAATATTTCTCTCACAGTATTTTAACTCAATGCCTCCAACGCCTTCCTGCTTGTCGTAAGAGGCAACTAATGGAGGCAACCTGTTTGCCCCGCGATGCGAACCATGATGATGTTCAAGCTGAGGAGGTTATTGACTTTGTAAAAGTGCAGTTACATCAAAAATTGAACGTTGTATTTCAAGGATTTTACCCGTGTGTGTGTGTGAGTGTGTGTGTGGTGGCTTTGTTTTGCGTGCCTTATTTGCGATACCTAAAATTACTCGGCACTGTATAGCCAGGATTGTGCTGATGTGCCATTAAACCCTGTAGATACATACATACATACATACATACATACATACATACATACATACATACATACATACATACATACATACTTTAAATTTTGTTCCTACCAGACTATTTGTAATGGTGCAAATTTCTGTCGATTTTGGTAGAGCACAGCAGAGAATATAGAGCACATTAGATTGGCAGAGAACAATTAATTAGATTTGTGAGGGCAGATACCGTATTAAATCGCTAGACTGCGATGGTTTTAATGTCCGTGTTAGAGGGGCGAAATTGATTCTTAATTAAGCCTTCATTTTAGCCCTAACGGTACGAAGGTTATTTGGAGGTCTAGAGATCAAAAATGTCAAAGTTGAGAGTTTGCAGGACTAGATATGAAGCAAGTAGAAGTTGCATTATCTTTTTGAAATTCTCCAGAATCAGTTATTTAAATATCGCACGACAATCAAGGGGGTACGATATGCGCGTTTGTCATGTATTTATAAAAGGCGGTAGATATATTTAATCCTGATTGGCTACGCTAAATAAGGGGCGTGTTTCCCACACGAAATTTCATGGTTTTAATATGCCCCATCACAAAATTTAATCAGTCTAAGTTTTTCTGCAAGAGAAAATATATCTCGACTCCGAGATTGAATTTAGAAGAAGTTCTCTCGTAAAAACAATTATTCAAGGGACCGGATGTCTGGAAAGTTGACGGACACAACTCTGGCGGTAGAAGCGAGCGAGGCTTGAAAGCACAAGGTATTTGCATCAATCTCATGTAATTCGTTGACACCAATATAATTATTTGCTTGAATTTATTTGTTTATATTTGCATGAATTTATTTGTTTAAATTCGTAGATCAATTTTCTTGATATGAGTATAACTATTTGTTTGAGTTCATTTGTCTGAATTCGTACAATAATTTTCTTTATATGAGTTTGACGAATTTTTTTAATTTATCGTCTTGATTGTTATAGGAATCATGTATTCTAAGAATTTCATGCATTACTTTATTTGATTCAAGTTGTCTTAGATGATTTCATGTATGATAAAGACTTGAGTGAGTATTCACTGAAATTAATGTAGTTAAGCCATGAAGTGAATTTCATTGATTCATTTGTATAATTGAGACGGGAACTGAAACTGTTATGTCTCGTGTGATGTTAATGTGAATTAGTGATGAAATATCCGTTAGAAATGCATTAATCTTCTGAAACTAGGTTTGTTTATGGTCTGTCAGGTTTGGCCTGACCAGATAGCCTTTGGTATCTGTTTGAATTCCGATAGGACGATATCTGACTTAACGAGAGTGGAGTAAGGTTCTATTCCCAGTAGGATATTTGACGGAAGATTTAGGTTGCTTCTATGTTAATTTTGAAAGGGGAAATAGCTCCACCTGCGTATCCACGTATCTACCTACCTACCTTCCTACCCACACAAAGTTGAGGGCCGACAGAGGCGAGATAGAGAGAGCGAGCAGGGGAAAAGCGAAAGAACAAAGAGAACAGCAACGTTGAAGTTGGAGTGAACAGCTTATCGCAGGTTATGCAGTTATGCAGGGCAATGACTTCGATTGTTCACTCGATTCTATGATGAACTAATTCTATCGTTTAAACAGATCGGCTATTTCCATCAATGCATTTGTGTTGAAATTCAGTAAATGATTTATTTAAAAAAGAAGTGTATCTTCCTAATGTAATGTATTATCTCAGTTTGTTTTATGTAATTGATTAAAATGTTATATTTCATGTACCGGGGCTCGTGTTATTCTGTTCTATATATCTGCTCAGATCTCTTTTTATTCCATCTATAAATTTCATAATTGATATTATTATTTACTCGATCCGGGCAATAACACCGAGGTCGATCATCCTCTAGATAACGATAACCAACCAAACAAAGCGGACACCTTGTAACGAGAGTAGTCCGCCACACTATTCTATCAATACAAGTATTGGAATGAAGCTGTGATTTAAATTCTTAATGATTTAGTAGACGATCAGGAAAATGTAATATCATTTGAAATGATAAACAGAAAAATTAGATGTAATAATGTTTTAAAAATACTTCTGAATATTCCAAATTAAAAAATCATGGAATGATGCTATTAAAATTCATTTAGTACATACTAATTGTGATAACCAGAATGATAACTTTATGAACTTGCAAAAACAAAAATCGCTGAAATTTATTTACAAAAGATGTTTTATAAAAAGTAAAAAGGCAACACACTGCAAAGCAAGAAACATGGGTGCAAGCAGGGCCGTCGCAAGTTTCCGCTGAAAGAAACGGCGCCCGTATCACCCGCCTATTTCGACGGCCCTACTAATATAAAAGTACGACGAGTCGACCGAGATTTATAGTCGTGCAATTTTTTTTTATAATAAAGATACCAAGTTTGTCTCTTTTTATTTTAAATGAATTCTTAGAATGATCGTTACTAATCATTTATCTGAAAAGAATTACCACATTAAATGATGACAGATGCACTTTTTGTACGACTGAGAATAAAAGTATTGAACATTTTGTTTTCATGACTGTGACGTTACTTACAATTTCTGGCACCGTTTTAAAGCACTTTTTTGCACACAGTTCTGTCCAAATATTCCATTCTTGTCCACAAAAGAAATATTTTAGGAAGTGAACAATTGGATATTTTGTTTAGTTTTATGCTTATTTTGGATAAATATTGTATTTACACTTGGAAATTCAATTTGCTAAATCCCTCCATTTATGTTTTGAAAAAAAAAATACTTAAAAGTTACTAAAAGATTAAAAATGCACCACTTGATGAAAAGAAAAAGGGCAAATTAAATTTTTTAAAAATGCCGGTCCTTAATCATGAATGGATAACTGGTTTAACACATACGTTTTTGTTATTGGTTTTTATTTGGGTTTGATTTTACACATAACATGAAAAAAACATTGTAATATCACAAAAGTCTATATCAACTAGATCGACTTTGTATACTTATTGTGTATCTATAGAGAGTGCGTGTTCTGTGTATGTGTGTGTGTGTGTTCTTTCTTTCTGTTATATGTCTCTGTAGATTATCTCATAATTCAGCATGCTGATTGGAAGTTGACCTTGCAGTGGCCTTCACCGACCTAATATTCAACCTATTATGGGGATAATACAAACTAAAAATAATTTGTTAAATATTTTTTTTAAAGGGATTTTCGGAATATTTTAAAATCATAAAAAGCTGCACAAAAATACACTGTACAAAATCTATTTAAATATTTGCACCCAATCTTGAAATTCTTAATTTTTTCTGTATTTTTTTATGCAGAATTTCAGTACCTCTACTTCAGAAAAGGTGGAACAGTATTTTCAAGCAATTCTAAATCGTTCAAAACAACAGTATCATTCAGGTGTATATTGTCAGCATCACTTACAGATAGTGTATCAGGGTTGGGGGTGTTACTGTTGACATGGCACTCTCAAATTTATAATTCCTTCAAGAACACACACACACTCTAAATTTGAAAAACCAGTAGACTCACTAACATTTACTTTCATGGCAAAATTTGTTTGGCAATCTTCTTTTTAGAAGAAAGAGTTGCTTCCCATTATTGCCGTGTATGACTCATTTCGCCAGATGGCTATTGAACCAATCGTAACCTTCTTTCCTACATCAGAATTTTCGCCGCATCAGTACGGAAGAGGCACCAGGTTGACAAGACCCGCCATTAAACATGTCGGAGGCGGCCGAACCTACAGAGGGCCACCCTCCAGTTGTTCAGGCGGTGGCAGACCTCGATAAATTTTCGGAATATTTGTGTAATGTGGCGACGTATCTTCTTGAACATGACGAGCCAACCGTTCCCCCAGCACTTCGGAATGCAGTGTATGACAAACAAAACGCAGAGACTGTCAAGAAATTCCTGAGCGATCCACAAATTACATCATTGCTTGTTCAAAGGGCATCTACAAAAGGTATTTGTTTCTATCTCAAGTTTTCTTTCTTTACTTATTGTATGTCTGTAATCTGTAAGTCGTCGCCGCCTACCGGTGTCAGATTTAATTCCAGCCATCGAGAATAAAATCCCACCTGCAGTGTTTAGATGGGGGGAGGGAGGGTAATTATATTAGTGCTTGGGTATTTATTTTTATCCATAATTTAACCATACGTGTCGACTCGGCGTGCCAAGGCTGTCTACCTAGAGAATTTGCAGATGTTAGTTTGGGGGAAGCACAGTTAAATCTACTCCCTTGTGCAGTGTTGCACCATGAGCGAACCTAGGGGACATTCTGCCACCCCATACTGTCATTGCCCGCCATAAGTTATAAAATGTCAGTCCTGACAGCTCAACCAAGGCGCAGCAATGCTGGCAGATTGTTTATGTCTTGTGGATACGGTTTAAACTCGACCCTCTAAATTATGATATCACATGTGCATGGCAAACAAAATGACACTAACAAACTAATTTGGTTGATTTCAAATGGCGTTGCAAACGGCTAAAACACGGTATTGGTGCTGAGAGTAGTCTCACTCACTTAAAAAATTGAAATGTTTGATAGAACATTTCAATGAAGCTCATTATATACCCTAGGGTGTCCCCTAGTCAGATCAAGTTAGATTTAGCTTGAACATGCATGCGATTTTGTTTAACCATTATTTCAATTCATTGGTATAACAACAGTTACAGACACTACACTTGGTGTATAACATGCAAGAAAAACAGCATGAAAACTTTAAAACTTTATTTTTTTTCACAGTAACATCAGTAACAGGATATCAACATTTAAAGTAAACAACATAACTGGAAGTGGTAAACAACTTAATAACAAAATCAAAACATCTATGACAAAGGTATCACTAAGAAAAAAAACCTAACCATGAAACTTTTGCATAACAAACATAAAAGACATAGAATAATCTTATTTAGGCATTTATCTAACACCAAGAAGAATATTTAAACAAACAAAATCATTAATACTGGCCAAAAGTATTGCAAACTTCCATAAGAGTCAGAAGTACATTGTCCATAAAATTGGTTACAGACACTACAAAACTATAGCATTTCAATACAGCTGCAGAACCATACATATCTCCATAAAATTCACTTCAAAAATAATTCAACATGAACACATTGACTAGAATTATTCATTAAATGAATGTTGATTAGTTAATAAAATGATAAAACCACATTGTAACAGGTATATGTCCAATACTTGTGTTAAAATTATGAACTGGTAAATAGCACTTGAAAGTTTAATACTAAATAGTGTTTGTAAGAGTAAAATATTGAAGTATAATGAATGTTCAATAAATCATAGTCACTAAAGTATTGTTCAACCCAAGGTGCTGACTCAAACACAGACCCATATGTGATTGATCTTAAGGTTACAGACACTACACATTAAACCTTGACTTTATATTGTCATTTCAAATAGAAGTGCTTATGATTTTTTTCCAGATTTGACTTGAGCTTAGACAATTCAGCTGCATTAAACTTGAAATGACCCCTTTCATTGACTATTTGTGGAGCTTTTACCCTGTACAAGATAGCATCTAGAGCCTCTTGTGAATAATCATCTTTTTCAGGCCAAACATACATGTTGCCAGACTTTCTCATGTATTTAAGTCTAACTTCGTTATGAAGAATGTCTATTACTTCTGCTAAGTATACATCTAGAGGTCCCTTCTTTGGCTTAAGTCCTACAGCAACAAATTCTCCAGGGTGGTATTTCTCTATTGGTTTCTCTGTGTTGGTTGGTGCTTTTTTGTCAACTTTGATCTTCTTTGTCACAATGTTTTGTCTTTCTGTTGACTTCCGTTTCTTATTAGGCTTTTCGCTTGTTGCTGAGTTATGATCTTTCTGGTTACTTCCTTGTTTTCTTTTCTTGTCATTATTTTCTATTGTTGATGGATTCTTGTCTTTAAGTTGTTTTCCTTTCTGACTTAAATTATCTTTATTGAGTACTAACTTTCTCATTTCCCAGGCATTAACATTTTCGCTGAAGTTGCATCTCCCGTCAACCTTCATGCATTGCTCACAATAACAGCTCAGATTTCTTATGCTCAGTTCATAATCATTGCTTCCTGACTTTACAGCATGTAATTTTCTTGTACCTTGCAGTGTTTGCACATCAGTTTCTTCTCTATTTCTCTCAACATCTTTAACAAGGATGAACTCCCTTCTCGAAACTGTTTTAGCTTCATTATCTGTATTTTCCATTTTCAGTTTCTCTGTACAGAAATGATATACATCTTCTGCACAACCTATCACCTTTCTATTGCTGATTACAGCTCTGTAGCAAGCATTTTTGACTGTCGCACCGAGACCATCGCAAACACTCTTTCCATGTGATGTTTCGAAATAATTTCGTGTTACAGATGGCTTTTTCCTCAGACTTATGTCAGCAAAGGCTTTCTTCCCCTTATACTGGGCAGCACAGCCATCTGTCCACTCATGGATCTCCTCTACTTTCACACCTTTCTTCTTCAGAATTTCTATAGCTTTGTTCTCAAAAGTGATAGCTAAGTCTGCATCATGTTTGGTTTCTTCACTGATGCCAATAATGGCATGCTTTATCTTGAATTCTTTTTCTCCCTGTTTTTCTGTATAGTAACACATGATTGGATGTATTGTAACTTGGTTCCTGTCGAAGAATCCAGATTGTACTTCACTTTGAAAAACACACCCATAGTTCTCACTAAAGTCCATGACCATAGCAATAGAACCCTCACCAATTCTATCAACACAAATTCCCATCTGTTGCTGTTGCCATTTGGCCCTGAAAACGTGCTCTGGATACTCTTGCATGTCAGTTTCTAAGCATGTAATTAATGTTTTTATGTCTGTTTCTTTAGGCACACAGGAGACGCAACGCTTTACTTTATCATCTTTTGCTATTTCTATACTTTCCCATTGATGCCATGATATCTGCCTGTCACTATACTTTTCAACAAATGGTTTAAGGTAACTATGCAAACATTTCACACCGCATTGTTTGCATTCTCTTCTTAAACATTTAATAGCTGGATTGGTGTCGTATTTACAAAAAGTAGCATCACTTAAGCTTTTCTTATCTACTGAAATTTCATCCAAATCTCCATTTTCTTTCACTGCTTTTTTTACATTTGTTAGTGCCTCACTTTTTAGGGCCACGTTACAGCACTTTTGGCATAAGCATGATCTTCTGCTTGTTTCAGACACCTTTTTAACATTCACTGGTTTCAATTTAGAAAATGAAGTTAATCCTATTTTGTGACTATGGTTCCTTAACTTGTAGTCTTTGTAGGCTTCTTCTAATGTCATAGTCATCACATGTTTTTGAAGTATTTCTTTTTGACCACCTTTTCTTACTTTCACAGTTTCACGTTTATTAGGCACTTCCCTACTGATTTCTGGACTTAGAAAAAAATCTTTCACAGATTTCTTTAATGGAGAGTTAAGTGCATCCCTTCTTCTTTTTCTTTGTTTCGTCTCCCACCATGTAGAACTAGGTTTTTGCCCTTTCACTGATACTTTGAAATACTTTTTTAGTCTGTGTCTTTTATATTTCTTCAGTAATGCGTCACAAATGATGTTGTATGCATGTTTCTTTGCACCCCCTTTCCTTGTTTTCACTTCTGAAATGCTCTCTGACACAGATTGTATAACAGTATCTGTCAATTCAAGTTTTTTTTCTGCAATCCGGTGTCATTATCATTATATTCCTATTTAGAAACTTTGATGTTGATGGAGATTCAATTAATTTACTTATGATGACTGCTTTTCTCTTTGGGGTATTTGGTAATACTTTCTTTACCTTTTTTAATTGTCTGTACAGAGTTGCTTTAGGTAACACTTTATTCATTGGTGAATCTCTGGCTGACCCAGTATTTCCTATTTCACAATCAGTCTGAATACACTCTTGCTGTATACTTTCATTCAGTTTGATACGCATTCTCCATGCTTGGGTTCTTTTCACAGCTTCTTTCTTCTTTCTACTTAATTCAGCAGTTTTCGGACTTCTTAAATCAACACTCTTATTAACCGATATTGCCAGGGCTGCTTTTTCTTTCTTTTTCTGGCGATACCTTTTCATTTCTTCACGTTTTTTCCTTCTTAATTCTTGTTGAAGATTTGAATCGGAAAGTGATTGCTGTTTTTTTAGTAGTCTTGCATCTTTTCTTCTTTCTCTATCAACCCTTTTTAGCTCCTCATGTTTCGCCTTATTTTCCCTGTTTTTTTCTCCAGGCTTGTACCTTTAGCCTCGTCTTCTCCCTTCTAGCTTTAATCTTCTGTTCATCTTCTTCTGGCTTATCTTTGCTTCCTAAAAGCAAACAACTTCATTCTCATTTTTGTTCCTCTATGTATACGGATGAAATTTAGACTTTACAAAACATACTTGTAATGAGTACGCAATATGCTTTCATACATAAGCAAACTGGAATAACCTGTAGATTCTTAAAGAAAAGTATCTGATTGAAAAAGAAATAGCATAAAACCTGATGATTATTCAATGTTCTAGCATTTACAATGATTGCACACTTTCCTTAATAATGTAAACAACAGTCGGGTCAATTCACATGTCTAGTAGTGTCTGTAACCATTTGACAATATCAGCAATGTATCCAATACTAAGTCTGAGCTCATTGAATTCTCATAATATTTCTGTTTGAATTTACTAGTCTAATGATATGGAATGCAAAAATACTCAGTTTCAATTGCATATTGTAAGAAATCACTGAAAATGTTGCCTGTTATCAGAAATCTAGATGAAAGAAACTATAAATATACCAAAATATTACAAATTGCAGACAGACAATATGTCAAAATTTAGCCTTACACATCAATACTGTAATAGGAAACATAATTTGGCTTCATTTTTAAAAAAAAAAACAGGGATAAAGTCATAGACAGTATAAAAAGGGGATATTGGTTACAGACACTACAATTTAAGAGTGTGGTTTACCATTCAATACAAACTTACCAGAGTTGTTCCCAGAGGTTTGCTTTTGTCGTCTTCCCATGTCTTAGGGATGTACCATGGTAAAGAACAGAAAAAGTAATTAGGCAGCTTCTTCTAGGATAAGAAATTCAGGTTACATTGTCTTGTAGTAAATTACTCAAACAGACAGTGCTGCAAGAATGATGCAATATTCAATCAAGAGAGTTATTGCATCACTTTTTTGCTCTTGGCTGCAGAGGTAAATAGATGATGCAACATTACATCACATAAGATGGAACTTTCTATTGAGAAAAACAATGTTTTAATGACAAGTAGAACAATACTTTTATCTTTCATTTTTATACCTGTTTGTGTAGTGTCTGTAACTTTTTTTATTGAGTTGCTGTTTTTTAATGGTACAATACAGCACCACCAATTTTGGCCAACTTAGACATCACATGGATACACATGAGCCTTTGTAGGATTTATACTTTTCCATAATGAAACAACAAAATTATTGCCATATAAACTTGTAAAGGTTACAGACACTACAAAATTTAGAACTGGAAAGTTTGACAAAGAACAAGCTCTCAATCGAATATCTTGGCTAGCCATGTGATTTAAATGGTTTTACTACTTATTATAATATAAAGTCGAGTTCTAGATGTCAATAAAAGTTATAATGAATGTTATTTTGTACAAAATGTTGGCATATAACAACAGATTAGTGTTTGAATTTCAGTGTTGAAACAAAACTTCTACTGACGGTATTTTGCTTATAAAATCCATAATATTTTACCGATTTCTTTAATTCAAGAAGCAATATTTGCAGGATAGAATTCCGCATAAAACCAGACCAATAAATGCATAATTTCAGTATGATATTTAGAGAATTCTCTATTTTATATTCAAGCTTTTTTCGAGTGAGACTACATAACGCTCAAAAATGGCCATTTTTAGAGCTTGTTTCCATGCATATCTCAACAATGGGTTACACTAACCTCTTGAAATTTTCAGGAAAGTAAGAGAGGTATATGCCAGGCTTACCAATCTTTAAAATTGGTTCATATCTTGTTTAATTTTTCTATTTCATGCATATAACATGAAAATTCCTTTATCAGCACCAATACCGTGTTTTAGCCGAAATGATATCTGCATCAAAAATCTAATAATTCAGACAGAAAAATAGCTAAAATGTTTTTTTTTTTATTCGAACTTCAGTAATTTCACGTTTCCCTCCACAGTACGTAAACAGTATGCTTTCAATTGATCCAGAAAAGATCAAGGCACATGTATAATTTTGTAGCACTGTGTAGTAGTGGCTACAAATTAGTGTAGGCTATAGAGCTGTCCAGGCATGATAGGTCACAAGCTACTGTTGTCTGCATCATAATTTGCAAATGTGTTGCCAGTAAGCTTGTCTTAAGGATTTTACACATAATACCATTACTTTTTTTTATTTTGTATACCTTTTACAGAATTTTAATATCTTTTCCTTTTCAAATTTATCTTGTGCTTCATGTTTACATTTATTTGTAAAGGTTTATCTCAAAGTTTTTGTGCAATTCTTCATTTTTACATTTTTGGAACTTTACTTTTAGTTGGCACTATAGAGCCACAATTGGACTGAAGTGCTGTTAAACATATGCCTATAATACATGTAGTAATTAATAATAGAGCCTTTAGAAAAAAAAATGTTATAAATGCAAACAAAATGTGTAAGACGAATTACTGAAATATTGCATGACCAGAAGACAGCCCAGATGTTGGAACATGCACAACTGTGCAGGGAAAACCCATTTGAAACAACTTTAAATTGATCTTACCGCATTCTTTATAACATAAATTTTAGTTTTTGTTTACCTTAAAGATGTTTAATTACATGCTTTGTTTTTGTTATCAAATGTAATTTTACTTTGTTAGTGCTTATAGCGCCATCTAGGGCACTTTGTTTTTACTCCAGACCCTGATTTGGCTTCGAGGCCAAAAACAAAATATGTGTGTCCAGTCGGCTGACTGTCCTTGTTTCTCATTGTCGACCCTAGCACCCGCCCACCCCCATTTTTTTTTTTTTTATAAAAAAAGACTGTCACATTGCTGAAATTGATTTGTGGAACTAATTGAGCCGGTTTTGCCCAGTACTTTGGTGTATTATTTGATTTATATATAATGTTTAAAAAAAAACAACAAAAAAACTGCCTAATCTAATTTCAAAACCAGTGCAACAGGAAAAACACATTTTTTGTGGCCCCATTGCATAGTGCATAGTAAAGAAAGCTGAAGTGGGCCAGGTGATCCAGGTTAGCATATGGGCAACAGTGGGTTTCACCCAAATTTCCAGTACAAGTCCATTTCATTATAGTTAGTGTACCACAGTTTCATATTTTGCACGTTCAATTTCTAAAGAAACACATGAGATCATGTGTTATGTAAAAAAGAATCGGGGAATGCTCATGTGAGCAGGAGTTTTATGTAAGCATTCAGATGCTTTGGGTACTTAGCTCAGTATGATGAAAACAGGGTTCAGATGCAAAACTATGTGCTTAGGGTGAACGGTCAATTTTACAAAGCAAAGATTTGTACCCAATTTTTTAGTTGAATTTAAAAAGTTTAGCTGGTCAGATTTTCATCAGGTTTTGTCTTGGGAAAGGCAAAGTAAGGTACTTAAATCTGCATACGAGTGTAGCAGTTATGTGTAGGAAAATTGGTATGTTAGAACAGGGACAGGGCCAACATGCAGAATTTGGTAACTTTTGAAGCATTTTTGCTTGTTCTAAACACAATACATGCAAGTCTGACTTAAATATACCATAAAATCACTCAATACACTGATAGAGAATTTTATTTTGGATCATAAGAAATGAAAAAGTCTCAGGTTATGGGGGTTTTCACTGCAGAGTTTGAACATCCAGCAGACGACATACATGTCAGAAACTGAAATTTTGTGAAAACTGCAGTTTAACCTTAATACGTTTGCTGACAACTGCAGCACACTTCCGATGGCCACATATAACTTTGAACAAAGTATGGGAATTCCCATTTTGGAGCTGAAACAAATAACTGGACATTAATCAGCATTCAAAATATTCATTTGTGAAAGACTTTGTCCAGACTATTTATTATTTAAGATGTTGGAGCTGTAGGGTAAATCACCCCTTTAAATGACAAGTGTGTACTTTTGATTAGTTTATTTCCAGGTATGCTGTTGATGATAAAATTCTTAATAAGGAAATTCTGATCCAAACCATATACTGTATATTCATAACTTATGGTAAATGGTGTGGTTATTCATCCAGTCTGCATAGCTTGCAGCAGCTTGTAAAATCAATCATCATGTTGAGCTGAATCATTTGGCATGCACACAGCTTTCTTTTTTTTTACATGCAGCGACTTTGCATCTGTGGAAACCTGGGGGTTTTCTTCTTCTTGCTATGATTAAAAAAAATTTAAGTTGCTGTTATTATTTTTCTACTTGATTTTGTGCCAAATGAAAGTAATGTCTACAGCTCAGTAGGTAAAAGTGTTGTTCTGTCAATCTAGCAGATACAACTTTGAACCCAGGACTAACAGGTATATTTGTAATAGTTTCTGTTCACTTTAAAAAGTAGACAGTGTTTAGGATTTACATTTTTCCATCACAGTTGCTGCACAGATGCTATTAATACATTTCTTATTTTAATCAGTATTTCATTTCTATAACCATTTTGTGTACACTAATTATTAAGGATTAGCTACATGTATATCAGTTACAAGTGTCAGTATTTGCAATAAAAACCTTGATAAAAATGAGGGTAGCTAGCACTCCAAAAGTGACCCAATATTCCTGCATTATTCTAGTTGGTCCTAAATGAAAATGGTGCCGATCTGCGAGGGGATGCATCTTGATGAGTACTACACCCTCATCACTAATGTAGGCAGGAGTCATGATACCAGGCGAAGTGGGTGACTAAGTCGCCAAAAAAATGTAAACTTCTTCTATTAGGAAAGGGAAAACAAATTATCTGTGATTTTTTAGATGTATACTGAGTGACAGTAGTTTATGGCTTTTGAGATGCTCCCTCTATTCAGCTGAGTAGTTAGTGTTGTTAGCCCCAGGTAGCCTTAGAAGGTGTTGATATCAAGCGTGCCGACTAAACAAACTTGCACATTCACAGACATGTGTTTTAATAGCTGATTGACCATTAACCCTTTCCCCTGCAAGTTACAATTTATTATCATTGCTTGATTTCCGCAAGTTATCATTTAATGTTTCATGATGAAAATGCATCAACTTGTGTTTTGAAACTTAAAACATCAATATGTAAAAAAAAAAATTGTTTTAAGAATAGAATTGATGAAAGTACTTTCTAAATATATTTTTTGAAGATTTTAACTGCCATGCTTGCGTTATTTTCTTCATAATATCAGTTTGAAACTGTAAATGAACCTGTCATGGGATAATATTGGTGGACATTGCTGTGTCTAAGTACATCTTCATTATATTGTCTGATTTTTGTAATTCATTGGGCACAACATAAATTAAGGAAAATATACAATTCGTAGAAACCAAGGTCTAAATATGATAGAAGATTTCAACTACAAAATTTTATGTCAGAAACGTATGAGATGATGCTATGTTGTGGAATTTTAGAAGGATTGTAAGGTCGAGATTATTTTCTTACATCATTCATTTTTGTAAAAATAGGAAAAAAAGCACAGAAGCAGATATTATCTAACCAATGCACGATGTTATTACAAGTATGTAGACAACTATTGAAACCATACATTTTGTAATTCTATCTATGGATTGTTGTAATGATGCTAGAAAATGTGAGTGGTCATATTAAGAAAATTCCTGTTTTAAAAAAAATAGATGTCACTTAAAGTCTTGAATGAGAAAAATATGATGAGACTTGTTTATCTCTTTATTAATTTTTTTTATATAAATACTTTCAGCACTGACAAAAGTGTTTTAAATTCACATTTATTACTATGTTCACACTTGTTTTCAAAATTTAACACATTAATTTAATTTTTTTTTTTTTATTACAAGGTCCATTTGATTTTCTGCAGGGCCAGTTGATTGCCATGTGAGCTGGCCCTGCTGGTCAATGGAAAAATCTGTGTTAAGTCAATTACTGCCATATGCATATAGGATGCTAAAAACCTGTTTGGTCTTGTACTGAATGCAAAAACTTAACCTAAGCCAGTAAATATAAGATGTAGGTCACATTGACATTGTTTAATGGTAACAGTGTGGTTTTAATAGAGATGCATACAAGAATCTTGTTTGATGATTTTAGTGTAAACAGAGCTTGAGAAATTAAACTTAAAACACACACAATTGAATCAAAGTCAGTGAAGCTTGAAATGTACATTGCAGTGACCTACTTTTGTACTTCAGTAATCTTAGTCAAGATAGCAGTGTTGGGAGTAATCATTAGAACAAACAAGATAGACCCTGATCTGCCAGTGCATTATGCAATGGCAGATCAGGGTCTGTGTTGTTTGCAGTTGGGCTTGACTTGTACTATAAATGGTACCTATACAACAGCATATAGCATAGACCTTAGAAATCTGATTGCTGTTCATCGTTGGGTTTGTATTATACACAAGTTAATGTAGTAATTATCAGATTTGTCTTTTATTTACAAGAATGTCAATACATGTATAGTGAAACCTGTCTATAGAGGACATGAGCAAGAAAACTATTGTCTTATGGACATGTGTCCTTTATATATAGAGCTGAAATATGTTCATAAACTTTGGAGAAGGGATTCATGGATGTTCTCTGTGAGCAGGTGTCTTTGATATACAGGTGTATGCTTATGCAGGTGTTCATGTATACACACTCTTTTGTTTTTTACTTGTAGATGAATCTGAAGAGGTGGCAGAGGGTGGGGATGGTGACAATGAGGGAGCTGTCACCTATCATGTTTCCTCTGAAGTTCACTTCACAAACTCCAAAATTACCAGGTATTTATTTATGACAACACTTAAAATACATGACTTTGCATACATAACTGTTTGAATTTTATCCACTCCATCCATGCCTGGGACTTCATTCTGGATCATAAACCTTATGTTATGAACTCAACCATTCAGGTCACAAGCTGTCAAATTACTGAGGAATATGTGATTTTTGACCACCCCACACACCCATTCACCCTTGGGGCTTAATCAAGGATCTATAACTGTTGTTGTGTACAAGTTATCATATCCAGTATGACACCCACTTATAATTGGTGTAGACTAAGTTATCATATCCAGTATGACACCCACTTATAATTGGTGTAGACTAAGTTAAGGTTACAGGAAGAAAATATGAATGGGCACAGGAATTGACATGACCAATCAAAGTCTATCTGCAAAAGTGTGGATATGATAAACAACAGTATCAGCAAACCAAATTATAAAATACAGAATAAATAAAGAAGTAAGCTATATTGAATATTAGAAGATTTGATGCTTACTTATTTGTACAATCTGAAATATTTCATAAAATAATTATAAAAAAATCAGTCTTTTTACATATGCAAATTTGTGTAAATAATTTATACACCCATTAGGTTAGAAAATATTTTTGCTGATTGATGAAATGTCATCACGAGTACGGCTGAATCGGTATACCGTGTACTGATAAACTAGTATAGATCAGTATTACATGCCTTCTTCCACCAAACATTCAATTTGTCATCATAATCTGTGTTCAGTAAGTGGAATAAATCAATATAACAGCTGTTTTCCATATGAAACAGTCAAGCACACATAATATGAAGTAAAGAAATTTGACTTCGGTTGAGATACAGGTCTATTGTCTTAGTTCTGCATCTGCCTGCACAGGAAATGGTGCAGCTATAAAACATTGAATAAACATATTTTACCTTTTACAGGCTATTCTTTGTTGGTTTTGATGAAAATGGCTGATTGTTTTCCCAGCTGGTTTTGAATCTGAGTTTTCTTATACCAAAGTTAGGCATATGCAACAACAATTTACAAGTAAACATCTTGAATGTGTATCATCAATACATATTGTGTAGCATAAATATCATAAGTTGTGTATTTTGATATAAATCATATTGGAATTGATCTGCTGATACTGAGCCCTAATCACCAAGTGCATGCACTTGACAGTGGTTCCTATTTTTGGCTCTGTGCAAGGGATTTTAAGAAAAAAAAAAACATGTTTTTTTGTCACTGCAGTGTTAATTCTAGGCTGTACCACTGACCTCTTATTTTTTATCCATGGTGCAAAAATGTTGCCTATAGGGTGCCTTTAGGGCACATAAGAAGTTCCCCAGAGTATAAAGATAAAAGAATGTTCTAGTTTGACTGAATCAAATACACCCCAAGCTGGTTTACTGAATAGAGTGTGCTTCTTGCCAAAGAAGATTTAATGATCAGTTTCATTGGCTACACAGCAATGTTTTACTGATATTGATTAGCTTGGGCACCAGTTGGGAGCACATGATCGATGATTATGGGTAGGAAATGTAAAGAATAGAAGATGAAGTCGAACAAAAATGCATCTGCATTTATTTTCAAAGCAGTGTGCAGAGAGGACAAAATGTAGACTTGAGTATCCAAAATAAAATTCTAGAGGGGGGAGTTTTGTTGTTTGTTTTTGTTCGTTTTAACAGTACTTTTAGCACATTATTGGCTATATCATGCAGAAGAAATGGGAGCTAGGTGCCTTTACCAAAGATATACTGAGGCAGTTGGCCTGGGCTGACTTGGGTGGGTAATGAAACCAACGACCCTTGGACTAAGAGTCAGATGGTCTACCAAATTAGCTACCAAGGTTCCCATGGTTACTCAAGCATGTGGAATTAAATTCTGGGTATGGAAGGCCAGTGGCAGAGCTGATAATGAAATGTGTTTACATTTTCTTGAATCAACAAAAAACTGGTCAGGCTATTTGTGATCCCTGTTTTGTTTTTTTTAAATGACCTCACTTTATGACCTAGTAGTTTTACCATTTCTGGAATGTATTAATTCTATTGTCTCATCTTCAAAGAAATGGCAAGACATAGGGGTAACTTGTTCCATTGAATTATCATAAAAATCAGCATTCATTGCACTTTCATATGCATCCTTACCATCCCATTCATCGGTATTAGAAAGTGGGTTTTTTTTTTTTGTTTTTGTTTTGGCACTACTGGTTGTAGACCAGAAGAGCTTATGGGATGACCTTTTGTCCATCATCCATATGTCAGTTAACACAAGTTTGTTATCGCTACTTCTGCTATAAAACTTGGAGGATTGCTATGATACTTCGCACATACATTCATCCCATGGTCAAGTTGGTCCTAAATGAAAATTGTGCCACTCTTACATCCTATATGGCCACCACCGTGGCCATCTTGAAAATCTTGTTATTGCTAGTCCTATTGAATAAAAAATAATATTGCCATGGGGTTTTCCCCAGAAGACTTTTTATGATGTCTTGTTGGTCCTAAATGAAAATGGTGCAGATCTGATGTCTAATATGGCTGCCACAGTGGCCTTCTTGAACATCTTGTTATTGCTAATCCTCCTGAAAGAAAAGTAATATTGCCATGGGCTTTTCACCAGAAGACTTCTTATGATGTGTAGTTGGTCCAAATTGAAACTAGCGTTGATCTGATGTCCAGTATGGCTACCACAGCAGCCATCTTGAAAATATTGTTCATATGTTGTCACTACTCCTCCTGAATGGATGGTCATATCAACATGGGTATTTTACTAAACAACTTCTTATAATGTCTTGTTGGTTCTAATGGTGCCTGCCATTCAGACATTCAATATCCCTGCCACAGTGGCCATCTTGAAAATCTTGTTATCACTATTTCTCCTGAATGAATGGTCATATCGACATGGGTTTTTCACTGAAAGACTTCTGATGATGTCTAGTTAGTCATAAATAAAAATGGTGCTGATCTGTCTTCTGATATGACTGCAACAATGGCCATCTTGAAAATCTTGTTATCAGTACTAAAAATGGTGCCAATCTGATATCGAATATGGCAACCATGACATCCATCTTGAAAATACTGTTGTTGTTACTCCAAAATAGAAAGTCATATGAACATGGGGTTTCCAACAGGAGACTTCACGTGATGCCTTGTTGGTCCTAAATGAAAATGGTGCCATGCTGACATCCAGTATGTCCACAACAGCAGCTAATTTGAAAATCTGGTTATCGCTGAAGAATATCAAAGATGGTTTCAACACTTCGAAGTTAAAAGGAAGAAATGGTCTTATCTTGAATTCCTGGAAAATCTTTTCAGCCAGTAGAGAGAGCATCAGTCCCTTTGAGGGACTCTGTATTTCTTTGCAAAAGTTTTCTTTATGGACATAAAACTCTAAGCTTGTAGGGATTGTTGCCGTACATGCACTATAAAATCAGCTTGCATGACCCTTTTATATCCATGCACCACCACCCTCCATTTGACCCATAGACAGGTCAATACATTTTGAAACTGTTAGTTTGGCTTTTTGTAGCAAGTTGTTTTCTATATGGTCATAATCACAACGTGTTTCCCTTATATTTTCACACACTATTTGCAATTGCAGCAGATCGTCATATAATTTTTAAGTGTAAGAATCATAACCATTCTTATCATGCATGTGAGCAGGTAAGACATATAATTCCTTGGAATTCTTGTTTGTAACTTTCAGCCTGATAGTGATGAAAAGAGGGCCTGTGGTGGAGGCAGACAAAAGTTTCCCAGCTCAACTGATGATGTTGAATCTTTGTGAGGGCACTCCATATGAGACTCTTCATGCTTGTATCAGCAATGCTGTTGCCCCCTTCTTCAAGTCTTACATCAGAGAAACAGGAAAGGCGGAGAGGTAAGACCAGTGTCGGTATAGTATCCAGCCGTAACAGTGACTGAACTTGTTTTTGTTAATTCCTGAGTTCTGGAATTTTTAATTCAAACTTTGACAGAGTTGAGTTGTAGTCCATATTATTCGAAATAAATGCTATGTTTGTTCTAAATTCATGTTTCATTGTTATTAAAAGTAAATGCTAAATGTCTATTTGAATAAAATACCATAAAGTCAAATAAACCTTACTTTTCAAATGAGTGTCTGGCATTATCCTTTGAGGCTGCCTAACTTTTTAGTTGGTTTTGAGCCCAGAATCTCTGACTTGAGGAATTTTCAGCCCCAGTATAAATGAGGTCAAGGAGAGTTGTCACAGAACCAGCTGTGATTCAGGTTGTAAAACACATGGCCTTCTCTATTTCTTGAGCATGAATTTCCTTTTAATTTCAGACAGAAAGTCAAATATTTTGACAATTGTTTTGCACACAACAAAGTTAGAATCATGAAACTTCAAAAATTGTAACAACAGTTATTCTTCTCCTTTTTCAAGGCCCTGGGTGGCTGAGTGGTCTAAGGTACTCACCTTTACAGATCACTAACACATCTCACCTCTGTCTGCGTGAGTTTGAGTCTTGGCTCAACCAACGTGGGTATGTGAGAAATCTTGCCAGTAGTTTCCCTTGAGTTAGTGGTTCTTCCTGGGGTCTTCTTCCTATGAATATACTGGCTGCCATATATGGCCTAACATGTGCTGCAAAATGGCATTGAACCCCACAACCCCCAACCATCTCCTTTTTGACTAAATTTCAATAACATAGATTTACTCAGAATATCCTACCTTGAATTCAGAAAAACTTTGAAGACTGAGACTGAACATGGTCTCTACTGTCTGTTGGTAAGAATGGTTTGTGTTTTGTGTTTCTAATAATAAGGCATTTTCTGTATCAGCTGTTCTGGCCCATGGACTTTGAAGTACTCGTGGTACTAATTCAGCTCCCATAATAAACCTATGGAACACCATGATATTAAAAATTCAATAACTTGAAATTTCTGAATGCTCATGATCAAACTTATATTTATCAGTATAGACATATCCTTGTGCAAGCTTCTGTGTAGAGAAGACCATATATACCACAGCATTTTTTGGATCTAAATGTGCTTCAAACATGTGTTTTCAATTATGCATGAAAGAATCGCGTGCTAATTTCAGTAATGAGTTTTCCAAACTCAAGTCTATAAAAGGACTGAAATTCCGTCAATAAAATATTGTCTCAATTTTTTTCAGTTGTAACTAGGATAAGCTCTCAAAAGATTCTTTTTACTAAAATTTTACTTTCATTATCAACCAATCCTGGCCAGCCAAACCCATATATAATCTATTTTATCTTCACCCATTTCTAGACTGGTTCACATTCTTCCATATAATTAGTACAGTGAGTCCTGAAAGGCCAGTCAACATATGTAAAGGGATATAACGCAAATTCTAATCCAGGGAGGAATGCATGCCATGACCTTGTTTTAGAAAATGTGGATATTGTTGAGCTGTATGGACAAGAAAATTAGGAAATATAATTAATAATCATTTACCTAGCATTAAATTGATCTTGCCTTAAAATTTAAAAAAATTATATTTTGTGCGGTGGCCGTATATTTTAAATCCATAAAATTGGGAGACAATTCAGATGAAACAGTCGCTTGAGTGCCTGTCATTTCACCCAGGTACGCTGAGAAAGCAAAGTTGGCTTCACCTTTTCTTGAGTTGATGTCTCATCCCATTTTCATGGCTTTAAATGCTTTTGTATTTTGAGTACATTATCAACATTGGCATTTTTTTTCAGTTCAACGAGCAGTATAAAACAGCTTAAACATACTATTTTGATAAACTTTTGCATCAATTGAATGATTATTTATGTCTGCAATTTACACTTCAATCTTTGAGATTCCTGCTGAAGCTTGACGAAGTGAGTGAGTACATTTTTATCCCAGTCACAAGCAAAGTACTAAGAAAGGGCTTGTATCTCTCTCTTTGTCATCTGGTCTTGATAGTAATCTATTTTCAAGGTTACTGTCTTAGTAATAACAAAGTTGTAGAATAATTATACTGGATCAAACATAATAATTGTACTATTTTCATAAAGTTGAATGGGTGTTTCTTTTGTTTGTGGCTCTGCTCGTCATAGAACAGGAGAGTTTATGAGATGGTCTGTCATCTAGCAAAAGTTTGTCATTGCTACTCCTCCTAACCTACTTGAAGGATTAAAACTTTACACACACATTCATCCCATGCTCTGGTTGGTCCTAAATAAAAATGGTGCCACTTGGATATCCATTATGGCCACCACAGTGGCTGTCTTGAAAATCTTTTTATCGCTACTTCTTCTGAATGGATGGTCATATCAACATGGGGTTTTCACTTAAAGACTTCTTATGATGTCTAGTTGATCCTAAATGAAAATGGTGCCAATTTTACATCCAATATGGTTGTCATGGCAACCATCTTAAAAAGTTTTTATCGTTACTCCTGAACGGAAAGCCATATTGACATGGGGTTTTCACCTGAAGATCTCTTATGATGTCTAGTTGGTCAGAAATGAAAAAGGTGCTGCTTGCACATCCATTATGGCCACCACAGTGGCTATCTTAAAAATCTTGTTATTGCTACTTCTCCTGAATGAATGGACACATCAGTATGGGGTTTTTGCTAAATGACTTCTTATGATGTCTAGTTGATCCTAAATGAAAATAGTGCTACTCAGACATACAATATGGCCACCACAGTGGCCATCCAGAAAATCTTATCACTGTTCTTGAATGAATGGTCATATGTGCATGGGATTTTGATTGAAATACTTCTTATGATGTCTAGTTGGTATTAAATGAAAATGGTGCCAATCTGACTTTCAATATGGCCACCACAATGGCCATCTTGAAAATCTTGTTATGGCAACTTCTCAAAGCTGGCTGGTCATATAGATATTGTGCTTTCACTTAAAGACTTCTTATAATGTCAGGTTGGTCCTAAATGGAAATGGTGCCAATCTGATATCCAGTATGGCCACCATGGCAGCCATCTTGAGAATCTTGTTATTGTTGCTAATCCAAAACAGCAAGTCGTATCAACATAGGGTTTCCACCAGAAGACTATGTATGATGTCTTGTTGGTCCTAAAAGAAAATAGTGCGAATCTGACGTCCACAGAAGCTAATTTGAAAATCTTGTTATTGCTGAACAATAACAGAGATGGTTTCAACACACACCAGTTCAAATTCTTTTCAGCCAGTTGAACATCAGTCCCTTCAAGAGACTCTTGTGATATTATTTGACTCAGAGGTTTAGCAAAATGGCTGTTTGAAGTGACTGTTGTAAACATTTTTACTACTCCACACTCACTTCTATCTTCCCACCAGTGAGTCAGGAAGGGGAGAGAAGTACCTTCACCCAGTGATGACTCTGCAAAGATTATTCTGCTGTTATCAGTGTCAGTTAAAGGCAGATGTATTTTAACCTTTCTGTCCAATATTGCACTTTAGAGAGTTGTGTCTACTGAATCTTTTGTTATATGCCTGCCATAAGGTGGAGCATGTTATGGTGTTGTCCATCTGTCTGTTCCTATTTTGTTTCTGCATAATAACTCAAATTCTCCACCTGTCTTTGTAAGTAGCTTACACTTGGGTCAGGGAAGAAACCTATTAATTTCAGGCTGAACAGGTCAAGGTCATAGGGCACTGAATGAAAGAAAGAAAACTCTTTTGCCACAATAACTGGATTTGTATACTCGTTACTGTGACCAAACTTTGTAAATGGCTTGCATTTGAGATAAGAAAGACACCTTTTATGCGTAAAAAGGTCAATTTGATTTTGTGTTTGCTTTGTGGGGTTTAACGCCATTTTTCAGCACATGATGGGCAATCCATGGCGGCTAGTATATATGGTGCGGTAAGAACCACTGACCTACAGGAGGCTACTGGCAAGCATTCTTACATACCCACGTTGGTCGAGCAAAGACTCGAATCCACGTGGATAGAGGTGAGATGTGAGTGATCTGCAAAGGCATGCTCCTCAGCCACTTGACCACCTAGGGCCCCCAAAAGGTCACAGATCAGGATCACAGTGACTCTAAGTAGAAAATTGGTTACTGCATGATATCTTTTGTTCTTTATCACCTGCTTTTACCAAACATTGTGAATTGCTTGCATTTAAGACAAGGAAGACACCTATTCATTTTGGGGGCAAAAAGTCAAAGATCAAGGTCTAAGGAACTGGAAGAAGGAAAACAATTTCCACAAAACTACTTAAGTTCTGTACCACTATTTCTTTGTAAGTCAAAGTATTAATGTGAAGTCGAGAAGGTTAAGATGAATAAACAGGAGGGTGTTCGAGATGTAGTTTTAGGCTCTTATCACCCCTACTAACATTACCTAAGATTTAAAAGAAAAAACACTGGAATTACCCAACTTGTTTGACAATGTGTGGATGCACGCATATTCACTTAATTTTTCTGAATGACGATCAAATTGCTTGTTGTTTATTATTTTGTTACATGTATCTTAGTCCATTGTCCAAGGTCATCAGTTCATTTGTATGCAGATCAACTGGGAGAGATGGAGGAGTGAGAGTGAGTAATTTGCAGCAGTGGCAAGAGTACTAATTTTCAAGTTACAAGAACTGGTGGCATAAAACCACTTAGCATTCACAATTAAATGCAAGAAATCTGAAAAGCATTTTATGGTTTACACATGCAAGAGGATATGGCAACATTTTTAAAAAAAATCATAGATCAAGTGATTCACATCTATTAGAGAGATTTGTTGATTTGTAAGCATTGTTTAGAAATAAATTGGGCTTTGTTCTTCCAAACACAGAGCTGATACTTTATCTCAAACTTGACTTTTCACTGATGTTTTGGAGTCTTAACCATGCAATATTGCAGTGCTTTTAACTTTATTTACCAATTTAGTACTCATATTTCATATAGAGATAATTATAATAATAATTTGTTGCCATGAAAATGGAATAAAACAATGCAGATTTCAGCAAATCAGTACAGGTGCAGTATATTTGTGTCAAAAGTTTCAAAATTGGGCAGAAGGCTAAAATGCTGTAAAGATATAGAGAAATGGAGAGATATACCCATTTTTAGAGATAGTGGAGAGAGAGAAAGAGAGAACATGTTATGATGAAATGAAAGCAGAAACTGAAATTAAAATGAGCTTTTATTTTAAACGATACAATGTTCCATGATTGGTCAAACTAAAATGCGTCCTCAGTAATTAATGTATATGTTAGAGTGCGAACTTGAGGCAATGTTATTAAGTACAATGTTATTAAGTGCAAGACTCTTACATGCCAGGTTATGACCCTCTACAGTCTTGATAAAATGAGGTGGTTAGTGTTAAGATTGATTAATGAAATTAGGAATTTAAAGAAATATTATTTGGTTAATATCAGGCTAAGAAAAACCTTTATTTGAATAAGCCATCTTTTGATGAATAAAAGTCCATATTGACTATATTTTACAAACAGAAGAAGTTCATCAGAAAGTATCCATCTGTAATTAAACTTTGATTTATTGGTGATGGGTTTTATCCCCAACAAAATATAAATAAACCTGTCCCTGACTGTTGTGTTATAACAAAGAGGTCAGTTTAGGTAAATATTTAACATGCTTAATGAAATGCTGGTTCAGATTCATTGGTGAAAATTGTTTTAATAATACATGTATATGGGAATGTAATACTGTGAAATCAAGAGGAATAATCATTTTTTAAGAAAAAACCCCAAACAAAAACAGTGCAAGTTCTTCTTTGTGAATGAACTAACAAAAATAACTATTAAAAGATGATATACATAATTGGGACTTTTTATTTGGTGGTTCTCTGAAAGTGTGGTATCTGATGTAACGTTGTATATACATGTCTCCTGAATATTTCTTCACCAATTTGGAAGATAATTTGTGAGATATGAACTATTTTTTAAGTAAATGGTAAGTGTCTCTTGTGTGTTCCATTGAGCAAACAAATGTTTCTTGATCCTATTATGTCTGCATTTATGCAGTACATATTTACTATATTTGAACAGCTGTTCAGACTTTTAATTTGAGTAATTCATCAGTGTCCATGAAAGTGGTTACATATACTATGCTTGGTTTCACTTTTGTCTCCTGGGTGATTAACTGTTCTGCTAAATGATTTCAAACAGTATGATATGCTAATGAACTGAGATCTAGCAAATGAAACCCATATTCATAATAAAAGCCAGCAAATGCAGTCAGACAATATAGTGAAGGAGCATTGACTTCATTTACAAGCCCACAATTAAAAACTGCTTCCTTTATGATTGCTCTTTTTGTGTCTCAGGTACAGTCACATGATGCAAACAGCATAAATGTATGTTGGATTCAATTTAAATCATCACATTTAGTGCTACTCAAAGTTACATCTACAAAATATTAATTCACCAAAAAAATTCACAATACATGATGGAAGGAATCCAACTTAATTATTAGGTAACAGAATCATGGACTTTATCCATGGAGGTGCTTTTGTGTACTTGCTAATATGGCTTCTAGAACAATGGAAAGCATGATGTACTATATGCTTTCCATAAGTTTTGATAAACTTTACATGTATGTACCGGTATTTACGTCAAAACAGATGGAACTTATTTAATTTATATTCAAAACATGAGCACATCATTGTAATCAGTCTGTATGTATTGTACGATTCTGGATCAACCATGTCTGGGTAAGGGGTGGATGGGGACCAAAAACACAGCCAAATATGGAGTTGACAGCTTTAATAGTTTGTTTGTTTTCTCCACTTGATGTTAGAGTTTCTTCTCTCATATGTAGTGACCACTGGATTCATTAAATGACTGTCTTTTGTACACTTCCAAGATCTGCATCCATCTTATCTTTGCATGCTCTAAATTGGCACTTCAGACAGACCTTACTTGTACCTGTCAGGCCAAGGTCTATTGATTTGATGAAATCATCAGCACTGCACTGAGAACCATGATAATCAAATAACATCATCATTGTGCACTTTCAACATATGGTGCCCCGCCTATGCGGCAGCAGCAGTCAGTGATTGATGTTGTAAAAAAGAAATCAATACAGCAAGTTGGTATTGTGTGTTACAATGCATCAGCAGAAGCTCCTCTCTATAGCTGATGAATTAGGCAGCTTTTCTCATTCAGTTTTTCCCTTCCACGGTGGTAAAATTTGTTCAGACCCTATGCATTACGACTTGTCTAATCCAAACACTTGAGAACAGAAATGAACTAGGGAATAGGCCATAATTCAAATTGGGTCTTGATTTGTAGTCTCTTGATTAGAGACTTGTTTCATTTGATTCTGATTGATATGGCTACTTGTCCCAAAAAGTTTCAAAATTAAAATTGCTAGCAATATGATATACAGTGCTATCTCATCGGTATTTTGTTTGATTTAAAAAATTTGAATGTCATTTTTAGCTCTACTGGTCATAGGCAAGAAGAGCTTATCAAATGGTCTCTTGTCCCACTGTTGGCACATTTGTTATTACTACTCCGACGAAACTCCTTGGAGGATTGCCTTAAAACTTTACACATACATTCATCCCATGGTCTAGTTGGTCTGAAATGAAAATGGTGCTGCTCAGACATCCAATATGGCTGCCATAGTGGCCATCTTGAAAATCTTGTTATCACTACTTCTGAATGGATGGTCATATCAACAACGGGTGTTCACTAAAAGACTTCTTATGATGTCAAGTTGGTCCTAAATTAAAATGGTGCTAAGCTGACACCCAATATGTGTACCACACAGATAATTTGAAAATCTTGTTATTGCTGAAGAATATCAGAGATAGTTTGAACACTCAACAATTAATCTTGAATTCCTGGAAATTCTTTTCACCCAGTAGAGCATCAGTCCCTTTGATGGACTCTTGTTATGTTTATGTCATACCTCTGTAAGGGGCATACAGGTGTTACCATTGTCCATCTGTCCTGGTCCATTTGTTCACATTACGTTCTGTTACATCCTTCATGAATTTTGTTTCCACACAACAACTTTTAAAAGACTTTGTGAATTTGGTTTGTGGCTTTAGATTAAGAAGAACTAAGTCAATTTCGATTGTTACCATTTTCTGACAGAATTTATTTTAGTTATGGCTTGTTTGACTTTGCCCTTCAGTTGCATCATGTTGGCATGGGCATCTGTGACATATCGATCCATTTCTAGTTTATAAATTTGCATTGTTATTATGGTAAATAATTTTGGTCTCTCCTGCAAAGTACAGAGGAGACATAGGGATAACATTTCAACTGCATGAGTATCCATATTTTTGCATTTAGCTGTTTTTCAACACTGTCACATGTACAGTTATCAAAGTTGATGGATGTGCTCATCTTGGATAGCACTACTCACCACGGCAGAAGTAGGTCACAGTGACCTACTTTTTCAGCTCCATTGGTTATAATTAGGTTTTTGCATTTAGCTGATTTTCTACGATAGTTGTATGTTTGGTTTGGTTTGGTTCAGTGCTTTATGGCACAGCAACACAAGTAGGTTATTTAGTGCCGAGGCAATTGGAGTAAACTGTCTTGCCCAAGAACACACCACGATAGCTGACCCAGGCTGGTTCGGTGGTAGGATTCTAACCCACCCCTTTCGGTCTTGAGTCCAGCATGCTAACCACTCAGCCACCGCAGCTCCCCGACAGTTGTATGTACAGTCATGAAACTTGATGGGTGTGTTCATCTTGGAATGTACTACTCACCACAAGCAAAAGTAAGTCACAATGACCTGCTTTTCATGCTTTAGTTAGTTTTCAAGGTTTCTTGATTATGCCATAGCAGAGCAGGCAAGACATAGCATTCCATGGATTTCTTGTTTCATTGTCTAAAGACTTGATGAAAATACAGAAGCCAAAACTACCCTTAATTTGAAACAAATATGATCAAATGGTTAATTTATTTACTTAGTTCAGGGATTGAAAAATGTTGAAAATCCATGTTTGTCCCAGGGCAACTAGCTTTGAAAATCTGATTGCCCAGCAGATTTTTCTGATTACCCCGAGGGGATAGTAGTCGGGACCGTGATTACTTAATCAGATCATGAGTAGCCTACACGTGAAGATTAGTGTGGATTCTTAATGATGGTAATCACCCATCACTCAAATATGGAATTATATGGAGATAGTTCAGGCACCCTGTTGTAGGTACCCAGAGGGACAATTTAATGATCATGTTTGTTTCTGGAAGATATATAAATTCCATTAGAATTTTTTTACATGAACAGTTTTTAATAATACATTCAGTTGGCTGACTGGGCTTTCACATTGGGAAAAATGGCTGCCCGGCATTAATTTAGTTGTCCTGGATTCTCAGGCAATGGATTTTTCAACTTATGTTTATATGAAATGAACATCTTGCTAATTTGTTTTCAGCGTATATAAACTGCAGTCTAGTATATAACTTCCTTATATGCAACTACATTGTACTGTTTATGTATGACATGTCATGGGGACAACTTATCAGACCTTTATGAAACTTCATATCTGTTTGGTTACTCTTTGATCTTTTTCATTGGAATGAGATGCATTTAGTAAACTATATTTTATCATTTATCAACCATTTTCATTTGGATCAGATACATTTACCAAATTATTAAAACAAATAGAAAATCTTTTCATACTTTTCAGGGATGGTGACAAAATGGCACCAACAGTGGAAAAGAAAATAGCTGAGTTGGAAATGGGACTTTTACATCTGCAGCAAAATATTGACATACCTGAAATCAACCTGCCTGTCCATCCAGTAGTTGCATCTGCCATCAAGAAGGCTGTGGATGAGAACAGGAAGGCCAAAGTGGAAGATTTTGGAGACAAAGTTGATGATGCCCAATTTCTTAATGCCCTTCAGAGTGGTGTTAACAGATGGATCAGGGAAATACAAAAGGTAACTGTCTTTTTCAGGTACAACCAAAGTTGATGTTGTTGCTGGTTGGTTTTTAGCGACAATTGCAGCACATTATCAGATCAGCCAACCCTTACGATTTTACTGTAAAGTTTACTGAAATGACCCATAAATTATGGACTTAAGGAACAGTAGCAAAAATTATGAAACTATAATTGCTTTTGGTCCATGTTTGGTCTGGATTCGGGTTTTAGACTTGGTCAGGGAACTAGACTAACTTTACAGGGATACCTCAGATTTACCCATGTTCATGTAAACAGTCTGGATGATTATGCTTTTGCATAGTCTGTAAATGTCATCCAACAAATAAAAAGATGTTGAATGTGAAATGGAACAAACAGCCTCAGAAAAAAAACCAACATTCATGTGCTTGGGGAAAAAAGGAAAAATGAGTTATGGATATAATGTATTGATTGAATATTGCTCATTGCAGGATAGATGATTGCTGCCACCATGTGAATTAATAAAAAAACATGAAGATTGCATTGAGTTGAGACATCTAGTAAGAAGTCGAGGACCTCCATGGGCTTTGGAACAACAGTTTCTGAAGCTGTACTGGAGATCTTGGAGTTTGAAGTTAACTGTGCTGCATCAGCCCACACTTCTGAGCTTTTAAAAAGTATTATCCAAGTCGATAATATTGGTACATGAAATTATGTTACAGCTTTCTGAAAATTGGTCTAACTGACAGAAAAATATTGACCAGGGTTGACAAGTCTGCATTATTGGCTTTATCATGCTGTGGAAATGGGAACTAAGTGTCTTTCCCAAAGACATGCTGAGGCAGCTGAGACAGGATGGCCCAGGCGGCTATGAAATTAAATGGTGTGAGCTATCAGTGCCAGATCCAGTCATATTGAAGTGCAGGGAGTTTATATCCATTCACTGGGCCTGGAAATCATTAAATGTCTGAGATTAAGTTTGAGCTTGAGTTTTGTGACAGCAAACCACAAAGAATTTTAAATCTGTTATGTAACATTTGATTGGCTGAAAATGAAAACTCAAACAAGGTTTGGTTTAAAATTTGTAAGGTATAAAGGGATTCAATAATCCTCAGCTAGATTGTAATTGTGCTAGGTAAATACTTTCGATGATAGGATGTGGGTTATGATTCATAATGGACCTGTGATAGACTTTAGTTCCTATAGAGGACTATTAAACGGGGGGGTGGGGGGTGCTGTTCATGGTACTCTAGTTACGATTTTCACACCAGTTCGACAATTTTTTGCTCACCTGGCCGTAAGCTTATAACCACTCTGGAAGCCATAATTCTGATCCAATTTTGATCAAACTTGAATATGGGCTTGTTTCTTGAAGATCTTGGATGAGTTCAGTAATTAGCAAGATTCATGCATTATTACTGAGGTGGTCTTGCATCTAGTTGGCTGACTTTTTTAACACTTGGGAAGCCATATTTATGATCAGATTTTGATCAGATTTGAAATATATGCTTATATCAACAAGTTCTTGGACAAGTTGGATAATTAGCAAGATCCCGACATATTAAAAAGGTGATATTGCATCTGAATGGTTGAGTTTGTTACACTTTGGGAGCCACAGTACCTTAGTTAATAGTGTGTCAGACTGGTAATCAAAGGGTCATGGGTTCATTACCTGCCCAGGCCAGCCCAGGTTGGCTGCCTTGGTGTGTCCTTGGGAATGGCACTGGGCTTCCATTTCTTCAGCATGATATTGCCAATAATGTGTTAAAGGTGTCATTAAAACCAACAAAAAAGAACCTCTCAGGAAGCCATATTTTTTTTATCTGATTTTGATCAAACTTAAAATATGGGCTTATATGCATGAGTTCAATAATGCATGGGGTCGACACATATTGATGAGGTTATCTTGCATGTGATTGGCTGAGCTTGTTACCACTCTAAAGACTATTTCTAATCCAGTTTTAATCAGACTTGGTAAATTGGCTTAACTCATTACGATCTTGTATGAGTACAATTATGAACAAGATCTATGCACATTAATGAGGTGATTTTGCATCTGATTGGTTGAACTTGTTAACACTTTAGCGACTCGGTCTGAATATATTCTTATCAAACTTGGTAAAAAGGCTGATCTCAGCAAGATATATAATGTGTTTTAATATGAGCAAGATATGTGCATATTGATGAGGTGATACTGCTATGATTGGCTGAGCTTACCACTTTAGAGACTATTTCTGATTCGATTTTTATCAAACTTGGTAAATATGCTAATATTGTCAAGATGCTGGATGATTTTTATTGTGAGCAAGACCTATGCATATTTATGAGGTAATCTTGCATATTTTGGGTGAGTTTTTTTACCACTCTTGTGCTGTATATTTGATAGGATTTTGATCAAACTTGGTAAATAGCTCTGTGTCATGAAGTTCTTGGTTGCATATGATTTTGAGTGAAATTCGTGCATATTAATGATGTGACTTTGCATCTGATTGACTTTGTAAAGAATCTAGCAACTATGTTTCTGATCAGATTTTGATCAAACTTGTTAAATAGTCTTATATTATCAACATGTGGGATGGGCTTGATTAGGAGCAAGATCTACGCATATTCATAAGGTAATCTTGTACCTGATTGGCTAAGCTTGTTACCACTCTAGAGACTGAACTCCAGGCAGATTTTGTTTCATTTTAAGCTGATATTATCCTTGTCATGGACAGGTTCTATTATAAGTGAGATCTGCACATATTAATAAGATGCCTTGCATCTGATAAGCTGAGCTTGTTACCTCTCTAGATGTAGAGACTTTATTTCTCATCGAGTTCATATCAAGTTTGGTAAATGGGTTTATATCACATCAAGATCTTGGATGACTTTAATTATGAGCAAGAGACTGTGAATATTAATAATGCCTTTATCTTTAGAAATAATTGTTATCAGGATATAGTAAAAGAGGTAAAATCAACATGATACAGGGTTTGGGAGATAGTTACATAGGTTGTGTTCTTACAATACTACACAAGCCTGCTTACTGACATGGGCAACTGTTTAAGTTATGTAAGTGAGTTGAGTGTAACCAGGCCCACTTTGGTCTCTTGTTATATTTTTCACTTACAAAGAAAATAGTATGATATGGGCAAATGAAATTCGGTAAGCCTATTTAGATGTTTATGTGAATGTATAATTGGATTTTCATGTTATGTAAGAGATTTGTGCATATTAGGTTTTGGGGGGTGGGGTGTGTGGCATATTTTTGTGAAAACCTTGTTAGAAAAATCAATCAGAAACCATTTGATCCATGCGAGCAGAATTTGATAAGCCTATGCATATGATTAGATTTATGAGCTGTTGAGATGAATTTTGCACGTGTTCATGTTTTTTTTTGTACATTTTAGATTTGGAATTGTTTTTTTTTGCTTTTTCTTGCTTCTGTTTGGGCATAATGGACTTTCTAAACATAAATCTAGTTTTGTTGTAGTTTTTTTAGAAAATCATATATGTTATATTAATGCACAGGAAGCAGATCTATTTTCTCAGTTATATCATTTATGCTTTGTTGGTGACAATGCCGAATTCACAAAAAGTTGAGTGCATAAGTAGGAGAACCAGTCAGATTATGTTTGTGTCAATTATGTTCAATCTCTGCCTTGTATTTGACCACTTTGTAGAGTGATTTTGCTTGACTACTTTTGATGACTAATGGAGACAGAAGCCACAATGACTCGGTGGCTAGTGTGCTGGACTCGTGACCAAAATTGTATCAGCCTGTGATATGTATGTGGGCAAAGGCACTCAACTCCAATTGCCTCGGCACTAAAAAACCTACTCGTGTTGCTGTGTTGTAAAACACCAATCCAAATCAAGCCAAATTCTCCCTACTCCAGAAATCATACCAGGCAGATTCTGTTTATAAAGAGACATTTTTCTCCATTGTATCAGAAGTACTTTATTAAAACATGTTTCCGATCTGTGTACAGGGTCCATGCTGGACTAAAATTTTAGGATGAAGTGACTTCTCGGGATTGGACCATGAATTCATTTCCCATAGAACTTAATGTTAATATATTAAAAATAAAAATAAGTTCTTGATTAGCTTGGCATGCAAACCACACATGGTTCCATTCATTAGAGTTAGAGAAATTTGTTTCAGCCTTGAAAAACAGGTGCTTCGCAGTATGATTTTTAGTCTTGTGCTGCTATACAGGAGGACTCACTCGTCTGCACCAAGAGTCCATATACTATTTTTTCAGTAGGAAATTAAATACAGGATATAAAATTAAAAGTAAATATTTTGTTGTTAGCTATAGTACATAGATTGAAGTTTGTGAAAATAATATTGGAACAAAATTGAACCGATTTATTAGCCAATGGGTGCATCTCAAAATAAGTAGTACTCAATTTTTTATTCCCCCACCAGTAGACTGGTTCCCTGGCTGTACAATAATTACTGGTCCGATTTGGCCAGAATAGGGCAGAGTGGTGGGAAAATAGGGAGAAGTGAGTGTAGAGAGGTCAGAATTTAGAATGTTCAAAACAGTAGCTTAAATTAGCTGTTTAACTTAATATTTTAGCCAAATATGTCAGATAGAAAGAAATACTTGTTGAACTTTAGAAAAAAAATAATGAAATTTTTCTTGGTTTGATAGAGCAAAATTGTTGTATCACTTATGCTTTGTTTTTGTAAAAGATGGTAACCTCGAAAATAGGTTACTATAAAAAACAGGTGACATATCAAGGTATATTAGCCCTCTCTACTTTTATAGGATGAAATATGAAATGAACTTGTTTACCTTAATTTGAAATTGGTCTATAAACCTCAACAAACTAAAAATTTTATTGTTATTGGGCTGCAGATCAATGAAATTTAACTCCAAGCTTCATGTATGAAGTTTTGACTGGAGTATCATAGAAGGAAATGTAATTGCAGACAAAGATTTACACAAAGTTGATTAAAAAATCATGAATATACTACATTTAAACAGTTTTTACAGCTTCTATGAACTGAAAAAAAAGACCCAAGAGTTGATATTGTGCTGGGAATACAAAAGCATTCATAGGTCAAAATATTGGGTGGCAGAAAATGCCTATCAAGAAAAGGCAAATTTAACTTTGCCTTCTCTTCATATTTGGATGAAATAACAGGTAATCAGGTGACTGTTTAGAATGACTTGCCCCAGGCATGGACACTGTGTGTAAACAGTCTTGGAAATTAACTTTTTACTCTTGAAGAACATTTGATCCGACAAGTATTGGATCTTTGCAGGTACGATTGATGTGTCGCAGGACCAAACTCACAAAAAGTAGAGTGCATAAGTAGGAGAACCAGTCGAGTATGTTTGGCTTTATTTGATTGGTCGATTTGTTACCATTCAGCCAGTGTAAAGCTAGTTTACAACCATGTCATTGTGTTCAGAAGGAAGGTTACGCAATGTTGAAAATACCTAACAAATGAATTAATATTGTAGCTCTCCCTCATTTTAATGTGGTTGTTAGAGTCCATAATCACTGAATGTGTTATATATGGAACCTTGTTATAGTGAGTCTTGCATTATGTACCAAACCGAGATTAAGTGAGAACGAGTTATGTACCAAACCGCGATTAAGTGAGAACGAGTTATGTACCAAACCGCGATTTAGTGAGAACGAGTTATGTACCAAACCGCGATTAAGTGAGAACGAGTTATGTACCAAACTATGGTTGAGTGGTAATGGTCAAAATTTGTCACTGAATTGACTGAATCAAGTTACCACTTAGGTGCACTTGCATGTTTCCATTTGTGAGGGGGAAAAAATGAATGAAACAGTGACCATACATTGTAGGTGACAAAGCTAGATCGTGATCCAGCCTCTGGTACAGCACTACAGGAGATTACGTTCTGGCTGAACCTGGAGCGAGCCTTGCTGAAGATCCAGGAGAAGAGAGAAAGTTCTGAGGTAGTCTTGACCCTTGACATTCTTAAGCATGGCAAGAGATTCCACGCCACTGTCAGCTTTGACACAGATACAGGTATGCTTTTAAAGAAATAGAATATAATTACAGTAGGACCATTGGCGGCACCAGAATTTTTATTTGAAATGTCCCAATTTGAAGTTAGAAAATTTTGCTTGATGAAATTTTCCCCTCATTCTATTTGTATCCGTAACATGTTACTGCATCAGAACTGTAATTTTACCGTGGTCACCTTGATCATACCAGAGCTTGTCATTGCTTTTAAGTGCATTTAGGAATAATAAGTATTCAGATTCCCCAACATAGTCGAAGAGCTGACAAGCAAGTGGACAGCTCCATCCATTTACATGGATATATATTCCTTCCTTAATTAAAACATTTGTATTTGACTAGCTGACAGTACATACTGGTAATGACCGATGCACACATTTTGTGCTTAAATTTAACACGGCGCCCAAGATTCATCTGCCATGGTATGCTTGGAGTCATGTGGTCTAGTGTGAGATGCTAAATGACTTTTCCTATGACTTTACATTTAATGAACAGAGTTCTAGTTTGTTGACTTGGATCTGCTTTGTAAGTAAGTTGGTATACTATAAATGATTCCTATCCTTTAGAACAGAACAAAACTTTGATGTAAAACTAACTTAAGGTACCATATGATTTTAGAGCACTTTTAGTCCAATAACACCAGTGAATTACACAGAATTATTATAAGACAGCGTAAATATGTGCCATGTTTGATGAATAAACAAATAAATTTATTGGCTGCATATCCTCAGTCTCATATTAAAGACTTCTGAAAAAGCTAAAAAAAATTTATAACAAAGTACACAACAGTGACTACTGCTATTTCTACTACCAAAAATGACAACTTTAATAAAATTACTTAACTAATTTTGGTTTACACAAAATCCATTTAATAATTTTTTAATCTGCTATAAAGGAACATATACAAAATTGCATCAAAAAATACAGGAGTGATGAAGGATAGAAGGTTGGAAACACCAAAAAAAGCCTCTATGTTAAAATTTCCCCAAAGTACTTTTTTTGTTATACAAAAAAATCAAAATTCTAGAGATGGGGGCCCCAAAGTTGTATTGTTGGAATCATCCCTGATATTTGTGTATACAGCAAAACATTAAAAACACTGTACTGTACCATTAGTTTTTGTTTGGTTTTTTGGCTATTGAAATTTTTTGTTGGTCACATGCAAGAGAAGGCTACTTGCCACGACTGAACAAGTTATTCAGGTGATACCAAGTATTCAAATTGTACATGTTTTGAGTTATCAGAGCATTATTGTATTAGCAAAGTTTAGCAAACATGGTTCTGCTTTAGATGAACCAGAAGGTTCTGACATTTGAAGTTTGGATAATCAGGACTTTGCTGTATGTATGTTTGTATGGAGATCATCTTTATTAATCCATGAGTAATAATTCACAAGCACCCAAGAAACTGAGTGAGTACCAACTAAATAGCCATTGTCTCAATTTTAGACAAGCATAAATTACTAAACATAATTGCTATGCTAACCCGTATTATTTCATTTACTATATGGTTCCATTTACTACAGTGATCCCCCTCTTATAAGGCCATCCCTTCTGCAGCAGGAATGTGGCCTTACAAACGGGTTGGTCTTTTTAGAGGGTATCACACAGATGTGGGTAATAATTACATATAAAGTGCGATAGGGTAACTAATTTTTAAATATCTAATATTTTCATTTAAAAATCACAAGAATGTGATCAGGTTAGGGACTTAGTGTGATAAAACTAATATCAATGTTATTTTTAAAAAATTATGAATAATCATCAAACATGGTGCAAAACCACCTTGATAGTAAAATCTGGGCACAAACATGTGGCTGTAACTATCCCTGTATGTCCGTCGATTCCGTTTTCCCACTCACTGCAGTTTAATGTACATTGAAGATATTTATTTGAATCTTTCTGACATCAAATTTCTTAGTAGTGATCAAAGGACTCTTCCCTCTTTTCATTTAGTCGAATTGCTTTCACTTTTAGTTTTAAACTGAGAATGTCTGATGACATTTTGCACTTTTTGCAAACAACTTATTCTTTCGTTGGCAATTTGCAGTTATCACATGAAATGCTCAGTGTTTACAAAGAAAGTGAGCATGTTATGTGATTGCCTTTTTTTTTTTTTTTTTAGTCTGGTACCAGGTTAAGTACATTTTGTAAACTAAGGGAGAGAAGTCTCAAAGGCTAACATACTGTTTTACTCCCTGGTGACTGGAGCTGAACAATAGTGTGCTTCTCAGTGGTTAGCTTTTGTTATCTTGATAATTATCGGTGGTAATAATAGCTAGTAATTATCAAAGTGACAAAACCTAACATCTGAGGAATGCACAGCAGAAAGGATAATCGGATTATTTACTTCTTTGCATGGATTAAAGTTATTTTATTGGCATGTTGGAACAAATGTCAATGTGTTGAGTTGAGAAATCAACAAGTATTAGTAAAATTTCTATCTTTAAACAACCATTATGTGGCCGGTTGCGAGGTGTAAATTTGACAGTTTTTGCACTAATATGCTGGCTTCTTGCTGCATTAGAGGGGTGGTCATCCTTGAGGGGTACTTTTGAACACAAACTCTTTGGTGCTATGGGATTCTGGCTGTGTAAAGCAGGTGGCTGCTGGTCAATGGGGCCATATCAGAGGGGGACCACTGTACTATTATTTTCTTACTATTTTGTTGCATCTTTCTATTTCATTGATACCTTACCCCTCTTGCAAAATGTTGTGGAGCAATGATCTCCCCAGAAAATGTTGACAGGGTAGTGGGTGTCCAGAAGGGGATACAGTTCATTGGGTATGTTAAGTTAAATGTTTCCATGTCTTTCATAAAAATCTTTTTAAAAAATTTAAGTTTATTTTCATTTGCCCACATAATGGAAAATGCATATTTTTAGTGAATATACATTTACTTTTCCTTCTTGGTTGCAGTCTGTAACACAAATTGGAGTAGAAAATTGTGATATTAATTTTACGGTAGCTGAGAGCAGAGAAGTTCGGTAATATATGCATATTAATATTTAGTTCACCTGGCCATAACTTTGCATTACTTCTTCTGAATGGATGGTCGTATCAACATGGGGGTTTTCACTAAAAGACTTCTTATGATGTCTAGTGGGTCCTAAATTAAAATGGTGCTGATCTGATGTCCAAGGCCACCTCATCAGCCGTCTTAAAAATGTTGTTATTGTTATTGCTACTTCTTTTGAATAGATGGTCTTATTAACATGAGCTTTTCACCAAAAGATTTCTTATGATGTCTAGTTGGTCATAAATGTCAGTGGTGCCATTTTGAGGTCCAATATGGCTGCCACAGCAGCTGTCTTGAAAATTTGTTTTGAATACTACTCCTGAACGGAAAGTCATAATGACATGGTGTTTTCACCAGAAGACTTCTTATGATGTCTAGTTAGTCTTAAATGAAAATGGTGCCAATCTGATGTCTAATATGGCTACCACAGTGGCCAGCTTGAAAATCTTGTTATCACTACTTCTCTTGAATGAATGGTTAGATCAGCATGGGGTTTTCACTAAAAGACTTATTATAATGTTTTGTTGATCCTAAATTTTAATGGTGTTGATCTGACACCCAATATATGGTCATCTTGAAAATGTTGTTTTCACTAAAACTCACAAATGTAAGGCTGCAACGTTTACCAAAATGTATAAAACGTGTGCATGGTTTACAGTAACTGAAATGATACAGTTTAAACGAAACAATTAGAAACTCAACTGTTTTCCCTATCCACTCACTAATCTTACTGAATAGCTGACATCTATTATAATGTGCATGCCATACCTTGCTCAACTTGCGATTGTTTCATTTGACAGGTTCAGTTTATAAGACATGTCTTTGTTGAATATAACTGACAATTTCAGTAAAACATCCCTAGGATTATAATGATTTTGTTTCTTACTATATGCACATGATGAAAAAAATCTATACTGGATCCAGATGTACAGTACTGCCTAGATGTGAACATGGGATGCTTTTGAAAGATCTACAATGACCAAGAAACTATGCAGTGGTTTATAAACTTGAAAAAGTGTTTCTGTTTTTTTTTTTTTTTTTCATTTTTTGTTAAAGAAATGTTACTAATCAAAGGTTCTGTTAACAAACATGGCATTTAACAGTAAATACTGTAGTTTAAAGAAATTTTTTACGAGTATTATTAGTAAATTAACCTGTGTGAAAATCATAGATACATGCTTTAATAAACGAATTAACATAAAAATCCTACTAAACAATCCTCTTAAGCAAAGATGTTGAAATATATAATTTAATTGAAATGGGTAATTCCTGCGTCAATGACAGTCACATGCATCTTTATTTACACATTTACCAATTTTGTAAACGTTTACAGGCAGTAAATGAAACTAAGCTGTTTACACGTGTAAACGTTGCAGCCTTACTTAAATGGAAAGTCATTTTGACATGGGGTTTTCATCAGAAGAGTTCTTATGGTGTCTAGTTGGTCCTAAATGAAAATGACTAACCTTCTACACCACTCCCTCGATAACTCGTGCCTGGATAACTCGTGAACCCGCTTATAATGCAGGTTCAGGCATGGATCCCATTTATTTTTACTAGAAAAAGCCAAAAACATTGGCCCCTATTTGTTGAATGTGAAAAAATTCGCGATCAAATTAGTAAATGCAACCTTGATAGATAGCTCATTTTATCAGTGAAAACAGTGGTTAGTACCCAGAAATTTGAATCAACATCATGAAATTCTCAACTTCTAATAAGAAGTCATACATTCTGTTCAATTTTCTTTCCAAACAACATTCTCAGTACACTGTAAATAACAAATATTCGACGAAATTTTGATCAATGAAAATGTCACTAATGTCTACTGGTGGCAGCACTTTAAAAAATAAATACCAATTAAATAAGTTTTGTCAAGTTAAATTTGTGATCTAGTTCTTTCTTTTAATTTGGTTTCAGTGTAATCATCATAAATGCAATATGCCCTCTTGTATTCAAACATGAAAAATATCACAGCTATGTCTGCGAGCATTTTCGTGAGAACCTAATTAAGTGCTGACCATTTTTTAATCTCCGATTTGCAGAAGTATTTGTTGTTGCTACACTCAGTTAAAAACAGACCTTCTTTGTATTATCACTTTAATTACGTCTTTTGTATCAAATCAAATAAAGGGGGTTGAATAAAAGAGAAGTTAAAAGGCATGCAAATCCTACCTGTGTAAGAGCTAGCGTCGTGGTCGTGTGTCAGGTAAACTCATTTCAATTGATAAATCGAACACCGTTATAAATATTATTATGTAAGTAATATAATTAAACTACCTTAAATTAGCCTACTCATTCACAAATGTGATCAAAGATAGTAAGGCAACCAAGCGAAATGAGTACTTGGTGAATAAAAAACTTTGTTTCACAGATACGGTTCATTATGGAGAAGCAAGTTCCAGAGTTTGTAGTAAACTTAAAATTTATAAATTGCTACTCAGAGATTTTCTCAAGGATGAGAAGACGTTTCACTATTATTTGCAATGAAATCATGGCATCCATATTTTATTAATAGAACAATAAATAAATCGAGTTTCGACATTAACGGTTGTTTCATGAAATAAATGTCTCTAGTTTTTGTAAAAAAGGAATCTTATTTTGTTGTGAATCAACAACAACAAAAAGCAGTGACGTATTACACAATGCTTTCGCATACACATGTTGTTGAAACCGCTTGGACTAATGTTGTTAACGATCTTTCAGCAGTTGGGTATCTTGAAAATAAAGGTAATTTATAAAGAAAAGCAAACAACTACATTAGAAAAAAACTATTTATTGACAATTATTCCCAATGCTATTATAAAACGAGTATTCAGCCATTAAACAGCCCTGAAACCCGCCCCCTTGAGGTTTTTCTTGATGTCAAGCGGGGATGGCATCCCCTTCTTAATTTTTTTGAGGTCCCTCTGTAAATCACGTCCTCACTTATAGTGTGGTCTATGTTTTTGGACCTCGTTGTGTGCGAGTTATCAAGGGAGCAGTGTATATGGCTAGCATGATGGCTGTCTTGAAATTATTGTTATGTCTACTCCTCCCAAATGGATGACTACTGTATATACTCATGTATAAGCTGGGTCCAAATCAAACAATAATGCGCCAGCAGATCAGGGTCTATGTTGTTTGTTCTACTGATTAGTCCTTACAAACTGCATAGACCCAGATCTGCTGGCGCATTATATCAGCTTATACGCGAGTATATATGGTATATCAACATGGGGTTTTCACCAATAGACTTCTTATGATACCTACATAGTTGTTCCTAAATGAAAATGGTGCCAGTAGTAAACCCAATATGGCTGCAATGATTACTGTCTTGAAAACTGCTAAACAGAATTTGACCAAATTTGACAGAAAGCTTCCTGGGTAGAGGTCTTTCAGTTACAAATGATGCCAATCCACCATCAGATATGGGCCACATTTGCAGAAAATAGAAAAACATTTAAACAAATTCTTCAGGAAAACTGTAGAACAGAATTCGTCCAAACTTTACAGAAAGCATCCTGGAATAAAGGGCTTTAGAAAATGCTTGATAGTGCCAATCCACCACCAAAAGTGAAAAAAAAACTTACACCACTTTATCAAAAAACACCCCCCGCTGAACAGAATTTTGATCAACTTTGACACAGTGTCCAAACTAGAGAAACCTTGAACAATTGCAATCAAAAACATCGGAAGAAATTTTATTGACAGACAGCATCCTACATACCCAGTTTGCTTAACCAACCTAACTTGGATTTGGCTGTTTGGTATTTGACCAAATAGTAAAACCCAGTAGAAATCTAGCATGAGGTTCATAAACAACTAGCCTCATTAGATTGAAAAAGAACATATTAGGGACAACCATTTTATTTTTAGGTGATAATATAATATGTGACGTAGATATCTGTGAATGGCCATTCTACACAAAGTACTAGTAGTAATATGTGACGTAGATATCTGTGAATGGCCATTCTACACAAAGTACTAGCAGTAATATGTGACGTAGATATCTGTGAATGGCCATTCTACACAAAGTACTAGTAGTAATATCTGACGCAAATATTTGTGAATGGCCATTCTACACAAGGTACTAGCAGTAATATGTGACGCAAATATCTGTGAATGGCCATTCTACACAAAGTACTAGCAGTAATATGTGACGTAGATATCTGTGAATGGCCATTCTACACAAAGTACTAGCAGTAATATGTGACGTAGATATCTGTGAATGGCCATTCTACACAAAGTACTAGCAGTAATATGTGACGTAGATATCTGTGAATGGCCATTCTACACAAAGTACTAGCAGTAATATGTGACGTAGATATCTGTGAATGGCCATTCTACACAAAGTACTAGCAGTAATATGTGACGTAGATATCTGTGAATGGCCATTCTACACAAAGTACTAGCAGTAATATGTGACGTAGATATCTGTGAATGGCCATTCTACACAAAGTACTAGCAGTAATATGTGACGTAGATATCTGTGAATGGCCATTCTACACAAAGTACTAGTAGTAATATCTGACGTAGATATCTGTGAATGGCCATTCTACACAAAGTACTAGCAGTAATATGTGACGTAGATATCTGTGAATGGCCATTCTACACAAAGTACTAGCAGTAATATGTGACGTAGATATCTGTGAATGGCCGTTCTACACAAAGTACTAGCAGAACAAGTCATCCAAGGAGACATAGTACTGGTAACAGATTTTACCTAAATGAAAATAATATTGTAGAAATATTTCCATATTTGTGAATAAAATTGTTGGGCACAAAAGAGATATCCTGTTTCCCCTTGAAAATATAATGGTTGTGCCCTAGTCCACTGTGTATTATCAGTAGTGTCGGTACATGTATGGCCATAGTATTAGGCTACATGATTATGGTAAAGGAATCCATGCCAAAACAAGCTCATTTTATGTTTCAGAATTGTATTTTGCGGAAATTATGTAGTTTAAGAAAAGTTATTAACGATTTGCTGTATATCACTTGAAAATTTAGTACTTGCAAAAGGATGCAAGAGCTTGAAATCTCAACTTGCATTTTCCACATTCAGCTCGCATTTTGCTAGTATGCAAGCATTAAATTCAAGGCCTGCTATTACCTTTGGGTGGAGTTCTCGGGTAACATAACATGCGCCTTGCGTAGATTTATCATATAATCTAAATTATTATGCTTAAGAATAGGATGAGTAGAGATTTAGTCTGGACTAGGTGTGAATTTTTTTTATACCTCTCTTTGTCATTATTATACAGTGCAATCTCCCATAGCAGTCACCTCCCTTTAGCAAAACCCTCTCATTTCCAGCCAGGGTATTGTGTTCCCTTTTTTCCATTTTATCTCACCTCAGCAACTACCTCCCTTAACCAGCCAAATTTGTTTCCAGCCTGTCAGTGGCTGTTTAAGGGAGGTTGTACTGTATGTGAATATTCCACTCTCTGCAACCATATGAAATCATTTGATACAAGTTTCATTTGTTGCAAGGTTTGAAGACAGTAATGGGCATGCAACCATATGAAATCATTTGATACAAATTTCATTTGTTACAAGGTTTGAAGACAGCAATGGGCACAGTGAATGACTACAACCAGCTGATGAAGGACTTTCCCCTTAATGATCTTCTCTCAGCGACTGAGCTTGACCGGATTCGGCTGGCACTACAGGCAATATTCCTCCACCTCCGTAAGATCCGGCCCACAAAGTACCCAATCCAGAGGGCCCTAAGACTAGTTGAAGCCATCTCCAGAGACCTTAGCACTCAGCTTTTGAAGGTAGAGCAACAATCTATTGACTATAGGGAACATTAAAGTCTAAAATGCACACACTGCAACCTACAGCGATAATAAGAGTACCAATTTTCTTCCTTCTTTTAATAATGTCTGTAACATACTGGCATCCTGCCAGTTCTTGTCAGCAACTAGTTGTCATGGCTCATAAAAAGCACAAATTTTGAAATTTGTATTATGTATTTTCTCAGCTATTAGATGCTTTCTACTTAAGTTTGAAGAGCATCAGTCAACATTGACATGCAGATGTGTTGATTAAGAATGGGAATGTAAATCGTAATGAATCCATCTTGTTTACATTACTTTGCATGGGGAAGCATGTGCTAAGTTTGCACATGCCCAATAGGAGACTAATAAAGGAAAATAATCATGGACCATTATTTTATTCCATGTGCATATAATGGACAACCTAATAAATATATATGCATTCATTAATTAAATGAGTGATAAACTAGGTGTAGCAGTTGCATTTATTCCATTGGATAATGTCAACTTAATGTTATTTTGAGATCCACGTGTTGGGAAAGTTTGGACAGCAATTAATGAAAGTTGCGAGATCATTTCTAGATTAATGGTGCATCTTGAAATGAATATCACTACAAGGATATTGGGCATAAAAATGTAAAAGGAAATGCATTAACTGAAATAAAACAAACCACTTAAAATAAATATACTACAGCACTGTAGAGGTAGATGATGAAAACTGGTTAAGAATGGCATGGACCTCAGCTTCAGTGAGGCTATTGTTAGAAATGGCCAATATGGCAGGCTATTTGCTATAGAACAATTTAGGTGTGATTTCTTGTACAGATTGAAGTAAAATAATTTTAATGTTAAGGTATTGAAAAAGATGCTGAAAACTAATTTTGAAAAGTGGAAAAATGTTTGCTTAATTGATGAGAACTGGTAGGATACAAGTAGACCTAAGGTGATTATTTATTAATCTTGCACTTGTGGGTTCAAACTCACACATATATGTAGTATTTAGCCATCCAAAGCCTATGACATGCTGTCTGCTCTTTTGTTACTAAGAATAGTTTCTAATAATAAGGCACTTCTATATTTAGCTCTGTTGGCTTTTTGGCCTTGAAAAGACATTCAAGGTGTATAAAGGGACATAACTCAGATTCTAATCTCAATAGGAAATTAATAGACTGTGTGGTTATCTCCTGTGATATAGTTGACTGCTTCTGTATGGACCTGCATGGTCACAGATAGAAAACATATTAATTCCCATTAGTATTAGACATTTTTGTAACAGAAGTTGTAGAAAATTCTTTAGAGCTTCAGTGTAAGCAGACCATGAAAATTTGCTGATAGTGAATTATATTTAATGTGGTATGCGCATAGAATTTTGTTTTGTTAATTTGGTAAATAGAGAAAAAAAAGGTATGAAGATCATGTCTCCTTTATTAGTCCTATTTCATGTTAGTGCAGAACATATTTTATAACCAGCCTTTCATTGTATTAGGTTTTAGGAACTCGACGCCTGATGCATATCCCATATGATGAGTTTGAAAAGGTGATGTCGGCCTGTTTTGAGGTGTTCACCACATGGGATGATGAGTATGATAAGCTTCAGGGATTGTTGAGGGACCTTGTAAAGAAAAAGCGGGAGGAGCATCTCCGCATGGTATGGAGAGTCAACCCAGCTCACAAACGTCTTCAGGGCAGGCTAGACCAGATGAGGAAGTAAGTTTCAGGCATGCGAATTTTCAGGCATATTCTGGAATTGTGGATTCACAAATCTTTTGTGTGTACAGTAGAGTAATCAAAGAAAGTACTTGTTACTTCCCATTCTAGTGCAGTTGTAGTGCTACAAATGCTTGGTATGTAAATTATATCTCCAAGCAATGTTCCATAGTTTTAAAGTGAAAATATTGATTTTTCTATGTTTTCTTTTTCAAATTTGCAATTGAGAGAGTGTTCTTTGTTAGTTTAACTTTGGAAAAAGTTCCAGAGTGACCAGTGCAAGTCTATAATTCACGTCTTAAAGAACCCAGTTTGACAGTGCCAGCATTGGTTAATGTTTCCTCAGAAAAACTAGGAAGAAATGACCAATTGAATTTGATGTAGCTCTAACTGTATGCTAAAGTAGAACAATAATGTTTGTTCATGATATGATAAAGTCATAGTTAATGTGGAATAGTCTGTAGTGTTAATTTAGGTCTATGCTGATTTCGGTCACAACCGAAAGCCCCTGGGACCAATTTGCTATTTTTGTTCTTACGTGTATTCTGTTCAGTGAGGGTTTCTTTTTTCATCTAAGAATGAGAAGTGATTTGGTGTGTATTTAACACACAAGTACACATATAAACATCAATAGTCATTCAAGATTTAAGGCAGATTATCTGTGATAGTAGAAAGTCAGTATATCTGTATGTTTACTTTCAGTCTGTATATTAAGTTTTAAATTTAATCTGCACAACCTTGGGCCATCCAAAGATAATTTTTCTGACCACATGCTCTGATTATGATTCTGTTTTATGAGGTTCATTTTAGTGGAAGATACACACTTGGGACCAAATATTTCCTACAAGTTTTGGCCTACTGATTTAATATTTATTGAAATTAAAGAAGGAAAAATTTGTTATCTGAAAAATGATTTGGTTTCAAGGGGATTTCAGTGTTTGTTCTTCTGTTATTATGCCAATATAACAGCATTGTCGAAACTAATTTATCAAGGCGAGTTGTTTTTTGTTTTACCATGCACTTCATGCATCGGCACTAGGATGGAAATCTTACACCAGAATATACATGATAACTCTTCACTTAACCTTTGACCTTGCCAACAAATTGTGGTGGAACTATACATATTCATAATTCAAGAAAAAGACTTCATATGTTTATATTAAAACAGCAACATATAAATTAGTTAATTTGCAGTAAGAATGCATGCTGTAGAATTTAAAGTCTATTAATTATTAGTTACTCCTTCATGATGCAACTGACAGATAGATTATCATGTCATTTATTGATAGTATTGAATTGCGACACCTCAGGTTCATAGTTTATGCTATATTTATCTTGTTCACCAGGTTCCGAAGGCAGCATGAGCAGCTGAGACAGGTTATTGGTAGGGTATTGCGACCTGTGAGCTCCAAGGCCAGAGCTGGCACGCCAGGAACAGAGGAACCCCCACCCATCTACGGACCTTTTGTTGACGAGGCAGCCGATGCCAATGCAATTGAGGTAGGATCACAATCAGGACTGTATCCATATGTAGATGACCTGATTAGACTTTCAAGCCAGTACAGCAATTTTTATGTTTTTTAGCTCACCTGGCTGTGATCTGATTACTATTCTGGAAGTAATACTTCTGATCTGATTTAATCAAACTTCGAATATGAGTTTATATCATCGAGCTCATGGATGAGTTCGATAATGAGCAAGATCCATGCATATTAATGAGGTGATCTTGGGTCTGATTGGCTGGGCTTGTTACCACTCTGGAGCCATATTCTGATCAGATTTTGATTAAACTTGAAATATAGGCTTATATGATCAAGATCTTGCATAAATTTGATAATGAGTGAGATCCACAGATATTAATGAAGGGATCTTGCATCTGATTGGCTCAACTTGTTACCGCTGTAGAGACTTTATTTTGTATTCGATTTTGAGTAAACTCTGTAAATAGACTTAAATCATCAAGAAGTCCATTGAGTTTTAATTATGAGCAACATCCATACATATTAATGGAATTTAGTGCAGTTATAAATAGTTATCAAATTGTATGGAATGTAATCAGTTTGTTTTTCCTTAAATACCTGTATTCTCTCAAAAGGAATGCAAGGGAAGTAACCCATGATAATGAATATTGAGTAACAGGTTTGGGTTACACCAAGTTCTTCCCCTTGCAAAAATTATGCAAACCAGAATTTTTCTTTTTAGAATACAAGATGTGTAAATTTAAATTGAACGATACATGTGCACCTGAGGGATTCAAATAATTTGTAATTTATAACTGAAGAAAAAGTATAAAGTAGAAATATTGTTGGAGAAATTGTACATTTGCAGGATAGCATAAACTATCTGCAGTATTGCAATTAAGGATCAGAATTTCTTTACACAATTGAAGATATTTGTTTGCAAGTAATTGTTGTTTTTATTGTGTGTGTTGCTAATATTGATTTTGCTCCAATAGGAACATATTTCTTGTAAAATCCATGTCTAAGTTTATGTATTTATTGGCAGAGAATTATTTCTAAACACTTTGCAGCATTTGGAATTCTTAAATATTTGGAAGCAAGTTTGATATGTTTGATGAAATACAGTTTGACAGTTGCTAGTATTACCGTGTTAAAGTGCCAGAAACATTTGTCATTTTTTTAATCACATGTATTGTGCACTATTTTATGGCATTTCTTATATTCAGTGCCATTGGTAAAAAAAAAAATAGTTTGTATTTTTAGCTTTTAATGAAAATAAGTACCACAGTATGATTTTTTCCTGAAACCTTCCAAATTTAATTACCAAGTGTAAAGAAAACCTTGGTCTTAACAAAACAACCTGTGAATTATGATTTCACTTTGTGTGAAAGTCATGTGACTTGTTAGACTGCAAATCAAAGCTTTCACTGTAAATTTCACTTTAATAGATCATGGATGACTTTGTTTATGAGCATGAGACTATTCATATTAATTATGCCTTTATCCTTGGAAAGAATATTTATCGGACTGTAGTAAAATAGGTAAAATCAACATGATATAATGTTTGGGGGATGGTGTACATTATGTTCTTGCAGTGCTGCATAAGCTTGGTCAACTGTTAAGTTATGTAAGACAGGTGAGCTTTATCAGGCCCAGTTCGACCTCTTGTTTACACATTTGTAAACTTTTTGGACTTTGCCATTTTTGACAAAAACTTTGTTAACAAAATTAAAAACTACTTGATGTAGGCAAATAAAATTTGGTACGATTGTGTATATTCATATTTTGATGACCTGATTAAATGTTCAGGCTATTGTAGCAATCTTTCAGTTGTTTTCTTTTACATATTTTTGAACTTTTTGCACATAGACTTTCTTTTTACACATAGACTTTCTTTTTGCACATAGACTTTCTTTTTGCACATAGACTTTCTTTTTGCACATAGACTTTCTTTTTGCACATATTGCACATAGACTTTCTTTTTGCACATATTACACATAGACTTTCTTTTTGCACATAGACTTTCTTTTTGCACATAGACTTTCTTTTTACACATAGACTTTCTTTTTGCACATAGACTTTCTTTTTGCACATAGACTTTCTTTTTACACAGAGGCTTTCTTTATGCAAAAACCTTGTTAGCATGATTTAGCAAGAACTACATGAGATAGACGAATGAAATTTGGTAGGCATGTTTTATGCGTATGTAGATGACCTGAATAGATTTTCATGCCATAAATTGCAATTTAAAAATTGTATGAATTTTGGACCTTTTTGGACACAGACATTGGTCTGCAGTGGGGCACACATATTTTACAAACACAAATCTTTTTGGGTTTTTTTTTTCTTTCAAAATTGATAATGTAAAATTTAGTATCAGTAACATCAAGTTTTACTTTTACAACAAAATTTTTAAGTCATCCCCAGCTGCCTTAAAAAAGACTTGCCCATCCCTTAGCTTAATTACTTCTGTAGCATATAGCAGTAGTGTAGCTAATTGGTGGAGCACTTGCTTTCTGCTGCTGAGATGCTGGTTTGAAACCAGCTCCTTCATGCAAACAATTTTGCTTTCATTGGGTACTCTAGTTCTAGCATATGAAAAGACAACTCAGTGTAAACATTTGCTTTTTTGTATTAATTGTAACACTTTAGAACTTTATATGTAGTCACAGCTGTGATAAGAATTTTTTTCTTCATATAGTCATGATTGTGTCAGGGCTTTATAATTCATTTCAATGAGTTTTATTGTAAAATAAACCAAATTTTTCCATGTGAAACTTGTGATCAAGTCTTGAATGTCATAAATGTTTCAGGTTAAAGTACAAAATTGTATCACAAACATTCTTACAAATCCAAGAGCTGCTGTTCAATATTTTCTTGGTCATGGCTTTGCCATTTGTCAGTCGTACATGTATGGGCAAGGATTTTTAAGGTCTTTCCAATGTAAGCGACCAGAGTACTGGGCAGTCAAAAAAAGTGAAACAAAATAAAGCCAGTATAATAAATTAGCAGTGTTTTAAATGGTTTTGTTGTATTGTGTTTACTCAAACCTGATCCTCACAAATGACGCACCCTTCGATTTTAATCCAGCAAGTCAATTAAATTAAATTAATGAAAGGCACTTTAAGTGACATTAGGGTTGATTCCCTTTATGTACTGATTAAATCGTAGTGATGAGTCTTTAATTTTTAATTGATTATACAGAGGATTAACTTCCATGTCTGACATTGTGTCTGAAGCAAAACAACTATAGTGAATTACGCTAATTAAGGAGCTGTCTCTGTTCATATTTAAAGAACAAGATGTATGTTATGATCACTTTAAAAGTAGTTGTCAAGCAAGGTGATATTTACTATGTGGATAAAATGAATTTACTAAATAATTTTCTCAAGGAAGTTAATAAGGAAGATTTAGAAAAGGAAAATTAATGTGAAAGTGGAGGGGTAAAATGTAAGACTGCCACTGAATGTGAGGTAACTATTTGTCCAAAGAGATATAAACCAGACTATTGCAGCAAAAAATGTCAAATATGACACTGCTAAGATACAGAGAAAGTTTCAGTTGCATTGGGTTGATAGTTATCCCTGGCTTGAATTCATTGATTCAGAAGGAAAAATGTTTTGTAGTTATTGATAATTTCAGGATTAAACCAATCAAGTCTCATGATGGTTCTGGACCTCACAAGGCATGTGCAGCAGAGTATACAGGCGACAAGTGGATGAAAAAACAATTTGCTCAGCCCTGAAAGAAAATGGACTTGAGTATTCTTGGCTTTTCTTTTTGGCAAGAAGAGCATCAGTCCGTTCAAGGGACTCTTGTTTAAGTTTGTATTCTTATGTAAGTTATTAAAAGTTAATTAAAAGATACTTAATATAGGATAAGACCTAATTATTGATTTTCTGTTTTATTCTTATGATTTATTCATTATAAAATCTATCAAATTTTTACCAGGAGGTAAACCTAGCCTATGAGAATGTGAAAGAAGTGGATGGACTTGATGTATCCAAAGAGGGATCAGATGCCTGGGAAGCAGCAATAAAGAGGTATGTTTCATAGAGTAAATGAGGATGTATAGAGGGAGCTAAAGAGGAAATAATTATAGCCTAAATGATTATACTTGGATTATGTTCTGTATAGTACAAGTATATAACATTTTGCTGCATAATATAATATCAAATAAGGTTTTATAATGTAATTTTGTCAGTTACTTGGAATCGCTTGACACTTTGTAACATAGAGAGAGGTACAGTTTTTAGCTCACCTAGCATAGTGTGTCGTGTGTCTGTTGATCATTCACAGTTGTTAGTTACAACTTCTCAAAAACTGCTTGATCAATTTGCACATGATTTTACATGGAGCTTTCTAGCATCAAGGCCTTTCAGATTTGTTCAGTTGATGCTGATCTGTCAGCCAATGTGGCCATTGTTACTTAAATAAAAAAAACTTGAAATGACTTCTCATAAAATGCTGAACAGAAATTGACCGATTTTTATAGAAAGCATCCTGGCATAGATGGCTTTCTAATTTTTTACAAATGATGCCAATCTGCCATCAAATACGTCTCTGTTACTGAAATTGAAAAACCTTTTAATGATGTCTTTACAAAAAGTGTTGAACAGAATTTGAATAAATTTGACAGAAGCATCCTGGCCTAGAGGGCTTTCAGTTTTTTTTAGAGATGATGCTGATTGGCCAATAAATATGGCCATCTTCGCTAAAATGGAAAAACCTTTAAATTTCTTCTGAAAAACAGCTTAACAAAATTTGACCAAATTTGACAGCATCCTGGCATAGAGGGCTTCAATTGTTTTACAAGTGATGTTGATCCAGTAACAAATATGGCCACCATTGCTAAAATAGGAAAACCTTTAAACAACTTCTCAGAAACTGCTCAACAGCATTTGACCAAGTTTTACAGAAAGCATCCAGGCCTAAAATCCTTTCAAACTGTACAAATGATGCCAGTCCACTATTAGATATGGCCTTTCAGATTTGTGCAAATCATGCTGATCCAGCATCAAGGTTTGGTTTGGTTTTGTGGGGTTTAATGCCATTTTCAGCATATGATAGGATATACATGGCGGCCAGCATATTTGGTGGAGGAAGAAACTGGGAAGAACCAGCAACACATGGGATGCTACTGGCAAGCTTTCTCACATGCCCACATTGGTCAAGCTGAGATTCGAACTCTTGCGGACAGAGGTGAGATGTGAGTGATCTGTAAAGGCAAGTGCCTTAGAATACTTGGCCACCTGGAGCTCCTTGATACAGCATCAAAGATGGCTACAATTACTAAAACTTGAAAATCCTGTACATGACTTCTCATAAACCACTCATTAGAATTTTACTAAATTTGACATACATTGTGGCATGAAGGGCTTTAAAAATGATGCCAATCTGCTGTCAAATATGACTGCTGCTACTAAAAATAGATAAGCCTTTAATGTCTCCTAAAAAACCATTAGAATTTGAGCAAATTTAACACGTGTCCAAGCTTGAAGGCCTTTCTGACTTGTCCAAATGATGCTGATCCAGCTGTCATTACTTTAAAATGAAAAACATTTACACAATTAAATTTTAAAAAATGGTTAAACAGAATTTGACCAACTTTGTCACAATCTGGCCTGGAATAGAAGCCTTCCAATATTGGACAAATTATACTGATGTGCGATCAACTATGGATGAGGACACAAAAACTAGAGAAATCTTGAAACAGTTGTTTCCATAACATATGCAATCAACAGCATTTGACGAAACTTCGGCAGAAAGCATTCTACTGACCCAGATTTCTTGGCCACATGCTTTTTCATTTGGCTGTTAGGCAGATGTCAGCCATGTGAGTGATCTCAGGCCCACTTGTGTTCTTGTTTTTTGTATGAAAACATGCTCTTCTGTGATCTTGATTTCAGCTTCATATGTATTTCTGCATATGCATGTAGGTATCAATGTCAGGTATTAGAGAATACATTTTCTTTTATTAGATATGATGAGAGAATTGATAGAGTTGAGACTCGTATTACTGCCAGACTTCGTGATCAGCTTGGTACAGCCAGAAATGCCAATGAGATGTTCAGAATCTTCTCTCGTTTCAATGCCCTCTTTGTGCGACCTCATATCCGAGGGGCCATCAGGGAATATCAGACTCAGTTGGTACAGAGAGTCAAGGATGATATTGAATCTCTTCATGAGAAGTTCAAGGTACACCAGTTCATCAGTTATAAAATGATTAACTTAATACACTTGTTCAATATTTTTGCTCAGTACTTTTGTGTAATAGTTGTGAATTGCTTTTCTTTCTCACCAGCACTAGCAGGTTGTCAAACAAATATATACATTATACAGCAGGTAATCAAACAAATAGATACATTATACAGCAGGTAGTCAAACAAATATATACATTATACAGCAGGTAATCAAACATATATATACATTATACAGCAGGTTGTCAAAGAAATACATTATACAGCAGGTTGTCAAAGAAATACATTATACAGCAGGTTGTCAAACAAATACATTATACAGCAGGTTGTCAAACAAATACATTATACAGCAGGTTGTCAAAGAAATACATTATACAGCAGGTAGTCAAACAAATACATTATACAGCAGGTTGTCAAAGAAATACATTATACAGCAGGTTGTCAAACAAATACATTATACAGCAGGTAGTCAAACAAATATATTATACAGCAGGTAGTCAAACAAATATATTATACAGCAGGTTGTCAAACAAATACATTATACAGCAGGTTGTCAAAGAAATATATACATTATACAGCAGGTAGTCAAAGAAATACATTATACAGCAGGTTGTCAAACAAATACATTATACAGCAGGTAGTCAAACAAATACATTTATGCACAACACAAATACAGATGTATACGAGGAAAGGTTTAATATATGCATTGTAAGAAATTAAAGGTTACATGAGTATATGCATTCTCTCTCTCTCGATTCAACAATTCAACTACATCAAAAATGTATAACTACAAAAACATAAATACTTAAACAAATAAAATATTTGGCTCTCTCTGTGGGGGGCTACTCATGGGCTAGAATCTGAATGAAACACTATACGAGACTATGATGATTCCCAATTGGTGCTAGGCTGATCCCAGCACTAGAGTATATTCTGGGCTAATCCCAGCATAAGTAGACTGTGCTAGGCTGATCCCAGCTCAAGTAACATCTGTGCTAGGCTGATCCCAGCATTTGAGTGTATTCTAGGCTGATCCCAGATTAAGTGGGCTATGTGCATTATACAGCAGGTTGTCAAAGAAATACATTACACAGCAGGTAGTCAAAGAAATACATTATACAGCAGGTTGTCAAACAAATACATTATACAGCAGGTTGTCAAACAAATACATTATACAGCAGGTTGTCAAAGAAATACATTATACAGCAGGTTGTCAAACAAATACATTATACAGCAGGTTGTCAAACAAATACATTATACAGCAGGTTGTCAAAGAAATACATTATACAGTAGGTAGTCAAACAAATATATTATACAGCAGGTTGTCAGAGAAATACATTATACAGCAGGTTGTCAAACAAATACATTATACAGCAGGTAGTCAAACAAATACATTATACAGCAGGTAGTCAAACAAATATATTATACAGCAGGTTGTCAAACAAATACATTATACAGCATGTAGTCAAAGAAATACATTATACAGCAGGTAGTCAAACAAATACATTATACAGCAGGTAGTCAAACAAATACATTATACAGCAGGTAGTCAAAGAAATACATTATACAGCAGGTTGTCAAACAAATACATTATATAGCAGGTTGTCAAACAAATACATTATACAGCAGGTAGTCAGAGAAATACATACATTATACAGCAGGTAGTCAAAGAAATACATTATACAGCAGGTTGTCAGAGAAATACATTATACAGCAGGTAGTCAAACAAATACATTATACAGCAGGTAGTCAAAGAAATACATTATACAGCAGGTTGTCAGAGAAATACATTATACAGCAGGTAGTCAAACAAATACATTATACAGCAGGTTGTCAAACAAATACATTATATAGCAGGTTGTCAAACAAATACATTATACAGCAGGTTGTCAAAGAAATATATACATTATACAGCAGCTACAGCAGTATTGATTTGATCAACAATTATATCTTGTGTTCTGGTTTTTGAAAGTCATATACTATTCATCACAACACAGGTTGCAGATGAAACATGGCATTTAGTAATATTAGTTTGTAATATTGTATTATGAACTCATTTATTTGGGGGCTATCAAGTTTATTTTTTGTGTGAAAAAAATTACATTTTCATTGGTACTTTATTTTGTGGATTTGGGAATGACTCCTGTTTCCACAGAATAATCATTGTTTTTTTTGGGTCTTTAGATTTGTGGTTTGTAGCAATGAGAAAATCCATTATATCTGTACTCCATGATAAATGGTGAAATCATTGTAAGATATAAATTGTCTAGGTATTATCTTTAAAGATGTTCGTCTCTTGGTGAATCATGCAGATCCATCACAGCCCTCTGTCCTTAACCCTTCTAGAACACTAGGGACCAAGTTGTAGACCCAATCACAAAGTATTATCTTGAATAATTGCTGTTTATGATGTATATTACATGTATGAGGTGGTGTTATTTCATCTATGACCTAAGTTTTGTGCTCATATGTTGATTGCTATGGAAGTGGCATGTTGAAAAAGAAAACAGAAGACATGATCATTTTTTCATGTATTTATGATTGATAGGGTCCTTAAATTGTTCACTAAATTTAAAATAATGATATAAATAATTTGTACCATTTTATGCTATGGAGTTGCATATTTAGATTTAATTAAAAATAGAATACAAACAGGACCTAGGAGTCAGCATTGAATATCGCCAAATTTACAAGTCGGCTTAAAAATGGTTTCTGTTTCATTGCAAAATTCAAGCTCTCTTTAAGTTAGCATGTAAAGTAAGCAGATAAAAAGTTCAACAACCAAAAAGGCATTCCCCTTTATGGGAATTGAACTGCGTTATCCGCTTGTCACGCAGCTGCCGTCACTACTGAGCTTTTATCCTTGTATCTAATTTGGAGTTTGACGTTTGTTTAACTGAGCATATATTATCCTTTTTTCAATATACCAGTCCATGTTCAGTGGTTATTTTTTTGCATAAAATTAGAAATCTTTGAACAAAATGGCAGTAGAATGGTTTTATTTGTATACTGAATGACACATTAACACAAACAGTCGTCATATTAATCAGTATTAATTTTTGCGCACAACGGGGGCAGAAAACATCCATTATTCAGTATAGTCCTTTGGAAGAGCTTATCATTTTACCCTTGCCCATCCTTATATCAGTTCATCACACTTGGTTAAAATCTGCATTTAGGAATTCATAGATTACTAAGGAGGTGGCAGAACGTTTATGATCTATGGGTACATTTGTCTTTGCTCTAATTGTGAATAAAGAATGCATTATTGCTCTAATTGTGAATAAAGAATGCATTATCAACAATGTCATTTATAATCCATGTTTCTTCCCAATAACTTGTAATATCAGAGAAAATGGTTACAATGTCTGTACTAAAAGCATAAATACTCAATCTGCATCGTTCTTACAGTGATAAGCCAGACGACTCGGAAGGAGGAATTATTCAGCAAGTTTATCACTGTTGACCATATAGGTGCATATATTAATAACAGAATATTGTATTGAGTTGAATATCAAAATTACTTGAGAATTTCCTCATCAAATAAAAACTGAATGCCTGCTCTTCACCATTTCAAAACATCTGAAAACAATCTGTTCACATTTATTGACACTGGTCCAACAGCAGTCCTTTGATACAGAACTATTCTAAGTAATTATTGTTCAATAGGTTATCTTACAAGTCTGAATTATTGATAAATTACTTAGTTCAGAAAGATAGGATTTGTGGTTTCTTTACAGGTGGGCTACTCACAGAGCAAAGCCTGGAAGATGAGCCGTGGCAGAGACCTACCACCAGAGGCTGGCAAAATCATCTGGGCCAAAGAGGTAGAGCTCTTTGAAAGCTGTTGTATTAAATTTACCGTATATACTCGCATATAAGCTGGGTCCAAATGCAGACAACATAGACCTTGATCTGCCATCGCATAATGCGATGGCAGATCAGGGTCTATGTTGTTTCTTCTACTGATTAGCCCTTACAAACCGCATAGACCCAGATCTGGGTCTATGCAGTTTGCAGTTGGTATTGGTATAATACAAACACACATAGAACTGTGGACAGCATTGATCCAGATATGCCTTGCATGAAGTATGAGCATATTCAGGTCTGTGGTTTTCACTCAAGATCCAAATAGATTAACAGTATAAACTCCGATATGCCTTGCATGAAGTATGAGCATATTCAGGTCTGTGGTTTTCACTCAAGATCCAAATAGATTAACAGTATCAACTCTGATATGCCTTGCATGAAGTATGAGCATATTCTGGTCTGTGGTTTTCACTCGAGATCCAAATAGATTAACAGTATCAACTCCGATATGCCTTGCATGAAGTATGAGCATATTCAGGTCTGTGATTTTCACTCAATATCCAAATAGATTAACAGTATCAACTCCGATCTACTGGCACATTATGTGAATAAGAATACCATATATACTCGCATATAAGTTGGTCCAGATGCAAACAACATAGACCCTGATCTGCTGTCGCATAATGCGCCAGCAGATTAGGGTCTATGTTGTTTGTTCTACTGATTAGTCCCTACAAACTGCATAGACCCAGATCTGCCAGCGCATTATGCGACGGCAGATCTGGGTCTATGCAGTTTGCAGTTGGTATTGGCTTATGCACGAGTATATATAGTAATTGTATTTAATTAGCTTACCCCTGTTAGGTGGAAAACTTTCTACAGTCTGATTTTGTGAATCAGAATTAAATTGTTGCCATTAAAAATGCTAGATAAACCAGATTGTCTGATAAACATGTCCAATGTTAATGATTTTCAATACATATGGTTTCCATTCATGGCATTGTTTTTAAGCAGTAGCTGGAAAAAGGGCAGTAGGATTAATAAAACTAGACTGTATATACTAAATGTATCTATTCCTTTGTAATTTGAGTTATACTTTTTAAATTTATTGAAAATTTCAATTAATTTTGAGGTGACAAAGTGTGTCTATTATCTAATTAATGTATGCACATTGATGAACAAAGTAATAGTTCTAGATACATGTATACAAATCATAATCTTTGTTCACTCGTTCAGATTGAACGTCAGCTGAATGCAACTCTGCGGCGAGTGGAAGATGTCCTTGGGAAAGGCTGGGAGAGCCATGTGGAGGGACAGAAACTGAAGGCTGATGGAGACAGCTTCCGCAGCAAACTCAACACCAATGAACTGTTTGAAGAATGGTCCAGAAAGGTCAGTTAATGGAATTATTTGATCTTGATTGTGTTGTAAGGAAATGTATATTTTGTATACAGCATGTATTTCCAATTGTTGAAGTTTGACTTTGTTGGTGGAAAAGCAAGTTGGCACAAAAATAAAGGACCACCAACACAAATATTCCACTGAATTACCAGGTGTTATTATTTCATAAATCCATTATAGATTCAGTGTTGCACCTAGGATCCCAAGGTCAGGGCACACTGTGTCCCTCACCCTCCAGATTTGGGGGACACAACATTTTAAAGGGACAAAGGAAAATTGTAGTACATAATGCACTAGAAGTGCAAAAAAATGCGATAATATTTTTCTTGGACATTTGCATTATTGCAATAAACTTTTCATCATGTTATCAAGTAACTCATGAAAACATGAACATGTTTGAATACTTGGTTAACCTGAAATGAACTGCACCATGGAATTGTCCATTCCAGATCTTGCTCTCATTTATCTTTAGTGTTACTCATTATCTACTTGCATTTATTATAATAAATACCCATGTTTTCTTAATTACTTTTCTTTTAAGGTATTAAATCATTAATCAAATGACAAATTGTGTATTTGCATAAATTAGTACCTTTAAATCTTCACTGCCGTAGGTGTGACTTAAACCTCGAAAATATGTTACAATAACGGCGGTCAAAGACTTTAGCAACTCGGCCGACTACCACAAACCTTGAATGTTTTAATTGCCAGATTCATTGTTTTGAAATGGATATTCATTGCCATCTTACAGGTTTTATATCTTTTAGCAACTTTGGTCATTGCTAGAACCAACATAGATGTGGATGCACATCCGTGAAGGAAAAGTGTAGGCATATTTGTTTTTTTGTTTTTTTCCTGACAAAAAAGAGTGCCCAGAGGGGTGCACAGGGTCAAGATTTGGGGGACATGTTCACTTGCAACTGTTTGACCTGTTCACTAAACAGGGTTTCATGCTGTAGTCTATAGTGTATATCATTGTGCTTATGTAGGCAACTTTATTAATCTTAAATAAAAATAAATTTATTGCTAATGTAGTTTTACCAAAGTCTGTTCATTCCTGATTGTTGAGTGACCTGCACCTTAGTTGTAATAACAAAACTTCCAGATGAAAATAATGAATTGCTATGGACTTTTACAATGGCTGCCAGGCACTAAAGTGAGTCACTAAAAGTGAATGTTGGGTCTAATCATTACCAATGTAATGGTGTTAAAAAATGTGTCCAATACATGGCGCTTTCATTGTGACATCATAGCAATGCAACATTCAATCTGGTTTACACTGGGTAACACCTTTTTGGTTGGCCTCATCAAAAAATGTGCACATACTTTAACACTGGTCAGATGTATTTTCTGGTGTGGTTATATAATACAAGGAATATAGATCTGCAAGTAGCAAAATAAACTGAATAATTGCCATTTAAAGGTATGGGGATACAAATGTAAAAAAATGACACCCATAGCTGAAATAGTCCGAACTGCACCTCTACATGACTTGTATAACTTGTACTTTAATTTCACAAAGTATGACACAGTTCTTTTGATCTCTTGAAAAAGTGTAATAATGAAGAGATATTTAATTTGCCAAAGAGTATCAGACTCTATTGTTGCACCTATCTATACCAGTTTGATCACATAACAATCATGTTTCATGTTGTCACTTAATCGATTTCATCTCACCTTGACATAACACCTATAAACATCTCATATTGAGTATTGCATTTACAATATAAATAAAATAACATTTATAAATCTTGTTGAATAATATAATATGCCAGTTACTGCAAATTCATATTAAATTTGTATTGCATGTAATGAACACTTGTACAAGATCTACCAAACCTGCATTGTAGGTCCAGCAGAGGAATTTACAAGTGGTAGGCCGCATCTTTACCATCACCAGCACCAAGACCATCACTGGAGGCAAAGGGAAGACATTGAAACTGGGAGTCAACTTCCAGCCAGAGATTATCACCCTCTCCAAGGAGGTAATCATAGCTTGGCCATTCCCTCAGTGACATCACAGCCTCCAAATGTTTTTTTTTTCATAAAACAAAGAAACAATAGTAGTAGTTGTAGTAGTAATAGTAGTGTTTTATGGCACCTCGATACAGTAGTGGCTATATGGTGTCAACCTAAAAAAATTAAATGAAAAATTGCAAAAAAATTTGGGAAGATAAATTCTTCCAAATAAATGTAAACATTAAATACAACAGGATAAAATATAAAACATAAAGATATAAAAATTCTGTCTAGGAAGATAAACTGTTTTAAATAAATGTAGACATGAATTCCAACTAGATAAAATAAAATGTAAAAGTTGGTTAAAATATTATAAAAAAATTATATAAAATATAAGATAAAGATAACACATGTAAAGAAAAACAACAGAATTAAATGGGTATTAACAAAGAACATCATAGGTACAGAGTTTAAGATGTCCACTTACAGATTTTGCAGAGATTTTTTTTCAGAGATTAAACCTTTTGTATGAAACAGTTGTTGTTCTTCAGAACATATGATCCCAAGACTAATGATTACTGTAGCAGCTGTGGTAAATAATAAATAAAGAAACAAGTGTTAATATTGTACCTTTGTTCATTATTTTATGTCACATGTTAAAAAGAACATAGAAAATCAAAACCCATTGTATTGTAAAAATTGCATGATTTTCTTCTAGATATATTTGTGTTCTTTCATAGCATTTATTTACATAGACGTTGAGGTGCATGTGTCATTTTAAAAGGCAGGATGATGAGGATAATATTTACAATGATTTATTCCAGGTACGCAACATGAGATGGCTTGGATTCCGGGTACCTTTAGCTATTGTCAATAAAGCCCATCAAGCTAATCAACTGTATCCGTTTGCCATGTCCCTGATTGAGAGCATTCGTACCTATCAGCAAACATTACAGAAGGTAACAAATTACATATAACCATATGCACTTAAAATTGCATTGGAAGGTATGTAATCAGCCAATAAGGAAACCACATAAATGGGTCAGATTTTGCAGTGAGCCTGAATAGTCTTTGTCAAATGTAATGCAAGAAAGGTAACATGGACATAAAAGGACTCTTTCACAGATGAGTGGCTAAACAAAGATAAAAACACTTCACAGTAGAAAGTTTTTGTTAAATTCGTTAAAAAAAAAAAGCAGATATTAATACTGTGTCCTTGGTTACCAAAATAAAACTAAAAACAATAACTAGTATCCTAATATTGTACAAGCTATAACCAGGCATATTTGCATAAATTGAACTTGATATACCAGTCAATCCAAAACAATTCAATTAGAATATTGTACAAGCTATAACCAGGCATATTTGCATAAATTGAACTTGATATACCGATCAATCCAAAACAATTCAGTTAGAATATTGTGCAACTAGAACTTGAAAGGGTACAAAACCAAAGAAATCTGAATATCATAATCATGAGTAATGGGGACACTTATGTAAGCTTAATCAGCAGAATAATGAAATGAACATTTTACAAAGAAACCGCAAGCATAACCACAATTACATTATGATATCATCAAGGAGTTTTATAATGAGTTGTTGTAATTATCAGTAAGGTTTATCAAGTAAAGCTTTCCATTCTCTGTCAGTTTGAGGAGATTGTTGCCAAATTGCACTAGTTAATGCAGAGAAAACCATAAAATATTATTGGCCAAGCAGCATGACCCCAAATTATTGAATGTTAGATTTAAAAATGAATTTTTATGTTATCACCTGCTTGTTAGTGTTAATAGAAACATCTTAAATGGATGTTTAAAATTTTTAGAAATGCAGGAAAATTTATTATTATATTTGAAATCAGCCCTTTACAGTTTTACTGAAACTAGTGGGTATATCAAAGACTCAGGGTCTTTATTAGGCATAGTCTGCTTTTTACAGTCTGGCTAATTTGTTTCTTATAAATATATATTATTTATATTGATTTGGCTTAATAGTTTTAATTTCTTCTCCATTAATATGTATAAATTCATACCAGCATTCACCATTTGTGTATGAGGAACTGGTGCTTGAAAAATCTCTGCAACAGCAAAGAGTAACATCTAGTAGACATGTTGGTGAGAGTCAACAAATGACAAGTGTATCTAACTTCACATACAATAGAAACACATTGATATACAAAAGAAAATATCTTTGAATTTATGGATTGTGTTTTTGAAAATGGTTATTTAATAAAGATTCTATCATTGTGCTCGAAGATCATGTATGTATTGTGAAAATTTTCAACGTAATTTATAACTACTCAAGATGAAGTAGTTAATGAGGGCAAATCAAAGAAAGACTTGCATTTTAGCTTTGAACTGTGTAATTCATGAATTTACTTTTGATTTCGGGAAAATAAGTTTCACAAGGAGATCAATCAAATTTTTCTAATAGGTTGAGGATTGTTCATCCATCTCACTGTTGGTTGCTGGTCTGAGAAAAGAGCTGCAGAATTCGGTCTCAGAGGTACGTAGATCTTTGTAATTCCCCCACCTAGGAAGGAGTCATTTGTTTTGTGTAGTTTGTCCATCCGTTACCCTTACCTTGTAAGCAAGGTATAAAGTTTTAATTATTGTTGTCTTAAGATATAACGTCTTGTAGCATTGTCTCTACTATCATAAATATTTTCTCCCTAAATGTATCACAAAATTGAAAAATGAAAAGTGAATGATATGTGATGTATGTGTCAAGCATAACATTAATAATACATTCACGACAAGCTATACAAGTAGCCGAGCTAGTACTGTTGAAAAATAAGTAAGTAACAACTTAGTTAATATCATGTTTGTAAGTAACTTAGTGACATAGTATACTGTTGCAGAGATGGGCATTGAACGATGAATTTTATTTTACTTTTTTAATCCAAAGTCATGAAACTATTTGGCCCACTTATTTGCAAGTTTGGTCCTCTTTTAAAGTTTCTGTGGGAGAGTTGGCCCTTTTTAAAAAATCCTACAAGCAACACTGCTGTGATTTCAAATTTTTTCATGCGATACCAATTTTTATGAATTTTGTGGTTGCTGCAAAGCACATATTTAAAAATAAGATGAACAGTGATCTTCTATGTAAAAACAAAATTAGATTTTCCTCAGTTCGTCAATTTAAGTACTGTCGAAAATTCATTTTTCACAAAACCTACAGAAAATGATACCATGAAAATAATTCACATTATTATAGTATAAACAAATCTGAAATTAACTTTAGGTATATAAACATTCTAGTTTGCATTGTTTGGTATTTTCTTTGATAGCATATATGTAAATTTTTTTGATTTCTTTTGTTAAGACTCGGTGACATAGATACAGTTACAGACCTGCCAACCCTTATGATTTTGCCGTAAGTCTTTCGAAAATGACGCAAATATTACAGACTTACGGAATAATAGCAAAAGTTACGAAAATATGATGGTTTTCATCTATTCGGGATATTTTTTGTAATGGTTCGGTCTGGATCCGGATTTTCATATTAGACTGTGTTCGGATCCGGGGTTTCATCTTAGACTGAGTGGATTTTATTAGGGAACCAGACTAACTATATAGTGGTACCTCGGACACATTAAACCTGAATATGTTGTTCATGAAAAGCGCGTACCTGGTCAAGATTTCGCTTTTTCTTTTTGTCATCCGGTCATCTGAAAATGTTGTCCAAACGAGAATGCGTTGAAGGTGGAAAGGACAATCATCGTTGTAAAAAGTTAAAACAGTGGTCACAAAAGTATACAAAAGATTACTCAGATACTTGGTCATGCTTAGAAAAAACAAGAAAGGCGACCATTACATTTATTGCACATTATGTCGTGTTGACTTGAATATTGCCCATGGTGGCTGAGATGACTGTCGCCGCCATGTGAATTCCAAAAAGCAAACAGAATACGTTGCAATGAAGTCAACTTGTAAGTCTCACTGACCTCTATGGGATTTGGATCTGCAGAACCAGAAACTGAACTGGAGGTCATAAAGGCTGAGGTTTATTTTACAAACTTTTTGGTTGAGCATAATTTTGCACTTGCTGCATCAGACCATGCTTCTAAACTATTCAAACGCATGTTTCCGAAATCGTCAGTAGCAAATAGTTATCAGTGTGGTAGAACAAAAACTACTGCTATTGTATTACTACACTGCAAGTCAATTCAGGAAGACATTGTAAGCAATATTTCATCCCAGCTTTTCAGTATAGCAACTGATGGTAGCAATGATTCTGAGAAGTTGTACCCAGTTGTTGTTAGATATTTTGATCACACAGAGGGGGTTGTAACTGAAGCACTTTTGTCAGTTCCAACATGTGATGGAGCCTCTACTGGGGAAAATATTTTCACATTATTGAATGATGATTTGAAAAAGAGAAATGTAAGCTGGAATAACTGTATTGCATTTGAATCAGACAATGCTTCAGTGATGACAGGTTGCAATAAAGGTGTGTTTGGACATATAGCTAAAGTGAATCCCTCTGTGTACTTAAGTGGATGTTCATGCCATTTGATACATTTAGCAGCTAAAAAGGGGGCTTATAAACTACCTATGAGTTTTGATGACTGCTTAGTGGACATATCATATTTGGATAAAAGTGTGAATAGACAAATGGAACTGAAAGTTCTTCAGACGCTTTGTGGAAAAGAGCAAACAAAAATGTTGAAGCATTGTGTAACAAGATGGTTGTCTCTTGATGAAGGCATAAAGAGACTGCTGGAACAGTGGGAACCTTTACAAATGTATTTTGATAGAGAAACCAAGAAACAAGAGGTTAGAGGCAAAATAGTCCGAGTTTCCTCTGACCCTTCACACCCCATTTTTGATATTTGGACATTTATGTTGGGGTGTGGGGTCAGAGCCCATTGCCTATTGAAAAGTTGGAATTCGCCGCTACCGCGTGGTAGCGGCATAGGGTAGCTGCTTTCTACCGGGCCTAGCGAATTTAAACGACCTTACATCGAGCCATACCTGCACGAAATCGATATGAAGATGATTTATCTTCTCAGAAATTGCGAGTATGACATTGGTTTTGTCTTTAATCTGCTGACAGAGCAGACGAAACTGCAACGTTGATGAAATTTGACCTGGTACACGTCATTAGCATTTCTAGTCATGTGACTACCCTCATCTCGCAACCAACATGTCCAGGACATCAGAGGTCAAATAGTCATGTGATATCAACAATAAACCCCTTTCCAATGTTGTTGTTCAAAAAATTCGAAAACATTAAATGAAAGTCACGTAATGTTTGTAAAATAACGAAAGGACACACAATTCTCAACATATTTATTCCGAGAACAACTACCAGAAACCTGTCGCTGCCACAGTAACCTGGAGAAAGCCCTATTCATCAAGTACAGAGCACATGCCAATGATGTTTTTGTTTGTATCACGTGACTACCACGTTGACAATGTGCTCTGTGCTTGATGAATCTGGCTTTCTTCAGGTTACTGTGACAGCGACAGGTCAGAGGAAACTCGGACTAGAGGCAAAAGGGCTAAAGCCAAAAGCAGCAGGTCAGTGAAGGTATCAGGTACAAAGGATAAAGTTACTTGTGTGTCTAGTAACAAAGAAGGAAATAGAGACAGAGCAAGTACATGCAGCAAAACTTTGAGCTGTGATCAATCTACAAGTCATGCTATTACGATCTCCATGTCTATCTCAGCAGGAAAGACTGAGAAAACAAAACCCAAGAAAAGTTCCTTAGAGAAAGCTAAATCCCAGAAATTCGTTGAAAAGGCTCAGACTGGATTTCAGACACCATTAGTTAGAAATGACAGGAGGGACCCTAAGAAAATCAGTTATAGAGAGGAAAAGGCTAGGAGTGTGTGCATGACTTTGCGGTCCCGGAGGGTGAAGTTTTATTGCTTATTCCTAGACCACATAATTCCATTATTTAACAAGCATAACCTAATCCTGCAGCAGGAAGAGCCTATGATCCACAAACTTAGAGAAAACATGCTTGAATTATTCAAACAATTGCTGGTCAGATTTGTAAAGCCTACAGAAATTTCACAGGCCATGGAACTTACTGATATTTATTATCATGACTGTGTTCTCATTTGTTGCAAAAAAACACTCAAAATCCAGATCATCTATGTCAGTTGATACCTTGGAAGCAATACTAGTCATGAAAGTGAAGGGAGGAGAATGCTTCAATATGGAGTTTGACCAGAAGTTTCTCAGAAAGTGCAAAAGTGCCATGTACCAGTAACAACAGTAGCTGTATAGTGTAAGTTTTTAGTTATAATACGGAAATAAACTGTAAAGGTTGTTTAACCTGTACTTGTTTGCAGTACTTGATATTTTTTTTACACCTTACTGAAAATTGGTCCAACTTATTGAAAACTTTTGACTGACTTACTGAAAATGTCTCTTTAGGGTTGGCAGGCCTGCAGTTATCATAAATCAGTTAGAAATTCCTTGGTACTCTGAACCTTGTACAAGTTTGAATGGTGCAACCAGAACAGATTATTCCAAACATTCTTCAGATCATTTTTTAGGGGTCCACAAAATAGGGGTCCTAAAATAGGACCCAGTCCCAATGTAAAATATTTCACAATTATGTAGAATTGCCAATTTCAGACATTTAGTCCTTAAAATTTAATTCCAGATTAAGCAAATTATTTTCCCAAAATGATGGGTCCAGACCCCTTCCAAATACTCCAAGAAAAATTTATTTTTTTCTGTTAACTGTTTGTTAGTAGCTTATATGAAATTTATAAATTTATGACCACAATATTTGTTCACTATATATTTATTGTTATCAATAGGGTGTACAGTTGGTGTGGGAATCTTACAAACTGGATCCTTATGTTCAGCGTCTAGCAGAGACCATCTTCAATTTCCAAGACAAGGTATGAGAGAGACATATACTGCTGTAGTATAAAATATACATACAGTTCTCACAGATCCGAGAGTTGTCAGTCTAACTACTGTATTAGTAGCAGCATGATTAGCATTTTTATGATTCTTATTGAGCAGTGAGTAGAGAACTTATAAAAGTTGTTATTGTTTGGATCATTTAAAATGTAAATGGACCATTAAATGCTCATTTGATTGCATGTTAGCTTGATGTTTGTTATATGTTTGAAGAAAAAAACAGTTTGGACGCTTGTAGTCTTTAAGTGGAAATATTTCTAATTCTAACAACTCTAGTATTTTCCATAGTTTATTTATGACTTGTACAGTAATTAATCAAAAGCACTGTCAGATGGTCTGGGACCTTTTTAAAAAAAGAGTCTGAATTTTTGGTAGAAATTATGAGTAGAGTTGCACATGTAGTTTGCTCCTATTTGGTACTGGCTCCTATCTAACTGTTATTTATGTTACACTGTTGTCAAAAATAAACTTTAATACAAACCAAATCGTGTAGAGAACTTAAATATTGTGCCATGGCTCTTTTTTTGGCAGGTTATTTGATTGATTGACTGATTGATTGATTACATTGCTTATCTTGTTCTTGTGAATACCAGGTGGATGATCTTCTGTCAATGGAGGAGGAAATAGATCTTGAAGTGAGAACATTAGAAAATTGTGCCTACAACACCACCACATTTATGGAAGTCCTGACCAAAATCCAGAAAGCTGTAGACAACCTCAGTCTCCACTCATACGCTAATGTGCCACAGTGGGTGACTAAACTGGATCATGAGGTAGCTTCTGTCTTCATGTGTTTTTGCTCTCTCTCTCTCTCTATCTCTCTCTGACAAAAAGAGTGATTTAAGCAGGTTTGTATTGAATATGTGTAAACACATATCATATGTCTCCAAGATTAATAATGCATTTGAACTGAAGAATATTATTCTTAGACATTTTTAAAAAAAACAATTGTTCATGCATTTTCATAAAATTTGAGTAGTTGTAGTAAAATGAGAAAGAGACGGATCTCTATTAGTACTGATTATACAGTATGATTCTTGCTTTTTGGGGGAAAATTTCTTTTTTTCCTCTTTCCAAACAATGATTGCCTGCCTCCATTTGATTATGGTTATTTGTAACTCGGCCAATAATAAGTCTCAAGAATACTGTGAATTCATTCATTTTTGTTGATATTAAAGTTACTGGTTTTTAAGAAAATTGCATATTTGTTGTTACTTAAACTAGTGGATAAACTGTATTGTCTTCATAAATTGATTGTTTGTTGATCCTTTAATTTGTAAAGTGAAGCAACCATGAAATCCAAATAAATCCAAGAATAATAATGAATTCATAGTATGTTTGATGTTAAAATCAAATAGACCAAGTTTTAATTTCATATCAGGTGGAGAAACGCCTTGCTGGCCGTCTAGAGGCTGCGCTTAAGGCATGGTATGCATGTTTGACAGGGAGGAAAGAGGACACTGTAGATCAGAGCATGGACACAGATGCCCCTCAACAACCTGTCAACAAACCTGGAGGAGACCCTAAAATTAGGGTAAGTCACGTTGTGTCTTGAATTGACACACGGTGCGTTTTCAAGGCAAGCAATCAAGCATGAACCAATAAGTGTTCTTTAGATGATGACCATTTGATTATCATGATACAGATGAAGAACTTTTATTAAAACCAATTTATTTACATAAATATATATTCACAAGAAGAAATTAAATAAATCCAAATAAATATCTATCAAATATTTCTCAAAGTTCTAAATTTATTGGAGAGAATTCATGTTAAAAAAATGTCTCCCAAAAGTTTTGTTCCAAAATTTCAAATTAAATAAAGTAAACATGTAGATGGATGTTTAACTTGTGTGACCTGTTTCTGCTCATAATCGAAATGAATTGGTTCAGATATCACACATACACAAAGTTGACCTGTTCCTGCTCAGAATCTAAATGCATTGGTTCAGATATCACACATACACAAAGTTGACCTGTTCCTGCTCAGAATCAAAATGAATTGTTCAGATATCACACATACACAATGTTGACCTGTTCCTGCTCAGAATCGAAATTGGTTCAGATATCACACATACACAAAGTTCTGTGCAAAAAGAAATCAAGTTTAAATAAAGAATCAGTTTCCTCCATTGATTTCCAGAATAGCTTGATAATGGCTGAATGTCTTAACGCGAGTGTGTTTCAAAGTTCGAGTGTCAAAGTTCAAGAAATCCCTTGGTATCACAACTGAATCTTGATGTCGATGTACAGTGCCTGTCTGTAGTCTACTTAAGTTATTTTACATGAATCTGTGTTTGTGATCCCAGAATATTGTAAAGTCTGCAGACCGTCCTAATAGAGTGACTTGTACTGTGATCCCAGAATATTGTAAAGTCTGCAGACCGTCCTGATAGAGTGACTTGTACTGTGATCCCAGAATATTGTAAAGTCTGCAGACCGTCCTAATAGAGTGACTTGTACTGTGATCCCAGAATATTGTAAAGTCTGCAGACCGTCCTAATAGAGTGACTTGTACTGTGATCCCAGAATATTGTAAAGTCTGCAGACCGTCCTAATAGAGTGACTTGTACAAGTCTGCGGACCGTCCTAATAGAGTGACTTGTACAAGTCTGCAGACCGTCCTAATAGAGTGACTTGTAAATCTAAGAGTAAAAAAAGATACTCAGTGGCCTGAAACTACAGTTACTAGGGATGCTGATTCCACCACCACAGCAGGGTAACAACAAAAGTTCACCAAATGACACTGCAACAAATCAATTCTCATTATGTCATCATATCACTGCAGAGATTCACAGTGTTCAAAAATCTAATGGAACAAAAATCTTGACACACATGTTTAAAATACGATTTACAATCAGGGTAATATCTACATCCATTACTTGGCATGTGATGCAAAATTTCCACACTATTCAAATATACCTTTGTGAATTATGCACCACTTTGAGTAAAAATAATGAAAACTTTATGAAGAAATTAACAACAAACACTATTGCTTCTGAAATAAATTAGAACAAAACATAAAGTACAAATATAAATTAAACTAACTTGACTAAGCTTTGAGCCTACAACCTTTTGTAAGACAATTGTGTAACCTATTGAGGTGTGCATGAGGTTATGAATGTAGAGAGTTTAAATACAATTGAAAGGTTGAACAATTTTGAGGAATACATTTTTTAAATTTTAATATTACAAAAACTTAATCTAAATGGAAGTTTGTTTTAGAATTCAGGCATTTCATGTCTATACATAGGAAAATAAAGTAAAAATGACTGACTGTCAAAATGAACACAGAAGTAAATGAAATACAAACTAGATGTAAAACTTGGAATTGTAGAACAGAATTCTGCATATGCTTACAAAATAAAATACTATTTATCATGGAGAAAAGCTGTTACATTTCCACTCCAGAATATATTTAACCTTTCAATATGAATCAGTCTCTCCTTTCTCATCTACATAATGTGACTGATGATATGGCGGAAATTTTCATTGCATATAAAGACTTGTAGACATCAGATGGCATGTGCCTCATACAGAAAAACAAATGATGCCTACTCAGCTTAACACAGTGTTGTATGTATCATTTTTGCATATAGAGTGCATTTTAGCATATAGAGTGCATTTTTGCATAATTAACACGTGTTTGTGACCTAATGAATTGTTTATTTTTTAGAATCATTCGATAATGTTCTCAAGAGGGCTTGACTTTAAGTTCCCAAGCTAACAGTTGCTTTTATAAGTATCTTGATCAAGTGCTACACCTAAAGATCAAGCCGAGGTTATTGATTGACTGCAGTGTAAAGAGTTGACTTCTTGACTTCATGAGTTTATTGTTTGACTGCAGTGACAAGAGTTTATGTCATGGGTTAATGAGGTTATTGACTGACGGTAGTGTAAAGAGTTGACTTCATGGCTTTTTTAAAAACTAGCTTGCAGATGCTACTTTAACCAAGTATTCAACAAGATCTTGGGTGGTGTTTCTCAATAATTGCATATCAAGGAAGGCTATTATTAGCATTGTGATATTCCTCAGAGCTTGTCCAAAATGGTGGATTTACTTTTTTGTTTGACACAGGTACTTTTATTAGCTCTACGGGTCATAGACCAGAAGAGCTTATGGGATGGTCTTTCATTCGTCCGTCCATTGGCACAAGTTTGTTACTGCTACTCCTAAACTACTTGGAGGATTGGCATGAAACTTTACACACACATTCATCCCATGGACTAGTTGGTCCTAAATGAAAATCCAATATGGCCACCACATCTTGAAAATCTTATCGCTACTCCTCCTGAACAGAAATATTGACATGGGGTTTTCACAAGAAGATTTCTTATGATGTCTAGTTGGTCCTAAATAAAAATGGTGCCGATCTGATGTCAATATGGCCGCCATGGCAGCCAGCTTGAAAATCTTGTTATCGCTATTCTTCCTGATTGTATGGTCATATCAATATGGAGTTTTCACTAAAAGACATCTTATGATATCTAGTTGGTCCAAATGAAAATGGTTCTAAACTGATGTCCAATATGGCCACCACAGTGGCCATCTTTAAAATCTTGTCATCGCTACTCCTACATGGATGGTCATATCAACATGGGGTTTTCACCAGAAGACTTCTTATGATGTCTAGTTGGTCCTAAATAAAAATGGTGCTAGTCTGACATTCAATATGACCGCCATGGCAGCCATCTTGAAAATCTTGTTATTGCAACTCCCCTGAACAGAAAGTCATATTGATGTGGGGTTTTCACCAAAAGACTTATTATGATGTCCAGTTGGTCATAAATGATAATGGTGCCGATATGACCTCCAATATGGCCACCACACAGCAGCCATCTTTAAAATCTTATTGCTGTTCCTCCTGATTGGATGGTTGTATCAACATGAGGTTTTCACTAAAAGACTTCTTATGATGTCTAGTTGTTTCTAAATGAAAATGGTGCCGATCTGATGTCCGATATGGCTGCAACATTAGCCATCTTGAAAGTCTTGTTATTGTTATCACTATTCCTCCTGAATGGATGATCGTATCAAGATGAGGTTTTCACCAAAAGATTTCTTGTGATGTCTAGTTGGTCATAAATGAAAACGGTACCGATCTGAGGTCCAATAAGGTCACAGTGGTCATCTTGAAAATTTTGTTATCACTACTTCTGAATGGAAAATCATATTGACATGGTGTTTTCACCAGAAGATGTCTTATGATGTCTGGTTAGTCCTAAATGAAATGGTGCTGATCTGATGCCTATTATGGCTGCCACAGTGATCAGCTTGAAAATCTTGTTATTACTACTACTCCTGAATGAATGGTCATATCAGCATGGGGTTTTCACTAAAAGACTTATTATAATGTTTTGTTGATCCTAAATTATAATAGTGCTGATATGATGCCCAGTATGTGGCTATCTTGAAAATCTTGTTTTCACTACTCCTCTTAAATGGAAAGTCATTTTGACATGGGGTTTTCATCAGAAGAGTTCTTAATTGTGTCAAGTTGGTCCTAAATGAAAATGATTAAACCTCAATATGGCCAGCATTGTGGCTATCTTTAAGATATTGTTATCTCTACTCCTCCCAAATGGACAGCTATATCATTATGTTACAAATCAAGGGCATATTTATGCAAAATAATATTCATAATTCAACAGAAAAATCTGTAACACAATTTAACACTGCCCTTTAAAAAAAAATCCCTGATTTATTGGGGTTATATGGTACATTTTGAAAATATTTTAATGGAACACTTGATTTTAGCAGGGTAATTGAAAAAGTTCTAGCTGTGGTATGGACCCTATGAGCAAAATTAAAGCACTGTATTTGAATTCATTTGTCTAATGTAAGACAGTATGGGTTGGAAGAAAAGAGCATGAAGCTTAATACAGTGAAACCCCACTTTAGCACTCTTCATTATAACACAGATTTGGATATAACATGATCATGGCATGGCTTCCAAAATTTTACAATAATTTCACCAATTTATTGAAGTAATACAGAGTTTTAGTGCCAAAGTTAACAAGAGTTTGATTTAATAATATGGCAAGATGTGTTGTATTCTTGTATAAAAAAATATCTTATCACTCCCTCTTTATTTATATCATCAAAGATGTTCAAGTTTTTATTTGTGAATGTTCATTTCAGTTGTGTCAATAGTCAATCACTGCACTTTGATCTTAGTTTTTCTTTTTTTTGAAAGACCTCAGCTCTTTAAAAATGTTGATAATTGTTAATCTAATTATTATTGAACCATCAACAATAAGGCTAATAGGTCATCTTTGTGTTTGTCTTCGATGCATCCTGTGTACAATCATTTGATTAGCCTAGGGTAAACAATGCATCCTGTGTACAATCATTTGATTAGTCCAGGGTAAACAATGCATCCTGTGTACAATCATTTGATTAGTCCAGGGTAAACAATGCATCCTGTGTACAATCATTTGATTAGTCCAGGGTAAACAATGCATCCTGTGTACAATCATTTGATTAGTCCAGGGTAAACAATGCATCCTGTGTATAATCATTTGATTAGTCCAGGGTAAACAATAGCCAACATATCTTTGCTCAGTCAACTGGAATATACTAACAAGTATCAAACAATGCAGGGTAAAAAAAAAAGGTTTTGCACCATAATTTATAAATGTTAATTTACCTACCTTATTGAGTAATTGCTATTCATCAATGTCAATCTCACAACTTTAGGTAATTTTTATTGAGCACTGCATTATAAAACGTAATAAACGAACCTGCCATCATGCCTTGGCTCTGTTGTCAAACATCACAGAGTCAATCAACCAGGGAATTGTATCATCCATTCCTGAAAAAATAAACATTTGTTCATTAACAATTATTTATGATTTAGTGGAAAGAATTGCATACATTTTTCAGATTCGTTTGGAATCTAGCAAAGAAAATTCTAGCAGTTTGAAATGTATACAGGCACCACTGAACGACCTCAACAAGTACATGTGCATATATTCTAAACCATAAATGTTCTTTATTTTTCCATACATTTTTTTTGGATTATTTTTTTATATATTGAATTTAGATGTATCAGGAGCTATGCTGAAATGACTAAAATGTATGTTTTTTGGTGCATATTTTCGATGGAATTATTATGGATTGACTGTTATGGATGCAATGTCATTGGACATTGATTACATGTATTGATACTTTTAACTACAGTATTCATCCTATACATGTATGTACCAACACATGGTACTTTGTTTTAAATCAAATATTAAAAATGCAATCACTGTATTTTCACTATTTTTCATTTAATATGCATTGATTTAAGATGGTAACTGTAATGAGCTTGGCTCCTATGCTTATCCCCCTCCCCTCCGTTTGTAGAGCCTAGACAATGTGCATACATCTTTTTCTTTAGTTAACTGACTTGTCTCACGATTGTGCAATATGTTACATAGCATGATGGCACTCTGCGGACCCTGATCATCATGCTATAGTGGGTTTTCACTGTATTCCATCTTTATTTCCATTATTATTTGAGAAATTTTATCATACCCACTATACCGTGGTTAATCACATATGCTGTCCTCACTATACAGCAGTTCAGTACATAATGCAGTTCTCGCTGTACTATGGTTTGTTACATAACACTGTTCTCACTGTACTATGGTTTGTTACATAACACTGTTCTCACTATACCATGGTTTGGTACATACTCTGTTCTCACTATACCATGGTTCAGTACATAACACCGTTCTCACTATACTGTGGTTTGGTACATAACACTGTTCTCACTGTACCATTGTTCGGTACATAACACTGTTCTCACTGTACCATGGTTTGGTACATAAACACTGTTCTCACTATACCATGGTTTGGTACATAACACTGTTCTCACTGTACCATGGTTCGGTACATAACACTGTTCTCACTGTACCATGGTTTGGTACATAAACACTGTTCTCACTATACCATGGTTTGGTACATAACACTGTTCTCACTGTACCATGGTTTGGTACATAACACTGTTCTCACTGTACCATGGTTTGGTACATAAACACTGTTCTCACTGTACCATGGTTTGGTACATAAACACTGTTCTCACTATACCGTTGTTCGGTACATAACACTGTTCTCACTATAACATGGTTCAGTACATAACACTGTTCTCACTGTAACATGGTTTGGTACATAACAATGTTCTCACTATACCGAGGTTCGGTACATAACATTGTTCTCACTATACTGTGTTCTCACTATACTGTGGTTTGGTACATAACACTGTTCTCACTGTACCATGGTTCAGTATGTAACACTGTTCTCACTGTATCATGGTTTGGTACATAACACTATTTTCACTATACTGTGGTTCGGTACATGACATTGTTCTCACTATACCGTGGATTGGTACATAACACTGTTCTCACTGTTGCATGGTTTGGTACATAACACTGTTTTCACTATACCGTGGTTCGGTATATAACACTGTTTTCACTATACTGTGGTTTGGTATATAACACTATTTTCACTATACTGTGGTTCAGTACATGACACTGTTTTCACTATACTGTGGTTCAGTACATAACACTGTTCTCACTATACCATGGTTTGGTACATAACACTGTTCTCACTATAACCATGGTTCAGTACATAATGTGGTCAGCAGTTATGAACCCCAATAACCATGTTATAACTAAGGAGAGCTGTTTAATGAGACAATTTATTATTTTATCATTTTGTCATATGACAGAAAAAGAAATATATCATTTTGTCATATGACAGAACAAGAAATATATGGTAGAGTAAGGGGAAAGTATAGCTATGAGGAAATTCTAGGCCTATTTCATTTCTTTGCTCAGTCCATTGTCTAGTTAGTTCAAACAACATTACTAAACACACACACACACACACACACACACACACACACACACACACACACACACACACTACATATTCCTGAATTGGAAAATGTGGAGCTATGAATATTAATAGAGAACATTTGTCTCTCACACTTTGACTCTGCTAACCTGCTCTCTGTGGCTGTGTTGAGCTTGGGTGGTGTCAAATGGTAAAAATGGAGCTACCCACCTTGTTCATTTGTAATATGCATCACATTTATGCACAAGTACCATCTGAACCATCCCATGCATAATAGTCCTTATGAATGAATATATCAGATTTGTATTGGCTGGTCATTATAATAAATCTTAAAATGAATTTGCCATATTTACAATTTTTGAAGCCATTTTTATCTTTTCCATTCTTTGCTTTCATTATTTTTCAGTTTTAACTACTTTTTTTATTATTAAAATTATGTTGACATGATTTATGTCATGAACTGTTTCATTATGTCATAGGCTTGATACAACTTGGGGCAGTATATTTGCTTTTTTATAGCACACATCAAAATGCAAACAGAATACACCCAGATCTGCTGGCATATTATATACTGTTTGATCAGGGTATAGGCTGTTCATCCTTTCTATGATTTCAGATGAACATCATAGATCTATATATGTTGTATCATTGTGCAATGGCAGATCTGTGTTTATGCTGTTCACAGTTGAGTGTGCGTTATACTAACCTATTACTTTCTTCTCCCAAGGGAACTATTCAGTGCCTTTGGACCAGGTACTATACTTTGCTAGACAACACTGTAAGAGGACACTTCCCATGGGAGAAAAGAAGAATAGATCTAGTAATCACATGATGTCATGCAACATCGTATAATATTGGTACATAGTAATAGTGCCATCTGGAATAGGTATAATTCCCATAGTCAAGTATAGTATTCTGTAGTCAAGGGGAAATGCATACTGTCCTAAAAACAGATCCCTGTACTCAGCTAGTTGGCAGTTGAGAATTTATCATGTGATGTACTAAATGGGTATATACAGTATCTTTATCTTATTATTCCAGCCTCAAGTGCATGAGCTGAGGATAACAAACCAGGAGCTGTATTTAAGTCCACCGATAGAGGAGGCGCGTGTTCACCTGATGCAGGAGCTGTTTGGATGGGAAGCAATCATTACAAGTCTACCGAGGATTCAGCACTCGCGATACCAGGTATAGTACTTGTGCCAAGATGCTGAGATTTTAGCATTTCCTTATTTTTAGTTCAATTGTTTCCACACAAAAACTTAAACCCTCGACCATGTACCTTCTCCAAAGTTTGTGGATGACTTGTATGTTGGGTAAGAAAGAAGCCTTTTGGAAGAAGAAAAAATGGTTTCTGCACGATAACTCAAGTTCTCCACCATCTACATCTGCCAAGCTTTGTGGATGTCATTCACTTGTAATAAGTAAGAAGCCTATCAATTTTGGGGTAAAATGGTCAAAGGTCAAGGTTCTGACTGAAAGAAGAAGAATAGTTTTTGCATAATAATTTTAGTTTCAAGACCATGTACATTGACAAAAGTATGTGGAGGACTTGCAATTAAGGTATGGAAGAGGCCTCTTGATTTGAGGTCAAAATTCAAGGTCATTGTTGCTCAGCGAAAAATTAGGTTTGCAGAATAACGTTTATTCTAGAGTAACTGGTTGAAAAGTCCACAAACAAGCTTCATAACATCAAACACATCATTGGAGAGTGGCATTCCTCGTATAGAACAAATCGTAGAGATGAGGTGGTATTGAACCGATTGCATTTAGGACACACATACGTGACTGATGCATGCCTCCTGAAGGTTCAACCTCGACCTGGGTGCATACCCTGCCAGTATTCACAGACAGTGGAACACATTCTTGTTCATTGTATCAACTTCCACTCTTTGGGACGGAAGTTTTTTATGTGAATTTGATTGAGGAACTTTATGATGATGCACCACCAGAGAAATCTTAGACTTTTTGAGGGAATATGATTTATATTAAAAAATTTTGACCCTATTCAAGGATTGAATATTTTTTACCTTTTATTTTATATACATTTTATAGAATTGTAATATTTACCTGTTATATTTTATCTCCTTGTACTTTAGGTTTACATTTATTTGAAAGTGTTTATCTTACTAAAGTTTTTGTGCAATTCTTCATTTTAACATTTTTATAACTTTTCTTTTAACATTTTTAGAACTTTACTTTTAGCTGGCACGATATCGCCATTATTGTACTAATGTGCCGTTAAATGCTAATACTTAACATACATTTCTAGAGTAAGTTCCTTGACCAAACTTTGTGGATGGCTTGTGCTGTGGTAATAAAAAAAACCTTTAGATTCTAGGGTGTAATGGTCAGAGGTCACAGTCATGGTAAGTCTAATAAGAAAATAACAGTTTCTGCACATTAAATTTATTTGAAGAATGCATACCTTGACTAAAGGTGAAGGTCATTTAAACCTGTTGGTGGGGCGGGCATATCATTATAATTACTCTCGATATGTTCTGTACATGGTATGAATTTATATTATGGGGTGTACAGATAATTATAAGTAAAATAATTAATGTTTTCTTTGATGCTTCAAATTTGCTAAATTATGATAAGTGCCAAAAATTACAGGCCACAAAATTATAATTTTTATAAATAGATGGTGTATGAAATATTAGCGGGTATACAAAATATCAGTCAAGACTGTAAACAAAATTATAATCTTGTCTATTCTTCCTTGCTGGAATATCTTTAAGTTTTAAATTTTCTTTTGTGATTAGGTTAGCTCTGAAAATGCAGACTCATCCGCCACCTACAAGACTTGTCTGACAAAGCTGCCTGAGGGACTGAAGATGCTGGATCAGTGCTACGATGGCATTGAGAAAATAATCAAGAACTTAGAGGAATATGTCATGGTAAGAACATGTGACCCTGTATGTCCTATGCACTATAACTGTCAGTTAGTGTGAATTCACTTTGTTCGTGGGTTACCAGCTTTTCTGGATTTTGCAGTTGCTACAAACCATGAATTTAAAGACCCAACAAAACTGCCTACCATGGTAGCTCAGTTGGTAGAGTATCAGACTTGTAATCCATGGGTCACTGGTTTGATACCCAGGCTGTCTCATTGTGGCCTTGGGAAAGGCACTTAGCTCCCATTTCCTCCATATGAGACAGTCAATAATGTGTTAAAAGTGCCATTAAAATCCATCCAACAAAACAACCCTATATCTGTAAAGACTATAGGACTCCATTACCCATCAGAGATGTAGCCGCACATTTAAGCACTGAGGAAAAAGTAAATGTTTGCAAGACTAAATTAATTGATACCCACAAAAAATAAATGAATTCACACTTAATTGATAGTACTTGTTTCTGGATTTCGACTACAGTATACATTATGTACACATTTTTGCTTCGATGATAGGGTGTAAATCATAAGGAGCCTTGAGGAATTTTTCAGTTAGTCTGTCATGTCAGTCATGTCAGTCATGCACTAAATGTCAAACATAAATAGAGGCTTGAGGAATGTTTCATCTTAGTCTGTCATGTCAGTCATGCACTAAATGTCAAACATAAATAGAGGCTTGAGGAATGTTTCATCTTAGTCTGTCATGTCAGTCATGCACTAAATGTCAAACATAAATGGAGGCTTGAGGAATGTTTCATCTTAGTCTGTCATGTCAGTCATGCACTAAATGTCAAACATAAATAGAGGCTTGAGGAATGTTTCATCTTAGTCTGTCATGTCAGTCATGCACTAAATGTCAAACATAAATGGAGGCTTGAGGAATGTTTCATCTTAGTCTGTCATGTCAGTCATGCACTAAATGTCAAACATAAATGGAGGCTTGAGGAATGTTTGATGTTAATCTGTCATGTCAGTCATGCACTAAATGTCAAACATAAATAGAGGCTTGAGGAATGTTTCATCTTAGTCTGTCATGTCAGTCATGCACTAAATGTCAAACATAAATAGAGGCTTGAGGAATGTTTCATTTTAGTCTGTCATGTCAGTCATGCACTATATGTCAAACATAAATGGAGGCTTGAGGAATGTTTCATCTTAGTCTGTCATGTCAGTCATGCACTAAATGTCAAACATAAATAGAGGCTTGAGGAATGTTTCATCTTAGTCTGTCATGTCAGTCATGCACTAAATGTCAAACATAAATGGAGGCTTGAGGAATGTTTCATCTTAGTCTGTCATGTCAGTCATGCACTAAATGTCAAACATAAATGGAGGCTTGAGGAATGTTTGATGTTAATCTGTCATGTCAGTCATGCACTAAATGTCAAACATAAATAGAGGCTTGAGGAATGTTTCATCTTAGTCTGTCATGTCAGTCATGCACTAAATGTCAAACATAAATGGAGGCTTGAGGAATGTTTCATTTTAGTCTGTCATGTCAGTCATGCACTATATGTCAAACATAAATGGAGGCTTGAGGAATGTTTCATCTTAGTCTGTCATGTCAGTCATGCACTAAATGTCAAACATAAATGGAGGCTTGAGGAATGTTTCATCTTAGTCTGTCATGTCAGTCATGCACTAAATGTCAAACATAAATAGAGGCTTGAGGAATGTTTCATCTTAGTCTGTCATGTCAGTCATGCACTAAATGTCAAACATAAATGGAGTCTGTCATGTCAGTCATGCACTAAATGTCAAACATAAATGGAACTCTGAATGTGCCTTTTGTTTGCTCATGAAAAAAAAGCATCAATAGATTGGAGCAATATATCACTGAGAGAACATGAATCATTATGTATAATATTATATTACCCCTTGCACATCACACATAAATGTAGCTTATAGCATACACTCTACATATTACATACTCTACATATTACATACTCTACATATTACACACTCTACATATTACATATGTATTTAAGTTCATATTACACTTTTTTTTGGTAATGATAATATGTTTATTAGTCATGAGGAGTTAGGACGAATACCTATCATGATGCTACTATATGTAGTGTACAACCTACACATTACACATGATTATTTAGTTGCATATAACACCATTCATAACATATTACACATGATTAGTTAGTTGCATATAACACCATTTATAACGTGCATATTACACATGATTATTTAGTTGCATATAAGACCATTCATAACATACACATGATTATTTAGTTGCATATAACACCATTCATAACATTGCACATTGTTATTTAGTTGCATATAACACCATTCATAACATATTACACATGATTATTTAGTTGCATATAACACCATTCATAACATTACACATTGTTAATTAGTTGCATATAACACCATTCATAACATTACACATTGTTAATTAGTTGCATATAACACCATTCATAACATTACACATTGTTATTTAGTTGCATATAACACCATTCATAACATATTACACATGATTATTTAGATGCATATAACACCATTCATAACCTTACACATTGTTATTTAGTTGCATATAACACCATTCATAACATACATATTTTGGATCATGCTAAATACTATACACATTACTGAAACTTTTTTGTACCCTGCTTTTTGAAGAAAATTGGGGGACATTGTATCCATATTCTGTCCATCCATCTGTTACACTGTCCTGTCCACTCTGTAACTTTAAAGCCATTTGAGATTAAGGAATGAATTTTGGTATACTTGTACATCATCACTAGAAAATGTTTCATACCATATTAAGGTCCTATCTTCAAGGTCAAAGTCACAGCTCAATATTTTATGTTTCCCTTCTGCTCCAGAACTTGAAAGCCATTTGAGATTAAGGGGTGAAACTTGGTATACTTGTATGTCATCACTAGGTGTGTTGTGTGCCACATTGGGGGTGCTATCTTCAAGATCAAGGTCACATATCAATATTTTCCATTTTCCATCACACTTTCCATTCTGCACTGTAACTGTAAAACCATTTGAGATTAAGTGTACTTGTATACATCATCACTAAAAGGCATGGTACATACCACATTATGCATTCAATCTTCAAGGTCAAGGTCACAGCTCAATATTTTACATTTTACATCACACTTTGCATTCTGCACTATAACTTTAAAAGAATTTGAGATTAAGGGATAAGACTTAGTGTACTTGTATACATCATCACTAAAAGGCATGGTACATATCACATTGTGCATCCAATCTTCAAGGTCAAGGTCACAGCTCAATATTTTCAGTTTTTCATCACCCTTTCCCATCTGTTCTGTAACTTTAAACCCATTTGAGATTAAGGCATGAAACTTGATTCAATTGTACATCATCACTAGAAGGTGTGAAATGTACCATTTTTTGGTGTGTGTGTGTGTGGCGGAGGCATATCTTGAAGAACATGGCTCAGTAATTTAGGTTTTCCATCACTCTTTTCATTCTGCTCAATAACTTTAAGGTCATATGAGACTAAGGGATGAAACTTGTAGACTTGTACATCATCAGTAGAAGTCCTATCTTTAAGGTCATGGTCACAGCTCTCAGTATTTTAAGTTTTTCATCACACGGCTCCATGACTTTAAAGCCATTTGAGATCAAAGCTTGAAGCTTGGTATACTTAAACATCATCACATGAAGGTATATCACATACCACATTGGGGGTGCTGTCTTCAAGGTCAAGGTTATGGTTTAATATTTTAAGTTTTCCATCTTACCTTCCCTTCCACTCCACAATTTTATAGCCTTTAGAGATAAAGGGATGATGACCTCACCATAATGGGCAAGGGACAAAAATTAACTGAATTTAATAGATTGCAGAGAATAAATCATATATACCCATTATATATATATATATATATATATATATATATATATATATATATATATATATATATATATATATATATACACACATATATATATATATATATATATACACACATGTATATATATATATATATATATATATATATATATATATATATATATATATATATATATATATATATATATATACACACATATATATATATACACACACACACACGTATATATATATATATATATATATATATATATATATATATATATATATATATATATATATATATATACACACACATATATATACACAAATATTTTTGCTTTAATGACATTTGAGTTATTTACCACATGATTACTGTTTTATTAACATTCATAAAAAATATATTTTTGTCGAGCCCATGTTAGTGTGAAGTGAGACATAGCAGTCAGTTTTACACTGCCAATGGCATCAGCATGAACAGTTAAAGTTAAGATTTGGCAACAGTTTTTCATTTTGCATATATTCATCTGCATACATTTCCTAAACCCCATTGTAGAATCAAATAATACTTGGCATGAATCATTATGAAGCTAAGACAATTCAATCTATGACATGCTTGTTCGCCCCTTTTACCTTTGGGTCAGGGTCACACCGATAGAAAATTTATGGTTTTGTTTCAGTGTTTCAGTTTTTCATTTGCTAATATTACCTCAACCCCATGATGGATTGTCATAATACTTGGCATGAATCATTATGTCATATTGACATGGGGCTTTCATCAGAAGATTTCTTATGTTATCTAGTTGGTCCTATGGTGATGATCAATGAAAATCGTGCAGGTGTAAAATTCATTTTAGCTGCCATTGTGGCCATTTTGAATATCTTGCTGTTGCTACTCCTCCTGAATGGATGGTCATGTTGACATGTGGTTTTAATCGAAAGACTTCTTATGATATCTTGTTGGTCCTAATGAAAATGGTACCAATTTTGCATCCATTATGTCCACAAACATGACCAATTTGAAAATCTAGTTGCTGAAAAATATCAGAGATGGTTTCAATGCTCAGCAGTTAAAAGGAATATACGATCTTATCTTGGATTCCTGAAAATTCTTTTTAGCCTGTATAGCGTCGGTCACTTCAAGGGACTCTTATGTTAAAACACATTTTTGCCTGCTTCAGGTGTGGCTGAGATACCAGGCCTTGTGGGACCTGACTCCAGATGCTCTTTATGAAAGGATGGGATTCAATGTCAAGACCTGGATGAACACACTGGAGGAAATCAAGTAAGTCTGGCCTTATATTGAATGATGGGAATTATGTAAGCTTTTAGAATGTTACAAAGTGTTTTAGTTGCCTCAGGTAAAATAATGTAAATAAACACACCTGTCCTAGCCATTGTTAAATGTAACAGGTATACCATATGCATTCAGCTAGGGCAAGGAATTCATCTGGGTCAGCATGTGAAACTCAATGAGCTATTGATTGTCCTTTAATGAGGATTATAGGATGGTCCATTTCGATTAATATTTACTGTATTTCAGTGTCCATTTATATTAAAAGAATTACTCATAAAAAAGACCTTGTTTGCCTTTGAATTGTGTGAAAACCTATTAAATATTCACATTGTATCTTACTCCTTTCAGGGCCTCGAGAAAAACTTTTGACACATCAGAAACACAGAAGGAGCTTGGATCAATCATCGTACAGTTTGGAAAGGTATTAAAAAAATCAGAAACTTTTTCTAAAAAATCACTTCCTTAATATAATTATGAATGCTTATCTGTGAACCTGCTATTTCCTGATCTTAAGATATGCATTTTCCAGTTACTTGCTCCATTTCTGACTGGAATAGGTGAATAATGTTTGTTACTGGGCAAAATTACAGATTGAGGCTTTGGATAGACCATATATCCAATGTCACCACACAGAAGCTAACTTGTTTCAGAGGACAAATTATTGAACTTATTGATCATAGTAAGGATGTTGACAGCTGCATGTTTGATTGTCTTCTTACCATATTTATTGGATGATACTTCGATGCTTGATGACAAGTCTGCACTTTTTTTTTCTTCATAATATTGACAAATACTTTAGGACATCTTTGCCTGATAAAAAGCCACCCCCTACTTTTTGACTGATTTATTAGGCTGTCCCCCTGGTTTTATCATTGGGAGAAATACTCTGTATGGTGATATGACAAGGCCACTCCTTTATTGTGATGTTGTTGGACTTCACATTATGTTCACCTTGAGAATATTCTGTTAACATTACCTTGAGAATATTCTGTTAACATTACCTTGAGAATATTCTGTTAACATTACCTTGAGAATATTGTTAACATTACCTTGAGAATATTCTGTTAGCATTACCTTGAGAATATTCTGTTCGCATTATATTTACCATGAGAATATTCTGTTCACATTATATTTACCTTGAGAATATTCTGTTCACATTATATTTACCTTGAGAATATTCTGTTCATATTATATTTACCTTGAGAATATTCAGTTCACATTATATTTACCTTGAGAATATTCTGTTCACATTATATTTACCTTGAGAATATTCTGTTCACATTATATTTACCTTGAGAATATTAGGTTCACTTATTTACTTTGAGAATATTCTGTTAACATTATCTTTATCTTGAGAATATTCTGTTAACATTACCTTGAGAATATTTTGTTCACATTATATTTACCTTGAGAATATTATGTTCACATTATCTTTACCATGAGAATATTCTGTTCACATTATATTTACCTTGATAATATTCTGTTCACATTATCTTTACCATGAGAATACTCTGTTCATATTATCTTTACCTTGAGAATATTCTGTTCACTTTATATTTACCTTGAGAATATTGTTTACATTATATTTACCTTGAGAATATTCTGTTTATATTATCTTGACCTGGAGAATATTCTGTTCACATTATCTTGACCTTGAGAATATTCTCTTCACATTGTCTTCAATTTGAAAATAGTCTGCTTTTGAGATAATAATTTCAAAAGGTAGATTTATCAGCTCCATAGGCACTCAGTAGTCTTTGTGATTGAGATTACGGTCTGGTATGCTTCCTTGTCATCATGTATATCTTCACAGTATGAACTTAATATGTTTTTCAGTTTGGATAACCATATTAGTAAGGATTTCACCTGTCAGTCAGTTGGACTGTTGCATATGTCTGAAAGGCTGATATTGGTGCTGTAAGATATTTATAACTGGATGATTTTTTACTTGTCTGTGGCTAGCAGATGGTGAGACACAAGATCAAGTTTCTGACAGCAAAAACAAAACCAGCAATGTTGTCACCAAGGTAAAGATTCTTTGTTACCATATATACTTGGTTATAAGTTGAGTCCAACTGCAAACAACATAGACCCTGATCTGCTGTTGCATAATGCATTAGCAGATCAAGATCTATGCTGTTTGTTCTATTGATTGCTCCCAACAAACTGCATAGACCCAGATCTGCTGGAGCATTATATGACAGCAAATCTGGGTCTGTACAGTTTGCTGTGGGCCTTGACTTATAAGCAAGTATATATGGTAGGTTTTTTGAGTCGTATGGTTTCTACATCAGTTGTATTTAACTGAAACTTTAGGACAGTATTACTGTATGCTCAAAGTTTGCACACAGGATATGTTAGGATTCCTGTCTTGTCTGTGTCTGCAAATAATATATTGTCATAGTACATAGTATTCCACATAACTCCTGTTATGTCTAGGTCCAGTCCAAGGTATCCCTGAAGTATGACTCCTGGCATAAGGAAGTTTTAAGCAAGTTTGGTACTCTTCTTGGAAACAAAATGATAGAGTTCCACACCCAAATTTCCAAGGTAAGTAAATCCTGTAATGGCATCCAACCCAAATTTCCAAGATAAGTAAATCCTGTAATGGCATCCAACCTGTTATATTCAATAATACAAACATTGTTTCACTTTTCAAAATCAGTTTTCAGTATATTTTCAGTACTTACACATTAAAATTACTTTACTTTATTCTCTAAAATAAACAACCATCTAAATCATTCTCTAAAAGAAACGACCATCTAAATCATTCTATCGCAAATAGCTTGCACTTATCTGCCATTTTAAAAAATAGACTGATTGAAGCAGACGTTCTCACCCTGCTGAACCAGGTCTCTTGATTCACCTTGTGGTGCTGTAATATATTTATTTGACTGATTTGTTATATGCCAACGATAAGGTGCAGTGTACGTTATAGTCTTGTCTAACTGTTCATCTGTCTCCTACCAAATTAACTTATGCACTCGAGTTCTACTCCATCTGCAGTTACCAGACTTTCTGGTTGGCTTTTACTTGGGGTAAGGAAGAAGCATATTGATTCTGGGGTCAAAAGGTGATGGTCAAGGTTACTGTGAAAGAAGAAAAATGGTTTCCACATAACAACATTAGTTTTACATCACAAACCTGGACCAAACTTTGTGGATGGTTTGCACTTGGGGTTAGGAAGAAGCCTATTGTTTTTAAAGGTCAAAGGTCAAAGTCAATGTGAATGAAAGAGAAAAATAGTTTCTGTACATTAACATAAGTTTACTTCACATACCTGGATCAAGCTTTGTGGATGGCTTGGACTTGGGGTGTGGATGAAGCCTTTAGATTTTGTGGTAAAAAGGTAAAAAGGTCAAGATCACTGTGACTGAAAGAAGAAAACTTTTCTGCACAAAAGCATTAGTTTTGCATCACTGACATGGAGCAAATGTTGTGGATGGCTTGCACTTGCATGGCTCAGGAGAACCACTCATCCTCTCATCTTGACCAGGTAAAAATTGGCTGGGTCGAGTAAACCTTTACTACATACTCATCCCTGTGCCAAGTAGATGCAGATTTGCACCTTGAGGATAAATCTGAGTGCATTTTCTACCCATAATAAGCACCGAAGTTCAACATCGCTTAACATTTGGCATACATCGATTATAAATAACCTTTGCCTACTTACTGTCAGTCTAGAACATGTTGCAAAGGAAATGATTTTGTTTTCTTTTGCACAGTTACCCGATGTAAGCTTGATACTAAAATGGGTAAATATTATGAACATATGTTTCAGTTTCACACCTAGCCCTCGATTTCTTAATGGTGTTCACATTTACAGTGACACTTTTCCGTAATTTAGATGTTATTTTCATGGGGAGAAAGTTTCCCTTTCAATGAGCTATCATATCTTTATGAGTCCGACTTTTGAGAAGTTAAGAGACACAGTGTCGAAATTTTTGTGATTTTTCATCTGGTCAGGCAATGTTACAGCTGCCCCAGGTAACCAGTATTTTCAAGACTGAAGCTTTATTGATACATTGTCATGCCAAAGGGAAGATACCAGCAGATATTTCTGTAAGTATGTAATTACTTTTCACAAGAAAAATGTTGCCAACTTACATTCAAAATGAGTATTTTTAGTGTCTCTGCCATTTCCCACCAACTTTCACACAATGCACGCTGCTGTAATCTATTTATAAAGCAGATAATGTCGAGACAACAGCTGATTGGTCCAAATCAAGTTTGGGTAATGACCTAGAAATGTTCCAATTCTTTTTGGCCAATCAGCTTTCTTTTCATGGTGCCAATGCATAGGTGTCTAGAATGGAGATTTGACCAAAATGGATCATTTAGTACGAAAGTTAGTGGAAATTGAGACATTTGGAATTCTCTTTTCAAATTCAAATTACTGTCATTTTTTCTTGTGAAAAGTAAGTACATATTTATATAAATATCTGCTGGCATATATACTTTGATGTGACAGTGTACTAATAAAGCTGTAAAGTCTTGAAAATACTGGTGATCTGAGGGGCAAGTGTAACAATATCTGACCAGATGAAAAGCATAAAATTTTGACATTTTCTGTCACTTAACTTCTCCCATATCAAACTTGCAAAGATGTGTGATAGCTCCTTGAAAAGGAAAATTATGACACTTAGATTACTAAAAGGTTTCACTGTAAATGCGAATACCACTAATAAATCAAAGCTATGTGTGCGACTGCAATTTCTCGAGTTACAAACATTGTCTCTTATTACATGTTTATCTAAGGAGACATGTATTAGAATATAATATTTTCATGCTTTTGACCCATTTTAGTATCAAGCTTGCATATGGTTTTTTATTTAAAGTGTAAGCAGAGTAGCTGAGATGAGTATAATGACAGGGATGAGTAGTGGAGAAGTGTGCTGTATAATGACAGCGATGAGAAACTCTTGCAACTCACTCGTCACAGGGACAAGTGCTTGTGAAAGTTTTTCCTGAGCCCTAACTTGGGATAAGGAAAAAGCCTGTTGAGTTTTCGGTTCAAAGGTCAAGGTGACTAGGGCTGAAAGAAGACAAATGGTTTCATCACAATAACTTTAGGTCTATATACTTGGACCAAATTTTTTTGAAGACTTGCAATTAAGGTAAGGAAGAAGCCTATTGATTTAGGGGTCAAAAAGTTCATTGTCATGGTCACTGGGAATGAAACAAGAGAAATTATTTCATGGTACTCTTGTTTTATATCCTTAAGTGCATTTCCTTTTACATTTTTATACCAAATATCCTGGTAATATTAATCATTTTAAGATGCAGCGATGATCTAGAAATGACATCACAACTTGCAACATTGGCCATCCAAAATTTCCTGGACAGGTGGATCTCAAAAAAGCATTGACAATCTTATCCATAAAAAGCAAGAAATGTAGTTGCTGCACATAATTTATAATTCATTTAATTCCTAAGTGCATACAGAGGAGCCTCATTAATCCAGACTCCGTTTATCCGGAAACCTCGCTATCCGGACAGAGTTCAACGGGAATGGATTTCCTAAACGTTAATTTGCTCCGTTAATCAAGAAATCCACGTTCCGGATCCGGAATTCAAAATCGGGGACCAAAGTGTAAAATTACAATAAAACTTGCCTCGATAATCCGGAAATAATCTGTCCAAAAATAAGAAAATTCAAAAAATCGTATATGAAAATACAGTCAGTCGGATAACACCGATTCAATTACGCAAATGTGGAGGTGTGTCAATGTATCAATCCCTGATTGGTCAAATTCTAGTGGCATGTTAAAGTTATAAATTGATCATGTGATCATGTGTGTGGAAAAACTTCAAGTACTGTGACCGTATTGTAACCAGCGATTGTATAAACAACGTCTGTTTTAGCTAGTTGCCCACGGGGGTGTTAATAATTAAATATTCACACTGGGATCAAATCGTCCACAATTTTTGACGTAACATATGGTTAATAAATTAAGTGTGTCATTAAGTCTCTTTGTTGTTTACCAATTGTATGTAACAATCACAGTTTGTTGATGGCTGAACAAATAAAGTGGATTGACTTAAGCTGTGGACAGTATAGGGCTTCATTTCAGAATAAAGGGGGACGTCAATTATCGGCTCATTAGCAGCTATAACAGTTGTAAAATACGACTTATAAAAATGACTGCATTTTATTAGTTTACCATAACGCATTTAACTGTGAGATGTCTGTTTGTATTCGTTGTACTTTGAACATTATTATTTTGACACCATCAAGCAAGCGTAGATGAGCAGAGATACCGGCCAGCATAAAAAGAAGATTTGCCAGCACAAAGAAGATCACCCAAAAGCTACCAATCAAGATATCCACCAGCATATTATAGCTGACTCATCCTTAGACACTGGCAAGTCGACGATTGCAGACAACATAAAAAACAAGGACAAATGGCTATCCGTATCTGTCGACTCAGCAGACCTAACCCGCGCTCGCCACGCCAAATATCGACAAGTCGATGATGCTGTATTCATGTTGTTCTCAGACATGTCGGCCCACCACGCTGCCATCAACGATGAAATGCTCATTGCCAAGGCAAAGATACTCGGAGACCAACTCGGCATCACTGACTTTGCCTATTCTCGTGGTTGGCTACAACGCGTCAAGAATCGGTGGGGCATCAAACGAAAATTGTATGAGGGAGAAGAAGATAGTGCTGATGTGAACAAAGTGCAGGCCAGCAGAGAAGAACTACAGCGACTACTGCAAGACTACGACCCACAAGATATATTCAATCTTGATGAAACTGGATTGTTCTTCCGACTGGGGCTAAACTACATTCTAGCAACCCACAACATTAAAGGCACCAAAAACTAAAGTGAAATAAACACAAGTCAATAGATGTATCCATTAATTTATTTCAACCATTATTGCATATACAGTACATTTACAGCTAGCAAATACATGTACAGTACATGTATACGGTATGATGACATCGTAATATAAAAATGTGCATGATTCAATTATCCGGAAAACTCATTAATCCGGAAATATTCACTGGGAACGAAGGTGTCCGGATTAACGAGGCTCCTCTGTATATTTATTTAGCCATGAACTATATGCACATGTAATAAAATAAAGCGAACTTGGTGGATGCTTCCCCCAGCAATGCAGTGTAAACAAGATGGATTCCTTGAGATTCGGGCTTGCTTTTTGTTAATTGTTTCTCTGCAAAGTTACCATGAAAGTGACTAAAGGCTGATTAATACATATTTCCAGATATATGCTTTTTGAGAACCATGAAGAGAACTGGTTACTGGCAAGAACTGGTAGGATGCCAGTACCAGTTTGGTTGTTATAAATCATTGTTGTTGTATTGATTTTATAATTGGCAATCTGTAACAAAAAGTCAACCACCTATGTATACAGTCAGTGTCGAGTTTTCCAACAGTCATTTTCAAATGTTTTACTCCCTGAAACAGCTACATTTTTGTTGCATACCTCAGGTAGCTAGCAAAGAGAGGTTGCACTGTATATAATGAGACCACTATATTATGATTTTTTTTCAGATAATAAATCCACCCACCCTCTCATTTCATACAAAAACTTAAAACGATTATGAACCTATATTTTTCACTTGTAGTCCCGAACAGAACTGGAGCAGCAGTCAATTGACACAGCCAACACGTCTGAAGCAGTTAGTCTTATCACCCAGGTCCAGGCTCTTAAACGCAAGATGAAAAACTGGGAGAAGGAAGTTGAGGTAGATTCAGTGTATACTAATGCATGTACTCTGAATTAAAAAATATAGCTAGTTCCTCTGTCTCTTTGTCCATCTGTCAATTAACATTTGTTTGTCTGACCCATAATTTTGAAAAGGTTGGAGATATTTTCATGAAAAATAGCCAGGCCGCATGCTTCAAGGTCATGGCAAGGGAAAATGCAATTCTGTGACTTGTATCCTTGTCCGGTGTTTAACTTTTTAAGCACTGAAGATATTTTAATGAAACTATTGCCAAATATATAGCATGTATAAATGGTGTCACATGCCGTAGCCATGCCTCATGCCTAAAGGTCAAGGTCCCAGCAAGGGAAAATGTAATTCTGTGACTTCTATCTTTGTTAGAGTATAACTTTGAAATTAATGAAGATATTTTGATGAAGCTTTAGCCAGTTATGTATCGTGTAAACGGTGTGTTGCATAACATAGCCACATCCTCTGCCTCAGTGTAAAGGTAACAGCAAGAAAAACTAACTCTATTTGTATCCTTGTATGGAGTTTAACTTTTTAACCTCTAAAGATATTTAATGAAACTTAAACCAGTAATACTAGACGTTAGAGCTGGGTACCATGAAAAATTTTGTACTGCGGTATTTCTGAACATACTGCAATACGTACCAGGGTATACCGCAATTATGTTAGGTACTGACAATTTAATGTTCAGGGGCAGGGGCCTGACCATTTTTTAAAACAATTTGTATCTGTCAATAGCCGAAAAAAAATATCTTGCTCTGATTTTAAATAAAATAACACCATATTATATCCATTATATTATTTGAAACAAAATTTAATTATCTGGAGATAAAAGAAAATAAAATATTTCAGCTCAGAAGAAAATCACAGCACCACCCTACCCACCCCCGGAAAATTAAATGTTGATACCTTATAGTAAATGAATTTGCTGTGTGTATGCTAATTGTTGTATAAGTTGTTATCTAAAAACTAACTAAATTTGGATGATTAAGCTTATACTGTAGCTGACACCCTATGAAAGACTTTGTGCTGACATTAGAGAGTTTGTTGGTAAAAATAGGAAGTGTTGACACACTGAAGCCTACAATTTACTTGCCACTCTATTAATATAATAGGCAGGGAACCTTTGAGTGGGATGCCAACACCTGGGCAAGATTTTTATCAGAGAGGACCAGCCTACATAAAACACACTTAAGAAACAACAAAATATTTTATGGACTTGAGAAATAACATATAATTTAAACAGAGAACAACTGCTCTTCTGAAAATCTTGGGATGATTCATAGTCTTACAAAGGAATACATGTACTTAACACATTAAAATAGGCTAGTAAATAACTGAAAAATGATATGTTCTAGTTTGTTGTTTTAATCCAAATTTTTCCAAAAGTTGGATTTGGTCTGAATATCTTTCACAGCATCCCATTTGGCCACCAAGTCTCAAACATGTAATTAAAGGATCATAAAATAGATATAACTATATTTGTAATATTCAAAATTAAGTTATGACAAATACAACTGTTTTGTAAAAATAATGATAGTAATTTTTGGAATTATTTAGTCATGAAAAATGAAAACATTTGAATATATCATTAAATTCTTAATAAGATTACTCAGTAATTTCCGTACATTCCTTACTGATGGAAACTACCGAAGTACCAGTACAGTGAAAGAGTAGTGTGGTACGTACGATCGGGAACAAATATCACAGTAAACCGGTATACCGTTAATACCGCACACCTCTGCTAAACAGTGTCACATACCATAGCCATGCCCCCTGCCTTAAGGTCTAGGTCTCAGCAAGGGAAAATATAAATCAGTGACCTTTATCCATGTATGGGTAGAACTTTTATACCTATGAAGATATTTTATTGAAACTTTAGCCTTTTATATATCGTGACTTTTCAGTGTCTTGCATATTCAGTTATAACCCCTACCTCAAGTTCAAGGTCACAACAAGGATAATTTAAGTCAGTTAGCCTGTTTCCTTATCCATGCGGTGACTTTTTAACCCCTACAGATATTTTTATGAAATTTTACCCAGCTCCATACCTTATCATACAGTAATCAAGTCCATTGCTTAGTGCTTAATGTCGTTAGTAGGGAAAAGGCCATGAGACTGGCATATCATGTGCCATTTGCAGCACTCAGTTTTTTGTCTGAAAAAATACTTAGATTATGTAGTTATTTTGACTTACACTGTCAGTTTGTACTGTTAATCACTTTAAATTCATGGGTATCAAATTTCGTGGTCTGGTTGAAAAATGCATATTTGTGGGTACTTAATTTGATTTATATTTTCATTTTTTGTTGTTGTACATATTGAACAACTGTGTGTATACCTCTCTAAAAGATTATGCCATCATTCACTTCCATGCATTTCTGAGCAAACAGGCTTAATCCATGCTGCAGTAATTGGACTGATTATGTAAGTTACTAGTGGCTAACACTTAGCATAAATGCAGAGATCTGAATAAAAAAGATGCCAACATCCTTTTTGCACATATTTAGAATCAAACAAGCCTAATACTATCACTGTAAATAGTCAGTGTGAACAGAAGGCAATAGAGCTCTTTGATGTTATCCAAGCACATCACAGGGAGAGACTGTTGTCTCATTTAAAAGAAATACATCATACCTTTGTGCCAGGCACATGCACTGAACCCCCACATTTATTTGTCAACAAATTCTCCAAGGAGGAACTCAAATCATGCTTGCACATGTGGTATTCGTTCCAAGTGATTGTTGAATTAAATGAATGGGGGGTGGGGTGGAGATGTTTTATCAGATAAGACTTTGATCGACCAGTAAAACATCTACCCTTAAGCCGATTAACGCAAAGTAGATTATTTCCACAAACAACAAAAAGTCACTTTGGACAGATACGATTAAAATGGGCTTTTTGATAAAGCAGGACTGATCTGCTGATTGTTTATTCAGCAGTTATATGTATGAAACGTAATTAGTAATAACTATGTGCTATAGTGTTCCATTTGCTCAATGGAATATTGAATAGTATTTGTGATAATTAAAATAAAAAATGTAATGAAAACTTTTTTATTCATGGAATATTGTCTAACTAAATAATATCGTGCCTTTGTGATCCATATGTTGGATATGTTCATGAATAAACAGCTACTAATTTTATTCAAGGATATGTGTGCTTAAAAAGTGCAAACTGTGAACAACATTTTATTTTCTTGAATTTTAATGTTTTGACATTTCTGAGATGTTTGCAAATTTTATTGGAGTGCATAAAGCATTATTGAGTGTGAATATAATATATGCTAATATATGCTTTGTGAAGTAAAGAAGGACACAAACCACATTAGTTTAGAGTTTTTAAGTTCAAAAATTTTGCATGTTAATGATATTGTAATAAATAAATTTCCATTTATATATATATATATATCAGTACTATAAATAGCATTGGTGTTAAAAACAAACAAATGAGTGATTCTTTACATTGGCATACAATGGGGGGAGAAGCTCGCTTTGAATATCAGTTTTATTCATATTTTGTTGTAACTTTTAATTCTTGGTCTAACTTGCCCACATAAAACAAAACAAAATTGGTACCCACAAATTTAAAGTGAGTAACAGTAACTTGTATTGGAAAATTTATCAGAACTTTAGAAGGGTTTATCTTAAAGTTTTGTGCAATTCTTCATTTTTACATATTTTGAATTTACTTTTGGTTGGTACCATATAGCCACTATTGTGCTGAGATGCCGTTAAATGCTACTACATACATATTCATACCTGATGAGCCCAATTGTTTCGAGTCAAATTGTCCCCATATATTGCAATTGCAGCTAATGGATAGACTTAGTTATTTTTACCTCATGTATACATGACTTGTGTTAGATCTTGCTCAGGTTAGTTGTTTTAGTAATGAATATCACTGCCACTCTGAAACATATTTTTTACATATGTCCAAAATTGATTAAAAAACATTAGTCCAGTTAGCCTATGATACATTTGAAATATTTGCATAAAATTAGAGATAGGTGATCAATACTGCATGTTTTCTGGAAATTGCAATTTTTCGAATGTGTCTTCACCATGAACAGTATTTTGTGTGTGACATATTCATTGAATTTTATATTGAAAATACAGAAATAACGTTCTGAAGCTTTGCATTTTGAAAAGATGGAAGATATTTTCATTTCCAGACAATGTCATCGGAGAATAGCCCATGATACATTGAGATATTTTGCTGTGTCACTTACGTGTTACTACAATTTTATTCATACCTTGCACATGCATATATATATATATATATATATATATATATATATATATATATATATATATATATATATATATATATATATATATATATATATATAATTTAAGCAATATTACAGATTATATTGATAACAACACAACATTGGATATTTCCAAGTCCAGTCGTTTATGCTGAATAGTTCCAAAGTACTTCTGTGCTTGTAAGTCAGTTAAAAATGTAGGTATCAATCTTGATTTCAAACGTGACGTAAATGTTAAGATGAATGCACAAAAAAATTAACTTAATTTTTTACAATACTACTACTACTGCTAATAAGAATGATCAAAATATGATCATTACTTTAAAAGACCAGTTCTTAATACCTTATATTATTGAATATATCTTTTTTGGCTCTTAAAACTGCCATAAACTTTGGCATAAACTTGCACTTTTAGTTCCAAGTACTGTACTTTGTGTTTTCAAACTGTATGTAAAATTTGTCTCTGTGCTATACCTAGCTGTGGACAACTTGACTGGAAAACACTTAGGCTAGTCAACAAGTTTTTTTACTGGCTTTGAAATTGCCATTGTGGGTAGAGCAATGTTGCATCTGCCAATTGGCAAAGTTAATTGACAGGTAATGCCAGTTTGAAGCTTGAGTAATCATGGGACATTCAAGAACATCGCAACGTCATACATTGATAATATTGTCTATGGAATGTTTGAACTTTTATGGCCATGGGTATAGCAAGAAATTAAATTTGCATATATCTTTATTGACAGTTGTACATTGTTGGACAAATGCTTTTCTGTACATTTAAATAAAATATATCTCAATCTGTTTTTCTATGACAGTTGTACAGTGAAGGCCAGCGCATTCTGGAACGACAGAGATTCCAGTTCCCAACAAACTGGCTGTACAGTGACAACATTGAGGGTGAGTGGGGTGCCTTCATGGACATTATGAAGAGGAAGGACTCCTCCATTCAGACACAGGTCGCCAGCCTGCAGATGAAGATTGTATCAGAGGACAAAGTTGTTGAGAGCAAGACAGTTGATTTGCTCCAGGAGTGGGAGAAGGACAAGCCTGTAGCTGTAATTATACTTGCTTTCCATAAAAATAACAATCACTTTTACCACTTTCCATAAAAAATAGACAGTCATTTTTACCTATGATATAGTAAGGAAGGTATTTCCCCTTGCACAAGGAATTTTGCCCAAATGATACATCTTCTTTGTAGAGCTTGTTTTGCTTAAAATCTATTCATCTTCCTAAGACTATTTCACTCACTTTGTCATTAGTTGGGACATTTGTGATGAAGATGCCATCTTTTGGTGGATAGAATCCAAATGGTAGTCACCAATTACTTCATCAAACACAATAACACTAGAGCATGAGACACACAAGGTTGGGGCTTTGGATGAAAACTGGGCTGAGAGTAAAACATACTTGTAATAATCTGTTTGTAAATTCTCATCTAGCAGGATAATTATTCTTTGACCATTTTTTTTAGACTGAAACAGGAATAGGTTGATCCTGGCTGTCTGACAGTGCATGTGTTAATGCACTTGTGCTTAATGCCTTCTGATACTATTACTTCCACATCACTAACAATAGAAATTTTGGATATTCTATGAACACACAATGAAAATCAGACAATTTCATTGGGCATAGAACCTTCATGCATTTAAAGGACTAGCTAAATTTAATACAGTTATATCTTTGTTAAAATATTTGATGCAGCATTATTAAAAAACCCATACATATTTCCACTGTGTAATTCATACAATTCATGTTCTCTGAAATAGGATCTTAAATGTTTTAACAGTATGCACAGCATGCCATTTATGCATGCACTTGCCTCTTTCAGTGGAATTGGTAATATTTAGTACTACAAATAGGTGCAGAAAATTGTATCTGTCTTGAACTCTTTAATAGGGAGAGATGCGTCCTGATATTGCCTTGAAGGGTCTGACAATCTTGGAAGGGAAATTTTCGCGTCTGAAGGAGGAACGCGAGAATGTTGCTAAGGCCAAGGAAGCTCTGGAACTCGCTGAACCAGGTGAGTGCCATTGTCAGACAAGCTAGAACACGGACTTTTATATTGCCAAACAAGCTGAGCCAGCTGTTTGTCTTGCCTGTTTTAGAGGTAGTGAGGCATAGATTTCTGTTCACTGGCAGTAAAAACACCACTGTGGTCATGAACAGTCTTAGAATTTTGTTAATATTTTGTGTTTAAGTTTTTTTAAAGTAAATAACATTTATCATAGCACATTTTCATGGTAAAACACAGTCTTCCACAGAACCCTTATAATTGTTTCAAAAGTTTTCTGATGGTTGCTGAAGATGATCTCCGACAGCTTTGTAGATGTTACAATACAAATAATTGAGGTTAGGAGTGGAAGACTAAAATCAAAACCTTAAAAATTAGGGATTTTCTATATCACACTCCTAATCAAATTCCACCATGATAGATGTTTCCTTTTATTTTCTCAATTACCAGTCTTACAGAATAAGATTAATTGTCATTAGGAGGAGGAGACTTGTTTTTTCCACCCACCATAACCTGTTATGTTATGATGTCTGTCTGTTTGTCCATCTTTCTGTTACCAATTTTTTTTTTCACACAATAACTCAAATTGTCCACCATCTACAGTTACCCAACTTTGTGGATGGCTTGCACTTGGGATAAGGAAGAATACTGTCAATTTCAGGGTCAAACGCTCAAAGGAAAAGGTCACTGATTGAAAGAAAAAAAAAATGGTTTACACACAATAACTTTAGTTCTCTATCGTCTACATATTTTTAGTTTCAATGTACAAAATAAGTTTATTATTGGTAATTTTTTTTTCTCAAAATGTTGAAACTAACATATAGTGGGTGTTTTTCAAGGTCATAAAAGTTGGCAATTTTGGAAAGAAAACAAAATGGGATTTTAATTTTGGTTATATATATTTGAGCAATTGCAGAACTAGAGAGTTGACCATATTTAAGGTGGTAAATATTGACTAGATTTTTTTGTGATCTCTGAGGCTACTAAACCACTCAATTTTCACTACCACAAAAAATTCACACTATACAGTATTTCAGTTACATTCTCTTCTTTGTGGCATGGAAGTGAAACTAACAATTTGTTTCACTAATAATTTTTCACATTTTATAAATTACAACATTTTCACATGTTATTTTTGTATAATTTTTAGAGCTTTCATATGGATCTTGTGATATGAATATCAGTATCTTACACATGTATCGAATAACTTGCTTTTGGGTCCAAAATTGTAAGAAATAATTATAGCATTTTCAAAACTTACTGTTATTTCTTCCTTTCAACAATTAGATTTATGTGAAAGTGATGTTTTGTACTTTGTTAGTGCTTCTCATTTGAAGCAGTGTTACCTTGGACCGTTTAGAAATATAGTTAATAATTTTATGGTAAATGAGGGCAGTATCTTATAAATTATACAAATTTCCACTGTCTTTAGAACAGTATTATGGTAAAATAAATTTGAGACACATTTCAGATATTAATGACAGCATATTACGAGTACTGTATTTCATTCGAATTGTTATTTTCTTGTTTCATGTGTAGTTTTTGAAAGAACTGCATGTGGTTTTTCCACATTTTATTTTGTTTTGTTATTGTTTTTGGTTGTAGGTTCTTCCCATGGTGGAATAGGTATTGAAGATTAGCTTTGCATGTACTTGACGCACTAAATACTGTATATCTTATATACATATATATATATATATGTACATGCACACAGACTTCTAATAATACATAGCGTAGAACTGGTTCATGAAACCTATATTTAGTACATATAGTGATACAGAATATTGTCATAACTTGTGGTGTGGATAGGGTCACTAGTGTTAATTATGGTGTAGGATTGTTGTTCTAAAGAGACAATATTTCAAGCACAAAGGGAAAGATTGCACAAGATTCAGTTTGTTGCTGTAATACAAAACCATAAATGGAGTCAGCAATCAAGCTCATTTATTCAATGCATCAAGATTAATGTAGCTATTCTTTTTATTATATTTGGCTTGGACGGATTTGATTTCAGTCCCTCCATTGCTGTGGTATAGTATCCATTCTCATTGACCAAAAATAGTTTGTATTACTAATAATAGTAACAAACTGTATGGTCTTACTAAAATTAGTAACAAAGTATAACCATTTGCCTTTCAGGTCAATTTTATATGCCTTAACTAAAATTCAGGTGATTAGTAGATATAGTAGCTATCTCCTTTGGATATTGTTCCACTAATGATAATACTTGAAACAATAGTAGAAAATGCTTTTAAAAAGGAAATCACCACAATAATTCCTCAAATAACATTATTTAGAGCAGTCTGTCATGAATAGCAATATCACTGGAGTCATTCTTCCATCTGATATTAGGTAAATTAATATCACTTCAACCCTCCAAACCATCAGGTTTCAGTACTTTGATTCCACCATCTATTTTGTTGACAAGATGCTTCTGTTTACCTCTGTAAAGGATATTGCTGCAGAAGCATGAAATTGTGACCATAAAAAACATGTTTTACAGCAGTTTAAGAATCACTTGCTGACAAGTTTAAGATTAAAGAGTTCAGAAACTTATTGTACTTCAACAAATCTGTTTTATCTCCATCATCCTGCGGGCACAGGGATGTAGAACAGGCCCAATGTGCCTACTCATATGTAGTAAGAGGCAACTAATTGAAACAAAAATTGTGGTAGCAGTGGTTAGCATGCTGAACTAATGACAGAAAGGGCGTGGGTTCAGATCCTACCAATGGATCAGCTCAGGTCAGCTACCATGGTGTGTCCTTGGGCAAGCCACTTTACTCCATTGCCTTGACACTCAATAACCTTCTTGTGTTGCAGTGCTTTAAAACAAACCAAACCACACCAATCATCACCATTACAATTAAAAGTGCATACAAATAATTGCTACAAGTCTAGTTTGACAGAAATTCAACAGCTTGGCCCATGTTATTGATGGCACAGTTTCTATTTTCTTCAAAGCTTCAAAACTAAAGAGATGTCCATTTGTAAAGAGGAAATGGATTAAACTGTGAATTCACTATTATTCCTGTGGTATCCATTTACAAAAACCCAATGAAATTATCCATCTATAAGAACAATAAAAACTCTTCCCTGAGCCATACATTTAAGAAATGAAGAAAATCTCAATTTTTGCAAAACAATAAGAACGTATCCCACCAAAAATTAATGAATTCATAGTAGTTCAAAGTATCCAATAGGGAGGAAGTCAGGAGGCATGAGATAGAGGCTTGAAAATAATGTTGTATTACTCATAATTAGCAGGTCATACAGTGTCTTTCCCAATAATTGCTTTATTTGGCTGTGTTGATTTAAGTGCAGTTGTCACAAAAAGGGAAATATAACACTTTCTAGTAAGAAAGGCAACTTTTAGTATCATCCATAGGTGGAAAATACTTTGATGTTTGACCTAACATTTACAGTGGAGATGCTATATTACTGGTTTATGATTGTTAGTAGCAAGCAGTATGTATGGTTCTGTCCAGCTGATGGTATACAACAGGCTATTGGCTAAAGGAACACGATCTGTATAGGTTTTAAATAATTGTATGGTATACAACAGGCTATTGACTAAAGGAACACGATCTGTATAGGTTTTAAAAAATTGTATGGTATACAACAGGTTCTTGGCTAAACGAACACGATCTGTATAGGTTTTTAATAATTTTATGGTATACAACAGGTTCTTGGCTAAAGGAACACGATCTGTATAGGTTTTAAATAATTTTATGGTCTACAACAGGTTCTTGGCTAAAGGAACACGATCTGTATAGGTTTTAAATAATTTTATGGTATACAACAGGTTCTTGGCTAAAGGAACACGATCTGTATAGGTTTTAAATAATTTTATGTTATACAACAGGTTCTTGGCTAAAGGAACATGATCTGTATAGGTTTTAAATAATTTTATGGTCTACAACAGGTTCTTGGCTAAAGGAACACGATCTGTATAGGTTTTAAATAATTTTGTTCAGTAATGTGCTTGAGTGTATTGATCAGCCTCTAGTATTCATTCAACAGTTGCGTCTGGATTTTCATCTGGAGTGGGTCTGCAGCATGCTTAAAAGTGAAACTGAATGATTTATTACCATTTAGGAGCTTTGCTAAAGTTGACTGATAAAATAGATGTATGTATGTAAGTGTGTGTGTGTGTGTCTATGTATGTATCTATGTTTAATGCCATGTCGGGACAACACTGGCTATATGGTGCCAGTTAAAAGTTAAGTTCAGAAAATGCAAATACAAATACAATTCTAGGAAGACAAATCCTTCCAAATGTAAACATGAAGTACTACAAAATGAAAGATAAAAGTTAAAGGTGTTAAAATTCTGTAAAAGGTATATAAAAATAAAGGTATATAAAATAAAAGATATATGAAATAAAAGATACAGGTAGAGTATAAGATCCTTAAAATATAGATAATGACAACAACAACAGTTTTGACTATTGCAGAAAGTTATATTTAAATGTTCTTTAAAAAATAACCATACTAAATTTTCATATATGCTTTGGAAAATAAAATCATGCATAATCTAATATTGGCTATCCATTTTGCCAGAATAAGCATCGTGTTCATTGACTTGCAGTTAGATCAGATGTACTTTATATATAAGCTGTCACTGACCAATCACTTTGCCTTACTACAATCAGTATATCAATCTAGCAATACTATTTATTTTTCATATTTATTGATCTTTATTCTCCAGTCTGTCTATTCCTATATTTTAAAGGCTATTCCATTTAAACATACATAGTGACGAGGGAAGGCACTTTTAAAAAAACCAACATATAAGCCAGGGTTCTCAGGTTACTCACAGAGTTCATAATAAAATGATACAAAATTCTAAATTGCATCTGTGGATGACTACTCCACATTGAAAGTGCCTTCCTCAGGTCCCAAGTATGTTTTACTGGAACACCCCTAAGCATGTTTTGTTAATTTGTTTTATATCTGAAAACCACTCGAAATCTATCATTTTTCCAAGATTTCTCCTCTGCTTGTCAGTCCTGGAGTTGATTATAGATTATACTTTCGTCTTTGAGATATATATTTCTTGTAATTTCTGAACCCATCTTCCTATAGTCTCTAATAGATTTAAAGCACATGCTTTTGCATGAAGATGTTTCAGTATTTATGTTTATGGCACAAAAAAGTAATACCATGTACACTGTTAGATCTCTACCAAGCTCTTAAGAACTCTCCCTCTATCCTGAACCCATGGAAATTATACTAGTTTGAAGGATTATCAAGATAGACAATATGTAAATTCAGTGATTTTAAGTCCCATTAACACCCCTCCCCCTTTTTTTTCTCATCGTAAGTGATCATTGGTAGGAAATTGTATGATACTGATGGTTTAGGATGATCAGTGAACCATTTTTGCAGCTGACATATATGACTGTACATGATGCTTATTCATATTCTTCCCAAAAGATAAGTTCGAAATGTATTTCTATGTCGTGCCACAAATTTGGAAGGGGCATATAGTTTTACTCTTGTCCTTCCATTCCTGCTTTGTGTGTGGATATGACTTTAGGAATACAACACCACCTTACCAAAATGAGGTCACTGTGGCCTATATTTCACACCTAAGTGACTCTGGTTAAGATTTCTAATTATGTCAGTTTCGCATGCACATTTGACTATAGGGTAGCTCAAAAAGGGATGACATGGCATTTGTGTTGTATGTACATATTTCTATTTAACTCACCTGGCCAAAGGCTGTGAGCTTAGGGCCATGGCCATGCATCCATTGTGCATCCGTCTTCCATCTACAATTGCTATTTTCTACTTTTCAAGAACCTCTGGGCCAATTTGGATCAAACTTTGCAATAATGTTCCTTAGGGCAAGCTCCACCAAAATTGCGCTCAGGGTTAACTCACATAGCAATGGTGTGGCTTCCATGGTAACCATATGGAAAACCTATTATCAACTTCTCCATAATGGTTGAGCCAAGTTTGAGCAAACTTGATAAGAATGTTTTTTAGGACATGCTCTGTTACAATTATATTTGAGGTGGCTCCCCTGATAATGATCTGGCTTCCATAACAACGATATGGAAATCCATTTTCAAATTCTTTTCCAGAATGGCAGAGCCAGTTTTGATGCAACATAGTAGGAATGTATTTGAGTGTATGTTGTAGCAAAATTGTGTTCATGGTGGATCTCCTAACAACAATGTTGCTTCCTTAGCAACCATGTGGAAAACCTATTTTCAACTTCTCTTGAGTGACTGAACCAGTTTTTAGCAAACTAGTTATGACTGTTTCTTAGAACACCTTTGATCAAAGTTTTGTTTGGGGTGGCTTCCCTAGAAATAGTATGGCTTCTTTAGCAACCAGTAGAAAGCTTTTTTCACTTCATCAGCAGTTTTAATTAAATGTGACAGGAATGTTCCTTAGGATATGTTGAGCCAGAATTAAATTCAGGGTGGCTCCCCTTGCAACAATGTGGCTTCCATAGCAGCCCAGTGGAAAACCTACCAATGATACTCATCTCCCATCAAGTATGACTACTAATATATAAAACAGACCTTCATAGAATAACTTGTCCACAACAGGCAGACCATATCAGACCAAATTTGATATCTAGAGTCCTAGCATGAACACCTTTCACATTCATATGAAAGCTACCAATACATTATCTAGTTCAGCATAAGTTACTCAAGAATAGAAATACAGTTAAACAACATGTCAGATAACATGAATTTCAACCAAATAACTGGTGATTATTCTGACATAAGTGTCTTTCAACACAAGTTACCTGCATTATTACTTCTGCATTTGCCTTTTAGACTGATGTATACCAAGTGCTCTATGTTGTGATTGATATAGTCCCATTTGTGACAAAACATTAAGAATTGGCAAGTGAAAATTGTGAACTGTTTGACCTCTGGCAACCTTTAGAATCTTAATGCAACAACTTGAAAATGACAGCTTTTTTCATTGCAAGTATATACCATGTTTTATGTTAACATCATGCAGATGCAGTTCAATTCACAGCATAATCCCATTTTGATTGTGAGACAGAGGGTTCCTACATTAAGTCTCCATCTTTACATGTGACTAATCGGTCTTACAGCCTGTAAGTGGTCAGTCTAATACATGACCTGTGCAGTCAGCATCGGCTGGAAAAAAGCAGACATGGAGACAAATAGTCATACTACCATAAACACCCATATGGTTAAGGCTAATTAATAATATAAACTATCATCAGACTGAATTTTAAGACTCTTAATCATTGAATTTGAGGCCTGGCTGTATGTAGAGATATGGTTTAAAGAACTCCAAATTATGAATTTTAATAGCTGGCCTGAATTTGAAGCATATGACGACTGCTGACATTTCTGTTAGACAGATCTAGGTATACTATTCAAAAAAACATTTATAAAAAAAACGTTTAATTCCTTTTTAATTTGCCTAAACTGAAACCTTCATTTTTTGTCATCTTCTACGATTAAATCCCCACTCTATTGATTTCTACTCTCTAATAATAAGTGCGACAATGCTTATTTAATGAGGTTGTCTTGCATCTGATTGGCTGAGCTTCTTACCACTCTGGAGTCTATATTTCTGATCCAGTTTTGATCAAACTTGGAATATATACTTGTATCATCAAGATCTTGGACAAGTTCGATAATGAGCAAGATACATGCATATTAATGAGGTGATCTTGCATCTGCTTGGTTGCACTTGTGCTTGGTCCTATTCTGGAAGCCATATTTCTGTTCTGATTTATGTCAAACTTGGAATATGTGCTTTTATCATCAATTTGATCATGAGTGATATCCACACATAAATGAGGTGATCTTGCATCAGATTTGGCTGAGCTTGTGATCAGTGTAGAGGCCATATTTTTGATCAGATTTGGTGTGTAAGCTTTTACCATCAAGATTTTGGAGGAGTTTGATTATGAGCATCATCCACACATATCAATGAGGTGATCTTGCATCTGATTGACTGAGCTTGTGAACACTCGTGAGATCAGATTTTGACCAGATATGGTATGTAAGCTTATGTCATCAAGATCTTAGAGGAGTTCTGTTATGAGTGACATACATGCATATTAATGAGGTGATCTTGAATCTGATTGGCCATGTTTCTGAACACTCTAGAGATCAGAGATTGATCAGATTTGGTATATAAGCGCATATTATCAAGATCTTGGATGAGTTCAGTTATGAACGATATCCCTGCATATTAATGATGTGACTTTGCATCTTACTGGCTGAGCTTGTGAACACTCTAGAGGCCATATTTCTGATCAAATTATGATCAGACTTGGCATGTAAGCAAATATCAGGATGTTGGATGAGTTTGATTATGAGTGACATCATACATATTAATGAGGTGCTCTTGCATCTGATTGACTGAGCTTATGAACACTTCGGAGGCCATATTTCTGATCAGATTTTGACCCTCTACAGGCTTGGGGATGTATAATAGGCCTGATGCACTCTCTTGCATGTTGTAAGAGGCAGCTGATGTAGGCAGTAGGCATGATGGCTCAGTAGTTAGCATGCCGGACTCGCAACTGAAAGGGACCAGGTTTGAATTCTGCCATTGAATCAGCCTGAGTCAGATACCATTGTTTATTCTTGGGTAAGGCACTTCAATTGCCTCGGCACACAATAACCTACTTGTGTTGCTATGCCATGAAACACCAAACCAAATCTGGTATATAAGCTTGTATCATCTGATGAGTTCCATTATGATTGAGATCTATGCATATTAATGAAGATCCGGGCTGATCAGATGGTAGGGATTGAACTCATGGCCTTCTGGTCATGAGTCCAGTGCCTTAACCACTGAGCCACCACAGCTCCCTTGGGTGGGTCCCTGAATGGTTTCCAAGTTATGACTCCAAGGGTCGGGCCCCTGGGGGATAAGGACAGACCCAGAGATCCATGATGACTGTGCAGACTAACTCTCCTTATAATGCCAGGTATGTGTAAATAATTAAGGGTGGGGATATGAACAGTTTCTAAGTCCATAGAGGCAGGGAGAGATCCAGGGGAGAATGCTGGTAGTATAAATGATTTGTCCTTTTTATGCTGAGAGAGTGATCCTTTATATATGGTATAGGAAAGGATAAATGATACAAACATTAATAGACAATGTAGCAACTATGTGCTCTTTGCTTTTCTTTCCCCTCTACAGTTGTAATACATGTATGAATTTTGCACTCACAAGCTGGTACATGTCAGCTACCAGGTGAGCATATTCAGGCCCACTTGGGCCTCTTGTTCTCATTGTTAAATGGCAAATAAGTAATTTGTAACTTGTGAATTTGAGATTAGCTCAGTGTGCACAAAAAGGATGATTATTGCTGGGTTAGTGAATGCTGCTATTTGTACTTGCTAAAATTAAAAAAAAATTCCTATATCTGCAGTTGCTACAATATGATTGCCAAATTTAAACCACTCTTTTTTTAACAGAATCACAAAATTTTAAAATTTACATTTGTGAAAATAGCTTACTATATTATAATTGGTAAAGCTGTTCTTCATTATAGCACCCTTCATTATAACGTAATTCCGGATATAATGTGGTCACTCCATTGACCCAGTTAAAATTTATATTTGTTTAAAAATCAGCGTAATCTCAAGTTTTCATCAACTTGAAGATTTATTTAACCACTTTATTCAAGAGGGCATAAACATTCATCTCCAGTTACCAAGCTTCATGGATGACTTGCAGTTGGGATAAAGAAGCCTATTGATTTTGGGGTCAAAAGGTGAAATGTCAAGGTCTTTGACTGAAAGAAGACTAACAATTTTGACACAATAACATTGGTTCTACATCATATACCTGGACCAGATTTTGTGGAGAGCCTGTACTTGGAGTAAGGAAGAATCCAATTGATTTTGGGGTCAAAAGGTCAAAGGTGAAGGTCATTGTGACAGAAAGAAATGTTTTATGCACAATAACAATAGTTTTGCTTTACAGACCGGACCAAACTTTGATGATGGCTTGCACTTGGGGTAAGGAAAAAGCCTATTTATTTCAGGGACTGAAAAGGACAAAGGTCAAAGTCACTGTGACTGAAAGCAAAAAATGGTTTCTGCACAAAAATTTAATTTATCGACCATATACCGTCACCACAGTTTGTTGGTGACTTACACATTTGGTAAGAGAGAAGCCTATTAATTTTAAGGGATGAAAAGGACCAAGGTCAAGGTCACTGACTGAAAGCTGAAAAATGGTTTCTGCGCATAAATGTCAGTTAATGACCATGTACCTTCACCAAAGTTTGTGGGTGACTTACACATTTGGTAATAAAGAAGCCAATTGATTTTGATGTCAAAAGGTTAAAGGTCCAGGTCACTTTGAAAGAACAAAAATGTTTTTTAAATAATAACTTTAGTACCTATACCAAAGTTTGTGGAGGGTTTGCACTTAAGGTATGGAAGAAGCCTATTGATTTTGGGGTTAAAAAAGTCAAAGGTCAGGGTCATTTTGGCTCAAAAAATGTGTCTTGTAGAATAACTTGTGTTTTAAAGTAAGTTACTCGACCAAAACTATTCGTTCTGAGGTCCAGAGGGCAGAAATCATTGTCATGGTAAGTCTAATAAAATGGTTTCTGCACATTAGGTTTAGTTTAAGACCTTGTACCTTGGCCAAAGGTTGAGGTCATTGAGACCCATTGGTCAATAATCCTGAAGTCAACCATACTTGAATAGTACCTACATAGAGGACTATTAATCATGGGGTGAGTGTATAATATTCAAACCTCATGTGACTGTCTTTGACACTCTATGACAGGTTATAGTTTTGAATAATTATTAGAAAACTAAGAAAAAGAACTGAAAATTGATCACTTTTAAATATAAAAATAATGTGAAATTGGTCATTAAGGCAAGGTTTAGCCTAGTAGGGTAACATACTACTGTATCATGAATCCAAATATCCAGACCCTCATATTTTCTTTACACCATATTTTCAAAGTTTATAATGCTTTTCAATAGTACCAAAAATTTCCAGACACAAGTGCATTTTTTAAGCCAACAGGAAAAAAGTAATGTTGTAATGTAAACTAAGGAATGTTTTACTGATAGTCAAAAACAGATGATTGAATAGATAGCTATCAGACCTTGAAACCACTTTTACCCCAGTTGTAGCCCCAAGTGCCTCTGGCCCTCCCAACTTTTTTGTATCTTTCTACTTGACTGATTTTTATTCTCTGAGGAATCACCGTATTCATACTTTTATGTCCATTTTTATCTAAACAATTTCTAATCATAAACTAGTATGTGGAGAGGGACAAAATAATGTTTCTTTCAATATATACTACATTAAGAATGAAACTACATTATTAATCAAAATATACTTCCTTCCAATGTAGAGGAAATTAGATTTTCAGGATTGAAGCCCATCACCTCCGTTTACCATCTCCATTATTTTGTCTTAATGGGCATATATGCGAAATGGGGGATGTCACTCTTACTGAAAAATATAACTCGGTTGGAAACTCACACCTTTGTGCACACTTACAATGGCAGTATGTCTACACAAAGAAAAGAAAAACAAACACGAGAACTCCAATCAGTATTCTTTATTTGTAAAAGAAAACACCAAAACATTATCATGTAAGTGTTCTATATTTGCAAGCAAGGATATTATGCAATGTAGTTTACAGAGTCAATTTCTGACCAGCATTGAATGTGCTGGGTGCATCAGTACATAATAGAGATATTAATGTTCTGGACAAGATATTCTGGATAAATAGTACTTTTGATTTGGACACAACTTATCTGGACAGCAAAAAAAGTAATTATTTTGTAACGTCCGATAAATTGGATGAATGATTGCAAATATTGTCAAGGTTTGTTTTCTGTGTTTACTAAGTGTGGGCATAATTAAGGCCAATTATGCCAAATATTAGTTTAATAGTAATATACTGTGTGCCATGGAAGACAATCCCAATACAGCTTGTAAGGTCAGCTCAATTCAGGATCTCATCTGTACGTAGACAACTGCATACATGAGTGGAAATTCCTTTATTGAAATCCCAGTTAGTGCAGTCCCAGAGTTCTTGCTTGTGTACTCAGTAGTGTGATCTTTAGTTGTAATAAAAAGAAGTGACAGTAGTAGGAATGCTTTCTGAGTGAATACTGACCATACAGGACTTTGCAGAACTAGGTCAGAACTAGATTAAGAATGAACACACACTGAGGTATTTATGGAAACGAGGTGACAACTTTCTTTTTAATGATCCATCATAAAATATGGACCGATCAAATGCAGATATATAGATTCAAAGAAAACAATATGTTAATTTTGTGAAGGATATCTTTATTTTTATTAATCTAACTGTTTGATAACCTTTAAAACTTAATTATTATAAAGTGAAAAGTACATATATTTTATGTACATAAATCATGTTGATGTTCTTTTAGATTGGTGTTTGATCATTGATTTGTACATGTAAATAAGTGAATATACATGTACCAATTAATATGTAATGATTGCAACTTTAGTTTCTGCTGGAGCAGCTAATACTTTTGCTAATATAATTGACATAATATGAAGTTATAAAATACATGTAAAGTAATCTCTACAAAATATATTCATTTGTGTGCATGTGTCTGTGTGCATGGCAGCTATATCTCTAAATATAACTCAGTTATAATTTGGTAATGAGGGTCAGTGAGTAATCAGATTTGTATTCAGGATTTTACCTCAAAAGAAGAATTTTTTTCACATGCAGCACTTGTGAATAGATGGAAATCAAACAAACTTTAGCGTAAGTTTTTGTTTATTCCAAAATCCCATTTCTATTAAAAAATGTTTGAAAAAAATCTTTTTGCTTAAAAATGTGCTGAACTATTCATTCTTGGCCTTACTGGGTTTTTTTTTTAGCTCACCTTGTGTGGCATCCATTGTGCATCTATCAGCAATGTTTTCTCAAAACTACTGGACACAATTCAACCAAATCAGATGGAGAGCATCCTGGCATGAAGGGCTTTCAGATTTGTACAAATGATGCAGGACTGTCATAAATATGGCTACCCATTAATTTAAATAGCACAACCTTTGAACGACTTCTTAAACAAATTCTGCTTAGAAGAATTTGATCAAATTTGACCAAAAGCAGCCTGGCATGAAGACCTTGAAACTTTGTACAAATGATGACAACCTGCCATAAAATATGGCTGCTGTTACTTAAAATAGAAAAACTATGTTAACAATTGTGAAGAAAACCTTGACCAGTTTTAACCAGACATAGAGCCTCCTGGCATAAAGGCCTTTCAAATTTGTAGAAATGTTCACCATAAGATATGGCTACAGTTACTAAAAATAGAAGAAAAAAAAACTTTTAAGTGACTTCTTGTCAAAAACCATGGAACAAAATTTGATGAAATTTGACAAAGCATCCTGGCATGAACACCTCTTCAGGTTTGTACAAATGATGCCAATGTGCCATCAATTGTTCCTTCCGTTACTTAAAATAGAAAAACCTTTAAATGACTTTTCCCAAACTGCTGAATAGGCTCGAAGAAATGTATACAAATGATGCCGATCAGCCGTCAAATATAGTCGTTACTAAAAATAGAAAAAGTTTAAATGTCTTCATCTAAAAAACTACTTGACAGAATTTGACCAAATTTAACAGAAAGCTTACTGGTATATACGGTTTTCAAGTTGTTACAAATGATACTGATCTGACATAAAATTTGGCAGTCATTACCAAAAATATGAAAAAAATATGAACAAATTCTTCTCAGAAAACTTCTCAACAGAATTTGGCCAAATGTGATAGAAAGTATCCTGGCATAGAGAGCTTTCATTTTTATACAAATGATGCCAATCTGCCATTAAATATGGCCACTGTTGCTAACATGGACAAACATTTAAATGACTTCTGATGAAAAACAACTCAGGAGAATTTGACCAAATTTGACAGAAAGCATTCTGGCATAAAAGGTTTTTCAAATTTATACAAATGATGTCAATCCAAGATTAAATATGGCCACCATTATTGAAAATATTTAAAAAAAACTTTAAATGACTTCTCAGAAACAGCTCAGCAGAAATGACCAAATTTCACAGAAAGCATTCTGGTTTTAAGGGCTTTTAAATTTTTGTTTTTACAAATGATGCAAATTTGACATCAGATATGGCCGCTGTTACTGCAAATGGAAAGTCCTTTAAACGGACAAACGACTTCTCAAAACCACTTGACGGAATTTGATACAATTTTACAGAAAACATTGTCATGAAGGGCTTTAAAATATATACTTGTGATGCCAATTTGTCACCAAGTATGGCTGCTGTAGCTAAAAATAGAAAAACCTTAAATAACATCTTTTAAAAGCAGAACAGAATTTGACCAGATTTGATAGAAATTTGTTCAAGCTTGAATGCCTTTCAGATTTATAAAATGTATGCTGTTCTGCCATCAAATATGGCTGCCATCACTAAAAGTAGAAAAAACATTTACACAATTTGATCAAAGCAAAATGTTGAACAGTTTTTGACCAGCTTTGACGCAAAGTGTCCTGGCATATCGGACCAGTGATACTGATGAGCTATCAAACATGAAGGTACAAAAACTGGAGAAACCTTGAAACAGTTGTTTTCATAACATATACAATAAGACAGCATTGATAGAAATTTCAGTAGAAAACATACTACTGACCTAGTTTCATGGCCAACTACTCTTGCATTTTGGCTATTAGGCAGAGATGTCAGCCAGGTGAACCATGACCTTCAGTCGATTGCATTTTTTTTCTTTATCAGCCACAAATCAGTGATATTTTATGAATGGTTCGTTTTGGAATCTTTATGTACCATCTAATCTACACAAATGAAACTTAATTATTGCTGATGATTGGTAATATTACTATGTAGCATATGATAGGGGAGGGTAATAATGCTATTTTAATCTTCATGTGACTTGAATGCATGCACATAACAAGAACACTGGTATGCTTTTATGTTCAAAAAAATTCTCTTAACAAATTTAAAATATAATTATGAGTTTTACAGATACAGTGGTAATACATTTTGTGAGGAATGGCTTCCATTAAAAGAAAAACTTCAAATGTTTTGCACAGATATTTGATTGGCAAGTTGTGTACAGTATATTTGTGTCTAAAAAAAGGTGTAATGTATTGAACAGTATGAATTTGTTAATATTGATTAATATGAATTTTTGTTGTTTTGCAAAAAATGACATTTTGATTAGTAATTGAAATTCATGGATTGGGGAAGGGGTCCTATTGTTTTCATAAAGAGATTATTGTTAATTGGGTCTTTAAATTCATGGTTTCAGCAACAACAAATTTGGTATCCGATTGAAAATAGAGAATTCACACATTATGTAGTAAATAAGGCAGTTGGTAATGGGAATAAGGTATAAATGGAATTTTTATATTCACTTGAGTTTATCGTGTTTTCTGCAATAACATAGTGAGACATAGTGATCACTTTTATGACAAAGGAGGTGGCACTGACAGTATGAGGATTTTGTGTTTAGCTTCTGTGTTGGAGTGGGGGGGGGGGAGGCCTGTAGATTGAGGAGAGAAAATATTATGGCAAAATGACTGTTCTGACAATGAAGATTGCATCAACCATGTACATTATTTTTAGCTTACCTCACCATAAAACCTAGAGAGCTTATGGTATGGCCCTGCCTCCATTGTGCACATTGTGCCATCTGTCTGTCTATCAACAATTGCTCGTTACCACTTGGGAGTCCATATTTTGATAAAACTTGGAATATGGCCTTATATGTGTATCATCAGATTCTCGGATGATGCCCTTAATGCACAAGAGCCATGCATATTAATGAGGTGGTCTTGCATTTGATTGGCTGAGCTTGTTACCACTCAGGAGACCATATTTCTTATGATTTTGATCAAATTTTGAATATATAATTATATCATCAAGGTCTCTGATGTGTTATATTATATCATCAAGGTCTCTGATGTGTTCAGTAATGAGCGAGATCTGTGCATATTAGAGCAAGACCCATGCATATTAATGAGGTGATTTTGCATCTGATTGGCCAAGCTTGTTACCACTACAGAGTCTTTATTTCTGATTAAAATTTATCAAACTTGGAATATATACTAATAACATCAAGATCTCTAACAAGTTCGATAAAAAGTGAGATACACATATTCATGAGGTGATTTTGGTTTTCTGGAAGCCATTTTTTAAAATCAGATTTTGATCAAACTTGGAATATATGGCTATATCATCAAGATCTTTGACCTATTTGATAATGAGTGATATCCATGCATAATAATGAGGTGATCATGCATATGATTGGCTGAGCTTGTTACTATCCTCGAGGCCATATTTCTGATCAGGGTTTGACCAAACTTGGAACATGGGTTTATATGATCAGTATCTCACATGAGTTTTATAACACAAATGAGATACACACATTTTATTGAGGTGATCTTGCATCAGATTGGTTGAACTTATTACCACTCTAGAGACTTTATTTTCCATCTGATTTTATGTAAACTTGGTACATAGACTTAAATCATCGGTACATAGACTTAAATCATCAGTACATGGACTTAAATCATCAGTACATAGACTTAAATCATCGGTACATAGACTTAAATCATCGGTACATAGACTTAAATCATCGGTACATAGACTTAAATCATCAAGGTCTTGGAGGAGTACAATTATGATCAACTCATTGATAACATTATCTTGCATCAGATCTGCGAAGTTTGTCAACATTTTAAAGACCATTTCTGGTCAGATTTTTATCAAGCTTAGTAAATAAGCTTTTATCATCAAGATATCCATAGAGTTTTTATTATGAGCAAGATCTGTGCATATTAATGAAATTCAGTGATTTAGAAATAGTTCTCAATTCACATGCAGTGTAAATCTGTTTCCTATTTTTTTACACAGAGCTCAGCAAAAAATGCTAATCAGATATTTTAAAAAAAAAGAATTTGAATACAATTGAATACATTTCAATAGAACAATTTTTAAGATTAGCACCTTAAGGATTAAAATGAATACTTTGTAATTTATGACAGAAGAAAAAGTATAAAATAGAAATATAAGGAGTAATACTCTTAAGTAGATCAAATAATTGGCTGTAAGATTTGTTTTGTAAAACCAATGAATGTGTACAATCTTGAGACACTATGCTAACGATGTGTTGTTAGTGGATGAAGCAATAGTAACTGAGGAAACATTTGATTCGGTGCATTGTGTTTGAGGGGGCTCCAGGTGGATGAGTGGTCTTAGGCGCTCGCCTTTACAGATCACTGACATCTCACATCTGTCCACGTGGGTTCAAGTCTCGGCTCTGCCAACGTGGGTATGTGAGAAAGCTTGCCAGTAGTTTCCCATAGGTCAGTGGTTCTTCCCAGGGTTTTTCGGTTCTTCCTCCACCAAATATACTGGTCATGTATAACATAATGTGCTGAAAAATGGTGTTAAATCCACAAAACCAAACAAAGCATTGTGTTTGAGACAATGTATGATTGCAGACTAGCATAAACTATGTGCACTGTTGTAATTAAGGATCAGAATTTCTTCACACAATTATAGATATTTGCAATTTAGTTTTTTCTAATATTCATTTTATTTGTAAAAACCATGTCCAAGTTTTTAAATTTATTTGCAGAGAATTATTTTTGTAAACTTTTCCACATTTTAAATTCTTAAATATTTGGAAGCACGTTTGATTTTATATGTTTGATGTAACAGTTTTTGACTGTTTCTAATATTGATATGTTAAAGTACCTGAAACATTTGTCATGTATATGTTATGACCAGTGATTACTCCAGGATTTTCACAGGAATTTCCCTCTATCCTTTTTGTAAGTGGGGATTTTGAGTTTTTAGAGTGGGGCAGTTTTATAGACTTGTTATTAGTATGTTTCAGCAAAAGTGTGATATATAACTTTAAAGGAATAAAGATAAAACTTGCAGTTGTTTATCTTCATTATTGGTACAGTGACAGTGATCACGTGTTATGACAATGGCATTATGTCATATACATTAGAACTGCATGTAACAGCAGAGACATTACCATCAAATACTGAAACTGCATGTGTAGTACCATTGTACAACCTTGCCAAATGCAGTTGGTAACATGCTTTTAGTAACTGTGTAATCAATGAAAGGGTCATTGTACAACCTTGCCAAACATAGTTGGTAACATGCTTTTAGTAACTGGGTAATCAATGAAAGGGTCATTGTACAACCTTGCCAAACACAGTTGGTAACATGCTTTTAATAACAGTGTAATCAATGAAGGGTCTTTTTGCTCAAACACAAAAAGTCACTTAGTAAGTGCTTGATTATGGCAGTTGATCTAGAAGTCAAGTGCTTACAAGATCAGATTTAACTCTCTTAATATTGATGAATGTTATGGGTTTCATTGTGCTAACAGCAAAAGAACTGTTTGTGATTTTTGCACGCTTGCTTATTTTTAAGGTGAATTCGTTCAATTTAGGGGGATTCACGCATTCATGCATTTTGGAAAAAATACTATTAAATTTATTGTGCATGATTTTATGGCATTTCATATATTCAGTACCAAATTATTTGAAATTTATATTTTTTGTTTGTAGCTTTTAATAAATAAAAAATATACCCCAAAATGCTTTTCTTTTGTATACTTCCAAAATTAAATTACAAAGAGTGTAGAAACCTGCGGCCTTTAAAAAAAGGTAGAATTTCAATTCATATGAAAGCCATTTGACTCTTTAGACCACATATTAAAGCTTTGTCTGTATACTTAACATTTAAAGCTCTTGGATGACTTCGATTGTGAGCAAGAGACTATGCCAATTAGTTATGCCCATATCTTTGGAGAGCATTTTTATCAGACTAGTAAAATAGGTAAAATAGACATGATATAAAATTTTGGGAGATAGTTGACATAGTGTTCTTACAATACTGTATAAGCCTGCTTAGCAAAATGGTCAACTTTTGAATTATGTAAGTCAGTTGAGACGGGGGGGGGGGGGGGGGGGGGGGGGGGGGGGGGGCCTGTAGATTGCCAATTTTGATTTTGCTATAGAAAATATATTCTGACAAAAAAACTTTACATTTTTTTTTCTTCAGTGCTATGCTTAGTCCTGGAGGGTACATAATGGCATGGTTTGCAGGCAAGATTATAGTCTCTCCTTGTTTTTTTGTGTAGGTCAGCTGAGTCCAAGTGAAGAGCGTGTGCAAGTGGCACTAGAAGAGTTACAAGACCTGAAGGGAGTCTGGTCTGAACTCAACAGAATCTGGGACCAGATTGATGAACTCAAGGATAAACCATGGCTCTCTGTACAGCCTAGAAAGGTGGGAACTACCATGATTATTCTGCATGTTGAATACATTAATACAAGAATTGTATATGGTTTACTAAATTCAGATCATTGATGCAGCATGGTGGAAGATTTATCAATTTAATGAATCGTACATGCTTAATCAAAGCACGTCAGCACATGAAAAAGTATATATTTCCTAGATGGGAGTAGAGTGCCTTGCCCAGAAATGCACCTCAGAATTTGAACCTACAACCTGATGATCATGAGTTTGGTAAGTTAACCCTTTTGCAGCGGGATACGACTCCAGTCGTACTTTACCTTTGCCAGCGGGATATGACTCCGGTCGTATGTTCACTATATTCTGTTACCAACTTTGCAGAAATGTGTTTTAACTGTATAAAACGTTGTCAATTTATGTGTACTCTTTTGAAAAGAAGGCAATAAAGGTAGAAGGTACACATAACATTACAAGATTGCATTTAATAGACCCCAAAACTGGTAAAAGTTCGAATTTCAGAATCGAGTTTTAACATGTGGAGATAAAAAATGTCAGTCATATTCTGAAAAGGGAAGTGAAGACAGTTATGTGTTTGCTGAATTAGTTGAAAAAAAAGACCATTTCGTGTGGAAAATTGACATTCTAGGCAGTGGGGATTGCCATCTTTACTTCTTCAAATTGAACAGAGCTGATGGTAACTGGTTATTTGAAATTTGACTTCAAACACGACTTTTAATGTGTAAAGATCAACATGGCAGAGAGAAACTGAAACACCAAGTTACGGGAGTGGTGTGGATGCCGATTTTAATGAAATTATAGATCATTTTGTGGGGAAAATTTTTGTTTTAGTCATTGCAGATCGTGAGTTAGACTTTGACGAAATAAACAGAGATGATGATAACTGGTTAGTAGAAAATTTGATTTCAAAACTGAAAACTAATTCAAAATGGCGGACAGTACTGAAGCGACCGTGATGTTGATACCAATTTTAATGAAAATATAGACAATTTTGTGGGGGAAATTTATATTTTAGGCAGTGGGGATTGTGGGATCGTGATCTTGGTTGCATCTAATGAACTGAGCTGATGATAAATAGTTAATTGGTATTTTTGACTCGGATATTGACAATGATGAAGACATGGATGCTTTTCAAGCTAACTGGATATTTTGAGAACTTCACTTCTCATAAAGTTCGCACATATACTGATGTTGGGAATGTGCATAATATTATGAAATTTTACTGCATCCCTGGAAATGGACCAAAATACACCCAACATAACTCTGATATTATTACATTAAAATTTATTGTGGAATAAAAACACTGAACCAAAATAAAAAGCTTTGTCGACTTACAAGTAAGGATTATTCTGTTTGTTCTCTAATTCTCATGCGAGTAAATTTAATAAAATTGTAATAACTTTCGATATTCTTGATGGATTTTTATTATTTTGTCACCTTCTTAAATGGCATAAAATTCCCCTCATTTCATACATTTACATATAGGAGGTAAAATGAATATTGCAGATAGGAAAATTGCATTGAAAGTAAGTTATTTAAAAAAAATGTAAAGCATGTTTTTTTGCTTACATAACTTTACTTTCAACTGAAGTTTTACGTCTGAAAATTTTCAGTAAAAATATATATGACCTTAAGGAAAATTTTATGCTTTTTAAAATGGTATACAACATTGAAAAATAATTTTTAAAAATTGTCCTGTAAAACCAGATTGACCAACGTCACTGCATTCTCTCATGCTGCCTGTCTGATTGGGCTTCATTATGAAAAGGGTTAACCACTGAACCACAGCAGCTGCCTGGTTGAAGTTATTGGTTGGTTTTTAATGGCACTTTGAGCACATGATTCCCTATATCATACAGAGGAAGTGGGAACTATGTGCCTTTCTCAAGGACACACAGAGGCAGCCAACCCAGTTTGGCCTGAGCGGGTATCAAACCAATGACCCTTGTTTTATGAGCCTGATGCTTTTCCAACTGAGCTACTGCGGTTCCCTGCATGGTTGAAGAATTTGAACCCAATGGCAAAGCTTGAGGGATCAGTATTCGTCTTGAGGGTTCCAGCAAATTTTCGACCTTAGGAAAGCATTTATGATTGTTTTGCTTACATTATCAATCACCAAATAAATCAGTAAATAATGTACAAGTTATCTGCAAGAAAGGTTTTCTTAAAATAAAAATCTTTTACTCAGCACATGCAATTCTGATTTTTATATGCCCACCATAAGACAGTTTATTTTGTTATGATGTTGATTGTTCATCTCACATCAGTCTGTCTTTTATCAATTTCATTTTTGTACAATAACTCGAGGGATCCATCCTCTACAGTTACCAAACTGTGTGGATTTCATGCGTTTGAGAGCAAGTAAGAACACTATCAATGTTGGGGTCAAAAAGTCATAACTCAAGGTCACTATGACTGAAATAAGAAAAATGGTTTGCATCCCAGAGTCCGCAGCAGACCACAAAAACCTCAAAAACCCTAAAATTTCATTTTGACCTTGGAAACGTAAAAAATAAGTAACAAAAAAACCTGAAGGAAACCTAAAGAATAAAAACCCCTAAAGATTTGAAAAAATGATGAACAACTCTACCCCAACCCCACAAAAATTGCTTTTTTGCTTAGTTAGGCAGCCTAGTGGTCGAGAAAGCGTGCGAATTATGCAAATTAAAGACATCCGGTCATTTTATTCTATCATTCATTTCATAGATCCATAATGGCATATCGTTGTTGGATCATCAACAGCATTAGCATTGCGTTCGCTTCAATCTTTGCGCAGTTTGAAGTCCGTTTGCTTCAATCCTTGTTCGGATTAAGATTCTTTTACCAGAAGTGTTCTAGGGTGCGTCGAAAGAGTATGGGGCCGTTGTGTCATGGTCTCCTCCGACAACATGTCCATCGAAGTGTATCTCCAACGTCAAGGAGGCTCACATGTTCCTTCTCTTTGCATGGAGGTGGAAACTCCTTTGCTGGATAATTGGGATGGGATAACCCTCCGAGTCAGCCACATTCCTCATAAAGTGCCAAATTCTGGGAAGAAGAACATATTAGCAGACAGTCTGTCCAGGTTGGGCAAAACTGTCCTCATGGAATGGTCTCTTCACCGCTCCGTAACAGAGTCCCCTTTCTCAAATTTTTAATAAATGTTATGCTCACCATGGAGATAATCTTGTTATGCTTTGTGTCTTTGAGGCTCCCAAAAAATTTTAAAACCTTGAAAAAAACTTAAAAAAACCTCAAAATTTAAAAGTTAATTTCACTTCTAACCCTGCCATCCAGTAACTCGTGTTTTCCACCATCTACAGTTACCAAATTTTGGGGAAGAACCCTATCGACATTAGGGTCTAAAGGTCAGAGGCCTGCTGCTACTTCTACTACCACATAGACCTGGACCAAAGTTTGTTCATGGTTTGGACTTAGGGAAAGGAATGAGCCTATTGATTTGGTGATCAAACTGGCAAAGGTCAAGGTCACTGTTACTGAAAGAAGAAAACTAGTTTCTGCACAAAAATTTTCAGTTATTGACCATGTATCTGGAAACCTATTAATTATGGGGTCTAAAGGTCAGAGGTTATGATAAGTCTCATAAGAAATGATGGTTTGTGCACATTAAATTTAGTTCAAGACTGCATACCTAGACCAAAGGTTGAGGTCCTTGAGACTCATGCCTACATAGAGGACTATTAAACACGAGTGGGCACATAATGTACCATTCATGGTACTCTTGTTAATAAAGGCTTGGGCACAGAATCTTGTGCATGCATACAACAAGGACAAATGGGCTAATGAAAGAGCTAAAGCCCCTTACAACAAGGACAGATGGGCTAATGAAAGAGCTAAAGCCCTTCACAACAAGGACAAATGGACTAATGAAAGAGCTAAAGCCCCTCACAAGAAAAAGACAAGTCAATACTAACCTCTGATTTTATTTCTTGGCATTAGCGTTATGCTGATTGTTGAACTTTCATGAACTCATTAGCTCAGTAGGCCATAATGTAGCAGATGTTTGTTTTGTCCACTGAATGTTGTGACGGTTTGAAAGAAAAACTATCAAGTCAAAATATAGAACTGATTTAATTTTTTTTGTGGACAGATTAACAACATTATTGATAGATCTTGTCGTCACTACATGAATATTTAAATGAGAACCTTACTTATTATGTCGTTCTGTATTATTCTGATTTTTATTCAAGATTCGTCAATCCCTGGATGGTTTGTTGAATGAACTGAAGGAGTTACCTGCCCGACTGAGAGGATACGCCTCTTATGAGTATGTCAAGAGGACTTTGCAGAACTATGCCAAGGTACAGTATTCACTTCTGTCACACTTATTTTGTTGCCATGAAAATTTTTTCATCTAAACCTTGTAGTATTCATGGTTTCAACTGCACTGGCATCAGCTTATATCTCACTGGATCAATAGAATTTGTTCATTAAAATCAAATTCTTTCATCAATACATCAATACATAGAGTATATTAGCATTGGGACTGAATCAGTAGTTTTAAATACTTTTAATTATGATCAGAATGCGAGTGAGAAGGTTGCTTAGTTACTAAGCTCTAGGAACTCAAATGAACCCATTTCAAAAATGGTTAACTTGCATTAAAATTGCATCCTTTCTGGAAACTCTTCCACTTTCATTTATTAAATGCAAGCATTTCTTGTGGAGCTTTTTTATTTTAGGTAGCTGCAGACACTAGTAAATTTGAATTTAGACTTACTTTATGTACAACTTTTTTTTTTTAATCAGGACTTTTGAGCTTTGAAATTTTATATGTAAATTTCAGTTAGAATACTTTGAATGTTAACCCTCAATATCAACTTAGGTGAACATGCTGGTTGTGGAGCTGAAGTCAGAGGCCTTGAAGGAGCGACACTGGAAGCAGCTGACACGCCGTCTCAATGTCAAGTGGGTACTGTCAGAACTGACCCTTGGCCATGTCTGGGATGTAGACCTGCAGAAAAATGAGGCCATTGTCAAGGATATCATCCTTGTTGCCCAGGGAGAAATGGCTCTGGAGGAATTCTTGAAACAAGTATGATCTTTTTTATTCATTAGATTTGTTCAAATTAACTGCATAATTTATAGCACATATAGATTAGCAAAAAGTGAGACAAAGGCATGGCTTTTCCACTGGATGTGGAAACACAGCAAAAAGTGAGACAAAGGCATGGCTTTTCCACTGGACATGGAAACACAGCAGAAAGTGACACAAAGGCATGGCTTTTCCACTGGACATGGAAACACAGCAAAAAGTGAGACAAAGGCATGGCTTTTCCACTGGAAACACAACAGAAGTGTTAAGATCTTGTGGTAACAATTTTAGTCATATTAATGGAGAATACATCATGTCCTGGTTTGGAGGTTTTATTTCGTGTTATTTAAAATATGAAATTTTATTTTGGTTATCTTAGTTAACAGCACCTCAGTCCTATAAAGACCAGCATTTACATGTATTGTTTAACTTATTTTTAGTATTATAGAAACTTTTATATTGTATTTCTCCCCACTGAAATTCTTTTCTTTAAAACTGACAATTTATGAAGTACAGTTTTATCTTGCATCTTCTGCTGGAAGAGATCAGATTCTTAACTTGAATTCATAAGTTTGATTTTTCCAAAATCTGATAAAATTGAGGTATGTATGTTAAGATCAATCTGCAGTAAAAATATTAGGTAATGTCTGATGGATGGTAACATTCTCTCCTGTCTGCTGTTGGACCATCTGCAATCCCCGACTGGTTTTGTATGGATTTCAACTTCTCACAGGATAGAATCTCATAGTGGCAGTTTTTTTATCAGAGTAATATTTCAGGTACTTGGCTTGACTCCAATGACTAACTTAGTCCTGATGTAAAGCATTCTTTTGTCAGTGACCTCAGAAAACTCCAAATCAGTGAAAACTCTAACCAAATATGGTCCTGCATTGCTTCAAGTTTTCTTAGCTCAACTGCATTTATCTGACCTACCAAAATCACATCAGACATTAATATCTTGCTTCTTACAGTAAATTTGTTGCTAGTAATGTCAGCATACTTTGGGCCAATTTGATTCGGTGTTTTTGTAAATATTTGAATAGGTGGCAAAAAAATTTTAATAGGTGCCAGAGAAAAAAATCTGTATGATTTTGAAGGCAGAAAAGTAAAATTAGAATCTATTTGCTGGTGGTATGAAAAAATTTTTTTGGCACTTCATGTACAAATTTAAATATTTGACAAAAAGAGTGTATATTATCATCAAAATGGACATAATATTGTGTCCCTCTTTTGAGGTCACTCTCAAGAAAGGCCACTGCTTAATAAAAGATAAACCTTGACCCTGCATCAAAATAGTGCATTTTAACAATTTAATCCACTGCATAAGAGACCATCCCTCTTATAAGGCCATCTTTTCATTGAGGAAGAGAGAAGTGGTGGTCTCATAAAAAGGGAACCACTGTATATAATTAGAAGTGATATGTATTGTTTGTCACAGATCTAAGCATACCTGTATTTTACATCAGGTGAGTGAGGTGTGGCGAGGTTACCAACTGGACCTAATCAACTACCAGAATAAGTGCCGCCTGATCCGAGGCTGGGATGACCTCTTCATCAAGGTCAAGGAGCACATCAACAGTGTCTCTGCCATGAAGCTCTCTCCATACTACAAGGTACTGGAAATAAAACTATTTTTGTGTTGTTTTAAAAATATTTATGTCTCTTCCGAGATGGAGGAAGACATTAATTTTGTGCTGTCTGTCTGTCTGCCCTTCACACTTTCTTGTCAGCAACATAGAGAAAACAAGTTTCAGCAAAAAACTCACTTAAGGTAGATGATGAAATTTGGTAGGCAAATTTGTATTAATATGTAGATAGTTTGATTAGATTTTTCAGGCCATTATAACAATTTTTTCCAATTTTTGGCTGCATCGCAAATCAGTACCTTCATATGGATTGATTATGTCTGTCTGTCCATCAGTCTGTCTGGCATCAACACTGGTTAGAGTTTGTGTTTAGGTTGTTTCTCCGAAACTATTGCTTTTAGAGTCATGTAAGTTGGTATTTAGAAGTGTCATTCAGAGTACTACAAAGTTCAGTGAAATTTAGGTCAATGACCTATATTTCACAGTCCATAGATTCTGGTTAACCTTAATGTGTAGCTCATTTTCTCAGGCACTATTACCTATGGAGTCACAAAACTTTGTGAATTGTGTCATGAGGGAAAACTGCAGACTTCACTGAGAACTAAGTCATTGTGACCTATATTTCATTTCATGGTTCATTGATTTGTGAGTACCTTTTTCGATGTGTTATGTCATGCTACACCTATCATTGAAAATAATCAAATATGGCCACCATTGTTAAAATAGAACAAAATTTAAAGGACTTCTCAGAATCTGCTCAGCAGAAATTGACCAAATTTTACAGAAAGCATTCTGGTATTAAGGACTTTAAAGTTTGTACCAATGATGCAGATTTGCCATCAAAGATGGGCATCGTCACTAAAAATGGAAAATCCTTTAAATGACTCCTCAAAAACTATTCAACAGAATTTGACCAAATTGTACAGAAAGCATTCAGGCATGAAAGGGCTTTAAAGTTTGTATAAATGATGTCAATCTGCCATCAAATATGGCTGCTGTTACTAAAAATAGAAAAATGTTATTAACTTTTTCTAAAAAACCACTTTACAGACTTTGATCAAGATTGATAGAAAGTGCCCTTGCTTGAACCCCATTTAGATTCACACAAATGATGCCGTTCTGATATCAAATATGACTGCCATTGCTAAAAGTTGAAAAACATTTACACAATGATGTTTCTAATAACAGCTGTGTCTGGTAAGGACTATTGCTGAATTAGAAAGGGGTGAGGTTATGAAAGCCCATTTCAATACAAGCACCACCAGCAAAGTTTTAATCTTGTATGTCACATATATTTAGAAACAAATTAAATCACTGACACCCACTAATTAATGTGCCTTCCTATTCGCTATAAGCTGGTACTTATGGAATAACCCTAACTTGTCTTTCTTGTTAATTTGTCTCTTTTATGCTTCCTGCTGTAGCAATTTGAAGAGGAAGCTTTGGCATGGGAGGAGAAGCTTAACAGGATCAATGCTTTGTTTGATGTCTGGATCGATGTCCAGCGACGCTGGGTCTACCTGGAAGGAATTTTCACTGGCAGTGCTGACATCAAGCACCTGCTGCCGGTTGAAACATCGCGTTTCCAGGGGTAAGTTTTCATGTTTATGTGCCTGCCATAATGCAGAGTGTATTATGTTGGGATGTCCATTGATGCATCTGTCTGTTTGGTTTTCACACAATAACTTGAGTTGTCCACCATCTACAGGTACCAAACCTTGAGGATGCCTTGCACTTGGGGTGGTGAAAAGCTCACAGGTAAAGGTCACTGTGACTCGGAGAAGAAAAAGGGTTTCAACACAATAACTCCAGTACTCCACCATCTACAGTTACCAAACTTGTTGGACGGTTGCATTAGGGTAATTAAGGACCCAACTGATTTCAGCCTCAAAAGGTCAAAGGGCAAGGTCAGTGACTGAAAGAAGAAAAATGGATTCCACACAATAATTTGAGTTCTCCACCATCTGCAGTTACCAAACTTTGTTGGTGGCTTGCACTTGGGTTTCACAAAGAAAAAACATGGTTTCTGCACAATAACATTGGTTTTACATTACTTACTGCACCAAACTTTGGGGATGGCTTGCACGTTTAGTAAGGAAGAAGCCTATTGATTTTTGGGGTACAAGGTCAAAGGCCAAGGTCACTGTGAAAGAAGAAAAATGGTTTCTACACAATAACATTAGTTTTACATCACAGACCTGGGCCAAACTTTGTGAATGGCTTATATTTTGGGAAGGGAAGAAGCCTATTGAATTTAGGGTCAAAAGATCAAAGATCAAGGTCAGTCTGATTGAAAGAAAGAAATGGTTTCTGCACAAAAATTCATTTTATTTACATAGAGGACTATTAGACACAGGGTCATTTTATTTACATAGAGGACTATTAGACACAGGGTGTATAATGTACTGTTCACGTTACTTATGTTATATACATTGTTGATTTCTTTCCACTTTAATTTTTGTCCATTTAATTCTTGTCCAGAAAACTATTTATTGCATTATAACGATTTTGGCTACATATCATGTAATTAAATTTTGTATATGCTTGCCATAAGGAGGAGAGTATTATGTTATGAGGTTATGTCTGTCTGTTACCAGTTTTGTTTCCGAACAATAGCTCAAGCTGTCCACCATCTAAAGTTAGCAAACTTTTTGGATGGCTTGCACTTGGGGTAAAAAAGAAACTTATCAATTTTGGCGACAAAAGCTTACAGGTCAATGTCACTGTAACTCTAAGAAGAAAAATGATTTCTGCACATTAACTTATTATCCACTGTCTAAAGTTACCAAACTTTGTGGATGCTTTCACTTGGAGTAAGGAAGAACCCAATCGATTTTAGGGTCAAAGGTCAAGGTCAGTGACTGAAAGAATAAAAATGGTTTCCACACAGTATCTTGAGTTATCCACCATCTATATAGTTACCAAACTTTGTTGATGGGTTGCACTTGGGGTAAGGAAGAACCCTATTGATTTCAATGCCAAAAGGTCAAAGGTCAAGGCCACATTAACTAAAAGAAGAAAAATGGTTCCCTTACAGTAACTCAAAGCTCATCACAATCTACAATTACCAATCTTAGTGGATGACTTGCACTTGGGGTAAGGAAGAATCCTTTTGATTTTGAGGTCAAAGGTAAAGGTCACTGACTGAATGGAAAAAAAATGTTTTTTTGCACAGTAACATTAGTGATACATTACAGACTTGAACCAAACTTATTAGAACCTTGCACTGAAAAGTGGGAGCCCTGTAGCAATTGCCATTTCTGTCCATCCAGTGGTCTGTCTGTCCATCTTCACATGTCTTGTAGCCAGCAAGGTTCAGCAAACCTTACAATAATTGGATGCTGTTTGATAGGTGAATAGCTTTACACGTGGATGGCTTGCACTTGGGGTAAGGAAGAAGCCTATTGATTTTGGGGTCAAAAGATGAAAAGTCATGGTCACTGTGACTGAAAGAAGAAAAATAGTATCTGAAAAAAAATTAAGTTATCTACATAGGGGACTAATAAACACAGGGTGGGCAAATACTGTACCATTCACAGCATTTGTTTCAGAGGCCAAAATTTGCTAGTGTTGGGGGTTTTTTCTCAAAATTTTGGGTATGTGCATATCTTGCTAGGTTTTATCTGGTTAATGTTCTTCAGAGACATTCTTACAAATAATAATAGTTCCTGTATCATCTTATCAAATATGAGAAGACTGTGCAGAATTTATTAGGACCCTGCACTGAGAAGTGGGAGCCCGGTAGCAATTGCCATTTCTGTCCATCCAAAGGTCTGTCTCTCCATCTTCTTCACACTTGTTTTAACCGTCAAAGCTCTGCAAACCTTACAATAATTGGATGCTGTTTGATAGGTGAATAGCTTTACATGTAGACATGCCTTTTAAATTCGTTTAATCTTTTCAGTTCCAATTTTTATGGCATTATTGCCTTATTTTCGATCAATTTTAGGTCTCCATTTCAGCATATCCTTGTAATAAGCATAGCTCAGGAACCATTCAACATATTCTGATGCAGTATGGTGTATACATTGTCTCATAGACTTTGATGTGCCTTTTATGGGTGTTGCCTTTTTAACTCTATTTTGGATAGATTTATGGCCTTTGACAATTAACTTCTAATCTTCACATGGAATGTTGGTTGTAACCATCACAGCTCAAGAACTAATCAACATATTCTGATGCAATTTAGTATGAGCATTGTCTCATATACCTAGATGTACCTTATATGGGTTTTGTCTTGTCAGCTCCATTTTGGATAGATTTATGGCCTTTGACAATTAAATTCTAATCTTCACATGGGATGTTGCTTGTAACAGCGTAGCTCAAGAACTAATCAATATATTATGATGCAATTTAGTATGAGCATTGTCTCATATACCTAGATGTACCTTATATGGGTTTTGTCTTGTCAGCTCCATTTTGGATAGATTTATGGCCTTTGACAATTAAATTCTAATCTTCTCATGGGATGTTGCTTGTAACAGCGTAGCTGAAGAGCCATTCAACATGTTTCTGTGCAGTTTGGTATGAACATTGTCTCATAGACTTACATGCACCTTTTATGGATTTAGTTTGGTCTATTTCATTTTGGACAGAGTTATGCATCTTGTCAAGGAAATTCTTTGGTAAGAACATTGTCTCTTAGAGCTAGATTTGCCTTTTATTGGTTTTGTCTCGTCTACACCATTTTGGATAGAGTTATGGCCCTTGTCAGTCAACTTAATATCTTTTATATGGAATGTTGCTTGTAATCAGCAAAGGGCAGTACCATTCAATATATTCTGATGCATTTTGATGTGACCATTGTTTCATAGACCTCGATGTCTTTTTATTGGTTTCGTTTCATCTACTCCATTTTGGACAGAGTTATGGGCCTTGTCAATCGGCTTCATATTGTATATGGGATGTTGCTTGTATTGATGAAATCCTAGAAGGAGCTGGATTTCAATATTCCACATCATCATTTAGAGGAGTCATGGTCCCGCGTGAATGCCAATCTTTTCCTAAGTTTGGTCACAACTTACATTCCTCTGATTAAGGCATTATGGAACCAATTGTAGTGTGTGGGGTCTTTTGCAATGCAATCATAGCTAAATAACTCTAGTTATTTTTGTGACTTTTTTATTTCTCATAGAGTGCACATATCACCAAGTATATGTCAATGAACCCAAAAAATTGCCGCTTCATGTAATTGCTTTGTGAAATAAAAATCACTGAGAGCTATATAAAGATTTTTGTTCTGGCTTGCATTAGTGTATATATATATATATATATATATATATATATATATATATATATATATATATATATATATATATATATATATATATATATATATATATATATATATATATATATATATATATATATATATATATATATATATATATATATATATATATATATATATATATATATAGAGAGAGAGAGAGAGAGAGAGAGAGAGAGAGAGAGAGATTTTCAGGTTTCATGGGTGATCTCTTTAATATTAATATTTTTTTTTTAAAGTTTTTTTTATAAAGTCATACAACATACATCATAGCACAGTTCCCGGTTGAGACACAAAGGTCATGGGTGAGATGCACAGTTTAGAAGAACCCTTACTTCATTTTTAAAATGTTATAATCTATGCTTTTCATTCCCAGTGTAAGCACAGAGTTCCTTGGCCTGATGAAGAAGGTAACAAAGTCTCCACTCGTGATGGACGTGGTGAACATTCCCAATGTACAGCGGCAACTGGAAAGACTGGCTGACCTGCTGGGCAAGATCCAAAAAGCCCTTGGAGAGTACTTGGAGAGGGAAAGATCCTCATTCCCAAGGTACATATATAGAGGATTCAGGTCATGTATTTTAGAATTAAGGAATAGCAGTGTCTTGTATTTATGTTTATTGTTGCAAATTGTTTTCTGCTTGTAATACACAAATTAACATACACCTGTTAACAAAAGCACTTACTGCCATTAATGTTTCCCAAAAATTATTTGTGTTGCAGTATGTATACAGGGAGGCACAAATAATGTAAGAAGTTCAGAATTATGTCAAAGCAGGACAAGAAGACTGTTTTGGAATTTCTCCATGTGATTGGTAGTAACATCTAAAGCTTTGCAAGACCAATGATATATCAGCCCAACAACAGTTGTACTCCCTGATGGTTTCAACAAAGTTGGGATTATATTGGGCTTTAAAGTGGAAAGCTGAAAATTTGATGCTTGTTTTAATACAAGAGAAAGATCACTTACATTTTTATTTGTTGTGCATATCACATTCAATGATGTCAGTGTTTCTAACATGATGATGGATTTTACTGCGACACATTTTGATATAAACCAATTAGATATGTGCATTACATTCACACGTATTAGAATGAAAGGATTTTGTTGTAAGGGACTTTGAGCTGGAATATTCAGTTTTTAGTATCATTGAAATTCAGTTAACTAAATCCTTCAACCTAAATGGACAGGAAAATTTAAGTTGGAATACTCAGTGTACGAATTTCCAAGCTTAATCTCTGCAACTACTTGAAAATTAATATCATCCATTTCTCATCCTCAAATTTCACTTGTCACATCAGTTTTCCAATTAGAAGTCTTAAAGCATGAAAGACCTGGTTACTATACACAGCAAAAAGAAAATGCTTGCAATTTCTTTGCACATTGATCACAGGTGAAATTGATCACAAATTGAGATTGCAGCACATTTTTCAATTACACCGAATTGTTTGAATTTGCCAAAGAAACTATGAAAGTTAAACTTGTTTCTGCAAAGCAAGATATCAATGAGAGGGTCTTGGATTTAGACATACCTTTTAAATTTCATCATTTCAACTCCCAATTTTTATTAAAATACCAAGGTTTGATTGCCATTTCAGCATATTCTTGTAACCAACATAGTTCAGGAACCATTCAACATATTCTGATTCAATTTGGTGCATACATTGTCTCATAGACTTAGATGTGCCTTTTATGGGTTATGTCTTGTCAACTCATTTTGAACTGAGTTATGGCCTTTTAAAAATAATGTCATATCTGCATGTGGGATGTTGCTTGTAACCAACACAGTCATATCTGCATGTGGGATGTTGCTTGTAACCAACACAGTCATATCTGCATGTGGGATGTTGCTTGTAACCAACACAGTCATATCTGCATGTGAGATGTTGCTTGTAACCAACAAAGAAGTATTGAATATGTTCTGATACAGTTTGGTAAGAACAATGTCTCATGAATCTAGATGTGCCTTTTATGGGTTTTGTCTTGTCACCTCCATTTTGGATAGAGTAATGACCCATTGACAATTAACCTCATATCTTCATATGGGATGTTGCTTGTAACAGTATAGCTCAAGACTCATTTTGGACAGAGTTGTGCCCCTTGTCAAGCAGATTCTTTGGTAAGAACATTGTCTCTTAGGCCTAGATATGTTATGGTCCCTGTAAACTTTATATCTTTTATATGCGGGGTTCACATGGCCATTAAGGGTCATTGAAAGTCATTGAGAAATGAACACTTCATTTCAAGGCCATAAAAGTCATTGACTTTTCACCTAGGTCATTGAACGTCCTTGAATTTGAGAGATTTTGCTTAAAAATAAAATGTGATTGAAAATTGTGCTTTCTAATCATTTATTATTGTTGTGCTAGGATTGGAAGTACAGTTTTATTTTTCCATCATCTGCTATCTGTTCAGCTATTATCAGAATCCATGGGAAGTAATCAAACATTGTGCATAGCATCCCTTTCACATGACGCATGCGCACTCAATCACTTCACCATGTGTTTCCGCTAGACAAGGATGGTTCATTAGCAACAGAGTCTTTTTAACGAGGGATCATCGCCAAAATGTCTGGAAAGTGCACATTCATCAATAGTTGGCCTGCAAGACAAAGACTTCATTAGGTGGCTGAAAAACGAGGCCACCTTGAAACAGAGAGCACTTTGCATAGTGTGGAAGGAAGTGTCTATTCGCATGGCCGCCGTGTACCAACTTTTGGAAAGACTTCACACAGTAGTTGTTTGCCCACAATAGAAAGGACTATCCACACAGCAACCAGTCAGTGTATTAGTCCATAATATTCCAAATGATGTAAACTTGGCTAAACATAACATATACCCATCAATACCATTACAGGTTTGGAGGCCGATTTATCGGACTACAAAACACCATAAAAAAGGAAATTGTTCCATAGTATCTATATTGTATGGCGGCCGTGTTATTAAATTTTACAAAGACTAATCGCACTGTGACTGGTGTCTGTCTCACAGTTTGGATTATATTAATTATGATATGGTGTGCAAACAATTAGAGGCTAGTCCATGAATTAGTGGTTTTCCCAAGAGAAAAAATTTTGATAATTCAATTTTTCCTTAACAGTCCAAATTTTGTTTTCAATAGACAAACACAACATAAGCAAAGAAATATCATCTTCCTAAGTGTCGAATGGAAATATGTAGACCTGTCATGCAAAAGATCCAGAATCGACTCTCGCTCTATGCTTTTTTTTTTAGTTTTGGTTTTAGCTTATGCTTTGTTATCTTGAATTAAGAAAGAATTATGTTACATAGATTTACTGTGTGAATGTACACAAAACACAGCAGAACATAAACAGTAAACAGCTGACATTACATAAGAAATCTGCTACTTTCAAACTCTTGATACACTTTAGCTAGCCAACTCATATGAGCATAAAAATAAAAATAAAATTTGTTCTGAGTGGATAACTGAAAAAGTTCATCGATTGGGTGACAATACTGGATTTTTTTACCCATGAGATTCATTCAATCAGTATTTATTCGAATTGTGTATTTATACCGGAGGTGAAGGAGTATAGCATTGTACAAGTTACAACAACAATGACTTGCAAGTATGAAATTAAAGGTAATCAGTTTCAAAAGAAAGTATATTTCACAGATCAGGTATGTGGCAGCCATACAAATAGCTTCATGTAAATTATATATACTGCGGCTGTGTGAATAGTCTTTCCAGATGAGGTACATGGTGGCCGTGTGAATAGTCTTTCCCAGTTAAGGTGCACGGCGGCCGTGCAAAAAGCCTCAGCCTTGCAGGAATGCTGCCTGAAGTTGGAACTAAAGTAAACGTGAGCCTGCTGTTTTGATGTGAGTGTTCATAGGGTCAATGCAAACGTCATTTAATTCTTTGTCATCAGTGTTGTCTGCATCATAAAAGCCAGTTTCAACTTTGTCAGTGGGTTCTACAAATTCATCAACTAACAGTGGGGGTACAGTTTCGTTGATGGGTTTCATGCAAAGCATTGATATGATGAAGGCTGAAATATTATGGATGTCAGCAGCCTTTTCCAGGCAGAAGACAAACTGGCAGATGAAGCAGAAGAGAAAGGGACAATCACACTAATGTCTCAGTCCAAAAGGAAAAGCAAAGAGCAAGTGAAAGCACTAGAGTTGCAGCTGGAGGAGAAAGTACAGCAACTAAAGAGCAGCGTTTAATATTTGGGTCCAGTTACAATTGCTTTATTATCATTTGTGTTTCATATTTCATTACATTTATTTATATCTTTATTGTGTTTATTTTTGTTTCTTGTATTTATATTAGTAACTGGAAGTATAACACTTGATACTGAGAGTAGTCCTTGAAAACTGTATAACACTTGATACTGAGAGTAGTCCTTGAAAACTGTAGAACACTTGATACTGAGAGTAGTCCTTGAAAACTGTAGAACACTTGATACTGAGAAAAGTCCTTAACTGAAACTGGTCATTAAAAAGTCCTTGAAAAGTCATCAAATTTCAGTTCTCCTGATCTGTATGGAATGTTGCTTGTAATCAGCAAAGCTTAATATGATTCAACATATTCTGATACATTTTGACCATTGCTTCATAGACCTAGATGTGTTTTTTATGGGTTTTGTCTCATCGACTCCATTTTGGACAGAGTTATGGCAGAGAATTTCAAAAATAAATAATGTGCAAATGCTCTGTAAAACTTTGTTTTACATGGATTGTTCAACAAGTTCTAATAACTTATACCACATGCTTTTGATGGCTCAGATGTTGGCATGAGTTGATCTTTCGTTGAGCTAATCAGAAAATCTTGATGGCTCAGATGTTTGCATGCATTGATTTTTTGTGGAGCTAATCAGAAAACCAAGAAGAAATCACCCTCCCAACCATACCACTCTATGGGCAACCACTTGTCTGTGCAGTTGTCAGATCTGAGTATTGAACCTAGGACAGCAGAGGTCCAGAAAGAGTGCATTACTTCTGCACTGTCCAGACATCAAAAGTTTCTTTGTTTACATGATACAATATGTATTGTATTTGCCACTATTATTTCTGCAGGTTCTACTTTGTTGGAGATGAAGATCTGCTGGAGATCATTGGGAACAGCAAGAACGTTGGGCGTCTTCAGAAGCACTTCAAGAAGATGTTTGCAGGTGTGGCTTCCGTCATTCTGAACGAGGACAACTCTCAGGTCACAGGACTACTGTCCAAGGAGGGAGAGGAGGTGAGATACCTGCTTGGTAAAAAAGACGTACAGTTATCCTTTGCTTTTAACTAACCAGGCTGTTGGATAACAGATACATACTAGACCCAAGGACTAGTATAGATTAAAAAAAAAAAGAAACATTACTAGTCACCCATTGATTTTAGTAGTCTGACTTAAGCAACAAGTAGCATATTTTAGAGTAGCTGAAGCATATCAAAATTTGGCCAGTCATACTAAGCCAAGCCAAAGATTTCATTAAAGCATGTATGATTTAATTGTTTTCTTTTGTTTGTTTGGTTTGATGTTTTATGTCACAGCAACAGAAGTAGGTTATTTAGTGTTTAGGTAATTGGATTAAAGTGCCTTGCCAAAGGACACACTATGGTAGCCGACCTGGGCTGATGATAGGATTCGAACCCACACCCTTTTTGATTGTGAGTCTGGTATGCCAACCACTGAGCTACCATGGCTCTGTGATTTTATTGTAGAACAATGATGAACAACAAAAATTGAACTATTGCAAAGTGCAGTTATCATTTAGAGCCTATGTGGTCTGGTCTTGTTCACTGAGAAGCTCTACATTCGTTTTTAACAGAAATAGTTAATTACATAACCATGATTTGGATTATTTTCACCAGGCAGTCAAAATGCTATGGTTAGGGAAATGAACAGTTCTGTTCCAATGTTTTGTAATGTAGTGTCAGGTGGATTATTGCATCAAATGTCATTATTTCAAATCAGATTGTTCAGCAGCGCAATGAACATGCAACACATCTGTTAACAGTGTAGACCCAGATCAGTCATTGTATAATGAGTCGACAGATCAGGGTCTATTGTGTTCAGATGAAATCATGAATAGATTGGTGTTTTATGGCACAGCAGTACAAGTAGCATATTTAATGCCGAGACAATTGGAGTAGAGTGCCTTGCCAGAGGACACACCATGGTAGTTGACCAAGACTGATCCGATGGTAGGATTCGAACCAGCACCTTTTCAGTTGTGAGCCCGGCATGCTTACCACTGAGTCATTTTGGTTCCTGCTTCTGTTTGCTGCCCTTATGACATGCAAGAGAGCACATCAGATATATTCTACATCCCTGAGCCAGCAGAATGAACAGTATAGAAATTGATTGCAGGCGCATTATGTGCCAGTTTCCTGAGCCAGCAGAATGAACAGTATAGAAATTGATTGCAGGCGCATTATGTGCTGGTTTCCTGAGCCAGCAGAATGAACAGTGTAGAAATTGATTGCAGGTGCATTATGTGCCAGTGAATATGAATCTTCATTTGCAGTTGGTTGCACATTATACCCAGGTACATACAGTATAATTCCTTCTTATAATGAATTCTGTCATGCTTGTGTAACAAAATAGAGATGTACTTTGTTTTAGGGATGAATATACTTTTGCCTTGATATAACTTATAGATGGTCTGCACCAGTTGATACACAGAGCCATTTACCATGTGGTCTGCACCAGTTATACACACACCCATTTACCACATGGTCTGCACCAGTTGATACACACAGCCATTTACCACATGGTCTGCACCAGTTGATACACAGAGCCATTTACCACATGGTCTGCACCAGTTGATACACAGAGCCATTTACCACATGATTGGTCTGCACCAGTTGATACACACATACTTTTACACCGTTATTAGTAGTTGTGTCCCATACCCCATTACGAGTCCTATCTTCAGGGTCAAACCTTGGCATTTTAAGTTTTTCCTCATGTTTTCCTTTCCATTCTAAAACTGTTAAGTCATTTGAGATTAAGGGATAAAACTTGGTATATGTATATATCATCATTTGAAGGTGTGTTGCAAGCGACATAGGGGGTGCTATCTTCAGAGTCAAGGTTACGGCTTGTTATTTTAAGTTTCCCTCACATTTTCCATTCCATTCTATAATTTTAGAGCTGTTTGAGATTAAGGGATGAAACTTAATATACTTAATACATCATCATCAGCTGAGTTGTTTACCAAATTGGGGTTTCTATTAAGTTTTCCATCACACTTTCCATTCTGCTCTATAACATTAGAGCTGTTTGAAACTTGGTAAACTTGTACATCATCAATAGAAGGTGTGTTTGGTATACTTGTACATCATCAATAGAAGGTGTGTTTGGTATACTTGTACATCATCAATAGGTGTGTTTGGTATACTTGTACATCATCAATAGAAGGTGTGTTTGGTATACTTGTACATCATCAATAGAAGGTGTGTTATCTACCACATTGGGGATCATACCTTCAGGGTTACAAAATTCATATTTGTATCTTTCCATCACACTTTCCATTTCCATCACACTTTCCAGGAGTTGTTAGAAATTAAGAGATGAAATTCGGTATGCTTATATATTGTCATTAGAAGGTGTGTTTGGTATACTTGTACATCATCAATAGAAGGTGTGTTATCTACCACATTGGGGATCATACCTTCAGGGTTACAAAATTCATATTTGTATCTTTCCATCACACTTTCCAGGAGTTGTTAGAAATTAAGAGATGAAATTCGGTATGCTTATATATTGTCATTAAGAGATGAAATTCGGTATGCTTATATATTGTCATTAAGATTAGGAGATGAAATTTGGTATGCTTATATATTGTCATTAAGAGATGAAATTTGGTATGCTTATATATTGTCATTAAGAGATGAAATTTGGTATGCTTATATATTGTCATTAGGAGATGAAATTTGGTATGCTTATATATTGTCATTAAGAGATGAAATTTGGTATGCTTATATATTGTCATTAGGAGATGAAATTTGGTATGCTTATATATTGTCATTAGGAGATGAAATTTGGTATGCTTATATATTGTCATTAGGAGATGAAATTTGGTATGCTTATATATTGTCATTAGGAGATGAAATTCGGTATGCTTATATATTGTCATTAAGAGATGAAATTCGGTATGCTTATATATTGTCATTAGGAGATGAAATTCGGTATGCTTATATATTGTCATTAAGAGATGAAATTCGGTATGCTTATATATTGTCATTAAGAGATGAAATTCGGTATGCTTATATATTGTCATTAGGAGATGAAATTTGGTATGCTTATATATTGTCATTAGGAGATGAAATTCGGTATGCTTATATATTGTCATTAAGAGATGAAATTTGGTATGCTTATATATTGTCATTAAGAGATGAAATTCGGTATGCTTATATATTGTCATTAGGAGATGAAATTCGGTATGCTTATATATTGTCATTAAGAGATGAAATTCGGTATGCTTATATATTGTCATTAAGAGATGAAATTCGGTATGCTTATATATTGTCATTAGGAGATGAAATTCGGTATGCTTATATATTGTCATTAGGAGATGAAATTTGGTATGCTTATATATTGTCATTAGGAGATGAAATTCGGTATGCTTATATATTGTCATTAAGAGATGAAATTTGGTATGCTTATATATTGTCATTAAGAGATGAAATTTGGTATGCTTATATATTGTCATTAAGAGATGAAATTTGGTATGCTTATATATTGTCATTAAGAGATGAAATTTGGTATGCTTATATATTGTCATTAAGAGATGAAATTCGGTATGCTTATATATTGTCATTAAGAGATGAAATTCGGTATGCTTATATATTGTCATTAAGAGATGAAATTTGGTATGCTTATATATTGTCATTAGGAGATGAAATTCGGTATGCTTATATATTGTCATTAGGAGATGAAATTTGGTATGCTTATATATTGTCATTAGGAGATGAAATTTGGTATGCTTATATATTGTCATTAAGAGATGAAATTTGGTATGCTTATATATTGTCATTAAGAGATGAAATTCGGTATGCTTATATATTGTCATAAGAGGTGAAATTCGGTATGCTTTATATATTGTCATTAAGAGATGAAATTTGGTATGCTTATATATTGTCATTAGGAGATGAAATTTGTATGCTTATATATTGTCATTAGGAGATGAAATTTGGTATGCTTATATATTGTCATTAGGAGATGAAATTCGGTAAGCTTATATATTGTCATTAAGAGATGAATTTGGTATGCTTATATAGTCTTGTCATTAGGAGATGAAATTTGGTATGCTTATATATTGTCATTAGGAGATGAAATTCGGTATGCTGTATATATTGTCATTAAGAGATGAAATTTGGTATGCTTATTATATTGTCATTTATGAGATGAAATACGGTATGCTTATATATTGTCATTAGAGATGAAAATTTGGTATGCTTATCTACTTGTCAATTAGGAGATGAAATTCTGGTATGCTTATATATTGTCATTAAAAGATGAAATTCGGTATGCTTATATATTGTCATTAAGAGATGAAATTCGGTATGCTTATATATTGTCATTAGGAGATGAAATTCGGTATGCTTATATATTGTCATTAGGAGATGAAATTCGGTATGCTTATATATTGTCATTAAGAGATGAAATTCGGTATGCTTATATATTGTCATTAAGAGATGAAATTCGGTATGCTTATATATTGTCATTAAGAGATGAAATTTGGTATGCTTATATATTGTCATTAAGAGATGAAATTTGGTATGCTTATATATTGTCATTAAGAGATGAAATTCGGTATGCTTATATATTGTCATTAAGAGATGAAATTCGGTATGCTTATATATTGTCATTAGGAGATGAAATTTGGTATGCTTATATATTGTCATTAGGAGATGAAATTTGGTATGCTTATATATTGTCATTAGGAGATGAAATTTGGTATGCTTATATATTGTCATTAAGAGATGAAATTTGGTATGCTTATATATTGTCATTAGGAGATGAAATTTGGTATGCTTATATATTGTCATTAAAAGATGAAATTTGGTATGCTTATATATTGTCATTAAGAGATGAAATTCGGTATGCTTATATATTGTCATTAGGAGATGAAATTTGGTATGCTTATATATTGTCATTAAGAGATGAAATTCGGTATGCTTATATATTGTCATTAGGAGATGAAATTCGGTATGCTTATATATTGTCATTAGGAGATGAAATTCGGTATGCTTATATATTGTCATTAGGAGATGAAATTCGGTATGCTTATATATTGTCATTAAGAGATGAAATTTGGTATGCTTATATATTGTCATTAAGAGATGAAATTTGGTATGCTTATATATTGTCATTAAGAGATGAAATTCGGTATGCTTATATATTGTCATTAAGAGATGAAATTTGGTATGCTTATATATTGTCATTAAGAGATGAAATTTGGTATGCTTATATATTGTCATTAAGAGATGAAATTCGGTATGCTTATATATTGTCATTAAGAGATGAAATTTGGTATGCTTATATATTGTCATTAAGAGATGAAATTTGGTATGCTTATATATTGTCATTAGGAGATGAAATTTGGTATGCTTATATATTGTCATTAAGAGATGAAATTTGGTATTCTTATATATTGTCATTAAGAGATGAAATTTGGTATGCTTATATATTGTCATTAAGAGATGAAATTCGGTATGCTTATATATTGTCATTAAGAGATGAAATTTGGTATGCTTATATATTGTCATTAGGAGATGAAATTTGGTATGCTTATATATTGTCATTAAGAGATGAAATTCGGTATGCTTATATATTGTCATTAAGAGATGAAATTTGGTATGCTTATATATTGTCATTAGGAGATGAAATTCGGTATGCTTATATATTGTCATTAGGAGATGAAATTCGGTATGCTTATATATTGTCATTAAGAGATGAAATTCGGTATGCTTATATATTGTTATTAAGAGATGAAATTTGGTATGCTTATATATTGTTATTAAGAGATGAAATTCGGTATGCTTATATATTGTCATTAAGAGATGAAATTTGGTATGCTTATATATTGTCATTAAGAGATGAAATTTGGTATGCTTATATATTGTCATTAGGAGATGAAATTTGGTATGCTTATATATTGTCATTAAGAGATGAAATTTGGTATGCTTATATATTGTCATTAAGAGATGAAATTTGGTATGCTTATATATTGTCATTAAGAGATGAAATTTGGTATGCTTATATATTGTCATTAAGAGATGAAATTTGGTATGCTTATATATTGTCATTAAGAGATGAAATTCGGTATGCTTATATATTGTCATTAAGAGATGAAATTTGGTATGCTTATATATTGTCATTAGGAGATGAAATTTGGTATGCTTATATATTGTCATTAGGAGATGAAATTTGGTATGCTTATATATTGTCATTAGAAGGTGCATTGTGTACTACATTGGTTGTCCTATCTTCAAGGTCACATTTCAGTATTTTTTAAATTTTCCATTACATGTTTCTTTACACTCAATAACTTTAAAGCTCTTTCAGTTTAGGAATGAAACTTGGTATACTTTTACATTATCTTTAGAAAGTGTCTCATGTACCACATTGGGGGTTTTATCTTTAGGTCATGGTTATGGGTCAAATAAGTTTTCCATCACACTTTCCTTGCCATGCTATAGTTTAAAAGCTGTTTGAGATTAAGAGATGAAACTTTGTACACTTGTACATCATCATTAGCAGGTGTGTTACATACCACATTGGGGGTCCTGTCTTCAAGGTCAAGGTTATGGGTATATATTTTGAGTTTTCATTCATACTTTCCTTTCCTTTCCATTCTATAACATTAGAGCAATTTGAGATGAAGGGATGAAACTTTATATATTTTTCATGCATGATATTGAGGGTTCTATCTTCAAGGTCAAAGGTCACAAGCCAGTATTTTAGGTTTCAGTGGCATTTCCCTTCGATTCAATAACGTTTGTGCTCTTTAAGATAATTGAATGAAATTTAGTACACTTGTATATTGTCACTATTTAGTACACTTGTATATTGTCACTATTTAGTACACTTGTATATTATCACTATTTAGTACGCTTGTATATTGTCACTATTTAGTACACTAGTATATTTTCACTATTTAGTACACTAGTATATTTTCACTATTTAGTACACTTGTATATTGTCACTATTTAGTACACTTGTATATTGTCACTATTTAGTACGCTTGTATATTGTCACTATTTAGTACACTTGTATATTGTCACTATTTAGTACACTAGTATATTTTCACTATTTAGTACACTTGTATATTGTCACTATTTAGTACATTTGTATATTGTCACTATTTAGTACACTTGTATATTGTCACTATTTAGTACACTTGTATATTGTTACTAGAGGATTTGTTGCATTCCACATTAGGTCCTATCTTCAAGGTGATGGTCACACTTTTTTTAATGATTGCTTCTGATTTTTTTTTTTTTTTTTTTTTGTTTTGCTTTATGTCTAAAAAGCTGTTTGAGGTACACAGATGTTTCTCTAATGGCATCTTGTGTATCACAGTCAAGGTTTTATCATTAAGCTCATGTTCACTGATCAGTTTCTTCCCATTTTCTACACTTTTACTCTAAAGCAGAAACTTGGTTACTTTCCATGATCACCTAGTAACTCTACATTCCTCTCACAAATTTACAGCTAGGTTTTATTACTGTATACTTTTGATGACCTTGCCACAGTAGGCAGAGGACAAAAATTCACTGTATATACTTGTCTGCTAATCCAAAATGTTCTGCACAGAGCTAAGAACAAGTAAACCGGTTCTGTGCAGCAGCTGGTGCAGACCCTGTAATTCAAAGATACTTTTAGCTTAGATTTGAATAGATGGCAAAATATTTTTGGAATAGAAAATGGAAAAAAATTCAGGTGAATTAAAGGAACTTTTTAGAAATAAATGGCAGAAAAATCATAATAGATTGCAAATTTAACCAGCTACTGGCTTTCAATAAGAACACTGCAAATGAATGAAGAAATCTTGTTTTCTAGGTGGCATTCGTCATCCCAGTATCCATTGCTGCCCATCCAAAGATCAATGAATGGCTGACCCTGGTAGAGAAAGAGATGAGAGTAACCCTGGCCAAGCTGCTGGCCGGAGCAGTCAAAGACATTGCCGAATTCAAAGCCACCAAGATAGATTCCAACAAGTACCTGGAATGGGTCGATAACTACCAGGTAAGCCTCATCTAACACCTCTTCAGCAGTAGTCATAATTCTGCTCCTTTTTGTGTATGTTCAGCTGTTATGATACACTCGATTACAAAATCTTAGATGGAATATAGTAACTATGAATGTCAAAATTTCATCCCAAAATTTCCAGGGGGCTTAGGGTGGCCGAGTGGTGTAAGGCACTTGCCTTGTACAGATCACTTACACATATCACCTCTGTCCGTGTGAGTTTGAGTCTCGGCCCGACCAATGTTGGTATGTGAGAAAGCTTGTCAGTATCTTCCCATGGGTTGGTAGTTCTTCCCCAAGTCTTCTTGGGTACTTCCTCCACCAAAATATACTGGTTGACATGTATAGCCTATCATATGCTGCAAAATTGCATTAAACTTCACTAGACCAGACCCCAAATTTCCAGATCAAATGAATGATAGGTAAGTGAAAATGGTAAGTACTTTAAAGAGTTGTTGTTTTTATATGCCAGTCCTTCGTTGGGCATATTACGTTATGGCGTTGTCATTCTGCTCATCCATCTGTTAACATTTGATTGTCCAGCTCATAACTTTTTAATGCTTGGAAACTTTTCCCATGTATATGTCATGTCTAGCTGGTGTTTGCATACCACAGGCACTCCACCTGCCTCAGGGTCCAGGTCATAACAAGAGAAAATGTAATTCTGTGACTTTTATCATTGTCTGAAGTATAAATTGTTAACCATTCAATGATATTTTAATAAGACATTACCCAAGTATATATATCATGACTAGACAGTGTGTCACATATCATGGCCTTGTCACCTTTCTCGAGGTGAGTGCCACAGCAAGGAAAAATGTAACACAGATTTGTATCTTTATCCAGTATAACTTTTGAACTACAGAAGATAATTTAATAAAACTTTAACCAGTTGTATATTATGATTAGATAGTGTACCACATATCATAACCACCCCCATCCCATCTCAATGTCATGGTCACAGCAAGAGAAAATATCAATTACCTCTAATCATCTATATCTTTCGAACCAATGAAGATATTTTATTTTAAACTTCAGCCTTCTATATATCTTGGCAATGACAATGACAATAGTTTATTGGTAATATAGGCCATAAGCCCATAATATTACAGTTACATAACAATATTGCAATGATGTAGAGCGCCATATAACAAATAAATTTAACACTGGTGATAAAAAAAAAAAACAGGAAAAATCCGGCACCCATAATAGAAACATGTAGGAAGATGAAACAGATACAGCATTACCGTTATTACTCGCTTATAATCCAGGTCCAAATGCAAACAACATAGACCCTGATCTGCCGTCGGATAATGCACTAGCAGATCAGGGTCTCTGTTGTTTGTTCTACTGATTAGTACTTACAAACTGCATAGACCCAGATCTGCCGGCGCATTATGCAATGGCAGATCTGGGTCTATGCAGTTTGCAGTTGGTATTGGCTTATACGCAAGTATATACGGTACATACCTGTGACATTGCATATAGGTAGGAAAAAATAATAATATAGTTACATGTACATTTGATCTTTTAAGTGGAATACTTCATCAGAGAATAGAAGATTTCTTCACATGGGTGGTTTTTGCTAAAAATTCCTGGTATGAATCTGTTTCTAAGATCTGCATAAAATGGGCATTGTAAAAAAACGTGATATTCATCTTCTGTTTGACTTTTATCACATAACATATACGTTGATTAGGAGGAATGCCAGTAAGCCATCCTTCCTCTATAGCTAAATTATGAGCGGAACATCGGTGTCTGGCTAATGCATTTTGTAGACGAGTAGGTAAGTCAATGGTTATATAAAACTGAAATCAAAGAGTATCATACAATTTATTGTAGTGATATACTTTATGTGATTTGTTACAGTTGAATTCCAATCCTGAGTTAAATTGTCTTTAAGACCTTGTCTGAAATTGAGCAAAAATACTTTTTCATCTCCTACATCCAGTGTGTACCAAGGATAACCAAATCCATATCTGATTTGTATGTATTTAGCTTTTAAAACCCATGTGACTTTACCCGACTCATCCATTTTTTTTTCAGCATAATATAACATTATCTTGGATATTGGTTATCACTCGTTCTTATCAACCTAATCCAATACTTAATACATTTACAATGAGCAGTAAAACATTGAGCTAATCTTCCACATTCTCCTCGTGGTAAAAGGTAGTATATATCTCTCAGAAGGTTTAGAAATCTAGTACAAAACCTATCATGTACCATTTCAATTGTACATGAATATTCATACCCCCAAATTTCAGCAGCACAAGTTCATACAGATGTGTGATCATAGCATCAAATAGTTTGAGAGCTTCTGTCACTGAAAATGTGCCTAATTTGTTTTGAATAATACTCAATGTATGTAGAGACTTGTTTGATTGAATTGCTTTGCTTTCATCCAAATAAGTTTAGGAGTGAAATATAATTGCATGTATTTATACCCAGATACAGTTTGGATTTGTTTACCCTTATAATACCACTTTTCATTACTCCTCAAAAATCCACGGTTTCTTAATACAATAATTTTAGTTTTATCTAAATTAACATGCATTTCACTATTTTCACAAAATGTTGTCACAATATTAATCTGCCTTTGTAAAGAACTGACTGTATCAGCAGTTTGCAACGTCATCAGCATACAACAGCGCAATAATGTCAGATATTTTTTGTGTAATAAAGATACCATTTAGACACTTTTGTCAGAGGTATGATACTAAATCAATTATAAATAGATTGAACAGACGAGGGCTTAATACACAGCCTTGTCTGGTGTCGATATTACAGGTGTCTTGTGCCAATATTACAGGTGAAGAATTCTGTATATTGCTCTTGACTTGATAGCATCTTGTTTAGTCAGTCATATCCCCCTGACTTAAGGTCAAGGTCACAAAAAGAAATATGTCTTTGACCTGTTTACGTATATAGGCTGTCACCCTATCGAGGCTATCACTTTTTAACCGCAACATATATTTTGATGAAACTTTACCCAGGTCCACGCCTTATCATACAATAATCAAGTCCCTTTTACTCAAAGGTCAAAGACATTAGTAGGGAAAAGGTCATGCGATGGGTGTATTGTGTTATTTGCAGTACTCTTGTTTAGTTGTAAAATGAGTGAAAGTTATCTTTCATAAATGGGTAATCTCTTCACTTCTTTATATCATGAGTAAATTGAATTATTTACATAGAATATCTTTTTTTTTTTAATTCTTTGTTAGAACTGATATGTGCAATATCTGAAATTTCTACCAAAATAGTTTGGAATATTAAAGACAAAAATGTTCAAGAAATGTATATACAAAAATTATGTTTTTGGATATTTTCATCATGAAAATTGTATGAATCAATGTATGACTCATGTTAAGGACAGTAAAAACAATTCCATGCATATTTTGTTAGAGTTTCAATCCAGTTTTTTGAAAAATATGAAGTTATCAAAATGTATCATGCTTGGTGATGTTGTTGTGATGATGATTATGATGATGGTAATGACTTGTTTTGTTGTTGTTAATTTCAATGGCACTTTTAACACATTATTGGCTATATAAAACCAAGGAAATGGGAGCAAAGTGTCTTTCCCAAGGACACACTGAGGCAGCTGACCTGGGGTGGCTTGAGCAGGTATTGAACCCACAACCCTTGGATTACGAGTCCGACATTGTACTAACTGAGCTACTGTGGCTCCCGATGATAATGATTTATATTATTCATTGTCAGTCTGCTATTGAACTTAAGGTTCTTCTCATATTGAGATATATATTTACAATAACAAATAGTATTGAGATATATATTTACAATAACAAATAGTATTGAGATATATATTTACAATAACAAATAGTATTGAGATATATATTTACAATAACAAAATACATGAATATTATCTCTTTAAGTCTGGTTTTATGCCGTTTGTAGGCTCAGCTGGTAGTTCTGGCATCCCAAATCGCCTGGTCAGAAAGCGTGGACTTGGCCCTTCAGGAGGTGGCCAATAAACCAGGCTCAGACTTGGAACCTGTCAGTGCTGTCCTTCTAATTGTCGAGTCAACACTGAACATCTTGGCTGACTGTGTTCTGCACGAGCAGCCTCCAGTCAGAAGGAAGAAACTGGAACACTTGGTAAGTAGTCTATGTATAAGTTAAAGCACATTAGAATCTTGTAAAACAGTGACCAGCCAAGTTAAAGCACATTAGAATCTTGTAAAACAGTGACCAGCCAAGTTAAAGCACATTAGAATCTTGTAAAACAATGACCAGCCAAGTTAAAGCACATTAGAATCTTGTAAAACAGTGACCAGCCAAGATAAAGCGCATTAGAATCTTGTAAAACAGTGACCAGACAAGTTTAAAGCATTTGAATCTTGTAAAACAGCCTGACCAGCCAAGTTAAAGCACATTAGAATCTTGTAAAACAGCCTGACCAGCCAAGTTAAAGCACATTAGAATCTTGTAAAACAGTGACCAGCCAAGTTTAAAGCACATTAGAATCTTGTAAAACAGCCTGACCAGCCAAGTTAAAGCACATTAGAATCTTGTAAAACAGTGACCAGCCAAGTTTAGTTTGTAAATCTGAATTTCATAAGAAAAAGAAAATAAAAACCAGCTTAAAATTTACCATAGGACATAAAAGGTTTTTCTTTATTTTGCACAATAGATTGAATCAAAGTTGATTATAAACAGGTTGCATTGTATTCACACTGCTGGCATTGTAGGTATGCTGCTGATAGCTTCTGATGGAAATAATGTCTTCTCAGTTCTGCTCCATTTACACATTAAATTCCTGAGATCAGTTTTATTATGTACATAACAATTTTTTTACAGAAATTTAGTTGTGAGAAGATATAGAACTGACCTATTAGAATTGTATACTCTCTTAGATACATTTATCGCAAGTGTTGACTGGTAGGCAGGACTTCTTGTGAAATATTTATTAATCAGTAACTTTTGGTATATTTCAGATCACTGAGCTGGTTCATCAGAGAGATGTAACAAGAGCTTTAATCAGGAATAAAGTGAACAGTCCCAAATCATTTGACTGGCTGTCACAGATGCGGTTCTACTTTGACCCAAAGAACCCAGATGTTTTGGAGCAGCTGTCAATCCATATGGCCAATGCCAGGTTCAACTACGGCTTTGAGTATCTGGGTGTGCAGGAGAAACTGGTACAGACCCCACTCACTGATCGCTGCTACCTGACCATGACTCAGGCCCTGGAGGCTAGACTGGGAGGATCACCATTTGGTATGTTTGTTCCACAGTCAAAGGTATAGCATTGACAGTCATAGACTGTTAGTGATTTTATTAATAAGTGCGATATTGTTGGATTATTTTTTTTAGGCCTTGGCCTATTATTTCTCTGCCTTTTATAACCATTCACAGAACTCTTAAACCATACATACTTCTAATCATATCTGTAACCAGTTGATTTATTTTTCGACAGGTCCTGCTGGAACAGGGAAAACTGAATCTGTCAAGGCTCTTGGAAACCAACTTGGACGTTTTGTGCTGGTCTTCAATTGTGATGAGACATTTGACTTCCAGGTAGGCACCTTTTTTTGTCTTACCTGCAATCAGGGACTTGGACTTTGGGAGTATTTAGAACTACCCCTTCAGAAATCCTGTGTTGAGGCAAATAACCAACACTTTATCTCAGACGAATGAAATTGGCTCTTAAGTATGTTACCAAACTGTCTTCTAATCCGACCAACCCCGCATATGATGTAGTCTTTTGGCCCAAATACCAAACCTTGTATGCTCAGAAACCAAATTATATTCCACCTTTTGGCATATGAATTTGTCCTCATCTAGAAACAGCAATAGTCAATGTTGCAAATACTGCAAAAATCCATGTTCCAAAATCACCACCTTGGTTAACAAACACCCTAAAATAATATATTTGCGAATTCAACAAGTCCTCCATTTTTCATAGAAAATTTTATAAAATCTGAGCCTTCTATCCTGGCCATATGTCTCTGTATAGAGGTGGAGTTCAAGACAGAGACAAGGTCAGCGATGCTCATGAGTGTGCTAATAACACAAAATTGACAGTCTGTCACACAATTTAAAATTAGCTATGCTCAAGAACGTGCGCAAATGAAACCTACACTCCCACAAAAATCTATGCTGCATGAATAATCGAAACAAAGTCTAGCTGTGTTTTGCTATGTGCAAGGTTTTCTGCTTTATTCTTGATCACCAAAGTGTTTTTGTTTGTGTCTAGTGGCCTTTTTCATGCATCTTTCACACTGCCTGACTCTAAATCCATTCAGGTATGCTCAAGACAATGTCCAGTCGTAAGTTGATAAGGGATTGATTTATAGTTCCTTCCGCCGGGACTTCTTTCTCGGATGTGGATACTGAACATGTCATTGATAACTTGGAGACTTTTAACACTTGAGATGCTTCTCTTTTCAGATTCCCTTTCTACACTCAGAGCCTTGCAATTTCACAGCCAGTTTATATCCCAAGTCTTACAGAAACATGATGTGCTCATACAATTTTAAAAAAGCATTCTGTACTGTTGCCTGCCTAGTCACATTGGTATTAAGGGTAATGAAAGGGCAGATAAAGCAGCCAAAGTTGCCCTGCAATCACCTATTTCTGAATGGAAGATTCCATTTACTAACTTCAAATGTTATATAAATTGGCATGATATGTATACTTGGCAAAATATGTGGAATGAAAACTCTACAAACAAGCTTCAGAATGTCAAGTTCATCATTTTTGAAGAGTGGCATTTCTCATATAGAAGAAATTGCAGAGATGAAGTGGTATTGTGATCACATATAGGACATGCATCGCATATTTATGTACTTCTTGAAGAATGAACCTCGACCAGAGTGCATACCCTGCCATTGTCCACCCCTAGTGGAATACATTTTTGTTTATTGTATCGACCCTGTGAGACAGAAGTTTTTTATGTGAACTGAGTTAAGGAATTGTATGATATGATGATGTATCACCAGAGAAAATTTTGGAGTTTTTGAAGGAATGTGGTTTATAAAAAATTTTGACTCAATAATTTAAGGAATTTATATTTTTTACCTTTATATTTTATTGTATATACATTTTACATAATTTTAACATCTTTACCTTTTATCTTTTATCTTGTTGTACTTGATGTTTACATCTGTTTGGAAGGGTTCATTTTCCTAAAGTTTTCTGTGGAATTCCTCATTTTTATATTTTAAACCTTATTTTTAATTGACATCATAGCCACACACACACACACTGAACTGCACTAGTATATTATGAGACTGGCAATGCTTTTTTTCCAAGCTACCATTGCAAGGGGTGGCAGTAACTATGCATACAATCCCAGTTTGTTAAGGACTTCCACTTAAGGTATGGTAAGGTCTATTTTTTTTGAGGTCAACAGTTCAAAGGTCAGGGTCAATGTGGCTCAAAGAAAAATGGGTTTTGCAGAATAACTTATGTTCTAGAGTAAGTTCCTTGACCAAACTTTGTGGATGACTTACACTTAGGTTAAGAAATAAACACATAAATTCTGCAGTCTAAAAGCCATGGTTAAGTCCAATAAGAAAATCATGGTTTCTGCACAAGTTTAGTTCTAGACTGCATACCTTAACCAAAGGTCCAAGTCATTGAGAGCCATTGATCAATAATCATCAACAGTGCCTACGTAGAGGACTATTTAACATGGGTCAAGCGTATAATGTGCCTTTTGTGATAATCTTTTTTGGGGGGAACCATGGTCGCTCAGTTGGTAGAGTGTTGGAATTGTGATCCAAGGGTCGCAGAATCGATACTTGCCCAGGCCAGCCTGAGTTGCCTTGAGAAAGACACTTAGCTCAAATTTCCTTAACATGATATAGCCAATAATGTGTTAAAAGTGTGCATCAAACCAACAAAACAAATGAACAAAACAACAAACTCTTGTTGTCTCACCTGTGCTTTCATATACTGAGACACAGGGGCAGTGTTTTCTCCAGTCTGCCCGGGGGGGTGGGGGGTGGGGGGGTGAAACATTGCCAGTGGATTTAATCCCAGTGCTGAAAGTGATAACTTGACCAATTGATCATGGAAAATGCATACCAAAATTGATTTTCTGTGTGTTAATAATCCAGATAAAAATGCTTCAGAATGACCAGAATAGAAAATAAAGATTTATTTTTTTCAACTGTGCAACGATTTAAAAGAAGAAATCATTATGGAGTTATGTGTTTACACTATGTTGAAAATTCTTGCATTGAATAAGACTATTTGAAAACAATTTCACAATAACTCAGTATCAATATGTAGTAACAGTATGAAATTAATGCAGTTATTTAATGGAAATCTTCATAATTGTGTGATGTAATAAGCAAGTTCATAGTAAATGAAATAATAGGCAGGGTCCCTTTAAAAGTGAGAAGGGCCCCAAGGGCCTTAAGGGCATCTTTCCTTATATAGTTGGAGAAAACACTTCACAGGTGTCACTTTTCATTGTTGACAGAGGTGATGGCATTTATGTTAAGATCTTGTGTTTAAGTTTTTGAAAGTCATAAACACAGAAGATACACTTTCATGTATTCTGTATAATCCTTGTCTTTAATGTCTCAGCTATCGTAAAACGTATTTATCTTAATTATACCTTAATTATACACACAATTTTCCATGCTGTATTTGCTAACATTAGGACGATTCAGTTCAACTGTAACTGAGAGGGATCTCAAATAAATTTTTTAAGAATTTGGGGTGAAGTAGGTATTATCAAATAAATAATAAATATAGGAATAGAAATAGTACACTTTAAATCATATATGTTGTAGATCTTATTAGGCAGAATAGTGAAATTCTGGCTCTCCTCCAGGTAAATTTTTATGCAATATTCCTGAAGAAACTTTGCATTTATTTGATACAAGGTTAGCTAAAAAAATTTGTCTTCTCTGGATCAGCGTTATGTGAAAGAGGTACCAAGGTGAATTGCAGCATCTTGGGATGTCCAAGTAATGATTAGTGTCAAAGTTGTTCCTTATCATAGCACTGTTTCCAGTGAGACATAGTGTTCCACAGAACCCTAGTTTACATTTATCTCTCTGTAGGCAATGGGCAGGATCTTCGTGGGTCTGTGTCAGGTAGGAGCTTGGGGCTGCTTTGACGAGTTCAACCGTCTGGAGGAGCGGATGTTGTCTGCAGTGTCACAGCAGGTGCAGACCATTCAGGAGGCACTCAAGGAACTGGCCTCACCAGAGAAGAAAGAGGCAGGAGACAAAGGTACAGATTTCATTGGACAGACATATCGCAACTTGCAGTCTTATGACAAGTTACTTGTCATGCATGAACCAATGTGTAACTTAAAAGGTTTGATGTGAAGTCATTGAAATTTATGAGCTGTTTATGTCGTGTTATACAGCTGATATGTCCAAAGAATTAAATAAGCCTCGGTTTTCATTATGTTGATTTCTATTCATGCAACATTGAGAAGTTAAATGATTTTCTGAATGAGAACTTAGGTAAGTTCTTTTGTTCAGAACAGAATAATACTACAGTTCAGTTCAGTCAAAATTAAGATAACCATCTATGCTAATATGTGTGGAATCAGACATTATGTAAATCCTTGTATTGGCTGTTTATATATTTCCTATATTTCCCAGTGTGTTGTAAAGGAAATGTTTAAAAAACATACCCACTTTTAGCATATTTTCTATAGTCAATAATGCTCACTTCAAACAAACAGATCTGAACATGTGACACATGTAGCAGTATAAACAAACTTTGGATCGGCAGTTGACATAGTTTTACAGTATGAGTAATTCCCTGTTTTAAACAGCTTTGGTATCATTCAGGAAAATATCTGAACCATATAAATTGAACTGTAAACAGTTATTTAAGTAAAATATTTATCATGTATCTTGACTGGATATAGTCCAATACATTTTTACCATATTCTCATCATGGTATGTAAAGTTTGAAAGAAGGTTAGAGTATCAATAAGTCTAGAAAGCACCAATGCAGTCAAGACACTTAATTTTACAGAACCTTTGCTGATGTTGTAAAAAGTATCTTCTGTGAGACAAGCTTTAAAACATCATACCTCTTTTTTAGTATTGGAATGCATTGTTTTAACTAGCATTACTGGTAATCACTATTACTTTTTAGGTTAGTAATTATTATAAATACATGCTGTAATTCAAGCTTCAAACTCGTTTGCAATATTGGTATTGATTAATTGACAGTAATTAATATTATTGTTTAATAACAAATGCACTAATATTTGTAATTGTTATTGTCATATTGTTATCATATTAATCAATACTTTCTGACCCAACAGGCACCCCCATCACTGTAGATCTGATTGGCAAGCAGGTTAAGGTGAACCCTGACATGGCTATCTTCATCACAATGAACCCGGGATACGCTGGGCGCTCCAACTTACCCGACAACTTGAAGAAATTGTTCCGTAACCTGGCCATGACAAAGCCAGACCGACAACTGATTGCCCAGGTTATGCTCTACTCCCAGGGCTTTAGGACAGCTGAGAAGCTGGCTAGAAAGATTGTGCCATTCTTCAAGTAAGTCCAGCTGAATTTGGGTTTTAATTAACACAGTTTTATTTAGTAAATTGTATACAATGAACAACACTAACTAAGAGATTAATTATAAACATTTATAAACCTTCGCCAAATTGGGGCACTCTGTGCCATAGCAAGTAAAGATAGGATATAAGAAGTATGTCTTGACCAGGTGGTCATCCTAGGGATCACGAGCTTAGTCAGTGACCCTGACCAAATTACCTTGGGCCTAGACTGTGTGATCTAGACCAAGCTACAGATTGTCATACTGATCATGGTCTCAGAGAGAAGGTTTTCTATTCAGATTGTAATCTGGACAGTTACCTTAAGAGCCTATCAAATGCTTATGCAATATTATTCCAAATTATGATTGCAAAATTTGAGGGTACTGTATATACTCCTGAATAATTCAGGTCCAAATGCAAACAACATAGACCCTGATCTGCCAGCGCATTATGCAATGCCAGATCTGGGTCTATGCAGTTGCAGTTGGCATCGGCTTATACGCGAGTATATATGGTAGGTGTTATGTATGACACCATGCCCAAACAAGGTGATATTTAGCAATGAGTGTTTTGTATGACAGCATGCCCAATTGAGTTGGTGTACAGCAATGAGAGCCCCCAAATTGAAGAGGTTAGTTACATGAACCCTCCATGTCACTTTGAAGCAAGAACAGTATAAAAAGAAAAGAGAACTGAATTATTCAAAAGAAAATTCTTAAGAAATGTGCAAGTCTCAGTCCATAATATTAAAGTTAAAAAAAATAATTGTTGTTTGCTTTTTTTAAAATTAAGTTTGGTTGGTCCGTCAGCAGGACAAATCACACACTGTCTTCTGCAACTTCCTGTTATGACACATGCACCACAGGAGGTGTTTCACATAGAATGTTGAAGAAAATAAGCTGAAATAGTTTGCTTTACATGGTGAGCTATGAATGATAAAAACTCTAAATCTATATACAGGAAAACAGATGAAAAAACAGCAAAACACTGAGCAATCCACATGAATATGTCACACACATAGAACATGCACACCTCCTGTACATACAGGACTTGCATCCGAGAATCTTGCTATTTTCCAACAACTCCATTATCAAATGAATCTGGCAATAAACATGTATGTATGGAATACAGGAAACACATAATTGCAGACCAATCTGACACATTTCATTACCTGATGAAAAAAAAACATCAATTTGAGAGGAACCACTATAGGGACAATCTACACATGGAATACTGGGGAGCATTTTATCCTGTACATGTATCGTTCAAACACCATATCAACATTAGTCATTCTGGGTTGTCGACATAGTAAAGGACTGGGCAGTTTAATTGTGGCAAGGGGTGTGGGTATGGGAAACTTTTTTCTCTTTTACCTCAAGATAATTAATTAGTTTTAACTAATGGATAGAAACGTTTTTTTTTCTTCTGCAAATCAGAGCAAAAATATATTTTTCAAGCTTTTTTAAAGTCAGAACTTTTTTTAAAAATCACAGGTCCCCATCCCCAGAAAATTAAATGGTTGGTCCCTAACTCTGCCCAGCATCCGGACATGCACAAATGCCAAGCTCAATCCAAAAAGTAACCTGTTTAAACTACTGTAGCCATTGCATCTTTGACACTCTCATACATCAATGTAGATGTGGCAGAATCATTTTCTATGCTGAGAAACATTCAGCATGATCTTAAGGGAAGTTTGAACCACAGTACCATCCAGTCTCTGACGAGTGCAAAGCTGAACTCAAATGACACTTGAATCATCACCTTCAAAAACACCCCCACCGCCACCCCAACCCCATCCTCCACTGAACTGTCGAGTGCAGCAAAAGACTGCATCTAGTTAAGACTGTATTCCACTGTCCAATGGATTTGAAAGACAGAAACTTTATGATAAAGTCTTTGTGGTTGTCATTATCAGCATGTGGTGATGATATTGACAATGCTAAGTCTATGAACTATTTTCAGTTTGAAAGTGTATTGAATGCTCTGCAACCTCTTCCAGCACTCATTCTCATAGTTTCTTCTTATTTTGTGTCCCTGTCCGCTGATTTTAGCACCTATCAGTCCTGATAACTACCATACTGTTTACCTACAGACTGTGTGATGAGCAGTTGTCACCTCAGTCTCATTATGACTTTGGCCTGCGAGCCCTGAAGAGTGTACTTGTGAGTGCTGGCAATGTTAAGAGGGACCATATCCAGAGAATCAAAGAAGGCATGCTGGAGAGAGGGGAACAGGTTGAGGAGGCATCTATTGCTGAGAACCTCCCTGAGCAGGAGGTAAGTACCTCTCACCTGAGTTAATAAAGGATACTGTAAAATCTGAACAATAATGGTGTATTCATAGTTTTTAAAGTAGCGAAGATTGTATGTGCTTATTATTCCTTCATGGATGAAGTTTGGATTGAATATAACATTTTGCCTACTTGTTTGTGTATTCATTGATGTGTTTGTTCAATACAATGTGCCCTCGATATCCTGGACCCTATTTCACCTACACACAGAAATTTGTATATGGATGCATCTTTGGGAAAGTAACTCGGCAATACCAAAACTAGGTCACTGACCCAGTTTTCAAGCTTTGAGTAACTTTGGTATATTTAGCTGTTTGTTCGTTACAACTGTAATATATTGGACCCTATTTCAAAATCAGTATGTGGATGCATCTCAAGGAGGGCACTCAGCCATACTAAATGAAGGTAAATGTGATATAATTTTCATGCTTGAGTCACCTATTTCTATTTACACCCTCAATATCTTGGAACCTGCATGAAAGTAAATATACAAAGCATTTCAAAGAGAGTAAGCCAACAATACAAAAATAAGGTCACTGACCTTGTTTTTGTGCATGATAGACTTTTATATTTTCTGCTAGTTGTTCATTACATCTTCAATATCTTGGACTCTGTTGCACCTATACATACAAATTTATATGTGGATGCATCTGAAGGAGAATAACACAACCATACCAGAAGTAGGTCAGTGTGACCCAATTTTTACAGTTGAGCGAGTTATGTATTTTCAGTTATCCATTCTTTGCACCCTCAATATATCTTGGACCCTATTTCACTATCACTCATGAAATTGATAGGTGAATGCATCTCGAGGAGAGTAGCTCAACCACACCAAAACTATGTCTTTATCTTTAACCCTATTGCACTATTGCATCTGGACTAGTCAAATGTCTTGACCGTACACTGATGAAACTTGGCATGATAATGCATCCTAATGAGTAGTATATTGTATTAATATTTCATTCCTCCTCATGGTGGCACAGTCAATAGCTTTGACTCACAACCATTGGATAATAGATTCAAATCCTTTCAAGATCAGCCTTGGTTGATTGTCATGGCATATCTCTGTGCAAGGCTCTTTACTTCCATAGCCTTGTTATTAATATTCCATTCTGTATAGTGTTGGCTACTCCAAATGTTCTCCTGTTGGCAAAGGGATGTTTGCGAGTAAACACCTTGTTTTTGATATGCGGTATTTGCAAAGTATTTTTGTTCATCAGTAAGTTTTGACAGCATTTTACATGTAGATGGTTGATTGGGAAAGGACAAATATAGCAGTAAAGGAAAGGTGCAATCAGAAATAAGAAATTATATAAATAGTCCAAGTAAGAGCTATATTAAGAAAAGAACCTTTTTCAGAAAAGCAAATTTTGCATCTTGAAACTATATTTTTCTTAGACTCAAATATGTTTTTTTATGTGAAAAAAATATCAATGTTTGTAATTAACCCTTTCCCTCAGAGCACCTACCATTTAACTTCAGCTCAGTATATTTGTTTGTTGCTACATTGTACAGTGTGCTATGAATAGAACAGCATGCCACAGCTCACATGATCCCAGTATGACTGCTGAGAAAAAACTGTATATCTGGGACAATTTGTTAATATCACTCACTATTCCCTCGGGTGATGTTAACAATCAGTAGAGAATAAATCATTCTGCTGATGAAGTCCTTAGTACAAAGACGAAAGCTTCAGGTTAGCTTTCAATTTATTTATTGTGTATGAAATTGAACAGTTTAAACATTATCAGTTATGAATAATACTACACAGTTAAGCTTTCACCAAAGTATAGGGATTTTATATGTTTTTCAGCAACAACTCTTTGATCATTAAATTGTCCCACTGGTTACTTACAGCAGGTTTCCCCAATGAACTCCATATAATTCTGTAGTTGTTCGTTGGGTGATTGCTATTGGTAAGAGGCCACACTAATCCACATGTATCAAGCTACTCATTATCAGATTAAGTAATCACAGTCCATACTGCCAGATTCTCTGGGTAAACCCATTTTTTAAAAAAAAAAAACAAGTTTCGTGAATGTTCATCTTTTGTCAGTATGCCAACATATGGTAGCGACATCTTTTATCTTTGGCCTGCCACACTAAATGCCTTTGATCTAGTATTATACATTCTCATTGGCCAGTTGAAGAAATGGGTACATGCTGTAGAGCATGTAACATTCATTTCTGTTGGCTACTTTGAGCTAAAGGATTATGGCAAGTTTAAAGAATATACCCAGTTGCAGCTGTTGTTGCATACTGTATTGGCTTGTGGGGTAATGGCTAAACAAAAATTCCACATGGAAAGTGTACAGTTACCTCACAGTTTAGACACAGGATTATTAGTATTGAATTAATGAACCATAATGATGTAAATTCAGATAAACATAAAATAAGGATACAGTCAGGGGTTGCCAACTACTAGAAACTAATGGACAACAAGACTCCGTTAAGAAAAGAAAATTGTCAGATCATCTTTTATTTCCGGATCTTGAATAGATTAAATAAGAGTGTAAACGTGTGTGAAACTTTCCATTAGCTGGACTGATGATGAGTTAAAAGTATGAAACTTGGTTACTTGCAGTGTCTGCCCAGTAACATTTGCAGCTCTGTCTTAAAGGTCATTGTCAGATTTCATGATTATGAACTTTTATGAAAAGAGGATTACTTTGAAAGTTGGAGAAGCTGGTTAAATTATCTCTGTCTTCCCTCTGTATTCATTCACTGAACCAGCTATGTTATGAGCCATCTCTGTACTCATATTAACATTGTATGTATGTATGTATGTATGTATGTATGTATGTATGTATGTATGTATGTATGTATGTATGTATGCATGCATGCATTCATGTATGTATGTATGTATGTATGTCCTTTTGTATGCATGCATGCATGCATGCATGCATGTATGTATGTATGTATGTATGTATGTATTTATGTATGTATGTATGTATGCAGGTATGTATGTATGTGTGTGTGTGTGTATATGTATATATATATATATATATATATATATATATATATATATATATATATATATATATATATATATATGTCTGCCTGTATGCATATTGGAATGTATGTATGTATATATATATATATATGTATTTATGCATGCAGGTATGTATGTATTTATGCATGCAGGTGTGTATGTATGTATGCATGTATGTATGCATGCAGGTATGTGTATATATATATATATATATATATATATATATATATATATATATATATATATATATATATATACACGCATATATATATACATATATATATACATATACATATACATATACATATATATATACATACATATATATATATATATATATATATATATATATATATATATATATATATATATATATATATGTATTTATGCATGCAGGTATGTATGTATTTATGCATGCAGGTGTGTATGTATGAATACATGCATACAGGTATGTATGTATGTGTGCATACAGGTATGTATGTATGTATAAATGCAGGTATATATCTATGTATTATTAATCACAAGGTGAGTATCTATTTATCTATCTAATCTATCCTTGATTCTTTTCTATTCTATACTGGATATATTTATCTTTGTCTTTCCACTTTTAATCAATCTATACTTCCTTTCATCCAACCAGCTTGCTAACTCGCCCAAATCCTTCATCTATTCTTTCCACTTCATTCATTTTTTTTTTTTTTAGTACATATGCCTTTCTTTTGTGTTTTCAGATCCTGATCCAGAGTGTGATGGAGACCATGGTACCCAAGTTAGTGGCTGAGGACATTCCTCTCCTTCACAGCCTTCTATCAGATGTGTTTCCTGGGGTCACATACACACCTGCTGCAATGACTGCTCTGAGACGTGAGGTCAAGAAGGTCTGCCAGGAATTGTATCTTGTTTACGGAGAGGCTGGTGAACATGGCACCCAGTGGGTGGAGAAGGTGAAGAAAAAATATCATTATTTCTGGTTATACAAGACATGCCCAGATAGGTATTCAGTGTGTTTTATATAGACACTGTTTGTGAAGATGTCTGATAGTATTTGAAAAATATCAGTGTCATAAATAGATGGTAGAACTTTTAGGGCTATTACTCTACATACATGATCAGTAATATTTTGCTGTATGTCAAGTTGTATTTGAAAAAGATATACTGTAATAGGTAAAGATATATTGATGATTAGAAAATTAAGGCTAGCACTTCCTGTCACAAACTCAATTTAACAGGGTTCACACAATCCAGTGTTGCATCCACGCTGCGTGATTGTGGGATTCCCCACATTCAGCTAGCAACTCCTGCAAAAATACAAGTGTAAAGGGGAGAGAAGTCATGGAAAAGAAGAAACATCAACACATGTTTGATATAATGGTGCACGATAATGGTAATAAAAAAGTAGTAAATTCCAATAGCTTTATCTTTTTCATCGCAACGTACCACAGTCTTTTTTCTGTAAGCCAGTGCCATTCAGCCAGTTTTTTAAAAAAAAGTGGAATTCACCAAAAATTGGCCAGTGCACATGTGTTTGTAATTGTGCCAAAAAGGGGTATTGAAATTGCTACAACATGTCTGGGACATACCTGTACTTGTTTGTAATTCGTACTTATCAAGTGCTATACCTCATTAAATGAAGCGGATAACTGGTTTTTTTCCGGCGGAGTAGTGACAGTGGGAAGGATATAAATGTTCTTCCAATAATGTTGGCATTTGGTGCAAATACACCAGCCAGAAATGTTCCGGTTCATCTTGAAATGAGGAGGTGGAGACTGCTGCTAAAGCAAACAAAAAGGCAGATGATGCGGAGATGATTTTCATGTTACTGAGGAAACTGAGGATGATTGCCTAACCAAAAAACACAAGTACAATCCAAAGTTTCAATTAGCATGGACTGAAACATTTTCATGGTTGAAATTGAACAAAAAAGTTGGCATAACATGTGATCTGTGTATAAAATCATGAAAGAAAAACCCCTTTACAGCCGAGGATGGTTGCGTAAATTTCAGGACATCTGCATTTACACGCTGAAGCGGTAGAAAAGAAAGGAGACTATTTATTTGGAACCTCCTTTATATGATAGTAAGTTAGGAAAAATAGTATCAGTTTGATGAGTAGCCCTCCAACTCCCCCACACCCCTTTGATTTCCCTTTGTAAATTCTTGGATGCAACACTGCAATATTGAAAAGTGCTTGAATTTTTGTGGTTACCTTGAAAAGTGCTTGAATTTGAGGCCAACTCCAAAAAGTACTGGAAAAGTGCTTGCAAATGCTCAGTAGTCATTGAAAAGTGCTTGAATTTCAAAATGCATTTCCTTAAAAAAACGCGATACTTCTGACTGAAATATCAAGAATTTAAAAAAAGATCCATTAAAAGTTAGAAACTGGATCGTTTAGGAATTTTAATGCCATGTTGGGTCTTTTTCATACATATTCAGCAAGACATATGGTTGGGTCACTTACTTGCTCATTAGTATTCAGCCTCGTTTGGGATTTAAAACCATTTCATTATGTAAATGAATGGATGATGTGTTGACTGGGCAGTTTAGGCTGACAAAAAAAATAGTCGGTCTAGTGCTTTGCAATGGGAATCATATTTTCAAACAAAATTGACATAAGCACTATATACACTATATATATGGGTAAGACCAAGCAATAAGCACTATACACACTGTATATATGGGTAAGACCAAGCGATAAGCACTATACACACTATATATATGGGTAAGACCAAGCAATAAGCACTATACACACTGTATATATGGGTAAGGCCAAGTGATAAGCATTATACACACTGTATATATGGGTAAGGCCAAGTGATAAGCACTATACACACTGTATATATGGGTAAGACCAAGCAATAAGCACTATACACACTGTATATATGGGTAAGGCCAAGTGATAAGCACTATACAAACTGTATATATGGGTAAGACCAAGCGATAAGCACTATACACACTGTATATATGGGTAAGACCAAGCAATAAGCACTATACACACTGTATATATGGGTAAGACCAAGCAATAAGCACTATACACACTGTATATATGGGTAAGACCAAGCAATAAGCACTATACACACTGTATATATGGGTAAGACCAAGCGATAAGCACTATACACACTATATACGAGTAAGACCAAGCAATAAGCACTATACACACTGTATATATGGGTAAGACCAAGCGATAAGCACTATACACACTATATATATGGGTAAGACCAAGCAATAAGCACTATACACACTGTATATATGGGTAAGGCCAAGCAATATTCACTATACACACTGTATATATGGGTAAGGCCAAGTGATAAGCACTATACACACTGTATATATGGGTAAGGCCAAGTGATAAGCACTATACACACTGTATATATGGGTAAGACCAACCGATAAGCACTATACACACTGTATATGGTAGCTGAGGTCACATTATGTCATACTGATAGTGGAAACAATACCATTGACTTAAGTGCCAATCATGGAGGTAGAAAATAAGTCTCAAAATGGTACAGTTCTGGCCCTGTTGCACCTCAAATCACTCACAACAAGTAGAAAATAACAGTCTCAAAATGGTACGGTTCTGGCCCTGTTGCACCCCAAATCACTCACAACAAGTAGAAAATAACAGTCTCAAAATGGTACGGTTCTGGCCCTGTTGCACCTCAAATTACTCACAACAAGTAGAAAATAACAGTCTCAAAATGGTACGGTTCTGGCCCTGTTGCACCCCAAATCACTCACAACAAGTAGAAAATAACAGTCTCAAAATGGTACGGTTCTGGTCCTGTTGCACCTCAAATTACTCGCAACAAGTAGAAAATTGCTTGTAGAATACAGCATTATTTTGTATTAAGTTAAAATCGATGAAACCACAGAACTAGTGCCATGTGCAAAATCACCTGGATCTGGCAACTGCGCTGAAAATGTGTATGCATTTAACCTTAGATCTAAAGCCCTCATCATCAGTATAACTAGGGATTTGGTTACATCAATAAGTAAAAGTGCTTTCAAGACTCATGGCAAGAGTGAAAAGAATAACAAGAATTAAATATTGACAGTAGGAATAAATTTTGAATATTTTTTGCTTAAACATTAAAACCTCAAGGAGTTAGAAACATTGGCAAATACAAACTGATAAACTGATGTGGATGAGATAACTGTTCCTTTACCCCCATGCCCCAAACTGATGTGGATGAGATGACTGTTCCTTTACCCCCATGCCCCAAACCGATGTGGATGAGATGACTGTTTCTTTACCCCCATGCCCCAAACTGATGTGGATGAGATGAATGTTTCTTTGCCTCCATGCCCCAAACTGATGTGGATGAGATGACTGCTCCTTTACCTCCATGCCCCAAACTGATGTGGATGAGATGACTGTTTCTTTACCCCCATGCCCCAAACTGATGTGGATGAGATGACTGTTTCTTTGCCTCCATGCCCCAAACTGATGTGGATGAGATGACTGCTCCTTTACCCCCATGCCCCAAACTGATGTGGATAAGATGACTGTTCCTTTACCCCCATGCCCCAAATTGATGTGGATGAGATGACTGTTTCTTTGCCTCCATGCCCCAAACTGATGTGGATGAGATGACTGCTCCTTTACCTCCATGCCCGAAACTGATGTGGATGAGATGAATGTTTCTTTGCCTCCATGCTCCAAACCAATGTGGATGAGATGACTGTTTCTTTACCCCCATGCCCCAAACTGATGTGGATGAGATGAATGTTTCTTTACCCCCATGCCCCAAACTGATGTGGATGAGATGAATGTTTCTTTGCCTCCATGCTCCAAACCTCTTAAGCTATGGTGTCTTCACCTAGACCTAGTTTTGCAAAACATATTTTGGAGTTCTTGCTTAAGAATAAAACACTTTTTAAAAATATTTTGTGGAATGTAATACCATAATCGACATTCTTCCCAAGTTTATATGCAGCTAATTATATTGCGAGAAAATGAACTTTTTGTCCTTGAAAAATGCATGGATTTCCTGATGAAATATCTGTATGAACTATGTTTAATCTTCATCAGCTTTACATGAACACAAAAGGTGATGATTTTATATTAAGAACTGTGTATACATGTATCAAGTGTTCATGCAGTTCTTAATATGAAATCATCATCTTTTGTATTTGTGCAAGGTAGATGAAGATTTATATGCCCATGCTGCCTTATGTACAAAGTGTCTCTTTCACCAAATGTGGCAACTATTTGTTTTTTCTTGAAATTAGAAATGTATACATAGTGTCACTTAAAGTATGTTATAAAAAAAAGTTTAAAGCAGAGTTTTTCAGTAAATGAGAGTTAAACTGTAATTCTTATGATGTTTTTTATCACATGTGTTTAGGTGCTACAGCTGTACCAGATCACCCAGCTCCATCATGGCCTAATGATGGTTGGCCCCAGTGGCAGTGGCAAGTCTACAGCCTGGAGAGTACTCCTCAAGGCCCTTGAGAGACTGGAGGGGCAGGAGGGTGTTGCTCATGTCATTGATCCCAAGGTGAGTGTTGCCACATATTGTTGAAAAGAAGACAAGATCCAGCCATACATACATACATACTATATGGTAGAGTCATAATTTGATATGTATCATGATACACCAGTTATGATATGATACATACCATGATATTTTGCTGTACTGCAAGGCAAAGTTACAACTATGAGAAGAAAAAATACTTTGTTGAAAAATCAACTTGCTATTTATGTCAAACAAATTTATTGCTAAACAAATAGAATGAAAGAAGAAAATCTTTAATGATGTGTCACTCTAAACAGTAAACAATGAAGTCCTGGATAAGGGACATATTGCCACAGTTTATCTGAATAATCTCAATGAATACTATTTGTATAATCATAGTAATCTGTGCTTGTTACTATTTGGATCAAAAATATAATGTTGAGTGTAACACTATTACACTAAACAACCTGTCTAAAGTGAAATACTAAATAAATTGAACATTAACTGAAAGACTGAATGAAAAAAACACTGTCCTTTGTTCCATTTGTGTCACCTACTTCAAATTTTGTTTGAAGAAACACCATCATGTCAACATGCTCTGAAGTAAGGGCTGATGTTTGAGCAGTGACTACCGTCTGTACTCGTGTATAAGCCAATACCAACTGCAAACTGCATAGACCAGGATCTGCCATCGCATAATGCACTGGCAGATCTGGGTCTATGCAGTTTGTAAGGACTAATCAGTAGAACGAACTACATAAAGCCTGTTCTGCTGTCGCATTTTGCGATGGCAGCTCATGGTCTATGTTGTTTGCATTTGGATCTGGCTTATACGCAAGTACATACAGTATATCATCTGCTGTAGAAAATATGTGCTCACTTGGCACAGATGTGCCAGGTATTCCCGTATAATATGTTGCACACTTTGTAAGAAGAGGGAATTTATGCTCATTTATTCCCACCAGACTAACAGATTGCTATTTAGTGAAATAGTATCTAAAGCTTTGTACAGATGAATTTCTTCGGCTTTTTTATAGGGTTTTTGGCCCCTAAGCTTTAAAGGCAAAGACATCTCCAAATAAATCCTTAGTTGCACTCTCTTTAAAACCGGTAGCAATGCTGTATTTAGCAGGAGAAGAAATTGAATCCTCTGGAGTGACAGCAACTTGTGGGAGTTGTGGTAATGTTGGATCTTCTTCAGGTGTGTCTGGCTTTCTCTTAGTGACTGCTGGTTCTTTGTTGACAACCACCTAAAATTAGACCTAAATAAAGAAAACTACAGTTAGCAGTTTTCAGTTTCCCAAGGCTTTCAACACATTTTCTTGCCTGCCACAGTGTTTGCCACAATCTCTACTACTATAATATAGTATACCCTAGGAATATGTTGCAGAGACCAAAATTGTATTGGTTTACTTCTACAATGTGCTATTAAATTAAGCATGTTAAAATGTTTTATGATATTTACAAAGTTCAACATTATTTGGGGATCTTTAATCCATGTATTAATTCTATGAATTATTTCATTTTCAGCTATAAGCACAATTTTATCAAATATCTTTCACATAAATTAATTTATGCTTAATTGAGTGAGATCAATAAATCTTATGTACACTTCATTTACCTGTTGATCTGCTTGCATAACAACCCTCAGGATCACTACCAGATATACCTGTTGAGGCATCACGTCATCAGTATGTGGAAGAGACTTGAATTGGGTATCCATAGTGGAGGCTTCCAGTAAAAACTCTTTGATATCACCTTCATATGTCTTTCATGTCATTTGCTATTCACAGAAAGAGTAATCGGATTCATACACTTGCTTGATTTGCAAAATCCTGGCCTTCATTTGGTAAATAAGGGAGACTGTTGGTTGCTTTTTATGACGTAAAACTTTTGTCATTTTTTTCAGGGATTCTAGTACCCTCACTGCTTGTTGCATGTTAGAAATACCCTCGTCAGATGAAGTAGCAAAGTCTTTGGCATTTCTTCTCTTCTCAGGACTCAAAAGTGCTGCGATTATTGCTTGTTGCTGTTCAATATAAAATTGAGCATGTCATAGCCACTATTGCATCTAGTTTTCATGTCCAAGATCAGTTTGTGTTTAGGAATTTGTAATAAAGTTTGCTTTGACTGTAGCACGTGGGCTGCCACATAACTTTTATGAAAGAAAATAACAATTCTGTGTCCTCTACCCCAAAGTCTGGAGATCTGGTTGACTTCTGGTCTTGTCTGAGTAGCCATATTAATTGTATGGGTAAACACTGTACATGTGGACCTCGTACTGACTCCATCACCACTATGTTCATATTGTCTGCATAGTCCATTGTTACAGCCACACCTTGATTAATCTATCAAGATTCCACTCAATAGCATCATCAGCTAAGATTTTACCAATGTTTATTGCATTATGAGATTCATAGTTAGGTTGTGTTTGAAGGACAGGATTTGCATATGACCAGTCATCTTTGACATAATGTGCAGTTACTCTTTTGTAACTTTGAAGTGCCCTGGATGCGTATGAATCACAAGTAATAGCAACAGCTGTATTAAGATCCGTTAATATGTCATCTCTTGTTTCCTTATACATAGTGGGTATTGGTGTTTTGCTAAAATAGAGGGAATGTCATACCTTGGCTCAAGAACATTTTTTTATCATCAAAATGAATCTCATTTTCTGCATGGTAGAGTAAGGCCACAACTCCAGTGCTTTGAACTTTCTAATACTTTGTGTGATTAACTCTGCTCTTGGAGAACCAGGACTCAGCCTAGCTTTAAATGCCATGTGCAAATAAAGTTGGCTTGAAGATAAACTCAATTTGACTTTAATTTTCTCACTTTTGTGAGCTGTTGCTTGCTTCTGTTGATGTATGTTTTTTATTTTAGCAGGATGTCATCACTGCATATGTGTCAACATGTTTGTCGTGTTACAATTGTTCTTCACCTTGATAAAACAGTTGTGACACACCATATAATCCTTCTGGACAGTCCATCTCCCCTCTTTGTAAGTTACTGGAAAACTTTAAAGGTTTCCATACAGAAGATTTCAGTGAGGCTGGAGTGCTTTCTAGAGCCATAGATTCACTTTCTTTTTCTTTGGCCATTCATTCAACTGCAACCTACTTATAACAATCAGCCTCCCTCTAATGTATTATGTATATTATTGCGGTCATAGTATCATGTTCTGGTGTCGGGGGTCTGCAATATGAGTTCGGTGTTCTTTACACTTTTTTAGCCAAACAATAAAATATATATTAAATAAAAATTCAAACTGATATTTAGGTTTTTTAAAAATCAATATAATTTTACTATCTCATACTGGTTGGCAGTGGAATAAAATAGTTAATGTACAGTGTATATAAGCATTTGTTCTAACCTAACAGTTTTTGCTTTCCCCATTCAACCATGTTACATTGCTTTGGTTTTCATTTTATAATGACATTGCACTGAAATGGAATTGTTTACGAACATTCCAGATTTCTTGAACTAACTTCATGGTGCATGTCGACCTTCACTCCTTACCTCAGGCACCATGACATGAATACATTTTCATACATGCCTTCATCAGCCAATCAAAACTCTTCAATCTTATGAATTTGGTTTCATTGGCAAGGGGGCTATGGATGGATAGTGCTAGCAATATGGACATGATAATGAGACAATTACATATTAAAGACATTGAAATATGTACTTTTTCAAGGTTCTAATTTTAGAAGTATTGCAATATGGGACAAATAATTAGATATTGTGTTGTGGTCAAAATGTTTTGATTATGAATGCATTGATGAATTGTTATGCCCCTAATAGTGAGGACATTTTTAAAGATTGATTCATAATTCCAGATTCACAGGTCTGATTCTTGCAGAAGAAATACTCATTTTCTGTTCTCGTCCACTATTTTAATGCTAAATTGGAGAATATTTTTCTGTGTCAGAAGAAAGCAAAATGAAGGGTAGGTATTTTTGCTATTTAGAACACACTGTTAGTCTGATTTAATTTTCATTTTCAGTAAAGAGAAGTTGAAAGCGTGCAGTTCGCTGTGTAAAAATGTTTCAGAACTAAACACAATTAAGTGTTGTATCTGTAACACTTCTTGGATGAAGTGATAATTGGCTGTCTAAGAATTTCAAGTTGAAAATTACTGACTTGAAGAAAACAAAATCATATTTTTTTTCTCTAAATATTCTATCATAAAGTATTCAGTATTTTTCCAATATTTGTTAATATATCTAAAATTTATTAACCTGTTAATATTCTCTGTGTAAAACAGAGAATATTAAGTGTATACAGCTAATGGCAGTTTCTTCTTAGAAGATGCAATCAAAATTGAAAGATGAATGTATATATGTTTAGCATCATTACATTTGTCTTTCAGTCTATCTCCAAAGATGCTCTGTATGGAAACATGGACCCCAACACACGAGAATGGACTGATGGTCTCTTCACCCACACACTCAGAAAGCAAGTCTTCATTTTAATAGAAACTTTTGTCTCAGACATCCACAGAAATTCAGTCTTGAGAATGTTATCGAGTCTGTGGCCTTGTTAGCTCTAGTGGTCATAGACCAGAAGAGCTTATAGCAGGGGTTTACAACGTACAGCCCACCAATACATTTTGTGTGGCCTTTGGCCTGTGTCATTACTTTACTACATGTGTATATATGCTTATATTATAGACACAAAACTTTTGCAGTGGAGCCCACTTAGTTCCAATCAAGATCGATTTTGGCCCATGTAAATGTTTGAGTTGTGCACCCTGGCTTATAGGATGGCCTGTTGTCTGTTATCCATCCGTCTGTTAGCACATGCATGTTATTGCTACTCCTCCTAAAATTCTTTAAGGATTGCCATGAAACTTGACACACACATTCATTCCAGGGTCTAGTTAATCCTAACTGAAAATGGTGCTGCTCAGACATCCAATATGAAAATCTTGTTATCATAACTCAGCGGACGGTCATATTAACACTAAAGACTTCCTATGATGTCTAATTGGTCCTAAAGACTTCCAATGATGTCTAGTTGGACCTAAAAGAAAATAGTGCCCATCTGACCTCCAATATGGTCACCATGGTGGTCATCTTGAAAATCTTTTGCTACTCCTTCTGGATGCATGGTCATATTGACGGGGGTTTTTGCCAAAAGACTTCTTATGATGTCTAGTTGGTGCTAAATGAAAATAGTGCAGATTTGACATCCACTATGACCACTGTGGCGCCATCTTGAAAATCATCTTTTTGCTATTCCTCCTTAATGGAGAGTCATTTGGACATGGGGCTTCATTAGAGGACTTCTTATGGTGACTGGTTGGTTAAAAATGAAAATGATGGCTATCTGACCTCCATTTTGATCTTGCAAAATTGTGTTATTGCTACTCCTGGATAGATAGTCATATCGACATGGAGTTTTCACCAAAAGACTTGTTATGAGGTCCTAGTTGGACCTAAATGAAAATGATGCTAATCTGATATCCAATATGGCCATCATGGCAGTCATCTTGAAAATCATGTTATCACAATTCCTCCAAAACAGAAAGTCATATCAACATTGGGATTTCACCAAAAGATTTAATATGATATCTAGTTGGTCCTAAATAAAAATGGTGTGGATATTACATCCAATATGGCTGCTACAGTGGCCATGTTCAAAAATCTTGTTGTTGCTACTCCTTCTGAATGAATGGTCATTTTGACATATTTTATCCAAGAATATCGGGGATGATTTCAATACTCAGTAATTAAAATGAAGATATTGTCTTATCTTGGATTCCTGGAAATTCTTTTTGGCCAGTAGAGTGCAAGTCCTTTTGAGGGACTCTTGTTTTGGTGTTTGGTACAGTCACTGTTTTGCAATAAGTAAATATATAGTATTATCACAGTAACGCGATCTTGATTGCTAGATCACGTCGAGTTGTCAGCATTAGAAAATCTGGATCATTACGAGACACGAATCGTCGAGTCATGATCCGGATTTTTATGCTGTCAATGAGACGTGATCTAGCAATCAAAATCGCATTACTGTGATAATTATATTTTTGTTATATACCTTTCAATTTTCAGATAATGTAATAAAATCACAATATGTAGTTGAAAAACACAAGAAATTGCTAAACATTTCAACCTCTATAATACGAACTTCATCTTAAGGCATAAACCGAATTACTTTTTGAAAGGCTGACATACGCATGAATATTAGTTTTATGAATGAAGTTTGTGAAACAACGTTCGCTCAGTTTGACTACCATCACTGTCAATAACACGAATTCTTTGACGCTTGAGGGCAGACTACTCATATATGTGATTTACAGTTATTGTGCAGTTCTGAAATTTTTTGCATATCAGAAGTTTTCACCAGCTGAATGACTGGAAGGTTCTTTCAGAGGCCAGATTGAATGCGGTTGAACTGTTTCTGGCGGAACATTGTGAGAGGCTCCGATGGGAACTTGACACGGGAATGACAACATTATTTTGACAGTTATTTACAACAGGATTGGAGAAATTGTTGGAACTTGATGGTACAGATTTGTTGCAGAGAATATTAATCATTTATAATTTCAAATTCATCCATTATGTGTGAAACTCACTAACGTTACCATTTACGAATTTCCATCAATGGGTTGTACTGTACAACTGTAATGTTTTGGTACGCGATTTCCGAATATGATCTTGTTTCAGACGAACATTTTGGCAATATTTTACTACTTCAAAATAAGGAAAAAATGCTTTTTTATTGTTGTTGTGACAAAAACATGGTTTAGACCTTTCAGATATTTTACATATAGCGCAAGGTTTCTTAACTAATGTCACTGTGAGAGCTTTGTTTACTGCTAGTGTTGGCATTCCATCGCTAGGGGCGCTGCTATTGTCAACAGGAAACCTCGAGGATAAAGTAGTCTCAGCCTCGTTTGAGAGTATGATGATACGGGTTTGGAAAACGATAGTATCGTTTTCCTGCTTGTAGGAAATGACGGTAAAATTCTGGCTATTTCTTGGGTAGAAAATTGGTAGGTGTATAATAAAGCTTGATATCAGTTGTGGAATTGTGAAGATTATAAAGGACAAACTCAGCACAGCAGTGGCATATATTTTCTGATCTTTACCTACAGGCAGTTGCACTTGCAGAATATTGTAGAACAGTAACAAAATGTAAAGTCTTCAAGTCCGATATCCATTATTAGCTCAACTGCTCATAAACCAGAAGAACTTGTAGGATAGCTTGTTGTCTGTCATCCGACATCTGTCAGTCCATTAACACAAGTTTGGTACTGCTACTCCTCCTAAATTACTTGGAGGATTGCCATGGAAATTTACACACACATTCATCCCATGGTCTAGTTGGTCCTAAATGATAATGGTGATGCCCAGACAACCAATTTGGCATCTCAGCAGCCATTATGAAAATCTTGTTATTGCTACTCCTCCTGAAGGAATGATCTTATCAACATGGGGTTTTCACTAAAATACTTCTTATGATGGCTATTTGGTCCTAAATAAAAATGGTGCCAATGTGACATCCAATATGGCCACCATGACAGCCATCTTGAAAATTTTATCGCTACTCCATCTACATTGATGGTTATAAAAATGTGGGGTTTTCACCAAAAGACTTATGATGTCTAGTTGGTCCTAAATGAAAATGGTGCCGATCAGACAGCCAATATTGCCAACACAGCAGCCATATTGAAAATCTTGTTATTGACACTTCTGATGAACAGAAAGTCGTATCAACATAGGGTTTTCATCTGAAGATTTCATATGGTGTCTAGTTGGTCTTTAATAAAAATTATGACAATCTGCTATCCCGTATGGCAGCCACAGCATCCATCTTGAAAATATTATTGCTACTCCTCCTAGATGGAAAGTCATATCAACATGGTTTTTACCAGAATTCTTATGATGTCTTGTTGTTGGTACTAAATGAAAATGGTTCCAATCTCACATCTGGTATGGCCAGCATGGCAGCCATCTTGAAAATCTTGTTATTGCTACTCCTTCTAAATGGAAAATCATATTGACATGGGGTTTTCACCAGAAGGCTAATTATGGGATCAAGTTGGTCCTTAATGAAAATGGTGCTGCTCTGACCTCAAATATGGCTGCCACAATGAACGTATTGAAAATCTTGTCACTGATTTTCCTGAATGGATGGTCATAACAACATGGGGTTTTCACCATAAGTCTTCTAATGGTATTAAGTTTGTCCTAAATGAAAATGTTGCCAATCTTACATCAGTATGGCTGCCACAGTGGCTAATTTGAAAATCTTATTGCTCAAGAATACCAGAGATGGTTTCAACATTAAGAAGTTAAAAAGAAGAAATGGTCTTGAATTCCTGGAAATTCTTTTTGAACAGTATAGCTTCCAGTCTATTCAAGGGACTCCTGTGTTTCTATCTGTTTTGTCACTGTCTTTGTTTCCATTATTTGGCATTTCATAGATTAGAAGAGCTAATATGTTGGCCTGTTGTCCATCGTTCAGCCATCTGTTAGCACAAGCTTGTTATCACTACTCCTAAACTTCTTGGATGATTGCATAAAAACTGCACACACATTTATCCCAAGGTCTACTTGGTCTTGAATGAAAACGGTGCCACTCAGACATCGAGTATAGCCACCAGAAAGGCCATTTTGAAAATCTTGTTATTGCTACCACTCATGAACTCATGAATCGATGGTTATATCAACATGGGAATTTTACTAAAAGACTTCTTATGATGTCTGATGATCCTGAATGAAAATGGTGCCAATCTGACATTCAATATGGCATACATAGCAGTCATCTTGACTATCTTGTTATCACTACTCCTTTTAATTGGAAAGATATATTGACATAGTATTTTCACCAATAGTATTTTCACCAAAAGACTTTTTATGATATCTAGTTTGTCCTAAATAAAACTGTTGCCTGTCTTCATCCAATATGGCTGCCACAACAGCCATCTTGAAAAACTTACAGCTACTTATCCAGAATGGATCATCATATTGGCATGGTGTTTTCACCAAAAGACTTCTACAGATATTTAGCTGGTCCTAAATGAAAATGCTGCTGAATTTACATCCAGTATGGCCACCATGGCAGCCAATTTTAAAATATTGTTATCGCTTACGAATATTAGAGATGGTTTTGTCACTCAGGAGTTTAAAAGAAAAAACAGTCTTATAGAAGAAACCGTCTTATCTTGGAGTCCTGGAAGCTGTTAGAACATCAGTCTCTTTGAAGGACTCCTGTTTATTTTCATTTGTGTCATCAGAATAGTACGATTGAGCTCTACATAATGTCCTTTCTAAAATGAGCAGCAATCCATATTTATCAAAAAGTTGTAAATAAATGAATGCATCATTCTTTGTAGGATCATTGATAATGTGAGGGGTGAACTTCAGAAGCGGCAGTGGATCATCTTTGATGGTGATGTGGACCCAGAGTGGGTTGAGAACCTGAATTCTGTGCTGGATGACAACAAGCTGCTGACTTTGCCAAATGGAGAACGCCTTGGTATCCCACCCAATGTGAGTACATTAGATTTTTCAACATAGGAAATGTTTGCTGACATTGTTTACATCACTGGTGCTAAAACATACTGCAAGCGAGTAGTACATCACATTTTGAAACACTTGTTCATTCAGTGACTTATGATATTCTTGCAGATTTTTTTGTCCCATTAATTTATGTTTTTAAACTTCTGAGTCATCGTATTTATTGCAGAAGGAATATCTGTATGGCAAAAGCTTTTTTATATGCATGCCATGTGATGGAGCATACGAACATACTATGTTATGATATTCCTCCATCTTTCCATCTGTTTCCTATTTCACTTCTACACAATGACTTGAGTTCTCCAGCATCAACTGTTACCAAACTTTGTGGATGGCTTGCACTTGGGGTAAGGAAGAAGCACATCTTTTCCATGGTCAAAATGTAAAAGGCAGAGAAGCCAACCATTCTTAATCTTGCAGAATTATTATGAACTTTTAGTGAAAATTCCGCATTCCAAAGCATATTGACAAAATTTGGAAAATCAGAATTATGTGGGATAAATTTTGATCAGGAGTTCTCTATGTGGACACAGGTAGGGGGAAAAGTACTTAAGCACCAATATGATCAACTGGTACATAGAATAAAGTTTCTCAATGTGATAAACAGAATGTAGATAACAAGAAATCAGTCAACTAGACTGTAAATAGGTTAAAAATGGCAGCAGAGGTAAAGAGAAAAAGAAGATGCAGATAATTTGTGAGCAAAATTAATGTTGATAGTTGTTGTTTTGGCAAAAATTGTTGAAGGAATTCAAGTTTCTGGATTTGGAGGAATGGATTCCTCATTTATTGTCACTGGATCTTAATTGTTACCAACTGTCTATAGGTATGTATAGGCTCATTGGAAGATGCCATATGATTGTATAGGTATGTATAGGTTGATAGGAAGATGCCATATGATTGTATAGGTATGTATAGGTTGATAGGAAGATGCCATATGATTGTATAGGTATGTATAGGTTCATAGGAAGATGCCATATGATTGTATAGAAGTTTGTTACTTTAATGAATTTGTTATCCATTCTGGATGGGCTGCCTAGATTGCGAAAAATTGATTCCTGATAATCTTGCTTATGGATTGGCATCACTACAAATGTCAAGGTCACCAAATGAAAGAAGAAAAATGGTTTCTGCTTAATAACATTAGTTTTACATCACAGACCTGAACCCAAATTTTTGATGGCTTGCACTTGCGGTAAGGAAGAAGCCTGTTGATTTTAGGGTAGAAAGGGCAAAAGCCAAGGTTAATATGACTGAAAAGAAGAAAAATGGTTTCTGCACAATAACATTATTTCTACATCACAGACCTCGACCAAACCTTAAGAATGACGTGCACTAGGGAGAACATTTTGGGATCAGAAGGTCAAAGGTCAGGGACACTAGCAGAAATATTATTTCTGCAAAAAAAGTTCACCATGACCATGTAATGTCAGCAATGTTAGTGATATGAAAATTACATGTTCTTACAGAAAATCACAATTGGAATTTTGAATTTCCACATATTGGTCTTTTTTCTGCATTCCATATTTTCATCAGTGTCTTGGCGTATTCTGGTCATGGATCCTGCACACTAGCACACCATTTACAGTGCACTTTGGTCCGTACCCACAAAATGATCTGTGTACTAGTCTGAACACTTAGTTCTACAGATGTAATGTGATATCCGATTGATTAATTTGGCATCAAAGATTCACTGTAGTTGTTTTTCATTGGAAGACGCTCTTGTGCATGGTACACATATAATCTGACCATTTTGTAAAACAGAGATAGTCACAGGGGCCTCTAACATACTTCACACATATATGTTTTTATACATACACTGTACTGTGGCTGTGTGTGAAGTATGCTACAGGCCCTCTTGTTTATGATGAGGAAGGATGTAGTAGATAACAAATCCAAAGATGTAATGAAAATAGATGCCAAAATCATGAATCCTTAGCAGTGGAAATGGCAGCTGAAGGAAGTTCATAGTTAGGGTCCTAGCTACGATACTGTAGCCTAAACTGATGGAGTATAGTGAGTGTAGAATTGTACTGATAAAAATATTGTTAATATCTTTTTGTACATTGCACCACCTTAATTCACTACATAGCATAAATTTTCTACTTCAGAGATTAAAGTGAGCATTAAATATTTATTAATGTATAAAGACTTTTATGTCCATTTGTGGGATAAGAATTGAATTGAAAACTATCAGGGAAAGGCATTTTATTTAGTTGAAAATACTCAAAATTCAATATCTGCTGGGGTGGATAGGGCTTTTTGCCCCCTGTACCCCTTACCAAGGCATTGCATCTGGACCCCATTGAGGGCTTAGGCAGTCTCAACACCCTAGGCCTACTTTCAGCGCTTTTGCAATTTTTACACTCCCATCATTGAAAAGTTTGTGGATGGCTTACACTTTGGGTAGGAAAGAAGCCTATTGATTTTGGGGACCAATGGTCAAGGTCATTGTGACCAAAAGAATACAAATGGTGTTTTTGGATAATGACTTTACTTGTAGACCATGTACTGTGACCAAAGTTGTAATCCGTAATGCCTGGGATGAATGAGGTCTTTGTCTTTGTCTATAATTTCAGCAAGTGATATTCGTACATATCATTAACTGCCATTGAAGTGCAAAAGTCAATGTAGTGGTCGCATACATTGTTTGTATTTGGAGTTGATCCGTAATGCCTGGGGTGAAAGAGGTCTTTGTATTTGTCTTTAATACCAGTAGGTGAGAATCATTTTCTGGATTCGATTGTCATTGTTAAAGGGTTGTGTTGTTTGTTGCTTTTTTTTAATGTCAATTGATTACAGCCCACACACCAAGCTGTTATCTGTTGACCTTAGTGCAGCTGGTTACATCCTTTGTTTATAGAGTTAATCCTTTTATGTTGTCGGTGAATTAAGCCTTTGACTTTTGTCTCTAAATAAATTTATTCTGTTTCTGGATGAGATAATTCTGTCTTTTTATTTCATTCATTGGTACATATACATTGTATATCTATTCCATATTTCCCCAAATCCACTATAGTCGTTATTACAATTGATCACTGATAACGTTAACACCTAGCACCTTAATAACAATGGCAGAACCTCCAACGAGAAAGAGACAAATTCTAACACTGGATTAAAGAATTAATGTAATTGAAAGAAGTGAAAAAGGAGAGACCGGTTGCAAAATAGCAGCCACTTTAAGCGTCGGTGAAACTCAAATTCAGGGTGTTGTAAAAGAAAAGGAGTCAATTAGAAACGAATTCATATGCTAATAGATGTATATGTTATCTTCAAATATAAATATGATTTATGTTTAATGATAGATGTATATCTTTATTGTTATATAAAATTATTTTCAGATGAAACAAGAAATATGAACAAAGAATACAATAAATGTACAGTAATTGAGGTTATTTTTCCTTCTTAAACAGTGCTGAATTTTGACCTTGGAAACTGGTCTTATTGTAAAAACTTGTTATGAGAGACCACCTGTCTTGAGAGATCACTTTTTGTTGGCAGAAGGAGTGGTCTCTCAAGACAGGTTTTATTGTACTAGTATATCAGTAGTATTTATTTTTTTATGGTATGGTGATGTTTTTGAAATTTTTCTTTTTTTCTTTTTTATCATATGTTTTCAACAATTACTTGGATGCAGGTATCAAAAATTTATTTTAAGCATATAATCTTTGTTAATTATATTAGAATATTCATAAAATTGTTTGCTTCATTTTGCCGATCATGTTCAGCATACTTAACCCAACATATACTTGATAAATAGCATTTCTGTTTAAGAAAAAGTTAAAACCAGAACAGCAGAACAAAGAGCTTTTGTTGATTAGAACTTTTTTCCACTCTACTGAGCATTTATTGACTCGAAAAAGCTTCCTCTTGCAAACAAACTCCTAGCAAGTTTAAGGTGTCTTATTTCCATGAAGAGAAAGAAATGTCAAAGTGACTCTGTGATAGAAATCCAAGAGGTGACCAGACAGCTTGTACTTTTCCTGTTTGATAAGGGCCACTTATGCATTGTTAAAATAATTTGCATCAAGTAATATGCAATTCCTAATTCAAAAGTAATTTATTCCATGACAGAGTGAAATATATAATTTAAGTTTACTGTCTATACTTGCGTATAAGCCGATACCAGCTGCAAATTGCATAGACCCATTTCTGCTGTCGCATAATGCACCGGTAGATCTGGGTCTATGCAGTTTGTAAGGACTAATCAGTAGAACAAACAACATAGACCCTGATCTGCCGGCGCATTGTGCGAGGGCAGATCGGGGTCTATGTTGTTTGCATTTGGACCCGGTTAATATGCAAGTATATAGTTACTTTGGATATACTTTTGGTCAAGATTTTAACAGTAAATTATCTGTGTCACATTCAGAATAAGATGAAAGACATCATGTGATGTTTCATCACCGATTTGATGTATATTGTCATTAAATTAAGTTCATAATGAACAATACAAGAAGGATATGGGATATATGATATGGGATATGGGATATGGGATATATGATATGGGATATGGGATAGCTATGATATGGGATATGGGATAGCTATGATATGGGATATGGGATAGCTATGATATGGGATATGGGATATGGGATAGCTATGAGGGGAGGAGGAGGCTATATATTCTGGTATACACAAAATCTCATTTTTGTTGGTGATTTTATTTTGCAATATAGTTTGTTCTTTGTTTCTTTGATTTTTTTTTGCAGTATAGTTTCTTTGTTCGTATTTGAATTCAGAGCATTCATCATTATTGATTAAGTTGTTCAATTCTTTAAATATTAACTTATAATTGTTTTATATATTTGAGAAAAATCCTATATTTTTAAAAAGAAAATTCTATTATTAGCTCTACTGGTCGTAGACCAGAAAAGCTTATGAGACACCTGTTGTCATCCATCTGTCTGTTAGCACACATTTGTTATCACTACTTCTCCTAAGGTGCTTGGAGGATTGCCATGAAACTTTATGCACACATTCATTTGAAGGTTTAGTTGGTCCTAAATGAAAATGCTGTTGCTCAGACATCCAGTATGGCCACAACAGCAGCCATCTTGAAAATCTTGTTATTGCTATTCCTTCTGAATGGATGTTCATATCAACATGGGGTTTTCACTAAAAGACTTCATTTGATGTATAGTTGGTCCTAACTGAAAATGGTGCCAATCTGAGAGCCAATATGGCTACTGCAGCAGCCAACTTGAAAATCTTGTTATTGTTATCGCTACTCCTTCTGAATGGATGGTCTTATTAACATGAGGTTTTCACTTAAAGACTTCTTATTATTTTCGTTGGTCCTACATGAAAATGGTGTGGATTCGGCACAACAGTCATCTTGAAAATCTTGTAATTGCTACTTCTCCTGAATGGAAAGTCATATTGACACGTGGTTTTCACCAATAGACTTCTTATGATGTCTAGTTAGTCATAAATAAAAATGGTGCTGATCTGTTGTCCAGAAATTACCACCACAGTGACCATCTTGGAAATCTTGTCACTACTCATGAATGGAAAGTCATATTGACATGGTGTTTTCACAAGAAGACTTCTTATGATGTCTAGTTACTCCTCAATGAAAATGGTGCTGATCTGATTCCAATATGGCTGCCACAGTGGCCAGCATGAAAATCTTGTTATCACCACTTCTTCTGAATGAATGGCCATATCAGCATGGGGTTTTAACTAAAAGACTTCTTTTGATGTTTTGTTGATCCTAAATTAAAATGGTTCTGATTTTACATCCAATATGTGGCCATCTTGAAAATCTTGTTTTTGCTACGCCTCTTAAATGGAAAGTAATTTTGACATGGGTCAGAAGAGTTCTTATGGTGTGTAGTTGGTCCTTAATGAAAATGACTAACCTTCAATATGGTCACCATGACGGCTATCATGAAAATATTGTTATCTCTACTCCTCCTAAATAAATGGATGGCTATATCAGCATGGGGTTTTCACCAATAGACTTCTTATGATGCCTAGTTGGTACTAAATGAATATGGTGCCAGTCGTACATCAAATATGGCTTCCACATTGGCTGTCTAGAAAATCTTGTTGTCACTACTCCACCTGATTGGATGATCATTATGACATGGGATTTTCATCAAAAGATTTCTAATGATGTCTACTTTGTCCTAAATGAAAATGGTGTCAATCTGACATCCAATATGTCCACCACAGCAGCTAGTTTGAAAATCTTGTTATCACTGAAAAATATCGGAGATGGTTTCAACACTCAACACTTAAAAGGAAGAAATGGTCTCATCTTGAAGTCCTGGTAATTCTTTTTGCCCTGTAGTGCGTCAGTCCCTTCAAGGGACTCTTGATATATCTAAACACTACATAGATGCATACGATTATAAATGATAGAGAAATAAAAACCATTTCATTTATACGTTGATTCAGTTATTTTCTTCCTACAGGTGAGGATCATGTTTGAAGTGCAGGACCTAAGGTATGCTACTCTTGCCACAGTGAGTCGCTGTGGTATGGTGTGGTTCAGTGAAGATGTACTGTCGACAGATATAATCTTTGAGAACTACCTGAATCAGCTGAGAAACATGTCACTGGATGATGCTGAGGAGGAGGCTAGAATTGGGAAACAGGCACAACAGGAGGGGCTGGAGGAAGTTGTCTCGCCAGCCATGCAGGTACTTGCTAATACTGATTATGGATTATTGTTCCCTGCTTTTTGTAGAAAAATGGTGCACATTAATTTGGGCCTGTCACTGTGCACTACTGTCTGTCTGTCACATTTTTGTTTCCACACAGTAACTCTCTTAATTACTATTGGATTTCAACCAAATGTTGTATACAGCTAGATATGGCTGAGTTTGATTCACTTCTCAGCATTTTGCATCATTGTTTAGCCGAGTTATAAGTTCTGATTGTCAGACTATCCCTATCTCTTTTCCACACATTAAATCCCTTGATTATTATTGGTATGCTGCTTGATATTAATGAGATCATGGCTGAGTTCAGCTGTCAGCAATCTGTGTCATTGTTTAGCAGAGTTATACCCCTGATTATCCACTTTCATTTCCAAAAATAACTCCACTTATTATTTTTGGATTTCAACCAGATTTGGTATGCTGCTTGATTTTCATGAGACCTTACACAGGTTTGATTGTCCACATTCTGCATTATTTAGCCTAGTATAGACCTTCCCACTCACATTTGTTTCCATACAGTAACTCCTGTAATCATTATTGGATTTCAACCAAATTTGGTATGCAGCTTGATGAGACCTTCACTAAGTTTAATTGTCAGTCTTCTATATCATCATTTAGCAGAGTTATGCCCAGTTGTCAGACCAACCCACTTTCTAGCCCACACAATGAACCCCTTGATTATAATTTGATTTCAACCAAATGTGCTTGATATTTATGAGACTGTGGTGGAGTTTAATTGTCAGCATTCTGTGTCATTGTTTTCATAGACTTATAGCCCCTGATTGTCGGACCCATCTACTTTCATTTCCACACAATAACTCCCTCTAATTATTTTTGGATTTCAACCAAATTTGGCATGCAGCTTTATTTTTATGAAACTATGCCCTCTGTTTGATTGTCAGCATTCTGCATTATTTAGCAAAGATATAGCCCTTCCTTGTCAGGCCCACTGTTTCCACACAATAACTCCCTTAATTATTATTGGATTTCAGCCAAAATATGGTATGCAGCTTTGATTTTCTTGTTGCCTCAATTGAGTTTTATTGTCAGCGTTCTGCATCATCGTCTTTTAGCAGAGTTATAGCCAGACCCACCCATTTTAATTTTCACACAGTAACTCCTTTATTTATGATTGGATTTCAACCAAATTTGGTAGGCAGCTTGACTGAGGTTCATTTTCAACATTCTGATTCTTTGTCATTATTTAGCAGATATATAGCCTCTGGTTATCAAACACATTCACTTTAATTTCTGCACAATAACTTACAAAATTTTAATTGGATTTCAACAAATTTGATATGCAGCTTGATTTTGTCGAAACCTCAGTTGAGTTCAGTTGTCAGCATTCTACATCATTTAGCAGAGTTATAGCCCCTGATTGTCAGACTCAGCCATTTTGTTTATGCATATGAATGACTCCCTTGTTAGGTTTTAAGTAAATTTAGTAGGCTGTTTTATATTAATGAGACCTTGGCTGAGTTTGACTGTCAGTGCTGTTTAGTTAATTCTTCAGTATGCAACATCATGTTAACTCCCTTAGTATGCAGCTTCATGTTAATACTATAAATTTGATTTTTCAGCATTGGATCTGCATCATTAGTTAAAACTGTTGTGGCCCCTGAATGTTGGATCCACTCACATTTGTTTCCACACAATAATTCCCATTTTTATTACTGATGGATTTCAAGAAAATCTTACATGCAGCACTAGATTGATACAACTTAAGTGGAATTTGATCATTCACTTCCTATAGAGATATAGCCACTGATTATTCAACCCACAATTTGTATGTAGTTTTAAACCAGGGTTCCAATATCGGTGATCTGTGTCATACCGGAAAGTAGAGTCTTCCTTTACAAATGTACCTTAACTCATATACTATATCACCATTGTCATCTAGGCCTTTCCTCTACAAAACTGTACTCCCTACTTCCCCAAAAAAGCAGAGGATATCAATTTCTGGAATTTGCTGGTTTCATTTTAGTGATTATGGGGTGGTTTTCCTTTTGTTATACATCGACTGTATTCTTTAAGAATAGCATTTTGCACTTTAAGAGCCAAAAACTGGTTCTTTCAATGGCCAGTTTTTTTGAGGAAGTTTTAACATGGCAGACAGTAAGAGACCTTTTAGCAGAATTTCAAAAATTTTAAAAGTTTCACAATGTGTTTTTCTTCGAATAGAATTTAAAAAAAAAAATTTGTATCATGATTTATGAATCAACATTAGGATAATGGATGACATACCCATAAATCATGTATACAGCCAGATCCTCTTTATGCATTGCTAGTTTGACAGCTTGTTATTTTATGATTGAATTCCCTCTAGGCTCAAAGAGACTGTGCTGCAGTGTTGTCACCATATTTTGCATCAGATGGTCTGATCAGTCGGTGTCTGGAATATGCCATGGACCTGGACCACATCATGGACTTCACGCGACTGCGTGCTCTCAGCTCACTCTTCTCCATGTTGAACCAAGGAGTTCGCAACATCACCTCCTACAACCAACATCACCCAGACTTTCCCATGCAGGTTAGTATTAGGTCTGAAGTTCATGCCAGACAATATTCATGATGCATCAATATTGTCAGTCAATACATTCATGCATCATGGATGTTCAAGCATTATGTCCTACAACCAGCATCACCCATCAGTAAGCATTATTGTCTGTTTAGCAGTTATAGAAATTTTTCTTAATGCATTCTAGTACCATGGACTTTTCCTAGCAGTAGTTAAATTTAGGGTTTTGTCAAATTTTGCATTGCATGTTCTAAATTCCCATTCTCCATATTGAGCTAGGGGGTTCACAGCATCAGTATCTTCAATTGGCATTATCCTGACATCCCCATGCAGGTCTGTGTAATATATTGATTCAATTTCTCCATAAGCAATACATGTCAACAGCATGCCCATTATTAAGCCGAGGTTTGGCAAAACAATGAGTAGAATGCAAGGTTTGGTACAACTGTGTCACTATTAGTTGATTTGCAAGAAAATCCATGTAAAAAAAAGAAGCAACAGTAAGTTGTGATTGTCATCTGTTGGAAATTGGTCTAGTTGACGCAGTTTTATTTTTGTCAAACCCACCTTGGCAAAACTTCGGCATTGTGATCACTTTTGGCATCTGTGTGCATGTCCCTTCATCCATCCACACCCTTTATTAACCTTAGTGTTAAATGGGTTTTTGTATGCTCCTCTTAAGTTGGGTGTATTTTGTTATGACATTGCCCTTTCACCCATCCATTAAAATTTGCTGGTTCAGCCCATAATTTTGTAATGGTTGGAGAAATTTTCATGAAATTTTGCCCATGTATATATCATGATGTGTTGGTGTGTCATGCAGCAAAACTTTGCCCCCTTCTTCACAGTTAAGGTCATGGCAAGGAAAAATATAATTCTGTAACTTGTATACTTGTCTCGACTATAGCTTTTGAACCGCTGAAGAAACTTTACCCAATTGTATATCATGTATAGCCTGTGTGTCACATACCCTAGCCACACCCTCTGCCTCAAGGTGAAGATCACAACAAGAGAAAAATAACTCTGACTTGTATCCTTGTCCAGAGTATAACTTTTGAACCACTGAAGATATTTTAATGAAACTTTAACCAGTGATATATTACAACTAGACAGTGTCCTTACCATAGTCATGACCCCTGACTCGAGTCCACAACAAGGGAAAATATACATCAGTGATTTCTGTCCATGTACAGCTGTAACTTTTGAGCCAGTGATGATATTTTATTGAATCTTGGTCTTGTTGTACATCTTGATTTGACAATTTCTTGTGTATTCAGTCATACCTACCTCTGTGGGCTCAGGGATGTAGAATACAACCAATGCACTCTCCTGCATATCATAAGATGCAAAAGGGAGGAGCGACCCAAAGGGTGCAGGTTTGAATCTTGCCTTCAGATCAGAATGGGTCATCTACTGTGTTGTTTCCTTGCGCAAAGCAATTTATACTCCACTTGCTTCAGCACTAAATAACCTATTTGTGTTGATGTACCATTAAACACTGAACTTAGCCAAACTCATTCATATTCATACCCTAGCCTTCATGGTCAAGGTCACAAGAAGGAATAATGCAAGTCAGTGGCCCATTTCCTTGTTAAGGCTGTTACTTTTAACCCCTACAGATACTTTGATGAAATTGTACCCAGGTCCACACCTTAACATACAATAGTCGAGTCCCTAGTTCAGAGGTTATGGTCATGAGACAGGCATATATCTTCTGCCATTTGTGGTACACTTGTTTTCCTAGGTAAATGAAGGGCATGCTTGACAAAAAGGGGGTCTCTTATTGTCATCTGTATGTCCACAGTTCCTCTGACATTCATTTTGGTAACAGTTTTTCATGGTTTCATTTGCATTTGTAGATAGATGAATAGAGATATTTATGCAGTCTAACTTGTTTAGTAATCACACAAGTTTAATATCGGTGATATGTTACCTATCAGTATTGCATTGCTTACCCTTTCAGGATTGCAATTACCCACGTCTATATATAACAATTCCATTCTGCCATTAGATTGAAAGTTCTAGAAAGTTCAGAGCTAGAATTAACATTGATTCAGTCTGCTTCGCACATTATAGGTCCATGTGCAGTAGTCATCCTCATTGTTACAGACATATCGGATCGATTGAATTTTTAGCACTACTGGTCATCGACCAGAAGAGCTTATGGAATGGTCTGTTGTCCGTTGTCTGTCGTCTGTCCGTCCGTTAGCATAAGTTTGTTATAGCTGCTCCTCCTAAACTATTTGGATGATTGCCATGAAACTTTACACACACATTCATCCCATGGTCTAGTTGGTCCTAAATGAAAATGGTGCTGCTTGGACATCCAATATGGCTGCCACAGCAGCCATCTTGAAAATCTTGTTATTACTACTCCTCCTGAATGGATGGTCATATCAAGATAGGGTTTTCACTGCAAGACTTCTTATGATGTCTGCTTGGTCCTAAATGAAAATGGTGCTGATCTGACGTCCAATATGGCTGCTACAGCGGCTGTCTTGAAAATCTTGTTATTGCTACTTCTCACGAATAGATGGTTATATCAACATGGGGTTTTCATTAAAAGACTTCTTATGCTGTCTAGTTGGTCCTAGATGAAAATCGTGCTGATCTGACATCAAATATGGCCACCAATGCAGTCATCTTGAAAATCTTGTTATCGCTACTCCTCCTGAATGGATGGTCATATCAACATGGGTTTTCACTTAAAGACTTATGATGTCTAGTTGGTCTTAAATGAAAATGGTGCCGATGTGAGGTCCAATATGGGCACCACAGCAGCCATCTTGATAATTTTATTTTTGCTACTCATTCTGAATGGATGGTCATATCAACATGGGATTTTCTCTGCAACACTTCTTATGATGTATAGTTGGTCCTAAATGAAAATGGTGCCGAACTGACATCCATTATGGCCACCAAAGTGGCTATCTTGAAAATCTTGTTATCACTACTCCTCCTGAATGGATGGTTGTATCAATGTAAGGTGTTCACTAAAAGACTTTTTATGATGTCTAGTTGGTCTTAAATGAAAATGGTGTCGATCTGGCATCCAATGTGGCCACCACAGCAGCCATCTTGAAAATCTTGTTATTGCTACTCCTGAATGGATAGTCATATCTTGAAAATATTGTTATCTCTTCTCCTCCCAAATGGATGGCTCTATCAACATGGGGTTTTCACCAATAGACTTCTCATTATACCTAGTTGGTCCTGAATGAAAATGGTGCCAGTTGTACATCCAATATAGCTGTAATGCCGACTGCCTTAAAAATCTTGTTGTCACTACTCCACCTGAATGGATGATCATTATGACATGGGATTTTCACTTTCCTGTGGGGCATTTATCTTCCTTTAATTCCCTTAGGTGCTCGACTGCCCTCTATTCAGAGTTTTGGTCGAACATAACCCATGATGGGTGGGTGCTCTCTATAATAAACGAAGGATACCGACTTCAGTTCCAGGAAAATCCTCCTTTGGCAAAGACCCCCATGCATTTCCATCAGTCAAATCGGGTGCAGTTAATGGAAGAGGTGCATTCCCTTCTACAGAATGGCACAGCAGAGAGGGTGTTAAACGACCAGTCTCCAGCCTTTTACTCCCAGATTTACCTGGTATATAAAAAAGGCGCAAATTTTTAGCTGACTATTGACCTTTCTACCTTAAACAAGTTTCTTCAGGAGGAACCTTTCAAGATAGAGACCACAGCCTATGTCAGGAATTCCTTAAGGTTCAGTGACTGGGTGGTCTCCATTGATATCCAGGATGCATACACACCTCAATGTTTCCTCCTCACAGTTTTGCGCTCTGCCATTCAGCCAAGCCTCTGCACCCAGAGCCTTTACCACAGTAATGGGGGTAGTTGCCTCCCACCTAAGGTCACTGGGGATCCCTATCCTCCATTATTTTGATGACTGGTGAATCCCCAATGGCCGCTTAGAGTCCCTCAGACAAGATCTGTCTCGCTGTTTGTCCATAGTGAACTGGCTGGGCCTTTTGCCAAACCTAGAGAAATTGGAGCTAGTTCCATCTCAGAATTTCATATATGTGGGCATGAATTTCCTGATGAACAGAGTATTAATCTATGTCCTGCAGGACAGAGTAGTCAGAATCCTGGGCCATTTGGAGGCGCTGACAGCCAAGACTTCACTGTCTGCTTGCCTATATCTATCCCTTCTGGGGACTCTGAACTCCATGGCGGACCTGATTTCCATAGGAAGACTGCACTTGTGCCCCCTCTAGTTTCTCCTCCTTGTGAACTGGATACTGCATAGGGATCCCCTGACAGCTCATATTTCTGTAGGATCGGAATTTAAACACTACTTGTGCTGGTATGCAAATTGTGACTGGTTTCTGACCAGAGTCCCCATGCATTTCCCCAAACTCCACCCCTGTTTCTTTATGGACACATCAGATTCAGAGTGGGGTGTTCACTTGGAGCCAGAAGGGCTAGTTCTTCAGGGTTTATGGTCCCAGGAACAATCTATCCTTCACATAAACAATTTGAAAATGAAGGCAGTATTTTTAGCTCTACAAGAGTGCATCAACCAAATAAGGAGTTGCTGTCTGACGGTCTCCGACGACAACATGTCAGTGGTAGCGTACCTCAGGAGACAAGAAGGCACACATGCCTCTTTTCTTCTTTGTGTGGAGGTTTGGAACCTCCTTTGCTGGGCAACCTTGGAAGGAATTGCCCTCTGAGTTCGCCATATTTCTGGCAAGAAGAATATTTTGGAGGACTGTCTGTCCAGGAGAGGCAAGGTAGTCCACACGGAATGGTTTCTGCACCAATATGTCGCAGAGTACCTGTTCATCCTTAGTGGATTTGTTTGCGATATGGCAAAACAACAAGCTCCCCTTTTACATTTCGCCAGTCTCAGATCAGAGGGCATGGGCAGTGGCTGTCTTCAGCCTGAAGTGGGATTGTCTGTTTGCATATGGCTTCCCACCATTCAGGATAATTCTGCAAGTGCTCTACAAAGTTGGGATCTCCACTGCTCAGCTTGTTTTGATAGCCCCTCAGTGGTCCCAATGATTGTGGTTTAACGATCTTCTTGACCTGTTTGTAGATCAGCCCAGGACATCGCCTCAGAAGAGGGACTTTCTGTCGCTGCACAGGGGCTCTCTTTTGCACAACAGCCCACAGATTCTCCACCTTCATGCTTGGCTCATCCCAAGTGATATATCCGCCAGGACAAGTTTTCTAGCAAAGTTGCCTAGTGCATCGTTGAAGCCAGGAGATGCTCCGCATCCAAGGTCTATGATACCAAGCGGAGAATTGTTTGCAATTGGTGCAGTAGGAAATGTGTTAATCCTAGTTGTCCCTATATGAGCACAGTGACTGATTTTCTTCTATTTTTCCTATTTGAAGATAGAAAATGCTTTTTTTCTACTATTAGTTCTATAGGGCAGCCCTATCCAACACACTCAAATTTTTAAAAGGCCCAGCCATTGGGTCGGATCCTCATATTTCCAACCTTATCAGGTATTTTGAGCTGCATAGACCAGTATCTTGCTCACTAATGCCCAGATGGAATATCTCATGCATGTTGTGGTCTTCAACAACACCCCCATTCTCAACTATGAACCTTTGGGTGAAGCTTCATACAAGAACCTTACCCATAAGACTGTTTCCCAGCTCTCCTTAATGTCTGCAAGATGTAGGAGTGAGCTTCATGCCCATTCTACAGAAGAAGGTTGTTTACAATTCAATGGCAATTATGATTCTGTTTCTCTCCTTTGCCAACCAACTTTTTAGCAAAAAAAACGGCTTGGTAACTCCACTCCCTATAGAGATCCCCAGTCTCAGTCATATCTGTGCTGGGGATGATCAAGATAGACTCCTATGCCTAGTTAGGGCCTTAGGGATCTATTTGGAAAGGGAGGAAGCATTTTTTCCTTCCATTAAAGGGCTCTGCTGATATTTTGGCATCCACCTTTTCTAGGTGGATCATCCACACAATCAAGAGGCAGAGATGCTGCCAGGGTATGAGAGTGCATAAATCGAGCAAATATTTTTTACGAATTCACGCACTTGGAAAGCAGTGATGCACGAGAAGTCTCGCAAATTAGTTTAAAGTCATGCATATAAAAGTGTACTCTACACAGTATACAGTTTTTAATTTAACTGTTAACTCTTAAAGTGCTTGTCATGGAATAAGTCACACCGCCTGTAGAGGTCTCATAGCACTCCTCTCGTCATCTGTCTTTTTTCTGGTAGGCGACTGTTTACACATCTGAGTACTTCGGCTTGATATGAACGGTTCTTAAACTAAATTTGCTTGGCACATTGGGGCCTGGAACAAGCATTGTATAAGATGAACCTTGCATTCATGAAGTTTTACAAATGCGTGTTTATAGTAAGGGCTCCTAGAAAACCCAAAATGGCTGACTCCCAACATGGTTCATCTTCAGATGATGATATAGTTCAGCAGATACTGGCTGATGATAGCGATGATGACAATGATTTTTAAAGTCTTGAAGTATATGAAATTATTGGAGCCTTTAAAGTGTTACTGGAAATACCAGTGAGTAATTTTGAACCCGAAAATGATGTTGAATACGAGTCCAATGTACATGCTGCATGGAGAAAACAGACAGCATGCTGGTCAACCCCCTATTAAGCGGTATTTCGAAATTAAATGTTGAAAAGATACAATACCAAGCCTAATTAAAATACAGGCAATTTAAAAGTAGAGTGCAATTTTTATTTCTTTTCTTAGATAATTCTGCCTTGAGAGATCTTGTGCTACAAAACTATATAGCACTCTAAGGGTTAAGATAAATTGAATAAATAAGAATCTAAAAAGAAATTAAAAAGTAAGGATATTTATTTTTGATCAAAATACCTCTGTCTGAACAAGCTGACTATGGCATTGATGAACTTAAAACCCTAATACAACATTGTGGAACAGATAAGAAATCTGGTATAATAGTCAGCAAAGCACTGATTCAAGAAAATGAAACTTTGGCAGAGCTCTTGTTAGTGAAAAATATTATTTTTGAGTAGAGATATCCAAGAGACAATACCTATGAGCTGTTGAAATTGTACATAACAACCATAAAGAACAGTTTTCCAACTTGTTCAAGCTGGCTTAGCTATCTATTTATATGTGAAAGGGGGTTCTCAGCACAGAACAATATTCATACACAGATAAAGAACAAATTAAGCTCAAAAATGATCAACAGATTAATGCTTATACAACTAGAGGAAACATCTTTTGAGGATTTTGATTTCAATAGAGCTCTAAAAAACTGGAGCAGGAAGAAAGAAAGAGATGGATATTTTTGTGTTAGGTAAATATTGAACTATGGCCGTTTTCCTCCTCCCCGTCTTTTTTTTCTGCTCCCCCCTTATTTTGGTGACAACGGGGGAGCTCCCTCCTTCAGATAAAATCCTGGCAGCATCTCTGAAGATGCCTTGTCAGTGCCTTACCAAGAGGGCTCTTTCTTTCATGACGAGTAATGCTCATGAGGTTAGAGCCATTGCTGCCTCATGGGTCTGTCTAACTCCTTCATTTTTGGAGGATGTTACAAAAGCTGTATTTTGGTAGTCACATGCTACCTTCTCAAACCATTCTACCTTTGTTCTTTGGCACACCAGAGCGAAGGCATATTTTCTTTAGGGCCCATAGTCATGGCACATAAAGTGGCCCAAGCAGATAACAACTTACATCAGTAGACATTCTTACTATAAGGATGAGTATATCATTTTTTTTAAAAGCCAGTTTTTTTTTAATCCATCAGCCTCCCTCCATACTGGCAAATTCAGCAACACAATAGCAACAGGTAACATATTACTGACATTAAAATGTAGTTGGGGTGGGTGAGTGGTGGTTTACAGCTAATTTTAATGATGTAATAATTACCTGTTGCTATTGTCAGATTCCCTCCTCCCACCCTGCTCTGATGACCCACAAGTAGCCTGTGTCATTAAAAAGGAGGATGACTACTGTGCATGGTCATATGACGTGGGGAACAGACTGGGTCTGCGTTTATTCTAGTTCTAAACTTTCTAGTACTTTCCAGCTAATTGGAGGATGGAATTTGTATATATGGACAAGGGTAATTTTTGTCCCAGAAAGGTACGCAATGCAATATCAGCAAGTAAGTATTACATCATTAAAATTTGTTTTACCCTACCACTACCAACTACATTTTAGCAATCAGCATATGGAGTAGAAACTACAATATCTTTCTGTAATCAGCAAAAGGATACTTTCCTTCATATTTCTGATTCAGAGCATTCATATTGTAATAATGAAATTTTCATTTTTTTCATTATGATTTCCAGCAATCTTATTAGTTTAGGCCCTTTTGATTTTCTTTGGTTTACACCTGTATAAACTGAAAAAATAAATTCAATTAGCCCCACCCACTGGCACAGATTTTAAAATATTTGCAGAAATGCATGGGTAAAATAAAAATGGCAAGCTAATATGTTGCCATATTTGTTGATATCAAATCTAAGGGCAATGTAATCAGAAGTTGCAACTCCTGTGTACAGTGTATGCTAAATAATGCTGTGAATGACCAAAACTTGGGTAATTCAACTTGAAAAACTCTGAAAATATAAAGCCCAAAGTTCAGTAAGCCAAATATTTAGATAAAATCCACAGAGAGAGAGAGAGAGAGAGAACGGAGCAGGGATCCTGACATTTTCAATTCTTCTCCAATTTTAGTAACGTCACAACGGGTTGATTCATGAGGGAATGAATAGGTTCATTTCACTGTGTGATTACTCAGTAGTCAAGGTAGTCGAAATTTAATGTTTTGAGTAACATCATGTCCTAAATGAATTGAAAAGAAGTTGAAATTCCTTCAATTATAATTCCATTTTAAACAACGAATTTTTGTAGATTTAAAGTGTTAGCACTTTAGCTGTCTCCCGCTTCAAATCAATGGAAGCTGTCCTTTACTATAATCGAAATTGACTGAAACTAAAGTATGTTTAAGAAAATATTCTTTATTGATAGTAATCACAGACAATTCCGAGGTTTAGCTTTAAAAAAGTTTTGTTATTAGCTTTTATCAACCCAAATTGATTTCTTACTGTGCATCTTTTTTTTAACTTTGTACATTATGTAGTCCATAAACATTTTATTTACTCTCTCTTTCTCTCAGTAATTTTCCTAAGTCAGCCTTTTTATCATTTTCATTAACTGTTGATTATATTGGAAAACTTAAGGGGAAAAAAGTTCATTAACAAATGTTCTGTACTTCCCAAGTGGGCTGAGAAAGGTGCTACTCTCAAATTTGGACATCAGGAAATACATGCAAAGATGTTAAACGAATAGAAATTAATTTTGCAGTTTAATCATATGTGTAGTTCTCCACTGTGTATTTCTATATGGTTAAATTGACTTTATGGTCCAATGGAGGCTGTAAGTATCATGATTAAAATGATGAGGGGTTAGTGCAACATTGTGAGGCAAATGATCTATGCAAATTACAGAGAGTGATAGCTATTTTGCATGTATTCTTACATGGTAAGAAAAATTTGAAATGATTATAATTAATATCATATTTGATGGAATTTCATTTAGTTTGTCCTGAATAGATATAAAATTTAATTTAAAGGATTGACCAGTTTATTTTTTAGTTCTTGAAATATGAAAAATGCAGTGCAGACTGTAGTATTATCTGCCACTATGCTTATCATGCAGTTTGCACTTTTTTTCTGTTCATACTTCACTGAAACTAATTAAATCAACAGTTCTTACAAAATTTATTACATGTTTATTGGTATTGGTACATTTGAATACTAGTATTTATCCTTTGAAGCTATTTTGCACAAGGGAATGTGTGTACTTGCCAACAACATTTGTATTACTGTAGTATCATTTATTTTTTGTGGGTCTCAATTTTTGTGGTCGTGAAACATTTTCATGGGTACTTAAATTCGTGGTTTTGCCTGTCATAGTTTTCATACTTGTAGGTATTTAATTTCATGGATTAACTTCAACAAATACTCCAAATAAAGAATACAAAAGAGCAAAACTATGAGGACAACAAACAACAGTCGCTTCAATTGATAAAACAGAACTACCACCAGCCAACAACACTAAGCTACTAATCGGTTATTAAAGTACATGTGTATGATCTCTTCCTTAAAACACTGTCCATAAAGTTGCAGCATCAGTTACTTCTGAAGAGACCATGGTGTTAACACAGTGGCTTAAGAGTGGTGAAAATCAGCTTAGATCCCTGTTGGTTTGGAAAATGTAATCATTCCACATGTGAACCAAACACGTGACCAAAAAGCAATGAAATCACTCCTTTGTTTGGGCCTACCTCATGTACGAACCAACTTCAACCATTAGACTTTGCTTAAAACATCGTCATTGAAGCCGATTGATGCTGAATGGATAATTGCAGCTCATAGGAAAATCTTTGAAATATAGGATCTAATTATCTGTGACTTTGAGAACACTGGACTTGTTTAATTCAGCAACTTCAGGATTATTTACCCAACAAACATTTGTGTGTACCAGCCAACTTGATTGATGTGATGTTGATTCAGTGGTTTTGTCCAAAAATCAGTGAAGTGTGAGCTTCAGTGCTCTGTGGTAATTAGTGTATACACTGTGTTTCATTAGTAGTTGTAGCTCGAGCAATAGTTTTAGTATTTTACAGTTATGTTGTTCATGGAGATTAAGCATGCATGGATAAAATGAGACGTGCTTTCACAAGGATTTAAATTTTTCAACAACAGTTTCACTTGAAAAAAGGATCGATTTGAATAAGTATAAAATCTAATTTTCATTTATAGAATCATTTATTTTTTCTTTCATTTTTAGTAATAACAGTGTTTGAATACCTTATTATTTTCCTCGTTTCTCTCTATCCTTATCTCACAGCATATCAATTTAAGGCAGTGAGTAGAAATTATGACTACAGGATACCGTATAGATACATTTGCATTGAAACAATATAAAATGCTTTATAATTCTTTTTTTAAAAATGTTGATTTATCAAATAGCTTTGTTGATCTCCTGGAATGAAACACAGGAGGGGGGTGGGGTGGTTTTATTATCATATAGGGCTAATTTTTCAATAGGTCTAAAAATTTGTGGTTTTGGGCAACAATAAAATCCACGAAAATTGGTACCCCATAAAAAAAATTAGTGATCCTACACTAATCAAAATTATCAATCTTGAACATTTTATATCTTGTCTTACAGCAAGACCAGCTGGAGTTGTACATAACCAAATACCTGGTACACTCCTTGCTGTGGTCCTTTGCTGGGGATGGCCGCCTCAAGGTTCGTGAGGACCTGGGTATGTTCATCCGTGGAATCACCACCATACCCCTCCCACCCAGTACCAGCTTGAGGATCATTGACTTCGAGGTAGGCAAACAATCCATTTATGTATTCTTGACCATAAACTGCAAGTAAGAGACTTTTCTATTTTTTCTTCAACAAATTAGATATCGTTGTAGTTTTATTTATTGGAAAGATTCAAATACTCGATTTAATTTGAATATTATGCATATATGAATATAGTCAAACTCTAATAACCTGTGCTCTGATTATCAGAATCATCAGGATTTCAAACCTCTTCAAATGTTTTCGGTCCTATCATTACTAAATTAGTACTTTTTATCCCTCCCTGTGTATAATATGAGGGATATAACGGCCTATTTGTCTATACATATTTTCATTTCTGGGAGCCTAACTCTTCAACCATTCAAGGTATGTCAACCAAACTTTGTACACTTGTCAAGAAAGTTGCACTGATGTGCCTTTTCACACGACTCCCTTGCTAACTCACACACAGTGGGGTCCAAAAACATAGGCCGCAGCATATGCGAGGGCTTAAGTTACGGAGGGACCTCAAAAAAATTAAGAAAGGGCTGGACATTGACAGTGGGAAGAGGGAAGGGGGGTAGATGGTTGAATACTTGTTTTATAATCGCACTGGGAATAATTGTCAATAAATATCTTTTTCTAATGAAGTTCACTTTTCTATATAAATTACCTTTATTTTCAAGATAACCAATCTTTGAAAGATCATTAAAAACATTAATTCAAGAGGTTTCAGTACACATCACATGTGTTCCTGCAAAGGCATTGCATATTATATCACTGATTTTTGCATGTGAATGTGGATATTCTAGTATTATTGTTGATTGAGAACAAAACAAGATTCTTTTTTTTCTCAAAAAGATGGACATTTATTTTGAGAAACAACAATGTTGAAAATTGTTCTGTTAGTAAAATATTGATGCTGTGATTTAATTGCAAGTAATAGCGATATTTTTGCTTATCCTTGAGCAAACCTCTGAATGCCAAATCAGGAATTTTAAGCTCATTGCAAAGTTTGGAAGTTGTTTCTCCATAATGAACCCTATCGGTGAAACAAAGCTTTTCATGCACTGAGTATGCCTTTCAATTTGTTCCCTTGCTATACTTGATCACATTTCTGAATCAGTAGGATAAACTACTGATCAATGTTAGATATTTTAATTATGTTACTCACATAATAATATTTAAAACAATGTTCTATAGATCAACTGAAATGAGTTGACATATGACCCTGACTGCTAGGTCGTATGCAAGTAGGATTTGCATGCTGTTTAACTTTTTTTATTCTACCCCCTTTACTTGATTTGATTATTTAAAAAAAAAGATGTAATTAATGCAAAATGGAGATCAAAACACAGTTGGCACCTGATTAGTTTCTCATGAGAACACTTGCAGAGATAGCTGTGACGGTCAATTGACACTTTTCACGTTTGAATGCAAGAGAGCATATCGCATTTATGATGATTGCACTTAAGCCAAATTAGAACATAAAACTGAAACATGAATTTCACTTTGCAAAATGTATTAAATTGGTATTTATTTCTTCAAAAGTTGTCACCATTAGGCATCACTAATATTTTAGTTGATCAAAATTTCATCAGTTTACTGAGAATTTATTTTATAAAGACATTTTAACAAAATATAAGACTTTTTTTTTAAAGTTGAGAATTTCTTGATGTTGATTCAAATTTCCAGGCATTAACAGTTGTTTTTGGTGATAAAACGAGCGATATATCAAATTTTAATCAGGATTTTATTCACATTCAACAAATAGGCGACTATTTGTGGGATATTTTTTATAAGAAAAAATACCCCACACACTTGCCCCCACGTTACAAGCAAGATGGTGAGTTATATGGGCACACTAAAAGGTGGGAGTGGTGTCCTTAGAATTGTCTGCATTTTAAATATTTTTATGTTACCATGTAAACAGAGTGTAGCACAAGTATTATATAAAGTGATGATGCTAGACCATAAGTAATATGGAAATTTAGAGTGCTGTACCATTGGGTACCTTCAGTAGAATTCTTGACTTAAGTGGGGGACTAGGAGGATATGTCATCTCCTGATGACTCTTGTTCCTGTTTTCTAAATTCCTAAATATTCAAGTAATTTAAGGTTCCTCTGCCTGTGTGGATCATTTCACCTAGCACTGTAGATCTTCTTACCTTTGTAATTCAGTATTAGTCTTATTAAAATTCACAGTATTGTCTCATGTATATGATCTTCTTAAATACAGTGAAGAAACAATGTATAAAAATACTTTTTTTGGTAAAGATTATGATGCAAAGTAGTAAATTTCTTGTTCATCATTAATTTGCACATTTGGCTGGAATAAGCTGTCTTTACATAATTGGTGAAAATTTAATGATGCTATTATATAAAAAATTACAGTACTGATTCAATTACTGCTACTACTTCCAGTATAATTTGTAATTAATTCCTATTTTTGCATGAGTTCTTGCTACAAGCAACAATACTTACAAGTTAAATTTGATACCATTTTCTGATTTACATAGGTGTCAATCACTGGAGAGTGGGTACCATGGCAGTCTCGTGTTCCTCAGATTGAGGTGGAAACCCACAAGGTGGGAGCACCAGACGTTGTCATCCCAACTATTGACACTGTCCGTCATGAGTCCCTGCTATACACCTGGCTGGCAGAGCACAAGCCCCTTGTATTGTGTGGACCCCCTGGTTCAGGCAAAACCATGACTCTGTTCAGTGCCCTCAGGTGCCTGCCTGACATGGAGGTAAGCCACATATTGTTGTAATACAGATAGAAATATGGTTAAATCTTATGTCCTTTAATCGGCAACGTGGCTTAGTGGTTTGCACAGCAGACTTGTGATTGGAAGGTCAGGAATTTGAGTTCTCCCTCTCTCACTAGTGTGTAGTAAGTAATATGCATGCCTTAATGAAAAACTATATTAAATTAGAATGATAGCCTTGTTTTAAGTAGTTTGTAACTATAATTCATGGGAATCTTACCTCTAAAATTCTCCTAAATTGTCCACTATGTTCAATTTTTTTATATAAACAAGAACTCCACAATTGTGTTTGGCCAATAACCAGGATTGTGCGACATGCCATTAAACCCTTTCCATCCACCTGTCCATCCATCCATCTTTTTCATGAGTTCTTGCTGCATGTCTGTTACCTTATATCTTTCATCTTTTTGTACTACATTTTTATGCTTATTTTTGAAGGGTTTATCTTCTGTAGACAATTTTGTGCATTTTCTAACTTTACACTTCTGGAACTTACCTTTTAATCAACACAGTATAGCCAGTATTATAGTTCTATGTTATTAAACCCTATACATACATACACATGCACATAAATACACACACACACACACAGCAATAAATCTTTTACAAAGAATAGCCAGAAATAGCATAATCATATTGTGAGGGGACAACATGATAGCACATGATTTTCACACAGCTCACTTTTTAACTGTTATCTGTACAAATCATTCTTTGAGTCATATTTAGAGTTTTTATCATCATCTCATTAGCATGATGCATTTTGTACAGATTCTTTACACTTTTTGTCCAATTTCGGCTGTTTTGACATTTTATGACAATAGTTTAGAATTATTTTGTGTAGTTTTCAGAATTTTCTCAAAACAAAAAGAATTGAAAGTATGGCAATGAATATGGTTGTTTTAATCATCAATCAATGTAACTTTGATGTCACCCTTTTTCAGGTTGTTGGCTTGAACTTCTCCAGTGCCACAACACCTGAGCTGCTTCTGAAGACCTTTGATCACTACTGCGAGTACAGAAGAACTCCAAATGGTGTGGTGCTCTCGCCTATACAGCTCAATAAATGGCTTGTGCTGTTTTGTGATGAAATCAACTTGCCCAACATGGACAACTATGGTAAGAATAGTAAATTAATGAATAAGTGTAATTTTGATATTCCAATAATTATTTGATTGCAATCTTTTCAGTCAGTGATATTTCAGATTGTTATGGAATGTATGTGAATGCAGTCTTTTCATGTGCAAATATTCTGATCAGGAGAAGTTTACCACATTCTATTCCTGTTCAATATACATTAACATGAAGGCTTGAAGTTTGATGCATGTTTGTAAAGCATAAAGGGACAAAGTTGGAATGTGTGAAGTCACATAAACACAAAGCTCTAATTTCTGTGTCACTTGCAAGACATCACCAAGACATTACTTCTTATATCATAGTTTTTGTGATGTTTGTAATACCCTCACCTCTGCAGAGGTAGGGGTATATAGTAATCATCATGTCCATCTGGATGTCCTTCTGTCTGGCACTCATTAGTGCAACTAATCCCCCAGTTTTTGATGGATTGTTATGAAACTTGGTAAATATTATGGTAATCATCTGAAGATGTTCATATCAACAAATAACTTTGCGCCAGACATTTTTGTTAGAGTTATTGCTCTTTTTTGTTTTGTAGCTTAATGCAGCATATGACACAGTCTCATTAACTCAACTGCTTCAGTACTTATTTTGGATTGCCATGAAAATTGCTAAATATTATGGACATACCTGAAGATGCACATATTGAGAAATCGCTTTATTCCCACAACTTTTGTTAGAGGTATTGCCCTTTTGTTTTGTAGCTAAATGCACTGTATAGCACGATCTCATTAGCGCAACTAGTCCTGCAGTTTGTGTTGCAGTTTTTGATGGATTGCTATGAAACTTGGTAAATATTATGATCAACACCTGAAAATACACAAATCAACAAATCACTTTGCTTCCACAATTTTTGTTCGAGTAAGTGCAACTAGTCCTGCAGTTTATCTTGAACTTCTTTTTTATGGATTGCTGTGAAACTTGGTAAATATTATGGTCATCATCTAACGATGCATATATTGACCAAGCTCCCGTGATTTTTTAAAGAGATATTGACTTACAGATGGATGCAATATATGAAAGAATTTTGTGAATGCACCTACTCTTGCAGTTTTAGTGGATTGCTTAGAAACTTAATACATATTTTGATCCATCATCAGAAGATATGCATGTTGGCAAATCATTGTACTTGTACAGTATTCAGAATAGTTATATCCTTTTTTATGCTAGATTCATCTCCATCATGGCATAGAGGTGGAATGCAGAATGGGCAGGGGGATATTTACATGATCAAACTGCTCACCATTTCTCTAGTTTAGATTTAGCTTTCGCTTTTTCTTCTCTCTTTTTTTTGTGTCTGCAAATACTTGGTCACTCATTCCTTCATACAGACGTTTATATGCAAAAGAAACCTGCAGACTGCAACCCTTATGCTTTGGTCACAAGTCTTACTGAAATGACTCTTAAATTAGTCATTTATGGAATAATAGTGAAAAATATGAAAATACGATCATTGCATTCAAATCTCGATACTGGCTTTCACGGGCTTGATCCAGATCTAGGTTTCATATTAGATTCAGTGGAGTTGATCAGGGAACCAGACTAGCTTTACAGGAGTACCTCAGACACTTAAATCTGCCCATGTTTTTCATGCAAAATACTTGTATGATCAAGCTGTTACTTGTAGCATTTTCTTGAAATGTCCAACAAACGAAAACACATTGAAGGCAAAAGGGACAGTTAGCATCTTAAAAAGTTCAAACAATCGACACAGATGTATGAAAAGAAAAATCCAGATTCTTGGAAAGAAAACAGGAAAGGCAACAATTATGTTTATTGGACATCATGTCTTGTTGATTTGGGTATGTCTCATAGCAGAAGAGATAATTGCTATCACAATGTGAATTTTTATTAAAAAAAACACAGATTACATCAAGTTGAGAGATCTAGCATGAAGCTATTGAGCTCCATGGGGTTTGGAACTGCAGTTACTGAAGCTGTACTGGAGGTAATTAAGGTCAAAGTGTTCTTTACAAACTCTTTAGTTGAACATAATGTTTGCCTTCTCTGCATCAGATCACACTTTAGTAGAACATAATGTTTGCCTTCTCTGCATCAGATCACACTTCTGAACTTTTAAAATGCACATTTTCCACATCAATAATAGCAGGACATGATGTTATATTGCCCCTTACTGAAAATTGGTCTAACTTATGGAAAAAAATCGACTACCTTACTGAGAAGATCTTATTAGGGTTGGCAGGTCTGAACCTGTGAAGTAGTTTTAATAACAAAGAGCTAGTCATATTCTATTCTATAAGTAGTTGCTTCATACAAAATTGCGTATATGAAAAAATGTGCCAATCTTTTTCATGAACTATTAAAAAAATATTCTCACAGAATTAATCACTAGACATCTCAGTTTTCAGAATTTTTACAAAGGCAAAATTAGGTGTGAGTTTAGTGAAGCAAAAACTGTTAGAAAAAGTACAATTGCTTATATTTTACATTAGAAGAAAAGAATATAAATTTTAGATGTTAAAAATAGCAGTGGAAACATATCTTGGATACACCTTAATGCTGCTTTATGAATTCCAGGTACACAGAGGGTGATATCCTTCCTGAGACAGATGCTGGAGTATGGTGGGTTCTACAGGACCTCCGACCAGACCTGGGTTAAGTTTGAGCGCATCCAATTTGTGGGAGCCTGTAACCCTCCAACTGATCCAGGCAGAAAGCCACTCTCACACAGGTAACCATAACCTAACTATCAAGAGCACCTAACACCATGATATAATTAATTAGATCCTTTGATGAAGTGAGATCAATCTGCACATTTTAATTCCATATAGGTCAGTGTAAAGAGTGGAGATTGAGATCAAATTAAATCCATTTTGTTTATCAGTAATCAAAGATTAAAGATATATTCTTGCACCGTCTAGTTTCAAGGTTGAGATTTGACTAACACTTTGACCTCTGACCAGATTGATTTACCTGAACGCAAATTAAAGCAATTAAAAAAATGTTCCTTATCTCAAAATATAATGTTTATCTAATACAATACAAAATTATCAACAGATTCCTGCGTCATGTGCCTGTGGTGTATGTGGACTACCCAGGAAAGATATCACTGACCCAGATCTATGGCACATTCAACAGAGCCATGCTGCGACTGGTGCCTAGCCTCAAGACCTTTGCTGAACCTCTCACCAATGCGATGGTCGAGTTCTACCTCATGTCACAGGTACAGAGACACAATAATCGATAAAAAAAATTCATAAATTCACTTTGATGCATACTTGTATGTAAGGTGTCCAGGTGGTTATCACAGATGAGCTTGTGTCTTGCCATTTAGCAAGACACACCATACTAATATTCAGACTAAACCCAGCTGTAAATAGGTACTAAAATCAGCTGTGGGAGTCAGCCCACAATTGATTAGTGTCCTGTTTGTTGTATTTTTTCACACCATGGAGACCTAGCCTGGCCCTGGTTTCACCAAACGTATTCAATTTTCTACCTCAAATTGAGATGTTTAGTATCTTATTGTTCTGCAACTTTTGATATTTCATTAAACATTAAGCAGGCAACCGAGAGTAAAATTCAGTCATAATATCTTGAATGCACCTAAAACTAAGCCTTGTTATATCTCTGAGGAAATGTCGAGGATTTCTTCAACTCCTTTTTCAGGAATAAAAGATTCCCAGATGTGTACATTTAAAACTTAAGTGTTATTTTTCATCCTCTCTAATATCTCCACCGCTTATTACATTAATAAAATTATCCAATGTGTCATTAACAAGATTATGTAAAATCTCAATTTGAGAAAAATTTTGAAAAATTTAGTGAAACTGGGGCCTGGAGATTATGAAATATTCTCACCAACTCAAAAATCTGATGTCTGAATGGCCTGTGTAAACTCAGGACAAATCAGATGTCTGATTGGCTTGTATGAACTCAAGGCAAATCTGATGTCTGATTGGCCAATGTAAACTCAGAACAAATAAGATGTCTGATTGGCCAGTGTAAACTCATGACAAATCTGATGTCTGATAGGCCAATGTAAACTCGAGACAAATCAGATGTCTGATTGGCCAGTGTTAACTCTAGACAAATGTTATGTTTGAATGGCCATTGTTAACTCTAGATAAATCAGATGTCTGATTGGCCAGTGTTAACTCAAGACAAATCTTATGTCTGATTGGCCAGTGTTAACTCCAGACAAATCAGATGTCTGATTGGCCAGTGTTAACCCAAGACAAATCTTACGTCTGATTGGCCAATGTAAACTCCAGACAAATCAGATGTCAGATTGGCCAATGTAAACTCGTGACAAATCTGATGTCTGATAGACCAATGTTAACTCAAGACAAATCAGATGTCTGATTGGCCAGTGTTAACTCAAGACAAATCTTGTGTCTGATTGGCTAGTGTAAACTCCTGACAAATCAGATGTACACAGTTTTGAGTTGAGTCTGCATTAGAGTGTGAAAATGTTCTATAATCTTCAGGCCAGTGCAAGTTCTTTCCTTACCTGCTGATCAATTCTTAAAAACTTCAGGCTCATATTTATACTATTTTCACATTATATTCACTCAATATGTATTTAAACTGATTATGAAAATTATCTTTTTTATGTCATAAATGTTGTTAATATGATTTGGGAGATGGGGGTGGAAAGCTTAAACATAAAAGTGCAAAAATGTTTTACTTGTCTAGAGCTGCCCAGCATATTATGTTATGATGTCCGTCTGTCTGTTACCAACTTAGTTTCTGCACAATAACTCGAGTTCTCAAGTGTCTACAGATATCAAACTTTGTAGATAACTTGCACTTGGGAGTCAGGAAAAACCCTATCATTTTTGGAGTCAAAATGTCAAAGTTCAATGTGACTGAAAGAAGAAAAATGGTTTTTGCACAGTAACTCGAGTTCTCCACCATCTACAGTTACCAAACTTTGGGGATGGCTTGCACATGGGGTAAGAAGTAAAAAGTTCGAAGATCAAAGTCACTGACTGAAAGAGGAAAAAAAATGCTTTTGCACACACTAGATCAAGTTCTTTACCATATACAATTGCCAAAGATTGTGGATAGCTTGCAGTTAGGGTAAGGAAGAAGTCGATTGATTTTGGGGACAAAAGGTCAAAGATGAAGGTGAATGTAAAAAAAGAAAAAAATACTTTCCACACAAAAACTTTAGTTCTCCATCACCTATGGTACCAGACTTTGTGCATGACTTGCACTTGTGGTAAGGAAGAAGCCTATCAATTTTTAGGTCAGAAGGATAAAGGTCAGGGTCACTGAGACTGAAAGAAAAAAATGGTTTCCACACAATAACATTAATTCTACATCACAGACCTGGACCAAGCTTTTTTGGATGGCCTACACTTCTGGTAAGGACAAAGTCTATTGATTTTGGGGTCAAAGGTCAGTGTCACTGACTGAAGGAAGTAGAGTGGTTTCTGCACACAAGTTTCATTTATTTATATAGAGGACGATTAAACATGGGGCGGGTGCATAATGTGTCATGACGTTGCTCTGCAACTTGTTTTTTTGTGTTTTTTTTCCTCTACTGATCATCGACCAGAAGAACTTACGGGATAGTCTGTGGTCTGTCGCTAATCCGTCTGTTAGCACAAGTTTGTTATCGTACTCCCCCTAAACTACTCGAAGAATAGCTGTGAAACTTTACACACACATTCATCCCATGGTCTAGTTGGTCTTGAATGAAAATGGTGCCACTCGGGCATCCTTCTTGAAAATTTTATAATCTCTGCATCTCCTGAATGGATGGTTATATCAACATGGGGTTTTCACTAAAACACTTCTTATGATGTCTAGTTGGTCCTAAACGAAAATGGTGCTGATCTGATATCCAAAATGGCCACCATGACAGCCATCTTGAAAATCTTATCGCTACTTGTCCTGAACAGAAAGTCATATTGACATGGAGTTTTCACAAGAAGACTTATTATAATGTCTAGTTGGTTTTAAATGAAAATGGTGCCCATCTGACGTCAACTATGACCACCACAGTGGTCATCTTGAAAATCTTGTATCTACTCCTACTGAATAGATGGGCATATGAACATGGGGTTTCTTTAAAAGACTTCTTATACTGTCTAGTTGGTCCTGAATGAAAATGGTGCCAGTCGCACATCCAATATGGCAGGCACAGCAGCCATCTTGAAAATCTTGTTGTTACTTCTCCAGAATAGATGATTGTATCAACATAGGTTTTTTACTAAAAGACTTCTTATAATGTCTAGTTGGTCCAAAATGAAAATGGTGCCGCTCAGACATCCAATATGAAAATCTTTTTTGTCACTACTTCTTCTGAATGAATGGTCATATCAGCAAGGGTTTTTCACTGAAAGACATATTATGATGTCTAGTTGGTTGTAAGTGAAAGTGGTGCTGATCTGATCTCCAATATGGCTGCCACAATGGCCCTCTGGAAAATCATATTATCGCTACTTCTCCTCGATGGCTGGTCATATCAACTTTGTGCTTTCCCCCAAAAGACTTCTTATGATATCTAGTTGGTCCTAAATGGAAATGGTTCAAATCTGATATCAATATGGCCACCATGGCAGCCATCTTAAAAATCTTGTTATTGCTACTCAACTTAAATGGAAAGTCGTTTTGAAAAGTGGTTTTCATCAGAAGAGTTCTTATGGTGTCCAATTGGTCCTAAATGAAAATGATGCAAACAGACCATGGTGGCCATCTTGAAAATATTATCTCTACTCCTCCCCAAGGGATGGCTATATCAACTTGGGTTTTTACCAATAGACTTCTTATGATACCTAGTTGGTTCTAAATGAAAATGGTGCCAATCATACATCCAGTATGGCTGCCATGACGGCTGTATTGAAAATCTTGTTGCCCCTACTTTCCCTTAATGGATGGCCGTATTGACATGGGGTTTTCACCAAAAGACTTCTAATGATGTCTGCTTGGTCCTAAATTAAAATGGTGCTGATCTGACATCCAATATATCCACCACAGCAGCTAATTGAAAATCTTGTCATCACTGAAGAATATCAAAGATGCTTTCAACAATCAGCAGTTGAAAAGGAAGAAATGATCTTATTTTGAATTCCTGGAAACTCTTTTCAGCCAGTAGAGCATTAGTCCCTTCAAGGGATTCTTGTTTGTATATACTTTACATCCTAAAACTTGTACATTAAAAATGTTGTGTCCCATGTGCCTGGGTTTGCATTACCATACATTAAAAACATGTCCCATGTGCCTAGGTTTTAAAAGTTTAACATTCTGCTGGTCAAAATTTTTATCTCCTAGTGATAAGATTCAAATTTCTAAAGCTTTTGCATTTAGTTGAATTTCAACAGATCTGGCTCCTCAATAAAATGTAACACAGGACATTTGATTTATACTGCAAAACGACTTTTTGTGAGTTCAGGATACATGAACCACATTGTTTATGTAAAGTGTGAACGCATATAGGTACAGTGGTCTTCCTGTGCTCTACAAACAATAGTTTCTCAGAGTACTGAACCTGCTCTTCCTATAGGATGCAATAGACATGATACCCCCCCCCCCCAAAAAAAAAAACATAAACACTGTATTGATATTGTGAACACACTATAGCTAGGTAGGGATTGGGACCCAGACCAATACAGAGGCCAACACCAGCTACATGCACCATTGGAGGTGCAAATTATCATCACTGATTGAATAATTTGTATAAGAACAATAAAATTAAAACCTTAATATCATTTTGGTATTGTTATTTTTTAATAATTCCCACTCGACAGAGAATTATAGACAATTGTGACAAATAAACTGTGACAAATTCTAATACAATTAGCCATCTTGTTGCATCCCAGACCTGATTTTTTAGATCAGATGGATGCAAGGTAGGTTCTTTTTCTATCCAGATTGATGTATTTAGCATTTTGCATTAAAACGACCTCTGATAATTGCGTTATATAAAGTGATTATATTTATTTGTCTTGATATATAGGAGCGCTTCACCCAGGACATGCAGCCACACTATGTGTACAGCCCCCGAGAGATGACCCGCTGGGTCAGAGGGATATGTGAGGCCCTGCGACCCCTGGAGACCCTTTCAGTAGAGGGTCTGGTCAGGATCTGGGCCCATGAGGCACTCAGGCTCTTCCAGGACAGGTAGAATACCATCATCTAATAAATCGTCTTTTTAAAATTGTCCATCAGCACAAGTCAAAGTGTATTTTAATTCTGTGGTTGATTTATTTTTGTGTGTATCAATTTTTAAAAAAGACATTTTTGTGGGTACTTAAATTTATGAATTAACCTTTGTCATAGTTTGCATATTTATAGGTATTTAATTTCTTGGGTTAACCTCTGCAAATACCAAACAAAAGAAAATACAAAAGAATGTTCAGTTGCAGCATATCCTTTAATAGATTTCACAGAATGTATGCTCAGTGTGTCACTTACAGAGCCCAAGCTTAGTCTCCACATAAGCACCCGCAGATTACAGTAAAGATGAGGAATCAAAGTTGGACAGTGTTTGTGACAACCATGACAAATTCTTTGGCTTTGTACCATATGATATTAGACCGTGACATTTATAGAATACTGTGAATCACAAAAGTGTGGACTATACTTTCATTGTTTATTTGTAAGACATATGGAATTAACATATTACAGGATGTTGTGAATTGGATCATTCTGGACTACTATTTTCATGCTGGTATGTGATCTGTAATAGAATTCATGGATTTATCATATATAAAGGGATTTAAAAAGTCTAGCATTATGTATTTCTATGGATTTTATTGCATGAAGATGGACAAAATGTAAATTGTCAATTTATTTGCAATGTATTCCACTCAGTAATATAATTGTATCTATTTTACACTGGTTTTGTCTCAGTTTTCCCTATCCATCTATCTGTCCATCCATCCAGTTTGGCTTGTTCATTTTTCTAAGTGCAACTCCGACTCATTGATGACAAGACTTCCCTTATGGACAGATTTGATTTGCAAAATGTACCTCGACTTATGGGAGTATCAAAGAGAAATTGGCTTTTTTGCAGCCCTAAAAGGGGGGTCTGAGGTTGGCGACTTAGAGTCAAGTCAACTTAAAATTGAGTATATACAGTAGTCCTATATGCAAATGCATTTGAAAGGATCTTTCAGATAATATGGGATGTGCTACTTCACCAATTATTACATTAGACCCAGTGTATCAAGTTTATATTCCATGAACAGTTAAGAAACTTTGCAGCAGATTCAGGCAGCAGCTTGTACTGTAGTTATGCTTCTAAAATTGCTATGGAGAGACCGGCATTTTCCAAGATGCATTTTAGTCTCCACTCCTTTTTTATTAGATAGAAAGAATCTATTATTCCTTTTTGCTGCCCTGGGTGTACCAAAATTTTAAGATTTTCTGTGCAAGTTTTTTAAAAGTCATGTAACATACATTATAGTGTTGTTCACAGTTGGGACCTAATGCCCCTAATAATCCCAATATTTGAATAGCACACATTGAAATATTCTGTTTGTGTAATCACATAGACTGATTGAAGATGAAGAGAGGAGATGGACTGATGAGAATGTGGACATGGTGGCACTGAAACACTTCCCTAGCATAAGCCATGAGAAGTCTTTGAGCCGACCCATCCTATTCAGCAACTGGCTCTCCAAGGACTATGTACCTGTCAACAGAGAGGAACTGCGAGACTATGTCAAAGCCAGATTAAAGGTAAACCCACTTTATTGTCTTGCCTGCTGATTATTTGGCACAAGCAGAGCTCTAGATAAAAAGCGTATTTGTGTATTTTATGCAGACAGGATTTTTGTCAAAAGGTTAAGGTCATTGATTGAAAGGATAAAACTGATTTCCGCAAAATAACTTTAGTTCTAGATCACATACCTTGACCAAAGTTTTTGGATTGCTCACACTTAAGGTCTGGAAGAGGCATGTTGGTTTGGGTGAAAAGGTCAAAGGTCATGGTCATGGTGACTCAAATGAAAAATGGCTTTTGCAGAATAACTTTTGTTCTAGAGGAAGTTCCTTGAGCAAACTTTGTGGGTCGCATGCTCTCAGAATAATAACGAAACTTATAGATTTTGGGGTGTAAAGGTCAAAGGTCATGGTCATGACAATTCTAATACGAAAATAATGGTTTCTGCACAGTAAGTTTAGTGCAAGACCACATAACTTGACCAGATTTCATTGAGACTTATTGGTCAATGTTCTCCTGAGTCAACAGTGCCTACTAGTGCCATTCATGGTACTCTTGTAAAATTGTAATTGCATACAATGTTTTATTCATTTCAACATGAGCATGACCAACAGATATGTATGGGCTTATGCAGATGAAATGGGATCCCTTTGGAACACCCACTATCCTATCAAAATTTTCAGGAGAGATCACTGAAGTTCATGCTACAATTATTTTTTTCACTGACAGGTGTTCTATGAGGAGGAATTGGATGTACCCTTGGTGTTGTTTGATGAGGTACTGGACCATGTCTTGCGGATTGACAGAATTTTCCGCCAGCCCCAGGGTCATGTTCTCCTGATTGGAGTAAGTGGATCAGGAAAGACAACTCTGTCTCGCTTTGTAGCCTGGATGAATGGCCTGACAGTATACCAGATCAAAGTACACAACAAGTACTCAGCTGCTGACTTTGATGAAGATCTGAGGATTGTTCTCAGAAGATCAGGATGTAAGGTAAAATGTACAAAAATTAAAAATTTATCACATTTCTAAAAGGAGGAAAGTTAAAAATTACAAATAATCCTGATAATTGTAGGGATGTCATTTATTGTACATGTTCATTGCACTTATTATATTTTCTGGCTTATAAGTCAATGTGTAGGATAAGTCAAATTCGCTAATTTTGTAAATTTTTCGTTATATAAGTCGATATGGAGTATAAGGCAAAGCCAGATCAACACCTTGTCTTCCAGTTTCATGAATATTAATGGTGTCACTGTATGCTGTTCCAAATTAATTGGGAAATTGAAGTCACTGACGCTAACATGCCTTTTCTCTAGTTTTGTTTTGGAGAGGAAGAGGGGTTTCAGGGTGAATGTAATCTGTATTGTTCAGTTACCTGACAATTGTGATCTTCCTCATGTACTAGGAACTTCTATACAGAGGGACCTCATTAATCTGGACACCTTCATTCCCAGTGAATATGTCTGGATTAATGAGTTTTCTGGATAATTGAATCATGCACATTTTTATTTTACAATGTCATCATACCGTATACCTGTACTATACATGTACATGTATTGGTTATCTGTAAATGTTCTGTATATTCAATAATGGTTGAAATAAATAATGAATACATCTTGATTTTTTATTATTTCACTTTATTATAACATGCACTTGTACATACACGTAAATTTAAGTTTAAACAATTAACACATAGAGCACATCACACTGTGTACATGTACATGTATGTACTGCACATACATTTATTATGTCAATTTCCTTTTGGGTGATCTTCTTTGTGCTGGCCAATCTTCTTTTTTATGCTGGCCGTTATCTCTACTCGTCAACGCTTGCTTGATGGTGTCACCATAATAATGTAAAAAGTACAAAGAATACAAACTGATATCTCGCAGTTAAATGCGTTATGGTAAACTAATAAAATGCAGTCATTTTTATAAGTCGTATTTTAAAACTGTTATAGCTGCTAATGAGCCGATAATTTACATCACTTTTCATTCTGAAATGAAGCCCTATACTGCCCACAGCTTAAATCAATCAACTTTATTTGTACAGCCATCAACAAACTGTGATTGTTTCATACAATTAGTAAACATCAAAGAGACCTAATGACACACTTATTTTATTAACTATATGTTATGTCAAAAGCACGGACGATTTTTCCCAATGTGTTTAATTATTAACACCCCATTCGGCACCTAGCAAAAACAGACATTGTTTATACAATCACTGGTTACAATGTGGTGACACTACTTGAAGTTTTTCCACACACATGATCACGTGATCAAGTTATACATTTAAAGTGCCACTAGAATTTGACCAATCAGAGATACATTGACACACCTCCAAATTTGCGTTGGTGAATCTGTGTTATTCGACTGACTGTATTTTTATATATGATTCTTCGAATTTTCTTATTTTTGGACATTATTTCCGGATTATCGAGGCAAGTTTTATATTAATTTTACACTTTGGTCCCCGATTTTGATTTCCGGATCCGGAACGCGGATTTCTTGATTAACAGAGCAAATTATCATTTAGGAATTCCGTTCCCGTTGAACTGTGTCCAGATAGCGAGGTGTCTGGATCAACAAGGTTCCTCTGTATTTCATTTTTCAATTGACACCTCTGAATAAACAGTTCATTCTTGTTTTAATTATGATATCCATTGTCACAAGAACCACATGGCTCTGCAGTGTTATTTACATGCTAATTAAATATGCCTGGAGCATTGGCCAGGTTATTCCTGTTTGAGGGCAAGATTTGAAAGATGAGTTCAAATTAGTGAGGTTACTAATAGGGAAATGAGGCTATCCATAGGGAAATGAGAAATGTAAAAGAAATGAACGATCAAGACAGAAAAATAGAGAAAAGTCACATAAAAGGAATAAATCAAATTATTTTTTATAATTCTTTAATATATCTATGAAATATTAAAAAGGACTGAAAGGATTGATCAAAACATGCCTAACTCATTAAAATGTACCAGTATTACAACAATGAAAACGGTGCCCTCGGATTATGTTCATTTTTTACATCCAAAGAAGGGAGAGAGCATCATTTCTTGTGGTTATCAATCCACTTGAGATCATAAAACGGGTAATTTATGTGGATTAATGATGAAGAACAAAGTGGTATAGGCATTGCCTATTTCCCAAAGCCAGTATCAGGGTTTCAACATTTAACTGGCTTGGATTGTTCTCAAAAACCAAAGACCAATCCATTAATTATGAGCAAAGAGAGACACCAAAACAACAGCTTTTTAAGAATGAATATGGGTGATGTGTTGGCTTTACATTTTGCTTTAAGCTTTAAGCGGAAATGCAAAACTAAAAACGGATCATTGATTATCTACGAGTAGTCCGTCTCTATTCTGAATTTTAACCTATATTATGGGCATTCTTTAGTGACTGTATAATGGTATTGTGAATATATGATAATTATGTGCATAATCTATGGTCTTTTGTAAATATTCATCGAACATAGGAGTTGTTAATATGGATTACATCCCTTTGTTGGATCAGTTTTATCAGTTAAAAAGATTAACCGGTAATCACTAGAGGGCATCAAATAAAATACTGGTAAATCAAATATCAATAGATCTATGGCTACAATGTGATGAGAAAGAATGAGTTATGGTGGAAAAAAAGATTAAATAAGCAAAATTCTTTACTTTTTTTTTTTAAGGAACAAAGGATATGCTTTGCATAAGTACAGTACACTATAGAGTATAGACTGTAAGTACTATTTGGCCCATGAATTGTGAACTCTAATTGTTTTCTTTTATTTCATGTTAGAGAAATCAGAAAATACAAGTACATGCAAATGCATACAAAATAATGATAAAAATTATAATATAAAAGCAGTCATAGTAGTTTAAAACAATTTATTGACATGTTAATTGAACAAGAATTTTTCAGTTTTGCTTATTACATCTTAAAATCACTATTACCAGTACTTAAAGCAATTTCAAGGACATAATCCATACATAAGTCAATTTGGAGTATAAGACAAAGCCCAGACTTCCAGGTCAAAAGTATCGACTTATATGCCAGAATATTTGGTATGTATATTTGTAGGTGTTTACTTAATGTGCATATGCGCTGTAGAGATTTAGATTACAGATGTATGGATTTTTGTGATGCCTTTTTCAGAGGCAGCAGTGGCATAAACTCATTGTTGAAAGACATTGTACAGGCCTATGCATTTAAAACTACCTGTAGGAATTTGATGACATTTATTATACATAATGTTTACAGAGTTGGAAATACTTTTCAAAGGTCAGTCTCCAATTTCTGCATATTTTGATAAGAATTCAGTGTACATTAGCTATGCAGTATGTTTTTAGCTTTGGAATATGAATAAGGAGTTAACTTTCTTTTCAAATGAACACTGCCCCTGGGTCATGCCCCTGTGTCTGTTCTTACCCTTTGGGGACCAGCCCTTGCATCATAGCTTGGAAACTTTCAAGATCCATACACTTTCTCAGCATGAAATAGCCAAGTCATTTATGCAGCCAGCAATGGTGCCCAAGTCTCTCCATACTCTTTGAAACTGTTTGTAGTTTCTTCTCAAAAGTATATATGTACTTACTTTTAATGACAAGGGGAATTAACTTATGCAGTCACCATTTGTTCCTGGGTCACACTGTTCACCCTGAAGCCCAGCCTCTGGGTGATAATGTGGAAACCATTGAGACCCCCACCCTATAACCTCAGTATTGCACCTTGAGCATGGAAGCAGTTTTCCCACAATTTTTGGTCATGTCCCCAAATATTGATTCCTGGCTGCACTTTTTGCAAGGGGAAAAAAAAATCCACCCACTATTTTTTTTAAGTGAATGTTTGTTCTGTGTCTATGTTGGTGCTAGCAATCCCCAAAGTCTTTGAAGAATGTCGGATCATAACAAGGACAAATCAACAGTGCTTTACAAATGTAAAGAGAAGCACTCAGGTTGAGCACATCATCATGCTTTGAATTTGTGGACTTGACTTTACGATCATTCAGCGAAAGTTCAACATGTAGATTAGTTAAAATGAGTGTTGTATATAAATAATTTGTCAGTATGTTTTGTGTTTGTATTCTGGCACTAATCCACATGGATTTCGTCCATTTGTGATAAGAATTTTAGCCAGCTGCAGATCCTGGTTAGTAGCAAAAATTAATGTACATTTTTCATACAGTTTATTGTAATTATGGCATGTAATATATAGATTACATTTTTAATGCGCAGATTGCGCTTTTTGACACATAGGCTATGCTTACGCCGCTTTAGGGGTTGGCATGTATGCCACTGAAAAGCAACCTCAAAGTTTGGGTCCATATCCCAAAAAGGTGTAAACAAGCTTATTTACTTTGGTAAAATCTGGGAACTGTTGATGGATCAGTTCACTGGAAATGGGGGTTTCTGGTTCTACATACTATATTCCATCAACAATGTATAGTAGAGTATGAGCAAGAAAGAGATTTGTTACACATGTAACAGAATTCAATTCTTTGATGTTAACTGCAGCAATAAAGTGACTGTTGATAAAAGAACTAATTGACTAATAATTTATGTTCAAGCAAACCAAGTCTACTGTTTCATTCATACTATACTCACATATGTTTGTAAACATTGGTCAGAATAACAAAGTCTGCCTATACATCTCAATGACAGTTGAAGTTGGACTTATTTTGCTTTGTTATTGTTGTCCTGTAGGATGAGAAGATAGCCTTCATCATGGATGAATCCAATGTACTGGACTCCAGCTTTCTGGAGAGAATGAACACTCTACTTGCTAATGGTGAGGTACCAGGATTGTTTGAGGGGGATGAGTACACCACCCTTATGACTCAGTGTAAGGAGGGAGCACAGAGGGAGGGACTCATGCTGGACTCTGCAGAGGAACTGTACAAATGGTTCACACAGCAGGTGAGAGGGGGGTTTGTAGTATTGAGACCTCATAAGAAGTGAAGAATTGTGTATGTTACTTGTATTGATTGTGACAATCTTAACAAAACTAGTTAATGTACTTTAGATCAATCGACCTCACTGTCATTTCTTCCTCAAATGCATTACCTGATCATAGTACCTTAATGGAGAACATCCAGTACCTTGCAAAGCCAGCCCTCCAAAGTGAAAAAAATGTTAACCCTGTCATTTGGCTTGTTTTAACAATAAAAAGTGCTAAAACATCATCTGTGTATTGAGACACAAGTCAGACAAGAGTGCTCTCCTTTGGATGGAGGGATTGGCACCAATTCCATTCATTATCAGTTACTACTTGGTTAGAGTACTTTCGACACAAGTCAGACAAACATGCTCTCCTTTGGATGGAGGGATTGGCACCAATTCCATTCATTATCAGTTACTACTTGGTTAGAGTACTTTCGACACAAGTCAGACAAGAGTGCTCTCCTTTGGATGGAGGGATTGGCACCAATTCCATTCATTATCAGTTACTACTTGGTTAGAGTACTTTCGACACAAGTCAGACAAGAGTGCTGTCCTTTGGATGGAGGGATTGGCACCAATTCCATTTATTATCAGTTACTACTTGGTACTTTCTTAATATGCCTCACAAATACCATTCATTTTGTGCCTATCACAAGTTGGAGCGATTCTTAGGAGTTTTCTTATCACAGGGATGTATACGCCATCTATTTTACTGAAGTTCACTCCATCCTCCAAAAACACAAGGTGAGCAACCTTTTGTACAAAGACACATAATCCCTCATTCCTCTTTTTATGCCTCAGATTCCATTTGTACAACCTTTTGTACAAAGACACATAATCCCTCATTCCTTTCTTTATGCCTCAGATTCCTTATGTACAACCTTTTGTACAAAGACACATAATCCCTCATTCCTCTTTTTATGCCTCAGATTCCATTTGTACAACCTTTTGTACAAAGACACATAATCCCTCATTCCTTTCTTTATGCCTCAGATTCCTTATGTACAACCTTTTGTACAAAGACACATAATCCCTCATTCCTCTTTTTATGCCTCAGATTCAATTTGTACAACCTTTTGTGCAAAGACACATAATCCCTCATTCCTTTCTTTATGCCTCAGATTCCTTATGTACAACCTTTTGTACAAAGACACATAATCCCTCATTCCTCTTTTTATGCCTCAGATTCATTTTCAACAATTGCAGATCCATTTTTATCATGCCCAATCTTTTCTCTCATCCAGACATGCAGTTCACAAGCTGTCTCGGGTTCATGACACCCTTTGAACCACTGTCTAGAGCCTCCATGACTCATCTATCATTCAAGACCTGTTTCCTATTCACTTTAGCCCTTTAATGAAATTAATGCCTTATCGGTCAATTTGAACTATCTGCAGTTTCACTACAATGGTTTGGTTTCTCTTGTGATGGCTCCTAGTTTCATTGCTAAGCACATGGGAAATCAGTCATTCATCTTGAAAGCAGTCTTCATTTGGCCCATCTTCCAATGGGTGTCTTCAGGGTCCCATTAGGGCACTGAAATGGTATTTGCAACATACTTAGCAGGTCAGAAGAGGAAGATCTCACTTGTTTTTCCTGTTCAAAGAAGGAAGGAATTATATTTTCATTCAGCCTCTTGCATCCTGGATCCATTAAATTATCTGTTAAGCTTATAAAGGAATTAACAAAGGACCAGATGAAATTCTTGCACATATTGGCTCATGAGGTTTGGACAGTTGCCACCAGCATAGAATTGGAGCAAAATTCATTCATGTCCGGGCATGGAGATCTGATACGACATTCTTCAGCTTTTTCTGAGACTTTTCATTCCAAAGAGCTCAGTATGACTTGGTGGGACCTATATCAGCAGCACAACAGGCTACCATTTCAGGTCATTCAGCAACACAACAGGCTACCATTTCAGGTCATTCAGCAACACAACAGGCTACCATTTCAGGTCATTCAGCAACACAACAGGCTACCATTTCAGGTCATTCAGCAGCACAACAGGCTACCATTTCAGGTCATTCAGCAACACAACAGGCTACCATTTCAGGTCATTCAGCAACACAACAGGCTACCATTTCAGGTCATTCAGCAGCTTTGTAACTAAACAGGTTACTCTACTTTTCTGCAGGATTTTGAGTGACAATTTTTTCTTAAGACTGTGTCCATTGATCTGTCCCAATTCTAACTCGTATCTCATAAGAGACTTGAAGCTGCTTCACATACATTAGGACACCCAAGCCATCACCAGGGTAAGGGGATGCAACTCCCTCCACCTTTTACTTTTTCTCCTAACATACTATGATCAGGTAATGTATTTGAAGAAGAAACCAATATTTGGAGTTAAATGTTTCTTCAATAATACTTAGCCAATCATAATATGGGCACTCCCTGCAGTTACATCCCTGGAAAAATGTGCACATCCACTCCAGCAGTAACTGACAATTGATGATGGGGTTTGGTGCCTGTCCCACTAACCTAGGGAGACCACTCAGCAAGCAGACTATGTTTTAGCACTTGTTACTAAAGAAATCAAAAGCTAGGGAGGGCTGAATTTGCAAAATAGTGGAAGTTCTCCTATGTATTATTATCATGTAAGTATTATCGAAGAAACATATTTTCCACCAAAAATTGGTTTCTTTCAAGATGTACATATTCATTGAATATAATTACTATGTTTTCTTTTGGAGTTTTTGAAAAGGTTAAAATAGTTACTTACCTTGTATGTAATAAATTCTCACAGCTACTGGAATTGTACTCTAATTAAGTATTCTTTTATATTTTGAATTTATTATCATTGACCATTTCAAAACTAAAGCAGCTGATTTAAACTGGAATTATTGTAGATGAACTAATTTGCTGAATTCATATCATTTTTGTTATTTGAAAATGTTCAAATTTCTTGATTGTGTTTAAATTCTTTCTACAGGTAATGAAGAACCTCCATGTTGTATTTACCATGAATCCATCATCAGAAGGATTGAAAGACAGGGCATCTACTTCACCTGCTCTCTTCAATAGGTACATAATGATTTATTTACACTTACCATATGTAGTATTTACCATGAATCCATCATCAGAAGGACTGAAAGACAGGGCATCTACTTCACCTGCTGTCTTCAATAGGTACATAATGATTAATTTACACTTACCATATGTAGTATTTACCATGAATCCATCATCAGAAGGACTGAAAGACAGGGCATCTACTTCACCTGCTCTCTTCAATAGGTACATAATGATTAATTTACACTTACCATATATACTCATGTATAATCTGATACCAACTGCAAACTGCATAGACCCAGATCTGCTGTTGCATAATGCACCGGAAGTTCTGGGTCTATGCAGTTTGTAAGGACTAATCAGTAGAACAAACAACATAGACCCTGATCTGCCAGTGCATTATGCAATGTCAGATCAGGGTCTATGTTGTTTGCATTTGGACTCAGCTTATACACAAATATATATGGTACTAAGTAAGACTCTTTAGATGTACTATATCAACCCCATGAAAAATCTGTACACTTTTTTCAACCATGCTTTGTATGGATAAGTAGGTAATTGGGGTTAACGAATCAGTTCAGAGTACTAAAGGTATGTATATATTGGCATTTAATTGCACCTCAGCAAAATAATGGCTATATGATATCTTTTTCCAGAAATTGTATGGATAGCAAGACATTCTGAAATGGAGTCTTGATCATTGTACATAGATGTTCTTTATATTGCACTCTAGTTTTAATATAGAGTGAATTTATGGCCCAACTCTTTCACATTATGTCATGCTTAGCCTTTGCTATCGCTTGACAAAACATCATGATGGACAATGCATGCACATTATGTTAAATATTGTCCAAAAGGATATATTTCTGGCTAAAATTGCACTTTTTAGCATTCTACCATTTAGTTATATGACATCATGATGTCGTCCAGTGCCTATGATGTCATAGGATACCAGTTTGATATTGTAACATTTTATGATAGAGATAATTCCATCAGTGAAACTGTATTTTTTTATATCAGATTTTAGGGCTGTTTAGATGGTAAAGCAAACCTAGTCCTTTTTATTATGGTTTTGGTTGGTTTTCTTTATTTGCTACTATTTCCTAAAGCCCTCAGTAGATTCTGATTATAATTTTCTTTAATCATTTTGAACCAAAGACAATTCATTCTATGACATGCTTGCTTGCCCCTATGACCTTGGGGTCAAGATCAAAGTCATAGAAATTTGCATTAAGGGTTTGGTTAAAAAAAATTCACTTGCTTACATTTCCTAAACTCCTTGATGAATTTTCTTCATACATGGAATAAATAATTATGAAGCTAAGACAATCAATTTGGTGACATACATGCTTGCCCTTCCCTCTAACCTTGGGGTCAAGGTCACATTCAGTGAAAATTTGTTAGGTTTTTTTTGGTTAAAGTTATTTCATTTGCTTATATTTCCTAAACTCCATAACGATTTTCTGTATACTTTGAATGACTCAGTATGAAGCTAAGACACTTTATTTGAACATTAGTGTTAAGGTTTTGGTTAAAGTTGTTTTTCATATGCTTATACTTACTAAATCTCTTGATGAATTTTCTTCATACTTGGGATGAATCATTTGAAACTAAGGCAATTCATTATGCAACATATGCTGTCACCCCATTGATCTTGTAGTCAAGGTCAGTCATAGAACATTTTTATTAAGGTTTTTTCTTTTTTTAAAAAATTTCCTTATATTTCCTAAACCCCTTGATGTATGTTCATTCATTAGATGAATCATTATAAAGCTACGACAATTCATCCTGTGACATGCTTGCTGTATCATTTTGACCTTGGGGTCAAGGTCACATTTTACACAAATGCTATGATCTTGGGCTCAACATGCAAGCCCTGGTCTTCTTGTCTGAATTTCCACCCACTATTTATTTCCATCCTGTACCTTTTTTGTTTTTACCCATTACATTCTCTTGCTCACAGGTGTGTGCTGAACTGGTTTGGAGACTGGTCTAAAGGAGCACTCTTCCAAGTTGGCCGTGAATTCACCAGCAAGATTGACCTGGAGAAGGGAAATGTGAGTTGAGAAAAATGAAAGTCAAGTATTTTTTTTGTTTGTGTGTGCATATTGCTAAACTAAGTAACAAAAATTCCCAATGTATGTGATTTTATTGAACATCACTCCTAAAGATTGTGAATTAGAACACAAGAAAGCAGTGATTTCTATATGAGGCGCATGCATACAGATACTTGTAAGAAAACTCCATTGAATTTTGTGATTTGTTAAGTACGGAGAAGAAGTTCATTCTGAAAATGTTCAACATATTCATTATTCTTCTCTTGAAAAAGAAAGTTAAATTTAAATCAAGAAAGTGATGCATAAATGGATGCACATGTAACATACATTTTATCTATAATTCCAGTACATTGCACCTGACTATTTGCCCATGGCAGTGGACAAACTGTCCTCTCCACCATCACACAGGGAAGCAGTGATCAACACATTTGTGTTCGTCCACCAGACCTTACACCAGGCCAACACTCGCCTTGTCAAGAGAGGTGGCCGAATCATGGCCATCACTCCCAGGCACTACCTTGACTTCATTAATCACTTTGTAAGTAACTGTTTGTGATCCTCAGCAACAAAGAATCTGTGGAATGAAAATTATGTATTATGAAACTTATACTTTGTTTTGAGGAAACTGATGTTGAAAAATTGGATTATTAGACCTTGGATTGGTAGGATATAAGGGGAAAAAAAGATTTTAAACTTGTTTTACAGTGACTGAGCAACTAGTCACGAAAGTGGTTTACAAAAGATAGTATTCTTAATGAAAATGACTAGATGGTTTCAAAGGTAGCTTACAGGTATAGCATCTTGTTACAGGTATTGCAAGCAAACACACACACAAAGACAGATACACACACAAAGATACACATGCACACACAGGTTTTGATATCCATTCACAGCTGCATCAACTTGATTTGGTTTAGTTTGGTTGGTGTTTTATGGTACTGCAACACTTGAAAGTTGTATTGTACTGAGGCAAGTAGAGTACAGTGTCTTGCCCAAGAATACACTATGGTAGCCAGTTTTGGCTAATCTGATGGTGAGAATCAAACCCACTCTCTTCTGGTCACGAGTCCAGCGCCTTAACCACTGAGGCACAGTGGCTGCTGGACCAACTGGAGCAGTTGAGTTGAAGTTCCTTTCCCTAGGGCCACAACAGCAGTTTCCATGTCAGGGCTCAAACTCCTAACCTATTGATCTAGAGTGTGCTGTGCCAACCTGTAGGCCACACTGCTTCAGAACTGTTTGATTATGCAATGTTAATTTAAGTTGACCAAAGTAAACAAAGAATTCTACGCCACTTTGAAAATATGCCATATGATCTTTCCTTATTGTCTTCCTTGTAGTAGCAGACAGAAAGATATAAATGTCACTTTTCCGATTATCCCCTTCAACAGTTTCATCTTCAAAAAGCTAACAATTTTGTGGTGAAGTTCTCAAAGTTGAATAACATGCATCATTACAGTGTTCAAGGCAAAACAGAATTTCTACAGAACCATTGTGTAGGAATTTAAATTCTATCTATATAATATTTGCTATTGTATTATACACACCACCCAGCTGCAAACAGTTTTGACCCAGATATGCAGTCTCATAATATACTGGTAGATCAGGATCAAAGCTGTTCTGATCTGCTGGTGCATTATAAGATGACATCTGGGTCTACACTGTTGAGAGTTGGGTGTATATTGTGCATGGATAAGTAGAGTATGAATATTATGTGTCATCTAGGCCAAGCTGTATCAGGAGAAGCGATCTGACCTTGAGGAACAGCAACTTCATCTGAATGTGGGTCTGCAGAAAATCCAGGACACCGTCATGCAAGTTGAGGAGTTGCAAAAGTCCCTCTCAATCAAACGTATTGAACTGGAGGAGAAAAATGCTGCCGCCAATGCCAAACTCAAACAGATGGTAATGTCACTAATAATATTTCTGTATTACAGGCATAAGATATCTGGATTAAAATGGAATTCTTGATTTACAAGCCTGATTAATGGATAAAGCAAAGAATGGAAATAGTTCTAAGGGTTACATCCTTTCCAGGACTACTGTTGTTATGATACAGAAGCATGGGATTTATTACTGTAAACAATTTTCCCTGGTACAAAAGAGTGACAATTACAGGAAAGCCTTTCTCTTCTTTGCAATGTAGTAAACTTGTGAGTTCAATTTCAGAAGAAAGTTTGGGATTAGGTGTACATGTCTAGTATAAATATTGATATGAATGTTTCTATTGTAGAAATGATTTTGTCAAGCCATCAGAGGCTGGTTTTTTTGGGGGGGTCATGAATTGGGAGACAGTTTATGTGTATTGGTTTATACACTCCATTCTTGTTAATTGATAGTATTGTATGTGTGATGCATGTCCTACTCTCAAATGTGTCTCTTTTGTCAGGTGAAAAAACTCCTCAATAAACCTGATGTTCCATCCCCAGTATTGGTACATTAGTGTTTAAAGAATAGATTTAAATACTTCTTTCAGTCATTTATTTGTGCAGATATAGTTAAGCTGATCCATTCTTACATCCGAAATCACAGCCATACTCAGATTTTTGAACTAATTGAAACCTCCCAAAATACAAATTTTCTGATTCCATTCTGAAAGCCTTCAAAAACTTAACATTTTAGCAACAATTAATATCCCATATCGTACGGAAACATGATTTTCTGATACGATCTGGAAAAAGTATTCTGTACTGTTGGCTGCCTAGTTACAGTGGTTTTAAGGGTAATGAAAGGGCCGGTAAAGCAGCCAAAGCTGCCCAGCAGTCACCTATTTCTGAATGGAAGATTCCATACACTGACTTCAAATATTATATAAATCAGCATGCTCTTTCTACTTGGCAAAAACATGTGGAATAAAAACTCCACAAACAAGCTTAAGAACATCAATCCCATCATTGGAGAATGGCTTCTCTCATATAAAAAAATCGCAGAGATGAGGTGGCATTGTGCCAATTGTGTATCAGGCACATATACCTGAATCATACATACCTCCTGAATGGTGAACCTTAACCAGAGTGCATACCCTGCCAGTGTCATCTGATATTGGAACACATTCTTGTGAATTGGGACAGTAGTTTTTTTTATGTGAAATCAGTGATAAAATTTTATGATGATGTACCACCAGGGAAGATCTTGCACTTTTTTAGGGAATGTGGCTTACATGACAAATATTGATGATATGATTAAAGGATTTTACTTGTTTTACCATTATCTTTTATTTTAAATACCTTTTATAGAATTTAAACATTTTTACCTTTTAACTTTTATCATTTAGTACTTTATTTTTATGGAGTGCAGGGGCAGCTTTATTTTGTTGTTGCAATTCTTTATATTTACATTTTTGGAACTTTATTTTTAATTGGTACCATATAGCCAATGTTGTGCTGATGTGCTGTTAAACCCTACCACTACAACTACTACTATGGAAAAATTTCTCATGTTATTTAATTTACCATTCAATTAAAAGCAAGCAGACTCACTTTTTTGTCATATTTAAAGTCTTTCTTTATTTACTATGGCTGTGATTTTAAAGAGGCCATGAGCAATTTTCTCTTTGAAACATGGGCTTCATTGAAAAATTACAGTGAAATCAACCAAGTACACATGTTAAATACATTATATACATCTTTACATATGTTTGAAATTCCCCCTTGGTAGGTTAAAGATCAGCAAGAGGCAGAGCGTAAGAAGGTGACATCACAGGAAATCCAGGCAGCTCTCTCAGAACAGACAAAAGTGATCGCCATCAAGCAAGCAGATGTCCGAGAAGATCTGGCCCAAGTGGAACCAGCGGTCATTGAGGCACAACAAGGTAAGCTTCTTAAATCACAGCTTTAAACATTTAGGCTTAATACAGATTTTGAATCTGTACATATTGAGGTCTTGATCAAAACATGCACACAATTTGCTTCAGAGCAATTGCATGGGATTTTAGATGATGTCAGGAAGCTTATATTATTTATGAATGATAATTTTCAAGATCTATCTAGATTTTGACTTGGCCGATTTTATTGAGATGAGACATAGTATTACATGATATCTTTGCCATTGTAACAGTCACTCCATAATTATTGACCTTTGATATTAGATTTTATTTACTTTTAAGTTTTTACATGATAAAGTATGTAAAATCTATTTTTACATGTATGGCAAAAGGTGGAGCATATAATGTTATGACATCTGTCCTCTCATTTGTCTGTTACCTTTTTCATTTCTATACAATAATTTCAGTTTTATACCATCTAACTTTACCAGACTTTGCGGTTGACTTGCACTTAATGTGTGGAAGAAACCTATCAAGTTTGGGTTCAAAAGTTCAAAGGTCAAGGTCACTGACTGCAAAAAGAAAAATAGTTTCCACATAATAACATTGGTTCTGCATCACAGAACTCGACCAAACTTTGTGGATGACTTGCACTTGGAGTAAGAAAGAAGCGTAATTTTGGTGTTATGGTCATGGTCACTGGCAAATAAATGAAAATGCACACAGATTTGAGTTATGGACCATGTACCTTCACCAAAGTTGAGGATGGCTTTAAATTTGGTTAGGAAAGAAACTTATTGATTGCATAGTCAAACAGTCAAAGGTCAAGGTCACTGATTGAAAGAAGAAAAATGGTTTTTACATAATAACTTTAGTTCTAGACCATGTACCTTGACCAAAGTTTATGGTGAGCAAACACACAGAGTAATGGAGACATCTATTTATTTTGGGGGTCAAACAGTTAAAGGTCAAGGTCATTGTGACTAAAAGAAAAATTGGAATTTCACACAAAAAAATTTGTTCTAGATTAAGTTCCTTGACCAAACTTTGTGGATGGTTTGCACGTAGGGTATCAAAAAACCTATTTATTTTGTGGTGTAATGGTCAGAGGTCAAGAACATCGTAAGTGTAATAAGAAAAAAATGGTTTCTGCAAAGTAAGTTCAAGACCACATACCATGTCTAATAGTCAAGGTCATTGTGACCCATTGGTTGATAATCTCCAGAGTCAATCATGCCCTACTAGTGCATACAGAGAGGATTATTAAACACAAGGTGGGCATAAAATGTACACAGTACTCGTGTTTTAATCATTCAAAAATTGTATTGGTATGTATATTGATACAAGAGCAAATCATAAAACAGTCCATCTTTCAGTATTGATTTTTGTATGAAGTGCAATTTGGTTTCCTAAAATGTTATACTTAATGCCAGTATTATTTATTTGTTTTGAGCTATTTGAAGAAGTTTTATGTTTGAAAAAAAAATCCTTTATCCAAGCATTCTTGAATTTGGATTTTTTACCATCAGAAATTTTTAAGCATGATTTGCTGAGTTAGATGCAATAATAAATGAATGCAATTATACTAATAAAATGAATGCAATCACACTAATAAATGAATGTAAATCAAATTGGCTGACGTGCATGAAATTGTTCACAATAAAAAAGATGTGATGCCAAAATTAAATAAACGTATTGCAAAATATCCTTTAACAGCTAAAAAGACATTGTCACCACTTATGCATTCATGGAAACTTTATGGTAATATGCCCAAGCTGTTATTGGGTTTATCTTTTTGTGATGAATGGTCATGATTTTTTAAAGGTTTTAGTAAGCGAGGACACACCATTAATGTCATCATCAAAGAATTGCAAGAAAATCTTTAGGCAGATAGAACCATCCAAATAAACTAAATATGTACAATAGAACACTGAGAGTAGATCACATTCTTGTTGAGTGTATTGACTTTCACCCTGTAAGACAGAAGTATTTTGATGTGAACTCAATTTGGAAACTTTATGATGATGTACCACCAAAGAAAATCTTATATTACAGATTTTGACTCTATTTTAAGGATTTTATATTTGTTACCTTTATCTTTAATTTAATATTCTGTATACAGAATTTTAACTTCATTACCTCTAATCATATTTTGTAGTACTGCATGTTTATGTTTTTTTATAAGGATTGATGTTCCTAAAGTTTGTTTGGAATTCTTTATTTTTACATTTTTAAAATTAACTTTTAATCGGCACCATATAGCCAGTATTGTGCTGAAGTGCTTTTAAACCTTATACATACATACATACATACATACATACATACATACATACATACATACATACATACATACACACACACACATATATACATACATACATACATACATACATACATACATACATACATACATACATACATACATACATACATACATACATACATACATACATACATACTCATCATCAAAAGATATAGTGTTACTTTTTTAATAACCATAAAATAATGTCTATGCCTTAAAACCAATTAGTATTGATAATTAAAACCAATTAATATTGATAATTAAAGCCATCTCCCTAATCTTAGTTGAATGGTGTCTTTTTACGTTGATTTTGCATGATGCTATTTTATTTTATTTACTTTTGGTGAAATAAATATTTGTATTTAAATACTAATATTTGGTGGTGTTCATCATACAAAGATTGCAAAAGTGTAATGGAAGCCTTAGAAGGGCTCTTTTGTGCAAATATTTATAGCGGTATTAAATTTGCATACAAATGGTTTCTTGTCCATTTACATATGCAATAAGGCTGCAACGTTTACCAAAAATTTCTAAACTTGTACATGGTTTACAATAACCAATACCATGCCATTTAATCAAAATAATTAGAAACTCAACCTTTTCCACACCTGCCCATTAGGCTTGGTGAACAGCTGACAGCTATTAAAATGTGCAAGCTGCACTTCGCTCATTTTGTGATTTGATTTCCTGTATATCTTTTACCTCTTAGAGCTGTTCCAGTAAAACATACTTGGGACCCAGGGAAGACACTTTTAATGTGTAATAGTCACCCATAAATGCAATTAGAATTGTTATCATTTTCATAATGAACTTTGGCATGTATTTTTTTAAAAATGCCTTCCCTGGGTATCATGTATATTTAAATGGAACAGCCAATATTATGACAGGATTTAGTGTGTAAGATACGTCTTCATTGAATATCTCAGACAATTTATTCATAAAGATCACTAGGACCATTGTGATACAGTTTCCTACTGCTACATACATTTACATAATGGAAAAAAAGTCAATAAATAAATACATACAGGACGTACTGTGCGGACATGCACATGGGAAGCTTTTGTAAGGTCTTCAGTGATTACAAACCATAAAGTGGCTCACAAACTTGAAACTGTTTCTTTACAATAAAATGTTTCTAATCAAAGGTTCTATTAACAGATATGTTTTTCAACGATAAATAATATAGTTTAAATAGAATTTTATCACCATTATCAGTAAATCAACCTGATTTTTAATGTGCACTACAACCGATTCTTGTCAGTTTCAGCTTTTTCCTAGCGAAGCTACATTCAATGTGAAAAAATACTTTAAGACAAGAATTAACAGAAATATCCTACTAAACAGTCCTCTTCAGCAGAGATGTGGAAGTATATCGTTTAATTTTAATGGATAGTTCCTGCTTCACTGACAGACACATGCATGTTTGTTTACATATTTATCAAATTTTGTAATTTTTTAAACGTTTACAGGCATTACACTAGACTTAAGCCATTTACACATGTAAACATTGCAGCTTTAATATGCAGTATCTTCTCTTAACTTTGACCAAACAAATGCTTAGAAAATAAAGTCAATTTCATATTCAAGCTGTCTGAAATTTAGTTTTTATCCTCCTCACTGGTTAGCGGGGGCATCTTGATTTGGTCCTGTCCATAGGTCCATACTTCCTTATGTCTGTCTGTCCAGAAAAGATTGTTAACAAGAGTGTGCAAAAACCACTCAACATAGTCTAATGAAATTTAGCTAGCATAATTGTATGTATACATAGATGACCTAATTTGATTTTCATGCCATTATAGCATTTTTTCAAATTTCTTTACATTTTTTAAACTTTGTGGACTTAGACTTTTTTGTCTGCAGTAACAGCCTATGTGTTTTACAAACAAATCTTCTTTTTTTTCCTTCAGATTTATTGACCTATATTATTGCTATGTTATTGAGTGATCACTTTTGTTTAGTCACTCTTTAGTTGTCATAGGAGAGTTACATGAATGTAAAGGTATTATTCATATTTATGAAATATTCTTGCTAGTGAGGTATTAATCTCATAGGAAAACATTCTAGTTTTCACATATTCAGTTGTTCATCTATTGGTTTCCACTCCACAGTTTCATATTTTCCACAGGCATCACTTTCTAAATGAAAAAATTAATCCCAACATTTGACTTATGAAATAATGTGTTATTTAAAGTAGAATTCAGGGATGCTTATGTTGACATGAATCAGTTTTATTTAAAAGCATTCAGTATGTACCAGATGATCTGGTTCAGTATGATTACCACAGGGTTCCAATGTGAAACTATGCACTCAAATTGAATGCCCTGTTTTAAAAAGCAAAAGTGTGTATCAAATGTTTGAGATGAAATTTAAAAGGTTAAGCCAATCAGACTTTCTGTAAACATTCCCTAGAGAAAGGCAAATTCAGATACTAAAGAATCTCAATACAAGTATAGTTGTAGGAAAAGTTGCTTGTCAGAATAGGGACAGGTAAAAACGGCTGTCAGAATAGGGATGGGGCAAAAAGGCCGTCAGAATAGGGACGGCAAAAAGGCCGAATTTTGGCTGCCTTTTAATCATTTTTCCTAGTTCACAAGCTGGATTTTAGTGGATGCAGAATAATTCTGACTTAAAAATACGATAAAATCAGCTAGACAGATAGAAAATTTCATTTTGGATCATAAGAGATGAAAAAGTCCCAGTATTGGTAGTTTCAGTTTGGATCATAAGAGATGAAAAAGTCCCAGTATTGGGAATTTCAGTTTGGATCATAAGAGATGAAAAAGTCCCAGTATTGGGAATTTCAGTTTGGATCATAAGAGATGAAAAAGTCCCAGTATTGGGAATTTCAGTTTGGATCATAAGAGATGAAAAAGTCCCAGTATTGGGAATTTCATTTTGGATCATAAGAGATGAAAAAGTCCCAGTATTGGTAGTTTCAGTTTGGATCATAAGAGATGAAAAAGTCCCAGTATTGGGAATTTCAGTTTGGATCATAAGAGATGAAAAAGTCCCAGTATTGGTAGTTTCAGTTTGGATCATAAGAGATGAAAAAGTCCCAGTATTGGGAATTTCAGTTTGGATCATAAGAGATGAAAAAGTCCCAGTATTGGGAATTTCAGTTTGGATCATAAGAGATGAAAAAGTCCCATTATTGGGAATTTCAGTTTGGATCATAAGAGATGAAAAAGTCCCAGTATTGGGAATTTCATTTTGGATCATAAGAGATGAAAAAGTCCCAGTATTGGTAGTTTCAGTTTGGATCATAAGAGATGAAAAAGTCCCAGTATTGGGAATTTCAGTTTGGATCATAAGAGATGAAAAAGTCCCAGTATTGGGAATTTCATTTTGGATCATAAGAGATGAAAAAGTCCCAGTATTTGGCAGTTTTTACCACCAAGATTGAACCTTGTGCAGATGACACATGTGAGGAAGTGAAATTTTATGAAAACTGTGGAGTATAACCCGAGACTTTATATTTCACTGCCATGTGCAATGAATTTTATCTTGCAGAGAATATTTTGCCACACCTCAGCAGTTTACCTCAAGCATTTGAATAAATCTTTCCTCACTTGCTAGCATCTTACCCTCTGCTATGGAATTATACCTATCATAGCAATTCTGTCATAAGGTTTTGTCCAGTATTACAGGCACAATTCCTCATACCTTCAGGCCTGTATTGTCACCCTTGTCATGCAATTCAAAGTAACTATATTTACCTATATATTGGGTTGTACCACTGTCAACAGCCGAAATTGATCTAAGAGCTTGATGTCTAATGACAGTTTTGGCCCTTTATTCTCAACCTTTTGAGCAAGAAATTCAAACTTGAGCTCAGAACCCCAATGTCAAAGAATTTACTTGTAGTTTCCTCAAGTAAATAAAAGTTAGCTTGCTAATAGAGGAGCATAAGAAGATCCAGAAAGTTGTTCATATATGATTCTAACTTTATTCTTATCAAAGTTATATAAAGACAAAATCTGTGAATATCGGGCTTGAGCTTCAGTTTGCCCTGTATTTACATAATTCCTCAACTTGAGTGCATTGAAACTCAAATTTGTATACTCAGTTGTGAACAAACTGATTTGTAAGTTGTGACTTTTTCAGTTGAAGAATGCTGTTAAGTATTGAGAGTAATTTCATGAAAATAAAAAAATAAATAAAAAACAAGTATGATGTCATCTAATGAATGAAAATTTTAGTTTGAGGGTGCACTCAATTTGATTAATTAAATATGTGGCCTGGTTCTACGCTGTTTGCAAGAAATCAGACATAGAATGAATTGCATAAATCCTGATCTGCTGAATGCAGTCTATGCTGTTCACAGTTGGTTGTACCTTTTACACTGGTAAATTCAGAATATTTATCTTTAATTGGGGGTGGGGTAAATTCATATGGTAGTAAGATTGAGTTTTTTCAGCCACAATAAAGGCAAGAAATTTAAGTAACATGAAACTGATAAATTAGAAAAAAAAGAAGTATAACAAGTTAAATAAAAATTATGGAAAGTAGACTATCTTTACTTCAAAAACATGAAATTTAAAAAAAAATTGAAATTTCCTACATAGAATCAGTATAATAGATGGATTAAGGAACTGTTGACAACTTACTGTAGACTTGTGCTTTTTTCCTCAATTCTGCCATTGGTTGGTTGTATGCAGAACTTGTTGCAGATTGTTGGTGAATATTTTGTGTTGTTCAGTGAATTAAATGAAAAAAAATAGTCAAAATTTTAAGGACTGCATCAGATATCAGAGGTTTGAAAAATGTAACTAGGAACAAAAAAAACCCTTTTTTTTTCCTTTTTTCACATGGTCAGGCATAAGTATCACTTTTTAACTGGTGTTGGTGGCAGCATTCACCTTAATTTTGTTGTGTTCAAGTTTTAGCAAGTCAGATACAGGGGGGAGAGGGACAACCATCAATGTATGGACACAGGTCGAACACCACGTTTCGCAAAACACTCATTAGAGAACTCCACTATCAGGAAAACTTGGCTATAAGATGGCATTACTGTAGGTTTTAATTATAATTGTTTAATGAAAATATTCCATCGGTAACAAAAGCATTCACATAGCCAAAGAGGTTCAGTTTAAGCCAGTGTAATTTTTTCTAAAGTGGTTGAAGTGCTATTTCACAAGCTTTTTCTTTGCATGCTTGTTTATTATTTGCACTTTTGCTTTTGCACTTTTGTTCCTAGCTGTGAAATCTATTAAGAAGCAGCACCTTGTTGAAGTGAGAGCCCTCCCCAATCCTCCCATCCCAGTCAAGCTGGCTATGGAATCCATCTGCATGCTTCTGGGTGAACAAGATCTCGACTGGAAGTCAATTCGTAGCATTATCATGCGGGAAAATTTCATCTCCAGCATTGTCAATTTCAAGACTGATGACATATCGTAAGTTATGGCATGCTGAGTTTTAAAGCAGTGACAGAATGAAGCATGTGCAGATATATGATAGTGTACTAAATAGAAATGGTCTAGATAAAGCATGTTGGGGTTTTTGTTGTGGGTGTGGTTTTCATTCAGTGGTGAATTTTCTTGGACTACATACTACATGTATTTCTAAATTTTTCCTAACAGTTTTTTTGAATAGGAAAACTTGATCATCTGCACATGTTGCTTCTGTCATTTTATAATAAAAAGGGCATTTAGATAAATTTAAACTGTTTTTGCTATAGCTGTGCAATCAATCAAGAAGAAAGATCTTGTTGAGGTACGAACAATGGCCAACCCGCCTCCAGCAGTGAAGCTAGCCCTGGAAGGAATCTGCCTTCTGCTGGGGGAACCAGTCACTGACTGGAAATCTATTCGAGGAGTTTTGATGAAAGATAACTTCATCCCCAACATCGTTAGCATGAAGACCAATGATATCAGGTAGAGAGAGAGAGAGAGTATTCTGCTGGATAAATACATACTTGTAGCTGTGAAGATGCCCTTTATTGATGTAAACTAGGATACAGTGAGGAAAGGAATGTTAGCTTTCCATGCAAGAATGTGAGGTTTTATCTATGAAATGCCAAACTGAATATGTAGCTTCCCACACAACAGAAATTTCTTGATTTAGGTGGTCAAGCAGTCATGAGTAAATGAATTTTTGCCATTATGGCTAGATATAGGTATATATCACTTTTTGGGTAACAACAATCACAACAGCTCTAGTGGTATCAACAGTTACATTCTGCATTCAGGTTAAATCAGATTCAGTGGAGTTGCATCATAGCATGGGGTACAGGCAAGTAACAGATTATTGTGGAACACTTGTGTTTTTTTCAAATAATGTTGTTCCCTGCTTTCACATATGCTTACATGCTACAATGACATAACCATACATACACCCATATTCTTCTGTATATATAAAATGTTCCCACTGACCTTCATATTTTTTTCACCAAATTTGTTTTGCCTTTCCCTTTTTGAAACAACATTTAAAAGTCCATCTGCAGTTCCAATCTGTGTTGCTCTTGAGAAACATGCACATACACACACACACACACACATATATATATATATAGACAACAAAATTGATAGCGGTGCAAATTCAGAATGGTTTTCCAATGTTTCAAGTTAAACAAGCTCTTCGTGAGTGGAATAAACAGCTTACATATACGATACAAACACTAAACACAAAATCTAAGAAAAATTCTGGACTCTTACATGTTAGAATCAGCAGGGGGAATTTACTATAAGAAATTTTATAAAAACTTATGCAACAAATAATAAACGAGCGATTTATTGTGTCTATCACATATATATATATATATATATATATATATATATATATATATATATATATATATATATATATATATATATATATATATATATATATATATATATATAAACACACAAATATATATATACACACACACACACACACACAGAGTGGTCTTCGTCCTATAAAGCCAATCCTTCTGCAGCAAAAAGGTAGCCTTATGTGACAATAATAGCAATTTTACTACTTAAACAAATACATATTTGACTTTCTGTGGGGGCTGCTCAAGAGCTAGAATCTGCTTGAAACACACTGTATATGACAATGATTATTCCCAATTGGTGGTAGACTGATCCCAGCATTAAAGTGTATTGTGGGCTGATCCCAGATTAAGTGGAATCCGTGCTGGGCTTCCTGCATCGGAGTATTTTGGGCTGATCCCCACAGAATAGTAGAATCGGCTAGGCTGATCTCAGCATTAGAATGTATTTTGGGCTGATACCATATTAAGCAGAATCTGTGCTATTCTGATCCTAGCATTCGAGTGAATTTTTCGGCTGATCCCAGATTAAGTAGAATCTGAGCTAGGCTGATTCCTGCATTGTTGTATTTTCGGCTGATCCCAGATTAAGTAGAATCTGTTCTAGGCTGATCCCTGTATCAGAACATATTCTGAGCTGATCCCATATTTAGCAGAATCTGTGCTATTCTGATCCCATCATTAGAGTATCCTGGGCTGATCCCAAATTAAGTAGAATCTGTGCTAGGCTGATCCCCACATCAGAGTGTATTTTGGGCTGATACCAGATTAAGTAGAATTGTGCTAGCCTGATCCCAGCATGAAGAAAGTATTCTTTTTTCCAGTTACATGTATCTGAACCAAACTAATTTGAATATCAAAATACTATGGTACGAGTCCAATCCAGCTTCCTTTACGAAGTGTTTATATGATACTTATAGAATGGTCTGGGGTGACATAAGACAGAAAATGTGTCCTTATCTATGATCTCATTAAGACCAGAGTATGCTAGGGGGGTAGACAGGTCAACAAAAGTCTCTTTTTACCTGAGTAATTGCCTTATGTAATGCTCAATTGGCTGATGTGATTTTGTGGATTTCAAATTTGGTCAAGGGGTCCAATCACATAATCTGTTTCAAATTCAAATTGAAGTAGCTGCATAGTTTCATCAGGTTTCTTGTAGCAGATTTCAAGTTTTTACATTCAGAAGGCAATGTAGGCAAGTATCCAAGACGTGTCAAATCTAGGGATGTTCATTGGCCTATTTTGGGTCGATCCCAACCGTAGTATACCCTTTATCATATTAATCTACTGACCTGGGGTGATGCCAGCATAATCCCTACTCAAGAGCTGTGCTGATCCCAGAAGCTTCACAGGCAAGGATGATCCCAAGTGCTTGAAAACCAAGGTAAAAGCGAGACATCCTGTAGTTTACTAACTTGGGAGGAAAATGAGAATACGAATTGGGGGTAAGAGCAGGTTGATCACAGCCTTAGTATCTCATGTTATTCTACTCACCTGGGTTGATGTCAGAGTCTCTACTGGGGTAATCACAGCATAATCCCTACTCTAGCTGGGGTAATCGCAGAAGTTGAACAGCTGAGAATACTTCCCAACCATGAAGTGCTTGAAAACCAAGGTAATATATTAGACATGTTGTAGTTTTGATAGAGTTTCTGAATTGGAGGTAAATATAGAGGCTGCAAAAATTCAGTGAACAGACCAGATGTCTAGATGCACAGATAACTATGTCCTACAGTGTGTCTGCATAGAATACTTTTAAGTGCTACATGTAGATGGCAGCTTCTTCAGTTAAAAACAGGAGTAGAAAAAACAACCATGGAAGGCAAATTAACACAAAGCACATGCATCTTGCCTGACTGATCATGACTGTCCTCACTGAGTCCAAGTGAAGGCCATTATAGTATGGAATTGAGGGGGAGGCCAGGTTAGGGTCTTTGTCTTTTTGTATGTGTTTTTGCAAAGTTGGATGGACAGTTTCCTTATCCATATATGGTGCTGATGTACTGCCCCAGTGGTCACTGAAAAGATTCTGTGAATCTATTTCTGCTGGTGCTGAACGAGATAGCAAAGTTTATTGGTGGTGTTGTTACTGAAGGCTCCATTATTCACTATGAAGGAAACATCTGTCCGTGTATTTTGTAGCTCCAAATAAGTGCAGGATTGGCATTAATTCTTGAATCGCTCTACTTCTGCAGTCAGGCAAACAATGAACATGTGACTGTGTTTTGTAAGGATACAACAGTCATACACAACTTTGTAATGACCTCAGTGCACTTCCTGTTGCACCTGTGCATGAGTGTCTGTTATGTGAAGCGATCTTTTTTTTGTCAGATTCAGGGGCATTCCTGAACAACTGAAACAAATGAGATTTTTCCCACTCAAAAGTTCAAATTAATTCCCCAATGTGATCATTCTTCCTGTAGTTTTGACATCATCTTATGTCTAGTCATGAATGGTGAGTCATTGTGAAGTGTGGGGTCAGATCTCTTCTTGTAGTGACCTCAACGAGTTAGGTCTGCCCTGTTTGTTAACGTTCACTTAGAATTTATCACGAATCATAACAACCACATCAGAAATTTGAAAACAAATACTAGAGAGAAGATAATCTGTCACTTGTATGGCAACTGTTAATCAAGGTTAAACTTCAGCAGATACTGATCAAGCACAAACACAGAAATATCGTTGGATGATGAGAATCAGACCAGTTGTCCAGAGATGCTGCCAGGCCACGGGATCGCAGGTTTCTCACAATAATTATTGAGAGTCATGCAACTTTTAAAACCCAATGGGGAAAAGATCGCGGAAGTTACCTGTGGTTTCCACATTTTCTCATACCCAATGCACGATTTTTAAAATTTTTGTTTTTTAATTAGGTTGATCACATCGTCTTTTTTGTCTTTTCTCCATGATCTCAATTAATCTTCTATATATGGTGAATATTTTTTTTAATACAAGCACATTTAAGATTGAGATCTGTTGGAGTATTGCTGAAACTATTGAGATATTCCAATTGAATTGTTTCCTGGATGTTATCGTAAATTGATATATTGCTCAGCCATTACTGAAATGTCTACAGCACAACATGCATAAATTGTGTTTTGGGTATATATCATGAAAACCAGTTCCTGAATCTATTCGGACTGGCCATAATTGCAGCAGTTCTCCCTTTATAAAAAGCTGATTGTGAAAGAGATTCATTTCTCAAAGCAAAATTCACACTGCAACTAGAGGAATAGGCTAACCACACACCTTTGAAACTCCATCACTTTAGTAAGAAAATGTCAGAATGTCTGAGGAGAAAAAACGAACCAAAATCCTGTATTGATATATAATTTAGATTTTTTATTTATATATATATATATATATATATATATATATATATATATATATATATATATATATATATATATATATATATATATATATATATATATATATATATATGATTTTTTCCTTAATTTTTTTTCTAAGATATTTTGACATTTTCTTACTACAGTGATAGAGTTTCAAATGCCTTTGGGCTAACATCTGAAACAGTAAATAAACTGATGACTATACAGATGTGTGTGTGTGTTCCAATAAATGATTTTCAGTTTGCAAAAGCTTTCATGAAGGGGAGTGATAAGATACAAAGAAGAATATTTACCACCTGAGCAACAATTAGGTATGCAGATACCATATACATTTATTTTCAAAGATGTGATACAAAATCATTAAATGCTTGTTATAAATTAGGCATTTCTACACCTAATAATAATGTTGTCACCCATCAGCTACCATTCGGCATAGTTTACCCACCCACACCCACCCCAATTCTCCCCTCTGGAGGTTATGGGGTACTTTCCCCTCTTAAGAAAATTTCTGGCAGCATCTCTGGTTGTCTGCAATTTCAAAATCCAAGCAAAAGTGACTGATCATGTGATACTAACTGCATACCCTTGACTTTGATTGGATCTTTGAATACTGATGCCAATGATGACCAATTAGAGGGATTCTGGTCATGTACACTGAATGAGATTGTACTGCTAGCCCTAAGTAGACAGCAAGTTAAGGGGCTAAAAATAGCTTCTTGCACAAGTCATTTTCTATTCCCCATTTTCAATGAACATGTACAATGGTTTTATTTATGACTATACACTTCTAACTTCATATCATCAAAACAGCCTGCAATACTATCATCAATTCCTTTATGTTAAAGAGAAAAAAAGGAGAGAAAAATAAAAACAAACAAACACTCTTAAAACATAACCCATTACTGATAAACAACAAAATATCAAGTTATTAGTAAGCTATGGTTCAGTTAAGTAAATAAAGCAAATTTTAAATCATATCCGCTTGCAGTCATATATTTTTAAATAATTAGTTGTTGGGCATTTGATATGAATTATTAGGGTACTGCAGTGAGATGCAGGATCACTATATTTTTCACCTTTTCTGCCTCTCTGTCTATCCATTCACACGTGTCTCTCTGTCTATCCATTCACACTTGCAATCACAATAGTTCTGCAACTCTTTCACATAATTAGATGCCATTTGGTAGGTGAATTATTTATTACATGTAAATGTGTTTTTGTCGAGCCCACTTCTGTGGGAAGTGAAAAATAGCTGTCACTTTTCCAATGTCAACAGTTTGTTATGGTTTTGCTGAAAGTTTTTCATCTGCTTATAGTTCTAAACCCCATGATAGTTTGTCATCATAAATGGCTTGAATCGTTATGAAAAAAAACCAATTCACTCTATAAACTGTTTGCTTGCTCCTTTTACCTTTGGGTCAAGGTCACAGTCATAGAAAATTTTCATTTAGGTTTTGGTTAAAGTTTTTTTATCAAGGTCACAAATTATTGAGAAGCAAGACATAGCAGTCACTTTTCCAAAAGAAGTGGCAGCGTCAACAGTTTTTTGAAATTTTGGTTAAAGTTTTTCATCTGGAATATAAATGTTTGAATTTTAGTCAACAAATTGTGGTCTAGGTCACAGTCGTTAAAAATTTAAGTTAAGGTTATGGTTATAGCTTTTTCATTTGCTTATATTTCTTAAACCTCTCGATGAGATTTGTTCATACATTGGATGAATCATTATGAAGCTAAGACAATTCATTCTGCGATATGCTCACATTCCCCTTTTGACCTGGCTCAAGGTCACACATTTTACAGCAACACTATCATCATGCGCTCGACATGCATGTCCTGACCTTGTTTGAATGTTTTGTCTTTTCAGTTCCAATTTTAATGAAGTTATTGCCCCTTTTCACTCAGTTTTAAATATCCACTACAGCAGATCCTTGTAAATAGCATAGCTCAGAACTGTTTAGCATATTCTGATGCAATTATTCTGTACATTGTGTTATAAACCTAGATGGTTTTTTATGGATTATGTCTCGTCAGCTCCATTTTGGATAGAGTTATGGTCCTTGACAATTTCATGTCTTCATATGGGATGTGCTTGTAACAGGAAAAACTCAAGAATCATTCAATATATTCTGATGCAGTTTGGTATGAACATTGTCTCAACGACTTAATATGACTTGTATGAGTTTAATCTCATTTGGAAGAGTTATGGCCCCCTGATTGCTCATCTTCCCAACTTTTTGTTTTTGCATGATAAATTGTTAGATTCCAGCCTCATTTGTCATGTGACTTCAGATTGATGGAACTGTGAATGGGTTCAGTTTTCAACGTTCCACAATATCATTTACAGGAGTTATGGCCCGTTGTCTTTACATTTGCTCTCTACAACTTAATTTTACTAGGCTTTGTTGGATTTCAACCAAATTTGGAATGCTGCTTTATATTGATGAGTCCTTGAATGAATTTGAATACCAGCATTACACAGCATCAGTTACAGCCCCTGATTGCCCCTCCTCCTTTCTTCGGTTTACACAGCATACATTTTTTAAGCTTTGTTGGATTTCGACTGAATTTGATATGTTGCTTTATATTATTAATACTCTGGGTGAGTTTGATTTCCAGGCATTCTACATCATTATTTAGAAGAGTTATTGCCCCTGAATGCCTATCTTCTCCAAACTTTGGTTTCAACAGAGGTTCTTATGTTCAAAGCCCTGCTAAGCAAATTGTGGTCAACAGAGCCCTTTGTAATACACCAATCTCTAATAGCTCTATTTCATTTCATTAGAACCATTTTTAACCATTTGCATAGATTTTGTCTGAATATTTTTTTTAAAAAGACAAGGGAAACTTTAAAGTTGGACTTGACAAAAAGATACGTGTATTTTTGTATTTCAGTGATGACATCAGAAACAAAATGATGTCAAAGTACCTGAGCAATCCTGAATACAACTATGAGAAAGTCAACAGAGCCAGCTTGGCTTGTGGACCTATGGTCAAATGGGCCATAGCACAGGTAATTATTCATACGTAAATTGGTTCCTTCAAGATGCAGAAAGTATCTTGTACTCTTGACTGTGAAATATCTTATTGAATTTAATTCTAAAGACAGATAAAAATCTTGAAAGAAGTTGTGAACAAATCATGTTTTGGCTTCACAAGTTGGTAAATTCTGTCTTCATTTTGACATTTATTTATCTGAACATCTCCACTCCCAACCTTTGATTTTCAAAAATCAAGTTAAAAATTTTGACCTGAAAAGTGGTGTCTATTTCAGTAGATTATTTCCAGTGTTGCAGTTTTAAATAATCCTGGATCAGAAGAGCTTATTTGAAAGCCTGTTTTCTGTCACCCATAGATCATTAGCGCAAGTTTTTAATCACTACTCCTCCTAAACTACTTAAAGGATTGCCATGAAACTTTACACACCCATTCATCTCATGGTCTGTTGGTCCTAAATGAAAATGGTGCCGCTCAGACATCCAATATGGCCACCACAGAGGCCATCTTGAAAATATTGTTATCGCTACTCCTCCTGAATGGAAAATCATATTGACATGGGGTTATAACTACATAACCTCTTATCATGTCTGTTTGGTCCTAAATGAAAATGGTGCCACATCCAGTATGGCTGTCACAGTGGCCATCTTGAAAATTTTGTAATTGCTACTCCCGAACGGAAAGCCATTATTGACATGGGGTTTTCACCACAAGACTTCTTACGATGTTTAGTTTGTCTAGTTGAGCCTAAATGAAAATGGCACCATTTCCACATCCATTATGGCCACTAAAACAGCCATCTGGACAATCTTGTTATTGCTACTTCTTTTGGGGGATTTCACTTAAAGACCTTTTATGCTGTCTAGTTGGTTTTAAATGAAAATGGTGCTGATCTAACATCAATATGTCCAATATGGCAGCCATCTTGATAACACTAGTCCTCATGAACTCAAAGTCATATCAACATAGGGTTTTCACTGGAAGACTTCTTATGATGTCTACTCATTGAAAATGGTACCAATCTAACGAAAAATATGGCCATCATGAAAATCTAATCACTACTCCTCATAAACGGAAAATCCTATAGAAATGAGGTTTTCACCAGTAGGCTAGGCAAAAATATGTCACAATGATGTCCATTCATTCACATTGTCAGAATACCCATAAATACTGTGAATTTACGTTTATTCATTAGGTACAAATCTTTGTGTACTTTATGGTTGTTGTTCCAACCACATATTAAAGGACCCAAGAAAAAAAAAGCAATCTTTGAACACTATAGGACCCCCTATCCCAGAAGAGGCATATCTACAACAAAGATCCATCTTTAAACACTATACTACCTACTGCCCAATTAGAGTCACATCCACAACAAAAGTCCATATTTTAACACTATTTGACCTCCTACCCAATCCGAGGCACATCCACAACAATGAACCATCTTTGAACACTATAGGACCTCCTACTCCATCAGAGGCATATCCAACTCAAGGATCCATCTTTGATTACTATAAGACCCCCTACCACATCAAAGGCTTATCCACAACAAAGATCCATCTTTGAACACTATAGAACCTCCAACCCCATCAGAGGCATATCCAAAACAAAGATCCATCTTTGAACACCATAGAACCCACTATCCCATCAGAAGCATATCCACTACAAAGATCCATCTTTGAAGACTATAGAATCCACTATCCCATCAGAAGCATGTCCACAACAAAGATCCATCTTTGAACACTATAGAACCTCCTCCAAACCCTTCAGAGGTATATCCACAACAAAGATCCATTTTTGAACACTATAGAATCACCAACTCCATCAGAGGTATATTCACAACAAAGATACATCTTTGAACACTATAGAACCTCCAACCCCATCAGAGGTATATCCACAACAAAGTTCCATTTTGTACCACTTTAGCACCTCCTATCCCATCAGAACTATATCCAAAACAAAAATCCATCTTTGAACATTATAGGACCTCCAATCCCATCAGAGGCATATCCACAACAAAGTTCCATCTTTGAACACTTTAGTACCCCTATCCCATACGAGCCACACATTAAAGTTATAATAAACATGTCTGCAAAAGCACAAAAAAAATTGATAATAATAACAATATATAATTTCACAGTAACTTTAAATTATATGGAGGTTCTCAGGGGAGAATAATTTATTGTTACTGAGTTACCCTCACTACCGTAATCACGGTAAGTCTTGGGACACCATAAGTCTTGGGACACCCTTATTTATTTTCAAAAGTAATTTTTTTATGACCTATAAAAGTTGGGACATGAAGTTAAAGCAATTTTTTCGTGTACTATAAGTCTTGGGACACCTAAAACATTTTTTTTTCTACTGATTGATCGCCGTATTTTATCCATTGTAACCTCATGTAAAATAAACAGGACTTCGTGGTTGTTAAGGGACTCTCATTATCAGTTATTACATGGAAATAATATAAATTATTATAATTTATTTGAAGAGTCAATAAATATATTGAATTTTTATCTGTTTTCTTATTATTTCTATCAAATTAAAATATGTATAATTTAATCAGACGATGACAAGAATTGAGCATTAGCGGTACATTATACCCATTCAACAATAACTTCTCCCTATGTGCTCTATTTTACTATTGTCAGTTTATGCATTATTGCATTAAAATTGTCGAAAGTCACCTGTAATTATTGGGGAGTTTTTTCCCCTGAAAATGGGAATACCTAATTCATTACAATGTGATACCAGGATGAGAACAACGAAAATAGTGTTTATTTCAACTCTATAATAGCATTTATTGTACGCATGTTTAAATCATGGCGTCACTACGTGTAAATTGAAAAGTTTACTTGTGATGAATGAAGTACATACATTGGATTCGAATCATGGGCACCACTGCACTAAACTTAAATAATACCTTTAAAATGCGATAAAGAAGTTTAAGAAATAATACTTTCAAAATAAAAACTCTGTGGTAGTTTGCTTTGATGTAAGCAACCTTAACTAAGTTCCTGTTTACTCAGCTACGGTAATCATGCTAATATTATGCAGTATAAGCTAATCACACATCAAAGTACCGGCATTGCCTTATAAGAGGGTTGGCTTTTCTAGAGGGGGATCACCCAGATGTGAGTAATAACTACATATAAAATATGAAAGGCATCACAAATTTTTATATATTTAATATTTTCATTTAAAAATCACAGGAATATTATCAGGTTATGGACTTAATGTGATAAAACTAATATCAATGTTATTTTTTTTATTTTTTGTTTTTAAAAATTATTATGAATAATCGCCAATTGCAGTGCAAAACCACCTTGTCAGTAAAATTTGGGCACTAACATCTCGTTGTAACCATCCCTGTATGTCCGTCGATTCCGTCTTTTCACTAACTGCATTTTAATGTTTAATGCCACGGTAATAGGCATACCATGATAATAGGACGTGCCACTATATATCGACAATGTTTATTTTAATCTTTCTTATATCAGATTTCTCAGTCGTGATCAAAGGACAATCCCTATTTTGGTTTAGTCAGATTACTTTCACTTTCATTCTAACATTTTGCACTTTTGCAACAACTTATTCCTTCATTGGCAATTTGTAGTTATCACACAAGATGCTCAGTCTTTACAAAGGAAGTGAGCTTGTCACATGATCGACTTCTTTTCTTCTTTCCCCCAGTCTGGTACCCGGTTAAATACCTTTCTTAATCTATGAGAGGAAAGCCCAAAAGGCTAACATACCATTTTACTATCTGGTGACTGGATGTCACGCTGACTTGAGCTGAAAAATACTGAGCTTCTCAGCAGTTAGCTTTTGTCATCTTAATAATTATCAGCGGTAATAATAGCCAGTAATTATCAAAGGGACAAAACCTAACATCTAAGGAACACACGTCAGTAAGGATAATCGGATTACTTTCCTCATTGCATAGATTAAAGTTACTTTATCAGCATGTTGTAACAAATGCCATTGTGTTGAGTTGAGAAATCAACAAATGTTAATGAGATTTAAATCTGTAAACATCCATTATGCATACATGTGACAGAACTAGGATCTCAAACCATTAGATTTGAAAATTTTGATCAGTAGATTGGCCTCTAAACCAGTAGATTTTTTATCAGCATAAATTTTACGTTTCAAGGGGCTGGAAAACAAAACAAGTGCTTTCTTGTGCCATAATATATATTCTCTTCATACTATAATAAAATAGTAAGTTTGAACATGAATCAGATTCAGATTCTGATGGAAAATGTTACAATAATAATTACTTATTATGAGTCGATATACAGTCGAATAATGAAAAAGGAACAGTTGTTTATCTGATAGTTCACTGCAAAAAGATTTTTTCTTTTATAAAATCCAATAGCATTTTTAGCTTCCTTCACAAGATCACTATCTAGTGAACATTGATGACATTCATTGTGATTATAAAGATTCACACTTAACAAGCTTTCAATAGTTCTCTGGTCCAGATTTGCCCTTGAATCTCTTTGCATTTTGTGAGGAAGTGAGAATGTCCTCTCTGTAGTAACATTAAAATGTTGTAATGACAGGACAACCATGCTCAGCCTGCAAAGAAGTTCTAACTTCAGTTTTCCTGTTGCTGGGTTTGTAAGGTTGCTGACTACTCTCCAATACTCATCCAAGCTATGTTCACCCTGAGGAGGAAGTTCCTAACTTGGACTGAAGATGTATTCCTGAGCCTCATCCTCAAGGGCTTCTTTCTCTTCATGGCTCAGATCCAAAAATCTGTTTTACCACTGTAAATTTTAAAAAAATAAACATTGATTTAGACTTTAAATAAAAATGAAAACAATTCATGATGTATTTATCTTTTATGAATAATTTATCCAAATTTGAAAATTAATTATCTTGTAATATATTTTATCTAGGGCTTGAACTAAATTTATGTGCATGAAAACTTCAAATAGTTTATGAAATACAAAAGATGCATACATTTGAAACACACATGCAAACTCTGGACCTTTGCTGCACACCTGCACACACTAAAACTCTGATATCCAAGCAATGTTGAACTTTTAATATTTCTTAGCCAGTGGTTTCTTAGCATTGGGAGAAAGCACACGTTTAGAACTGAACTAAAAATGTAAGAGCTGTCCTCTTAAAACATCTGGAACAATACAATACCAATTAAACAGGAAAAAAATCAAAATACTTAACTCTAATGTGTCTGCCAAAATAATTTGTTATGGTGGGTCTCTTCATTTTATCTCCCCTCCGCCAACGGTTAGCCGATTTTTATCAAAGGCTCAGAAGACATCATGGACGACCTTTGATCCCTTTATTACTTATAACACATCACAACATCCATCTTTCTGTTCACACTTGTAAATGCCAAAGCTCTGCAACTCTTACATTAGCAACCCCAGTCAAAATTACAAAGTCATCATATTTGCATTTTAATGATTGATTCTTATAGAGCTCATTCAGACCTTTTCAGAACAGTTTTACTTTTTGAAATATGTTGATTAGTTCAGAAGTTATGACTATTTGAAATTGGCTTTTCAGTGAATTTTTGCCTTATTTAAATGCATGTTTAATTCTTTTAAGTCACAGACCCGACACGTTTAATAAAATAAGTATTTCCATCATAACTTTTGATTTAAAAAAGATATCTCCATGAAACTTGGCAGTCTTATAGCCTTTTTCCTGTAGAATTCAAATATCTACAGTAAATTAAACTATGTCCACTAGATTTCAGTGTAGGGAAGAAAATAAGGGGTTAAAATCTTTATTTTTCTTCTACCAGAAAATTCAGATACTGGACAACATATTTCTTAACAAGTCATTTAATTCAGAAGAAAACATTGGCATACACTGTAAACAGTTCATCAAATTTTCTATGCTCTGAGAATGCCCACTGACGTCCAGAATTTAGATATTCTGGAAGCATCCAAGTCGCAATGACAAATTCAGGCTTAACTTCCTGAACATCGTCTCTGCTGGGCCATATAAAAACTCCCGCTTTCCCACATGGTGCCATGAATTTAACTATCAAATTATTATTATTGTCAGTTTTAATTTCATGAACACATCCAGGGTACCAAGCATCCTGGTATGCTACGACAACATAATCATTTTCCTTAAGCTGGTCTAGAACAGGCAACTGTTGACATACTGTATTGAGTTCATCTATTTCACTTTCATAGAGTTCATCAGTGTCATTCGGATTTCATTTTCTCTTCTTTGGTGGCGGTTCACTCATTTGGTCCAATATTTCATTGCACACACGTTTCTGGTGTTCTATATGTTTAAGACGCAAGTCTTTTCCACCACAGCGTCCACTCTTCCACAATGAATCTTTTTCTGTGGGAGTCATACTGTCATACCACTCTTTCATTCTGAGACGGTTTCTCTTGAGTAGTTGAATGGAGGAGTGGTGGTGCAAGGAGGCATTTGGTCTACGCTTCTGACTGCTATCAAGGTCACCAAAGTGGTGTTCACAGCCAAGATTGGTCACTTGCACGAACTGTGTCTTCCTCATTGTCTTTGGATCGGCTGCTTCGCTGTACTGCCCGCCAGGCAAGAAATCAGAGAGTTGTTTTTCAATAGTTCCTACCATTGACTTACACATGGAAGTAATAACTTGATTCAGTAATTTTCTGTCAATCTTGATAGATTTTGTCAATTCATAGAAGCGTTGCTCAATTGCAGTGTCATACACCTCTCCCAACTAATGTTCATCACTTTCAATCAGTTTGGGTTTTTATGCACAATCTTTTAAATACTTTTGCAAGTTTTGAATGTATATATACAATTCTAAGTATGGCACTTTTCCCGATGTAATGAGTTCCCAGTACAGGCCAGTCACTCTAACATACATAAGCCCTAGGGCTAGCAACATAGTCACAATATGGTCAGAGTTTAAATCTGCATCTACAGATAGAATTTTTTTGTTCGGTGCATGTACAGTTCTGATGACTGTCTGGAAATCAAGGCGATGTACTAAAATCTCAGCCGCTGTTTGGAATAAACCGTTGAACCTATTGTCTCAATAGTTCCCGACTGTCGACTTGATTCCTGGAATAAAATATTTGTATCTTTAAATAAAAAAAGAACTGAAGGCAAAAAAATAAAAGATTTGAAAGCAGTTATACCAATTATTCCCAGCATGTCAAGTTTCAAAGTTGCATTTACCCAAAAATTGCAAAATATATAATATATTCAACATTCAAATGACTAAATTAGAAAAAAAAAGTTAAAATGCACTGCAACTCCAAGTTTTGTGGTACCATTAAGCATAATATGGTCACAGTGGACTGTGGATTAAAGTTTAAAATGAAAACTTTTCTCCAACTCCGATCAGTAAACTATATACCTTTTTCAGTACAGTAGACTTCCCATCGATCGCGCAGTCCAAGGTGGTCGCCAGCCGGCCCAAAAGTGTCTGATATTGTCCGGACAACTCGCTCAATGATGGTACCCGCCTTGGACCAGAATTTAAAGATCGGCAAGCTGTCTCGTCCAAATGGGCCATACTGGTCTACCAAAGATTTCTCCAGGACTTTAATGTCATTACATATATATCTATGAAAGCCTAACAAGACATGGGCCATACAATGAAAGTTTTTAACAGACTGTTTGTCAATGTCATTCTCACAATTTTTTAACATGTCATCCCTCCACTCATTTAAAAGTTTGTCAGCCAGCTTCTCATTACTAGCACGATCACTCATTGTGAATGCAAGCTTAGCAAGGGAATTAACAATAAAATCCTCATTAGGTTGTTTTTTGAATGATTTGCTTCGTATGTCGGCTATTTCAATGAGGTGATTTTTTGTAACGTCTTTGATGATTTTGGCAGTTTCTCTTGAAACATGGGTAAATCCCAGACCGGCAATCTCATCGTTTTATAGTGTTACTGCTGTGTCAATTATTTTCTGTTTACGCCTGGTAGTCCCATCCTGATTAAGACCCCAATTTTCACAATTGTCAATTTTTTCAGCAATGTATGCCTTTGCGATAAAATGTCCTTCGTCTATTATTGTTTGCACCGTTGTGCTATTTGGTAACTTCTTTTTGTCAAACTTTTTTTCAAAAAGTGTTTCCGATACAACTTCAATGACAGGTGTCACTTTTTCCGTTGCAACTTCCAGACCTGCCAGCTGGATCACACACAACCTTAGTTTATCACTGTAAGTTCCATCTGTATGTTTTGTTTTGATTTGACTTTCTTTCATTTCCCATAAGTCTTCAATTTTATCCTGTAACTCGCACACCATTAGGTCTTTTTCTGATAACTTATGAGTCAATGTAGCTAGTTTCAAATTTGTGTCTCTTTTTTTGATGTCATATTTTTTATTGTTATCATATTTCATTTCAGATATAGACTGTTTCAATAGAGACACTTTGCTTCTGAGCTTACTGTTTGATTTTTGAGCAGTTTCTTTTCGAGACTTTTCATTTTCCATTTTTTGTGTGAGCAGTTGATGCTGCTCTTGAAGTTCCTCAAGGTGTTTTCTTAACAATTCTATTTCCTCAATGTGTTTGCGACAGACACCTTCCGCTTTGTGAAGCTTTGATGTTGTTTTTTTGTTAAGTCGCTGAAGTTCACGAAAACGATGAATATTGATTTTTGATGTGTAATCTCTTTTGTTGACATTTTTTACAGAATAGTGACTGATTCGATTATTAATTGAGTCTAATTTTTGTCTGTATTGAGCTTCCTGCTTTTTTAATACGTGCAGTTTTCTTGATTGTTTGTTGCACAAATACCTTTTCATGTTCCACTGTTTTGTGACGTCGTTTTCTGTTTCATTTTCAGTTTGTATGCCAACATTTTTAGAGCTGTAAGTAATACATGGCAGCTGAACTTCATTGCTTTGACACACTGTGTCTGACTCTTTCTCATTGCAGCATTTGTTTTCTGTCACATGATATGAATTTTTTATTGACACCGTTGGGGAATTCCTTCCCCAGAAGTTCATTAATGTTTTTTACACCTGGCACTTTTTTTTTACTTAAAAGTTTTTTCTTCTGGCCAAGTACACTATTAACTCTGTTGGAAAGAGTAGATTGGTTAATTGACTGGCACCCATCATTAAGTAATGTTAGGATGTCGCAAAATTCAGCAAATGTTTGATTATTTTTCTTATAAAAGTTGAAAATTTCAATCACAATTCCACTTGACAGTTTGTCTATTTTTTTTACAAGATTTTGAAGATATTGTATCAACACTTATTCCTGCTTTTTGACACTAAGGACCAGGAAAATCCATACTCTCATATTTCTACACTGAAAATGAACAAAAAAAGTGTTTTGGGTACAGTTAAAAAAAAATATATTTCATCATCTAAAATTGCAGAGCAGTACTTTATCATGGTACGAAATGTCGATCGGTGAATCACATTTTCATACTCTATTCGTACCACCAATCTTTGCTAGTTATTTGGTTAAATTTCGTTTACAGAGATTTCATTTTATTTTTAAAATGTTTAAACATCATTTGCATACAATAATTTGGCATTAATTTGTATTTAGATGCAAGTTTTGAAGAAGTAAAGTGTCAAATCTACATATACATGTCAACATGAGGACGATCATTTATATGATAAAATTTATGCTATATTTCACAAAATATTTAATAAATAAATAAATAAATATACAAAAGAATTACTTACCGATACAAGACATTCTAACAGTGTACATAAATCACAGCATTTGTCTTGTGATCGCTGATTTTTCACATCGATGTTATGTTTATCGCGAAACCAATATGGCGACTTCGGCCACGTGTCTTATGGATGTCAACTTGATGAAAGCCGTACTTTCGAAATTAAATGCGGGTACTTAAATATTTGTTCCGAAAAACAAATTTGGTATTGAAAGAAAGATTAGAATGCGTATTTTGTAACGGTATATTGAAAATTGAAAGATAACGTTCGTGAGTTAAAAAAAATTTGCGAGACTTTAAGGACTATTTTCTCAGCACAGGGTAATCATATGCAAATTTTCAAAACACCATCGGAAACGTCATTCATTCCCCATTCAATTGACGAATACCTCATTAATATTCATGAGGTTCTAGTGACCCGCATTTGCAAAACAAACACATTGGTGTCAATGCGCGCAAACAGGAAATAGCAATTAACTGAGAGCCGACAATTTTGATAACTGATTGATAATTACATGACCATATGGTTATACAATAAAACGTACATGTTAATGAAATTTATATGCTTTTGTAGATAATATAAAGCCCTTTTAAATAAAGTTAATTTCATAAAAAAGTTGTTGTCAATATTGATTTTAATACAAATTTAGCGCACACAGTATAAGAAAAAGTTCATTTTCACTCAGTTTACTGATAAGGAATAGGCACTATCTGGGGTTGCTACTTACATATAATCTGATGCCATTTGATGAATTGCCTATTACATGTAATTGTGCCTTTTGGGACTAATTATGCAAATAGAACCAATCTTGAAATGGGTCACCGTAAAATACAGGATATACAAAGCTGATCTTATCATTAATTGAAAAGGAATGGAGAAAAGGTTATGTTCATGCACTGTCACTTTGTTTACTAGCTTGTTTTAGGAACCCCAGTAATGAAAATAGCAGTTTATTCCTGGGGTTGGAATAGTGATACAGTTTTAAGCACATGTAGTTTAAAAAATCACGTGTCTCGTATCATTTTCTCAACAGAGAAACATACTTCAAGGATGGTTCTATGCTTTGAGATATAGGTTTGGTCTCAAGTATTTAGAAGTTGAAAGATATTCAATATTATGGTGTTTTTTTTTTATAGTACCATGAGCCCTGTATATATATATAGAGAGAGAGAGGTGTCATCTTTGAGGTCCAGTTTTGATAAAATTATTACTTTTTTCCATTAATTTTAAATGTCCTCTACAGCAGATCCATGTAACCAGCATAGCTTAGGAACCATTCGAGATACTCTGTTGGATTTCGTCTCATCTATGCAATTTTGGACAGTTATTCCCTCTTGTCAAGTGAATTCTTGTCTTCACATGAAAACTTGGAATGTTGCTTGCAATCAGCATAGCTCAAAACAGGGTTCATGCAAAGTATCGAATAAGTATGGAAGAAAAAAGTGCTTTTTCCAATCCTGGAAAAAGTGTGGAAAATAAATATTTGCCCACAAGGTCTGGAAAAAAGTATGGAATTTTGGGATGCTGTGTTTTAATTTTGTTGTTGCTTGAAAACATATTCATGTGTTGCACCGATGTTTATCTTCATGAAAGTCACCCAAAACAGGATGAGATACGTAACTAATTAAAAAAATGTCACGTATACTGGTTCTTTTAGGACTGATGATCAGAAGTATAGATTAAAACTGAAAATACATTGTATTAACACATATGTGGACCACAAAGAGGATTATTGACGTTGGGAGATTAGTTGAGACATGACACAGACTTCAAATACATGTGCCAGAGAGGTCTGGAAAAAACTGCAAACCAGTCTGGAAAAAGTCAGGAAATATTTTTACCAGCAGCTGTATGAACCCTGTCAAAACCATTTAACATATTCTGATGGAATTTGGTAAGAACATTGTCTCTTACACCTAAATGTGCCTTTTATAGGTTTTGTCTCATCTATACCATTTTGGACAGAGTTATGGCCCATGTCAGTCAAATTCATATCTATACATGTGATGATGCTTGCAATCAGCATAACTCAAGAAACATTCAACATTATTCTGCTGCAGTTTGATAACATAATGTGCTGGCAGATCTGGGTCTATGCGGTTTGTAAGTATTAATCAGTAGAACAAACAACATAGACTCTGATCTGCTGGCGCATTATGTGATGGCAGATCAGGGTCTATGTTGTTTGCATTTGGACCCAGCTTATACGCGAGTACATGTATATACAGTAGAGGGATACTGCATAATGTGAGGAGTCCTCTTGTTTGAGGAATACTAGTTTGCTGCATGATGAAGTGGCAACTCATCAAAGGTTGGCCTTTCCTAACAGGCAAATTTCTTACCTTCTAAGAAATGTGGTGAGGCATCGTACTTAAAATATAAATGAAGGTTATCCATTTTCAGGTTAATGTATTTTTTTCCTCAGATCAATTATGCAGATATGCTGAAGCGTGTGGAGCCACTTAGAAATGAACTAAAGGCCCTTGAATCCCAAGCAGAGGAGAACCGAAAGAAGGGTGAGGAGGTCAACAAACTGATTGTTGATCTGGAGAAAAGCATTGCCAGATACAAGGAGGAGTATGCCGTGCTCATCAGTCAGGCCCAGGCTATCAAGGCAGACCTCTCAGCCGTGGAAACAAAGGTATGATCCTGTTCTGTTGCATAAAAGCAAGAATATTTTTCAGGTATTTCTGGATTCCTCTTAAATATTGCCATTTGACACGCATACCTAATGAAATTATTGTCCACTGCCATTTCAAAGAAAAGTGGGGGACATACAATCTGCATTTCTGTCCATCTGTCCAAATTTCGTTGCCACTGAATAACTTTAAGCCATCGTGATTAAGTAATGAAATTTGGTATACTTATACATCATCATTAGAAGGTGTGTTTTATACGACATTGGAAGGTCCTGTCTTCAAGGTCAAGGTCACAGCTCAGTATTTTAAGTTTTCCATCACACTTTCCCTTCAGTTCTGTAACATCAGAGCCATTTAAGGTATGTAACTTTGTATACTTACACATCATCATTAGAAGCACTGTCAATTACCACATTTAAGTTCTGTCTTGAAGGTCAGGGTTATGACTCCGAATTTTACGCTTTCTATCTTACTTTCCCCTTCCATTCTTAATTTGAGGGCCTTTTGAGATTAAGGGATGAAACTTCGTATATTTTAATATATCCTCTTGAAAAGATATGCTGTGAACCACATTGGGGTTCCTTTCTTCAGGTTTGAGGTCAGAGTTCAATATTTTAGGTTTCAGTCACATTTGTCCTGCTTTTTTAATTTAATAGCTGTTGAAGATATGTGAATGAAGCTTGGTATAATTGTACATTGTGACTAGAGGATGTGTGCATTGCATGTTCGGGCTCTTATCCTGAAGGTCATGGTCACATGTCAATATTTGAAGGTTTGCTTTGTTTCTGCTTTGTATTATAAAAGCTCTATGAGGTACAGGGATGAACCATAGGACACTTATGATTCTCAGTTTGATTAAATGCCATCTGTGTAGTTTTTTTAACCCCTTTTCTGCACTTTTCTTCTAATGCCATTTGAGATAGGTTTGGTTTGGTTTTATGGGTTTAACGCCATTTTTCAGCACATGATAGGCTATATATGGCAGCCAGTATATCTGGTGGAGGAAGAACCCGGAAAAATCCCGGGAAGAACCACTGACCCATGGGAAGCTACTGGCAAGCTTTCTCACATAACCACTTTGGCCGAGCCCAAGACTCGAACCCACACAGACAGAGGTGAGATGGCAGTGATCGGTAAAGGCGAACACCTTAAACCACTCGGCCACCCGGGGCCTCCCCATTTGAGATAGGTCAATGAAGCTTGGTTACTTTCGATATCTGGCTAGTAACTTTGCAGCTCTGTCTTAAAAGTCATAGATTTCAATTATTGTGAACTTTTGTGACCTCTCCATAGTAGGCATTACAATAATGGGATTATATTTAAAATGTGCTTTTCTTGCTTCTCCTATTATGAATGTTTGTCCATTTGCTAGCTATTTTTTTCTTGCCCGCATTTAAAATAGCAGATTGTTGTTAAAAATAGGGATACTTTTGCATTGATGGTAACAATGTTAAGATTGAGGGGATGTAAGGTTTTTGAAAGTCCTGTGACATACATCATAGTGCTGTTTGCAGGTAAACCATTCTTTTTACACCTCTCTCTCTCTCTCTCTCTCTCTCTGTCTCTCTGTCTCTCTCTCTCTCTCTCAATCTAAATCTAAACATTTTGTATACTCCTTCTTCTGTAGAGGCCAGAATATATAGGAATCCCAATGTCTGTCCTTCCATCTGGCACACAACCTTGTTAGTGCAACTAGTACCAGTTTTTAGCTCTACTGGTCATAAACCAGAAGAGTGTATGGGATGGCCTGTTATCCGTCATTCATCATCCAATGTCCATCCATCCATTAGCACAAGTTTGTTATTGCTACTCCTCCTAAACTACTTGGAGGAATGTCATGAAACTTTACACACACACATTCATCCCAAGGTCTAGTTCCTAAATGAAAATGGTGCTGCTCAGATCTTCAGTATGGCTGCCACAGCAGCCATCTTGAAAGTCTCGTTATTGCTATTCATCCTGGAGGATGGTCGTATCAACTTGGAGTGTTCACTAAAAGACTTATGATGATATCTTGTTGGTCCTAAATGAAAATGGTGCTGATCTGATGTCCAATATGGCCACCATAACAGCCATCTTGAAAATCTTCTTATCGCTTCTCCTGAACGGAAAGTCACATTGACATCGGATTTTCACTGGAAGACTTCTTACGACATCAAGTTGGTCCTTAATGAAAATGGTTTCGCTCAAGCGTCCAATACGGCCATCACAGTGGCCATCTTGAAAATCTTGTTATTGCTAATCATCCTGAATGGAGAGTCATATCAGCATGGCATTTTCACTGGAAGATTTCATATGGTGTCTAGTTGGTCTTAAATAAAAATTGTAATGATCAGTTATCCAATCTTATCCTTACTCCTCCTAGATGGAAAGTCATATCAGCATTGAGTTTTCAACAGAAGACTTCTTATTAGGTCTAGCTGGTACTAAATGAAAATAGTACTGATCTGACATTCACCCTGGCAGCGATCTTGAAAATCTTGTTATTGCATAGATGCTGCCAGGGCATGAGAGTGTGCAAATCACGCAAAATGTGTATAAATTCATGCACTTTAAAAGCGGTGATGCGTGAGAACTCCCAATTTTTTTTTACAAAGTCAAGCATATAAAAATGTAATCAGCATCGTATACAATTTGTATTAACTGTTAACCCTTAAAGTGCTTGTCGGAGCATAAGTAGTGCCACCAGTAGAGGTCTCATAGTGCCTGTCTTGTCATCTTTTTTTTTCCAGCAGGCAACTGTTTACATAGATGAGTACTTTGGCTTGACATGAACGGTTGTTAAACTAAATTTGATAGGCACATTGGGCTCTGGATCAAGCATTTTCAAGGTTGAACCTTGTATCCATGAAGGAAGTTTTACAAATGTGTGTTTAAAGTAAGGGCTGCTAGAAAACCAAAAATGGCTGACTCCCAACATGGTTCATCATCAGATGATTTTGTTCGGCAGATACTGGCAATGATGACAATGATTTAAAAAAAAAAAATTTATGAGATTATTGGAACCCAGAAATTGTTACTGGAAATATCAGTATGTAAATTTGAACCCGAAAATGATGTTGAATACGAGTCAGATGTACATGCTGGATGGACAAAAACAGATGGCTGCTGGTCAATGCCATATTAAGCGGTATTTCAAAATTAAATGTCAAAAAGCAGAATACCAAGCCTAATTAAAATACAGGCAATTTAAAAGTAGAGTGCAATTTTCATTTCTTTTCTGAAACACTTATGGCTTGGGGGATCTTGTGCTACAAAACTATATAGAACTCTAAGGGTTAAGATAAATTGAATAAATAAGAATCTAAAAAGAAATTAAAAAGTAAGGATATTAATTTTTGATCAAAATATCTCTGTCTGAACAAGCTGACTTTGGCATTGATGGACTTAAAACCCTAATACAACATTGTCAAACAGAGTCAGCAGAATGCTCATTCAAGAAAGTGAAACTTTGGCAGAGCTCTCGTTAGTGAAAAATATTATTTTAGAAGCAGAGATATCCAAGAGACAGTACCTATGAGCTATTGAAAATTGTAGATAACAACCATAAAAAACAGATTTTCAGCTTGTTCAAGCTGGCTTAGCTACTATGCATATGTGAAAGGGGGTTCTCAGCACAGAACAATATTCAAACACAGATAAGTAACAAATCGAGTTCAGAAATGATCAACAGATTAATGCTTATACAACTAGAGGAGACATCTTTCGAGGATTTTGATTTTAATAAAGCTCTAACATAGTGATGTAGGAAGAAAGAAAGAGATGGATATTTATGTGTTAGGTAAATATTGAACTATGGCCAATTCCTCCTTCTCATTTTTGTTCTACTCCCCCCTTATTTTGGTGACAAGAGGTGAGCTCCCCCCTTTAGGCTAAATCCTGGCAGCATCTCTGTATTGCTACTCCTCCTAAATGGAAAGTCATATCAGGATAGGGTTTTCACCAGAAGACTAATTATGATATCTAGTTGGACCTGAATGAAAATGGTGCTGATCTGATCTCAAATATGTCTACCACATTGAACATATGGAAAATCGTGTCACATTCTCCTGAATGGATGGTCATATCAATGTGGAATTTTCAGCAAAAGTCTTCTGATGGTGTATAGTTGATCTAATATGGCTGCCACAATGACTAATTTGAAAATCTTATCACTCAAGAATATCAGAGATGGTTTCAGCACTCACCAGTTAAAAAGAAGAAATAGTCTTGTCTTGAATTCCTTGTTGATGGATTGCCATGAAACTTGGTAAGGGATGTTCCATTTAAATATACATTGTACCCAGAGAAGGTAGTTTTTTTTTTTTAGCTCTACTGGTCATAGAACAAAAGAGCTTATGGGATGGTCTATCGCCCAATGTCCGTCCGTTAGCACAAGTTTGTTATGGCTACTCCTAAACTACTTGGGGGATTGCCTTGAAACTTTACACACATTCATCCTTTGGTCTAGTTGCTCTGAAATGAAAATAGTGCTGTTCGGACATCAAATATTGCTGCCACAGTGGTCATCTTGAAAATCTCGTTATCACTACTCCTCCTGAATGGTCATATTAACATGGGGTTTTCATTAAAAGACTTCTTATGATGTCTAGTTGGTCCTAAATCAAAATGGTGCCAATCTGACACTCAATATGGCTGCCATGGCAGTCATCTTAAAAATCTTATTACTACTTCTCCTGAATGGATGGTCATATCAGCATGGGGTTTTCACTAAAAGACTTCTCATGATGTCTAGTTGGTGCTAAATAAAAATGGTGCCGATTTGACGTCCAATATGGCCACCATGGCATCCATCTTGAAAATCTTGTTATCGCAACTCCAGAATGGATGGTCGTATCTGCATGGGGTTTTCACTAAAAGATTTCTTATCATGTCTAGCTGGTTGTAAATAAAATTATATCAATCTGACATCTAATATGGCCACAATGGCAGCCATCTTAAAAATCTTGTTATCACAACTACTTTAATAGAAAGTTGTATTGATGTGGGATTTTCACCACAAGACTTCTTATGATATCCAGTTGGTCTTAAATAAAAATGGTGCCGATCTGACGTCCAGTATGGCCGCCACAGCAGCCATCCTGAAAATCTTGTTATTGCTGCTCTTGAATGGAAAGTCATATCTTGAAAATATTTACCTCTACTCTTCACCAAATGGATGGCTATGTGAACATAGGGTTTTCAGCAATAGACTTCTTATGATACCTAGTTGGTCCTAAATGAGAATGGTGCCATTCATACATCCAATATGGCTGCCATGATGACTGTCTTAAAAATCTTGTTGTCACTATTCCCCTTGAATGGATGATCATTATGACATGTGGTTTTCACCAAAACTTCTCATGATGTCCACTTTGTCCTAAATGAAAATGGTGCCAAGCTGACATCCAATATGTGTAACACAGCAGCTAATTTGAAAATCTTGTTATTGCTGAAGAATATCAGAGATGGTGTCAACACTCAGCAGTTAAAAGGAAGAAATGGTCTTATCTTGAATTCCTGGAGATTCTTTTCGGCCGGTAGAGCATCAGTCCCTTCAAGGGACTCTTGTTTAAATATATACCAGGGTACTCTGATTACTCAAAGAGTTCATATGAAAATTATACAAAATTGTAAATTGCATCTATGTGTGATTACTCCATGTTGAATGTGCCTTCCCTGGGTCCCAAGTATGGAACAGTTCTAAATGGTCTTATCTTGAATTCCTGTGAATTCTTTTATGGTCAGTAGAGCATTAGTCCCTTCGAGGGATGGATTGCCATCAAACTTGGTAAATATTATGGTCATCACCTGAGGATGTGCATATCAATAAATGACTAGACTCGCTCAATTTCTAGAGTTATTGCCTTTTATGGCTTGCTACTGAATGCAGTGAATGGCAAAATCCTGTGAACACAACTGGTTTTACAGTTTTCAGTGGATTGCCATTAATTTTGTACATATTATGGTCATCCTCAGAAGATGTGCATATTGTTAAATTCACTGTTTTTTTAAATTTTTTTGAGTTATTGCCTTTTTGTCCTAGTCTCACAGTTTTCATTGGATTGCCATGAAACTTTGCAATTGTTATGGTCTTCATCTGAATATGCACATATTAACAAATCACTTTGGGATGGTTTTTTGTCATCCAAGGTCCATCATCTGTCATCTGTCCGTCATCACAAGTTTGTTATTGCTACTCCTCCTAAACAACTTGGAGGATTGCCACGAAACTTTACACACTCATTCATCCCATGATCTAGTTGGTCCTAAATGAAAATGGCGCCACTTGGACATACAATATGGCCACCACAGCAGCCATCTTGAAAATATTAATGCTACTCCTCCTGAATTATAGGTCATATCAACATGGGGTTTTCACTGGAATACTTCTTATGATGTCTAGTTGGTCCAAAATCAAAATTATTTCCCTTGGGCATCCAATATGGCCATCACAGCAGCCATCTTGAAAATCTTGTTATTTCTACTCCTCAATGGAAAGTCATATTGACATGGGGTTTTCACCAGAAGACTTCTTATGTTGGCTAGTCGGTTCTAAATGGAAATGGTGCTAATATGATGTCTAATATGGCCACCACCATAGCCATCATAAATATCTTGTTATTGCTATTCCTCCTGAATGGATGGTCATATAAACATCGGGTTTTCACAGAAAGACTTCTTATGAAGTCTAGTTGTTCGTAATTGAAAATGGTACCAATCTGATGTCTAGTTGTTCGTAATTGAAAATGGTACCAATCTGATGTCCAATATGGCCACCACAGGGGCCATCATGAAAATCTTGTCTCTACTCCTGAACAAAAGGTCATATTGACATGGGGTTTTCACCAGAAGACTTCTTATGATGACTAGTTGGTCCTAAATGAAAATGGTGTCACTCGCACATCCAATTTGACTGTCACTGCCGCCATCTTGAGAATCATGTTATCGCTACTCCTCTGATCGGATAGTCGGATCAACATGGATTTTTTACTACAATACTTCTTATGATGTCTAGTTGGTCCTAAATGAAAATACTGCTTCTCAGACATCCAATATGGCCACCAAAGTGGTCATCGTTAAAATCTTGTTATCACTACTTCACCTGAATGATTGATCATATCACCATGGGGTTTTCACTGGTTGTAAATGAAAATGGAGCCTTTCTGACCACCACTATGGCCATCCAGAAAATCTTATTATTGCTACTTCTCATAGATGGCTGGTCATATTGACATTGTACTTTCTTCAGATGACTTATTATGATGTCTAGTTCATAATAAATGGAAATGGTGCCAATCTGACGTCCAATATGTCCACCACAGCCGTTGATTGAAAATCTTTTTATCACTGAAGAATATCAGAAGTGGTTTGAACACTCAGCAGTTTAAAGAAAGATATGGTCTTGAATTCCTGGAAATTCTTTTGGCCAATAGAGCATCAGTCCCTTCAAGAGACTCTTGTTTTAAGTTATTGACCTTTTTTACTTGGATCTGGATGTAATGTATGACAGAATCTTGTAAATACAACTAGTCTGACAGATTTCAAAGGATCTCCATGAAACTGGGGAAGTGCTATGGTCATCATCTGAAGATGCACAGTGTCCTTTTTGACTTGGTGCCCGATGTATCATTACAGTAATGAAATTTGCATGTGCTTGTAGTACAGATTTTCACAACCACTGATTATGATATAATAAAGTTTGATAGTGGGAGATAAAGCACAAAAAAAATGTGTTTCCTATTGCACTGGTTTTAAAATTGTTTTAAACATTATATATAAATCAAATAATATTTCAAGTGCTTCAAAGTACTGGGGAAAACTGGCTCAGTTAGATGCACAAATCAATTTCAGCAATGTGATTTTGTGATTTTTTTTTTTTTTAATACCATGGGGGAAAAAAGTGCTAGGGTCGGCAATGAGAAACAGACACGGTCGGCTGACCAGAAGCAGACATTTTTTGTGTGTGTGGCCTAACTGACATTTTGGTTCTTTTAGAAACCACACACATATTGTGGCTTAAATACATGTATGGCTGTGATTTCTGGTGGATGGATATATATCGAATACCAAAAACTTGGCAGGTAATGTCTGTTTTTCATTCATTACCCAACACATAAAGTTGGAAAAGTCTGCCATTTTTAATTCATGGGTTGCGCATTATCATAGGTGCTAATTTTGTTATTGGGATGAATTTTTTTTCTCCCCCTGTTTGTTTTTGGATACCAAATGTTGAAATTTAATGTTTTTGGACCACTTTTTTTTTAAAATTCTGAAAACATGTAGAAAATACAGCACAGTTTTCAGTGGATTACTATGAAACTTAGTACATATTATGGTCATCATCAGAAGATATACATGTTGACCAATTGAGGAGTTATGCACTTCTTGTTTTACTATAGACTCATCTCCATCATGCAGGTAGGCATGAGATACTATAGACTTATCTCCATCATGCAGGTAGGCATGAGATACTATAGACTTGTCTCCATCATGCAGGTAGACATGAGATACTATAGACTTGTCTCCATCATGCAGGTAGACATGAGATACTATAGACTTGTCTCCATCATGCAGGTAGGCATGGGATACTATAGACTCATCTCCATCATGCAGGTAGACATGAGATACTATAGACTTATCTCCATCAGGCAGGTAGACATGAGATATTATAGGCTCATCTCGATCATGCAGGTAGGCATGGGATACTATAGACTCATCTCCATCATGCAGGTAGGCATGAGATACTATAGACTTATCTCCATCAGGCAGGTAGACATGAGATACTATAGACTTATCTCCATCAGGCAGGTAGACATGAGATACTATAGACTTATCTCCATCAGGCAGGTAGACATGAGATACTATAGACTTATCTCCATCATGCAGGTAGGCATGAGATACTATAGACTCATCTCCATCATGCAGGTAGGCATGAGATACTATAGACTTATCTCCATCAGGCAGGTAGACATGAGATACTATAGACTTATCTCCATCATGCAGGTAGGTATGAGATACTATAGACTCGTCTCCATCATGCAGGTAGACATGAGATACTGTAGACTTATCTCCATCATGCAGGTAGGCATGGGATACTATAGACTTATCTCCATCAGGCAGGTAGACATGAGATACTATAGACTTATCTCCATCATGCAGGTAGGCATGGGGATACTATAGACTCGTCTCCATCATGCAGGTTGGCATGGGATAAGGGAGAGGCAGGGGTATATTTATGTGAGCATATTGCTCACCATTCCTCAGGTTTAACCCAAATTCTCTGATTTGTTGTTTGGCAAGGTTTGACTTGAAGTAAGAAATTTTTGACAGTGTTCAGTCAAAATCCAGTCATTCTTCTGCATCTTTTAACAGGTGGAAAGAAGTGTTGCCTTGCTAAACAGTCTGGCCAGTGAGAAGCAGAGATGGGAAGCTGGTAGTGAGACCTTTAAGAACCAAATGGCTACCATCATTGGAGATGTGTTGCTGTCCTCTGCCTTTATGGCATATGCAGGTGATGGACCCATGATTATTCCTATTCATTCATTTTACAGTCTTGTCCTGTTAATCTAGCACAAACAATTGGCAATAAAAACACTGAATGAGCATTACTGTCTGAGGAACATTGTTAATTTTGTATAATAATCATTTCCATCCATTTCATTGTAATAAAGTAATAAGTGATAAACAAAATTGGAGGAACAGAAACTAGAACTATATAAAGGAACAGAAGATTATTGTTATGACACAGCTTTATTAATGTGTTGAGCACATTATTGTCAGCAGGCAAAATATTATACCGACTTCTTGTTTTGGTTATTATATAAGAGAAAATGAGCAAGCAGGCTTAATATCATCATTCATAGTGGAACCTGAAATGGATGGAATAAATTGGCCAGAGTGGTTTTGTACAGATTTTCTGGTTTCTTTCACTACAGAGGCAATTTGAATAAACATGTGAGCAAACAAAAGGGCTTATTATACACACACTTTAGTGGAGAATATTGTGATATTCTCTGTCTGTTTGCATGTTCATCCATCCATCTATCTGTTCATTCATATATCTGTCTGTGACCACATTTCCTCCTATACCACTGGATAGAAATTCACAAAAGTTTGTTATGTTGCTCTTGGAATAACCATCGGCAAGAGGGGTGTCATCGTTGGCTCCCACCCATGGAGTCCGTTGAATGGGGCAAAGGTTAGATGCAGAGAAATATCAATTACAATGACATTTTCAAATATTTTAAGTCCAAACTTCACATATATAGCCTTTGCAGGAAGACGCATCATTTATGGGATTGATTTTGCATTTTGTGTGAGAGAAAGAGAGAGAGAGTGGGGTGGATGTGCATGCCATAAAATGCATGGAGATTTGCGATTGCAAGCCATTGCAGTTGCTCTAGTTATAAGTTGCAAAACCTCATGTACAGTCACTGTAAAATAAATTGAATTTAATAATGTATCTAAATCAAATGGATAAATCAAGTGGGTCCTGTGACATCTTTATGCTGTTGTACATGTTTTCAGGTTACTTTGACCAGCAAGTAAGGAGAAATCTGTTCACCACCTGGAGCTCTTACCTGCAACAGGCTCACATCCAGTTCCGATCTGACCTAGCCAGAGTAGAGGTGAGAAAACTAATGGATGTGTTCATGTTAAGATGGAAGTGTAAAGGGGTATCATGTTTGTCAGTCTGTATGCAACAGTGATGGTAGTAATGACTATTTTAAAATTATGGCACGATCATTTGGGGGTTAAAAATCAGTGTTATGGCCATAATACTTTTTACATCAGTCTGAAAGAGGTCTCATCAGTTTTCTCTAACCTATTCTTTCCTGTTGGATATGAAAATATAAACAGAAATATTTTTGCAAAAAGTCAATACTTTACAGAGTCTTACATAAATCTTATATTTCTCTTTCTTGCACTTACACTTTCATATAAAGCTGTCGTAAGCTTTATTCATCATAACAATAACATCATATCTTGTTCTCTAGTATCTGTCCAATGCTGATGAAAGGCTGCGATGGCAAGCTAATGCCCTACCAGCAGATGACCTGTGTACAGAGAATGCCATTATGTTGAAGAGGTTCAACCGTTACCCACTTATTATTGATCCATCAGGCCAGGCCACAACCTTCATCTTGAATGAGTACAAGGAGAGAAAGATCACCAAAACCAGGTCTATGTCACACCCAACAAATTATTCTAATGTAGTCTGTTCTTATTGATCCAGCACACACCATTCCCATTAAAAATGTCATATTTGGTCCAGTTTGAATGACTTGCCTTGTAAAAATATTTCATTAAAATAAATGAAATTATACTGTATTTTTGTATTCCTTTTATTCAGTTATAAAGAGAATGAGACATTTACATTAATGTTTGCATGAGCTCTGCTAGGTTTGTCTGAAACTACTTGACTAAAACATTAAAAAATTGTATTCATACTTCTTCAGGAAGCTGTGGTGGCTTAGTTGGTAGGGCATCGGATTTGTAATCCAAGGGTCTCGGTTTCGACATTTGTCCAAGTCAGCCTAGGTCGGCTGCCTTGGTGTGTTCTTGGGAAAGGCACTAAGCTCCCATTTCCTAAGCATGATATAGCCAATAATGTGTTAAAGTGATGTTAAAAACCAACCAACCAACATGTGCATAAGGTTACTTTATTGGGTGGTTTTCGAAATACAATCAAGTTTTAGAACAGACTCAGTTATCTACAAGTAGGTTTTTTATTTTCCTAATTATGTACAATCATAAAAATACTCATAATCTATTTTATATTTGAAAGTGATTTGAATCATCATAGAAATTGATTAAAAGTAAATATAGCTGTGAACTGTAAGATTAATCAACCGACCTATACCTCGAGAATTTTACAGTTTGAACTACATTTTACTAATACAAACATTCAGTTTGGTATGAAGAAAATATGCTTGTACCAAGTGTTAGTACAATTGTTTTGTGATATCCATAAATATTGCTTGAACTATGACTCTTGATCACTGTTTCAGTTTCCTAGATGATGCTTTCCGTAAAAACCTGGAGAGTGCTCTGCGATTTGGTAATCCACTTCTTGTGCAGGTTAGTAGAGCAAACTTTCAGACATAATTATGCATATATTTCAAATGTCAGTCCCTGGCAAGGAATGGGTTACATAGAGTAATAGGTATGAATTCATTGCGTTTGCTGATGTGAAGTCAACTATATCAGACTCACATGAACTTTTTTTCGTTTATAATTTGACTTTAGAGTAATGCTTACTGCAGCTACTGGATCTCCACCACAACCACAGAAGAATTGACATCATGCTGCAGTTTCAAGCCACAGTTTAAATTTTGACATGTAGTGCATGTACAGTAGATGTCAGTATAAGTATACTTTAAAGACACAGTTTAAATTTTGACATGTAGTGCATGTATAGCATAGATGTCAGTATAAGTATACCTTAAAGACAGTGTTAAAACATAAAGCATCTGACTATAAATAGAATTAACAGATACTCCTAGAGCTCTGTAACTACAATTAGACTTGACAACACACATGCACAACTGCTGTTAGTGGCACTTTTGTATACTATCCAGTCTTGTTAATCAGATCTAAACCATTACCTTGAAATTTGTTGCAATAATCCAACTGTTAGATAAATGTATAAAACTGTAAATAACCTGCAATAAATTGCCACTATCATCGTGTTGTATAGAAATAACTTGCAATAAATTGCCCACATCATGGTGTTGTATAGAAATGACCTGCAATAAATTGTCTCCATCATGGTGTCATGTAGAAATGACTCTCCATTGTGGTATCATATAGACATCGTAGTTATATAAATGGAAGTAAAATTACTCTCCTCAAATGAATTCTCTTCCAATTCAGTATCATTTCCAGACATGTTGTTTTTATACACCCACCATAAGGCAAAGTATATTATGTTACAATTTTGTCAGTCCGTTACTGAGTTGGTTTCCACACAACAACTCTAGGTGTTCACCATCTACAGTTACCAGATTTTGTGGATGGCTTGCGCTTTGGGTAAGGAAGAACCCTTTCGTTTTCTGTCTCAAAAGGTCGAAGTCACTGTGACTGAAAAAAGAAAATTGGTTTCTGCACAATAACACAATATGTCCACCGTTTACAGTTACCAACCTTTTTGGATGGCTTGCACCTGGGGTAATGAAGAATTCTATTGACTTTGGGGTAAAAAGATTAAAGGTCAATGCCACTTACTGAAAGGAGAAAAATGGTTTCTGCACAATAACTTGAGTTCTCTACCATCTACAGTTACCAAACTTTGCAAATATCTTGTACTTGGAGTAAGGAAGAACCCTATTGATTTGAAGCTCAAAAGGTCAAAGGTCAGAGTCACTTTGAAAGAAGAAAAGTGGTTTCACACAATAACTTGAGTTCTTGATCATCTACACTTATCAAACTTTTTGAATTACTTGTACTTGTGGTGGGAAAGAACCCTATTGGTTTTGAAGTCAAAAGGTCAGAGGTTACAGTCACTGTGACAAGGAACAAAAATTGTTTCCTCACAATAACATCATTTTTACATCACATACCTGGAGCAAACTTTGTGCATGGCTTGCATTTGGGGGCAAGGAAGAAGCCTATCGAGTTTTACATCAGTATGTGAAATGTGTAGACCATTGAGACAGAAAGAAGAAAAATTATTTCCGCACAATAATGTTCATTCTACATCACAGACTTGGACCAAACTTTGAGGATGGTTCACACTTTGGGTAAGGAAGAAACCTATCAATTGTGAGGTAAAAAAGGTAAAAGGTCAAGGTCACTGAGTGAAAGAAGAAAAAATGATTTCTGCACAAAAATTTCAGTTATCTGCATAGGGGACTATTAAATATGGTGTAGGCATATAATGTGCCATTCATGGTACCTTTGTTACCATTCATGGTACTCTTGTATCTTTTACCTGCCATTATGGCACTTTTGTTGCTTGTATCTTTTACATGCCATTATTGTACTCTTGTTGCTTGTATCTTCTACCTGCCATTATTGTACTCTTGTTGCTTGTATCTTCTACCTGCCATTATTGTACTCTTGTTGCTTGTATCTTTTACCTGCTATTATGGTACTCTTGTTGCTTGTATCTTCTACCTGCCATTATTGTACTCTTGTTTCTTGTATCTTTTACCTGCCATTATTGTACTCTTGTTGCTTGTATCTTCTACCTGCCATTATGGTACTCATGTTGCTTGTATCTTCTACCTGCCATTATGGTACTCATGTTTCTTGTATTTTTTACCTGCCATTATGGTACTCATGTTTCTTGTATTTTTTACCTGCCATTATTGTACTTTTGTTTCTTGTATCTTTTACCTGCCATTATTGTACTCATGTTTCTTGTATCTTTTACCTGCCATTATTGTACTCTTGTTGCTTGTATCTTCTACCTGCCATTATGGTACTCTTGTTGCTTGTATCTTTTACCTGCCATTATTGTACTCTTGTTGCTTGTATCTTCTACCTGCCATTATGGTACTCTTGTTGCTTGTATCTTTTACCTGCCATTATTGTACTCTTGTTGCTTGTATCTTCTACCTGCCATTATGGTACTCATGTTTCTTGTATCTTTTACCTGCCATTATTGTACTCTTGTTGCTTGTATCTTTTACCTGCCATTATTGTACTCTTGTTGCTTGTATCTTCTACCTGCCATTATTGTACTCATGTTTCTTGTATCTTTTACCTGCCATTATTGTACTCTTGTTGCTTGTATCTTCTACCTGCCATTATTGTACTCCTGTTTCTTGTATCTTTTACCTGCCATTATTGTACTCATGTTTCTTGTATCTTTTACCTGCCATTATTGTACTCTTGTTGCTTGTATCTTCTACCTGCCATTATGGTACTCTTGTTGCTTGTATCTTTTACCTGCCATTATTGTACTCTTGTTGCTTGTACCTTCTACCTGCCATTATGGTACTCATGTTTCTTGTATCTTTTACCTGCCATTATTGTACTCATGTTTCTTGTATCTTTTACCTGCCATTATTGTACTCTTGTTGCTTGTATCTTCTACCTGCCATTATGGTACTCTTGTTTCTTGTATCTTTTACCTGCCATTATTGTACTCTTGTTTCTTGTGTCTTTTACCTGCCATTATTGTACTCTTGTTGCTTGTATCTTCTACCTGCCATTATTGTACTCTTGTTGCTTGTATCTTCTACCTGCCATTATTGTACTCTTGTTGCTTGTATCTTCTACCTGCCATTATGGTACTCATGTTGCTTGTATCTTCTACCTGCCATTATTGTACTCTTGTTGCTTGTATCTTTTACCTGCCATTATTGTACTCTTGTTGCTTGTATCTTCTACCTGCCATTATTGTACTCTTGTTGCTTGTATCCTCTACCTGCCATTATGGTACTCATGTTGCTTGTATCTTCTACCTGCCATTATTGTACTCTTGTTGCTTGTATCTTTTACCTGCCATTATGGTACTCTTGTTGCTTGTATCTTCTACCTGCCATTATTGTACTCTTGTTGCTTGTATCTTCTACCTGCCATTATTGTACTCATGTTTCTTGTATCTTTTACCTGCCATTATTGTACTCTTGTTGCTTGTATCCTCTACCTGCCATTATGGTACTCATGTTGCTTGTATCTTCTACCTGCCATTATTGTACTCTTGTTGCTTGTATCTTCTACCTGCCATTATGGTACTCTTGTTGCTTGTATCTTCTACCTGCCATTATGGTACTCTTGTTGCTTGTATCTTCTACCTGACATTATGGTACTCATGTTGCTTGTATCTTTTACCTGCCATTATTGTACTCTTGTTGCTTGTATCTTCTACCTGCCATTATGGTACTCTTGCTGCTTGTATCTTCTACCTGCCATTATGGTACTTACGTTGCTTGTATCTTTTACCTGCCATTATAGTACTCTTGTTGCTTGTATCTTCTACCTCCCATTATTGTACTCCTGTTTCTTGTATCTTTTACCTGTTATTATGGTTTCTGATGTGGGACATTGGTGCCTCAGGTGGAGAATATAATTCCATATGAAATCTTTGAAATGAAAAGAAGCAGTTGCCATCTTTTTCTCCTGGCTTGCATAAAAATGGAAATGGTACATCTCATTTAATAATTTTCATATGAGATGATTACATACGTAAGAGTCGATGTATCGCATGATGAAAGAATAATTTTTTTCAGTCAACCACACAATCTTGTGGTGTTTTGACTTTAAAATACATTTGAATGCCTCAAACAAGACACTTTTGCTTTGTATGCCAGCATGATATGACATTATGACATGATGTTGCCTGTGTATATTATGAAAAATATGAGAAGGGTGTGTGATAAATCATATCAACATCTGATTAAATATATTTCACATTCCTATTCAGGACGTAGAGAGCTATGACCCCATCCTGAACCCTGTACTGAACCGAGAGCTGAGACGTACTGGAGGCCGTGTGCTTATCACTTTAGGAGACCAGGACATCGATTTGTCGCCATCTTTTACCATTTTCCTCTCTACCAGGGACCCCAATGTAAGTCCTTAAGACATTCTTAGGCATCTTTCTCTCCACAAAGGGCCCCAACTGAAGTCGATAAAAAGTCTTACCTACCAGAGGCCACACACACAAGACATTATTACATGGACATCTTCATCTCTACAAGAGATCCCATTTCAAGTCCACATTGCAATCTTGTATGCACTTAATGATAATTACCATTTTGGGGAATAAAAATGACACCTTGATAGCTAGGATTGTTAGATGATCTATGCATCATAATCAGTTGATTATGAGTCATCATTGCCTATACGTCTTCAATCGGGTTCATAAATATTATAGATGGACTTCTAGTATGTCACAACCATTTACGTATCCAGGAGCATTACTTATGAACATATTTTCCTCAGTAAAAAATTTAGTATAAACTGTTGGTGTAAATAATAATCCTTGTAGATAGTCCTTTGTTTAGGTGTAAATAATAATCCTTGTAGATAGTCCTTTGTTTAGGTGTAAATAATAATCCTTGTAGATAGTCCTTTGTTTAGTTCATGAAAGATGTATGTAAAAGGGGTCATTCTTTTTTATTTCGTTGCATTTGTTTGAACATGCAGTTTAAGTTGCAATGATTTTATTTTCCAGGTGGAATTTCCTCCAGACATTTGCTCCAGAGTAACTTTTGTTAACTTCACAGTGACTAGAAGTAGTTTGCAAGACCAGTGTCTGAACCAGGTGGGTCAAAACAAAAAGGCAGATAGACTTAATGATTGATGCTGTAATAGTAGCCTTCACACAGTCAACTCTTCTTACAACTCACATTTTATGCCCTGTCACAAAAGTGGAAGAGACATATAGCATTATTCTTGCCTATCCTGACGTATGCATGTCTGTGCATATGTCTGGCCCAGCATGTTTAAGGTTTTTTTTAAGGTCAGTTTCTCAGGCACTGTAGACTTTACAAAGAGGGAGATGGCAGGGCATTTGTATTCTATGAAATACATTTCTAGTCGTTCTTGATATGAATGTTTTAATCTTCAGTGAACTAAATGATCATAAACACAAAAGTACATATATAAGTTGCAAAATTACATTTTATAAATTATCTTCCTAACAGGTTCTGAAGGCTGAAAGACCAGATGTGGATGAAAAGCGTTCAGATCTTCTCAAACTTCAGGGTTAGTTGAATAAAACACTTAAATTCTCAGTTGTAAATTCCAATCAGTACAGCAGTTCACAAGTTATGAGATTCCTTTTTGCAATTTTATCAGATACTTGGTTTCTCTGGCAATATGATAACAATTTTGGATTTAGCTTGAGGAAACATGTAGGATTTGTGTTAACTTTTTTGTTTTGTTCCACAATCAGAAATGATAAAGTTTGCTTAGGAGTCTGTCTGTACCTGGAAAACAGTACTTGTGTTGGACAGCTTTGATATATTAAGCACTAGTATATTGGGACATTTTTTTACTCCTCATTTTGGTATACATTTTAACCATTTCTTACTGTCAAAATTTGATTCTTACGATATAATTCAAAATATAATTTACTTTTTCTTATCCTCCAAGACATTTTAACCTGACTTGTCAGAATGCTTTTGTTCACCTTTTATTCATGTAATATTTTCCACATCTGCATAAGTATGGTGTGACATAATTATCACTTCTGCCATCAGTGGCAACATTAAGATTTTTATTAAACTTTTTGCAAGTCACATACAAGGGGGGTGGGTGAATAAATCATTGCATGGAGAAAGGTGAGACACAATGTTTCATGAAACATTTGTTCTACAGTGAATTTGATCCTTCAACATACATAGTAATGTTTTTACTCCTTACCTTTTTTACAACCCTATTCCCCTGACATTTCAGGTGAGTTCCAGCTGCGTCTCAGGCAGCTGGAGAAGTCCTTGCTACAGGCTTTGAATGAGGTCAAAGGTCGTATCCTTGATGATGACAGCATCATCACCCATCTGGAGACACTGAAAACTGAGGCTGCAGAAGTAGCACGTAAAGTAGAGGAGACGGATGTTATCATGGCAGAAGTAGAGACTGTGTCACAGCAATACGTACCCCTTGCTCAGTCCTGTAGCAGTATCTACTTCACACTGGAGGGACTTAAACAGGTTATTTCTATTTCTTTACGTGGAACTTTTTCTTCTGTTTGTTGCAAAGTTTCATCTTGGAAAAAAGTTTCTTGCTGATATTTGAATATTTGGATGAGGGTGAGTTTTTTTTATTTTATTTAGTGAGCATTATTTTGAATAATGGAAGAACTTTTCCTTATAAAAAAATAGCTTTTTCAAGATAGCACACAATCTTTAATGTTATTCTGTATGAATTTTAACCTTGTTTTTCCTGAAAAGGATCCAGTAAAGAAAAAATATTACTTTATAAAATTAATCGTTTCACTTAAATATTAGAAAGGTTATTGTAGCTTGCTTATAGTAACATTAATGATAGACCTTATGACCAACATGAGAAGAAGAATAAAAAAGGGATGACAGCATTTTTCAAATAAACAAGGAGGCAGTCCAAACTATTATATGTTACATATTAAAATTATTTCTTTCTCCCATTTCATTATGTTCTTGTAAATATCATGCACAGGGGCTAATCGGTAATGGTTACTGCCAGGGGAGGGGAAGTCAGAACAAAACAAGTTGCACAATTCATTAGCTATAAGGGAGCTTCTGTTGATATACAGTACACGCATCATGTTTTTATGATTCACCACGCAATCTGGTGGGCATTGAGAAATGGGCAGTTGATTAAGTGTCCACTATCAGTAGTGTAAGTCCACTCAGTCCGGTCGATTTTCACCCCAATTGAGTGAAAATCCACTCAGTCTAGTGGAAGTCCATGACAGATTTTATTGCAGTTGTCGTGAGTCGTAGTGGGTTTTATGGCACCCCGTGCTGATTCTATTGTATTCGCTTCACGAGTCGACACACTAAACAAACAGATGGGAGAAACTCTGACACTGTAAACCAGTGGTAACATTTCTTGTGTATTTATCAATAGCCTGGCTGAGGATACATACAGTCGAACGCGCGTAACGTAGAAAAAATATGAGGTTTTATATTTCTTGGATATCTTTCCACCCCTGTCCACGACAAAGCGTACATCAGAAAAAATTGCTTAGCTACAAAGTAGATCCCTGCTGATTTAATACATGTATATATATATACCTGTTAATATACAGATGCAGAAATTGACATTGTTCTTCATCATATGTTCTCTCTCAATAAATGATATTTCATAAAAGTGTTTTGTGTATGGGTTATTAATTTGTCATAGTTTCCCTTTAATTTCCATACTATTTCCAAGACCCACCTTGAAGAAATCATTGAAAGCAGTAATACATATAAAACTCTAAAAGAGATTACAAACGAACGCCGGAATATTTATATTGAACATGTACGATCATGAACACTGGAACATTACAACTTGTATGTCATAATTCTTTCCAAAGTATATTAAAATAAAAAAGATACATGAGCTATACTATGGAAGGGTTCTTCTGTACTTTTACCCTTAAACTTTGAAATTAACATTGTTTATGAGAGAGTACGGCAATTTTTTAAATGCACGGAATTGTGTACACTGTATTGACTGTTGCGCTCTATCAGTGGCCATTCATGTCATAAACAAAGTGATTTCAATGAGAAAAAAAGTTACTTCCTGTCCACACTTTTTTCATGAATCTACATTGCATCACCAGGCACTGGCTGAGAGGTATCATTCTTACTTTGAAGCCAGCCGCTATGCCTGTTGCTGTAGCTTCCTGCCTCGAGTCAACAACAGTCCGTCATGACAGTTTCTACATGTCATCAGCTAATGTTCAATGCCGCGCTTCGATGTTTCAAAATGTACAGGACAATAACTGTTGAATGAAAATATCACAAAACCACACACCTTAAAACTAAAAAGATGTTAGTTTGTGAAAAACAAATTTGGACTGAGAAACGCATTTGATGTTAAGTTCTCATATTATCATGTAAAACTGGTCTCTAGCGTTATATGAAAAACTAAATATAATTATTTTTATTTTCCCATTAGTGACCTACCATTTAACTTAAATTTAGGCGGAAAAAAAAGTGTAATGGCCTTGATGCACGTCTAAACTATCTAAAAATCAGAACAAGTGTAATTGTTTCAAGGTGTATCCCATCCCCTCCGTCTCTCTTTCTCTCCCTGCCTACAACCCCCCCTCCCCACTCGTTTGCGTAAAAAGCAAATAGAGTAGAAGTCTTAAATGACTTAAACTAGGACAACTACTCGTCAGTGTCGCGCTTCTATGTTTCAAAATAAACACTGTTGAATAAAAATGTTTCTTGTTATCACAAAATCAAACACTTTAAAACTAAGAAGATATTAGTTTGTGAAGAGCGAATTTAGACAGAGAAACACATAGCCGTTAAGTGTTGATATTATCGCGTAAAACTGGTTTCTAGCGGTATATAAAGCAAACTGTAGATAGTATTTTTATTTCCCGATAAGGGACCAAGCATTTAAATGTGACAAGCTGCAATGGTCCTGATTCACATCTAAAATTATTAATATTTTATTTTCTAAAAATCACAAGTGAAATTTTGTTCAAGCTAAATCCTATCACCCCTGCACCCCCAGTAGCACACAGAGCAGAAGTTAAATTACTTAAATCAGAATTCAAGTATGTCATGGGAATATTATTATGAAAACACCAAGGGTTTCTGTTTCATGAAGCCACTTCAGCTTGGATAACAGCCTGTAATGCAAACACAAGAAAGACGTGAATGAAACGGCATTAGATAAACAAGTAGCGCGTCAACCCTGCCCCTGGGCATAAGCGGCAACTTCATATTTTCCCTTTAATGTCTACACAGTTTCCAAAACCTTCTTTAAAAAATTATTGAAAGCAGGATACAAATACCTTTATCTGTAGACTTAGAAAAATTACTGATTATTTCAGATCTGATTATTATTTTTAAATGCGCCAAATTCGTCTACACGGGTATTGAAAGCTGCTCTCTTTCAGTGGCTATTCATGCCATAAACGAAGTGATTTTTATGAAAGAGGTTACTTTCTTTGTCACTTTCTTCGTGAATCTATCATCAAGCACCAGCCATGGAGTGACATTTTTACTTTGACGTTGCCGGTTTCGCTTGTTAACAATGGCCATTCATGAAGGTGTTGAGCTTCTATCTTATTTTTTTGTAGCTCCGATGTTTCAAAAGAAGCATTAACTTCTGAATGAAAATGTTTTTGTTGCATGTGGAACAACGAATTTTGGACTTGTAATATGGAGTGAGAAACGCATTGTGGTCAAATTGTGATATTTTTGTGTAAAAACTGGTTTCTAGCGGTATATAAAATAAACCATAAAAATTTGTTAGTCTCCCAATTAACCTTGCAATACAGCGCATATACTACAAGTCTATCACAGCAACACAAATCTATTACATGTTTACAAAAGCTGTACTACACTACAAGCTTTCTTTTTTTTTTTTTTAAATGCATCTTTTTTGTAATAAAATGACACTACAAGCTTTCTTTTTTTTTTGTTTTTTTAAATGCATCTTTTTTGTAAAAAAAAGTGTTTATTACATGCAAACATCAGAGAGAGAGAGAGAGAGATTATGCACCATAATCATCGCTAACTTGGAAACAGGCATTGATAATTAGAGAGTATGCGTTTTTGAAATGTGCTTCGTTCATCTTCATTTTGGAATTCGTCTACTGACAAAATTTAGAAATACAATTTTGATTCCACTCTCTATTTAAATAAGTTAATATGTAAATTGTTGTTGGCAATTCATTCTGTATTTAACAAGAATGTATATAATTCATTGGGTTATTCACCTGCTATTAGTGTCCTTTGTCTTATTTTCTTATAATCTATTGTCAAATCTGGTCATAATTAACCATCTATGAACTTAATTCTTCAGAAATTTAATAGACAAAGTCCAATAAGTGAGCATTACTGCAATAATCAAGGTGAACCTGACAATATTCGTGACCACCTTAGAATTAATATGAACGGTTCAAAAAGAACAGGAAATAATTGGGATTTACAACCTCTGAAGCCAAAACTTTTCCACCTCCAGGTCGGAGTAGTTAACGAAGTTCTAACAGGGATACCAGTTTAAAGTCGTGAAAAATAAGAAGCCACATGTTTACAGCAATCAGTGCAATAATAGAGATAGATTTTATAGTCTTGGCAAACAAGTGGCATAGCAATTTTGGGTGATGTACATGGCATTATTGATAGATATGATGTGTTCAGCTTGCATGTAATACAGTACAAGTTAAACAAGGTGAGAAAGAAGTAATACCAAAGCACAAAATAAATCTTACTGAATGATACATTAATTAAAACACCAGAAATTTTAAAAGTTTCGCCAATTGAAGCAAATTAATCGTGATTACACACTTTTTATTGCTTTCACCCATCCATTTGGTAATATTAAACTCGTTAGATGACCAAACCAGCAATCCTAATTATTTTTTTTAGAAAGCTGTCGGTCACAGAATGCAGCATCACGTGCTTCGTAGAGTCTGAGTAAAAACAGTAGGTCTACAGTAAAAGTAAACACGTGTCTAGTTCCTGAGAAAATGTGTCGCATATACATGTATATTTGAGTTGCAAGTACTAAACAGGCTGGAATAGTAGAGGTTGTATATTGGATAGTGCCGTGTATAATTCATTGTGCGGGAACATTTTAAGCAAACCATTTAAAAGTGACTGTGATAATAAATAAAAAAATTACAGCATTTCTCGCATTCTTTTATTTTAATAACGGAATGAAACCCGCTAATACATGTATTTACCTGTGATTTCTTTAACCTTTTGTTTGTTTAAAACAGAATTTCTCTCCCCCTCTCTCATTAAATTAAGATAATTAAACTTTGTATAATTTGTAAAGCATCATTCGTGACTCTTTGCTCGCAATTTATCTTTCATCTCTTTCAATACATGTATGTGAATGCGTTTTAGTGAGCGAGTCTTAGAATAAACGGCATTGCATACAAATTAAAAAGAGCATTCTGCACTGTGTGCTGTAGCTGAGCTGATAGGTAAGTTCCTCACGTGGTAGTGAGGATCCACTATTACATAATTATATTGCTGCGACTTTCAAATGGGCAATAAAACTTAATCCATACACTACGAGCCACGATGTGGACAATCCACGACGACCACTATATCCTGTCCGCGATGGACACAGCGTAAAAAGGATTAAGCTCCACCATGGGGAAGTGTTTTTTCATAAAAACAGTGTACTGTATTGTAACAAACAATACCAGCTTCCTGTATTGAATTTTCTTGGAGTCTTCATTTATTGGCTGCCTCTGTTACATAGGGGGTCACCTGTGGGAAGACCTGCAAAGATGACCTCATCTGATAAAAATGGTTCAGGTGTAGTGTTGATGAACATCTGGTCAATAGACCTGAGCCTTATCATTAACAAAAGTTAATTACGTCAGTTTACAGGCACAAGTAAGGCCTCTTTGAAGTATCAATAAAGACCACGCACAGTTAAGACAGAATATGTATTTTAATAATAATAATAAAAACTTTATTTAATGAGGGTTACATATTTAGCTGATGCTCATATGGTCTTTTTTTTTTTTTTGATTAACCATGCCTCAATCTAGTTTGGATGTAGACCATTTGATTTCATGGTTAAAGAGGAATCCCAATAAACTGTTGGGTCATTTTCAGAGAGACAATGGAAAGAAAAAGTGAAGTACTCTCTATTTAAATGATAATGTATCCTGATAACTATGGCTTTTCACTAATGCACAGCCAAAAACAGAGTAACCAGTTTGACTGTAAAAGCAAACCACTCCACCCCTATGATTTAACTGCTTCTGTTCCAAAGACATTATCTGCATGTAACCTACCATCGCAGTAGTGTCATCTGGCCCATATATATCTAAGTGACATGCAGTTGACATCTATATTTCTTGTCACATTTTAAGAAATGAGGATAGTGTCAAATTTTTAGCATATTGGTAATTTCATGGATATATAATGACTTGAAAACTCATATATATATATTGCAGTTAACTTCCAAAGGTAAGTTTGGGGGGGGGGGGGGGGTATGTGGGATCGTTTACAATTGCTGCAAATGGAATGGAACAACAGTCCACACATTTTCCAAACCTGTGATCTATATGGTTTTTTAGCTTGTCCAATTCTTTTGGCTGAAATATACTGATTTCTTAAAATTTGTATTTCATTTTCTTGTCAATAAAACATTATTATTATTATTATTATTATTATTATTATTATTATTATTATTGTCATCTCCATGTGAAACATGGGTAAAGGGAGTTAAAATACTGTATATTGTATGCTTAATACTAATAAACTGGCAAATATTGGGTAATTCTGGATATTTAATTTAAAGTAATTTCAGTAGGAGTGATAAGAGTCAATAACATCTTGAACACCTACCTCCTTCATCTTAACCTGTCCACTTCACATTGTCACTTTCATTGACTTCACATTGTCACTTTGGTTGACTTTTAAAGAAATAGTCCATAGTTAGCAAATATATTTTCTTTTTGGGCATTGTATTTCACTTGTAAAAACACTAAACTTTTATTGGAAAATCTAAAAGAAGTCAACACAATGTATTCTTTTATATGTTGCAAGAGATACCACTAATAGACAAAATATTGTTACAAATACATTTATTTTTAAATTGCATATGTAGGGTTGCAGATTGTGTCTTTTATTCAATCAAAAACTAAAAATGATGAGTGATTTAGTATAACCGATTGTGTAAGGTGTAACATTGGATGAGTAATTTAGTATAACCGATTGTGTAAGGTGTAACATTGGATGGAAAGGGTAAAATTAGCCTGGGTTACAGTCTGTTTTAGATTTCTAGATTAATGGCCTGGGAATAAAAAGCAACGAATATATTGGCAAAACAAACATATATCAATGACTGTACCCAGGCTAGGGTAAAATAGTTGCCTTTAACTGACACTTACAGAATAGAAGAGTAATTTGGGGGATTTATAAGATATGGGCACTACATAAAATTATTGCACCTTTAAGTTTTTAGACAAAATCAAGAAAAAAAAATGTCGGTAAAAGAGTATTAATTTTGTTTCCTAATTTTCATGTCTATATAGCTCAACAATAAAGGAAGGCAACACAGACAATATTGTAACAGTAATTCTGTATGCAAATAGTTTTTAGCTGTGCTGGTCATAGACTGGGAGGGCTTATGGGATGGTCTGTTGTCCATCATCTGCCCATCCATTAGCATAATTTTGTTATCACTTCGCCTGAACTACTTGGAGGTTTGCCATGAAACATTACACACACATTCAATCCATCAAGTTGGTCCTAAATTAAAATGGTGCTGATCCGATGTCAAATATGGCCACCACAGCAGCCATCTTGAAAATCTTTTTATCACTACTCCTCCTGAAAGATACCGTATATACTCGCTTATAAGTCGACGCTTTTTACTTAGAATTTGACTCATACAGAGTAGGGGTCGTCTTATCAGCGCGACATTAAAAAAATAAAAAAATCTTGGGGTAATGTTGAAAACTCTAGATGTTTGCAGTACATAAAAATACTGTCAATTCATATATTTTTACGTTTTCATGCCACTATTCCTATGCAGTAATGCATATATGGTATGCACTCTGTTTATCCATTTCATGACGGTATTCATTACACAATACATGTATCTACAGTTATTTGCATTTTATTAATTTGAAAATATTACCGGTAAATTAAATACTACCTACCGCAAAATGAAGTGTCCTTCAATGTTTACGTGGGTGTTTACTAGTAAGTATATTGCCTCCATTTTCGTGCAAGCCTGAACAACCTGTATTTGTATTAATATTTGTGTTTTGCTGTATAAAGACTGTGCTTGATGCAATAAAAGTTTTGATTTAGTTTGTATTTTCCTTTTCCACAAGTCAGATTTAATTCCCAAGTGATATTTCCCAAGTTATCTGCCAGTGCACGTGGGCCGATAAGCCTTTGGCTTGTAAAGGGACTCACTTTGTTTTCAAGTTGACAATCCTTTTGATCGAGCCGCCATCTATACTTGTTGAGTGCCAAGTAGAGTTCTACAACTTCCTGTGCAAATACTTTGACCCTAATCCCTTTGCTTGTAAACACACCACATTCTTTGTTTTCCCACGTGACAACCCTTTGATCAAGCCGCGAGTTCAGTGCCAAGTAACAGAGGGAGGCTATTTGAACTCCCTGTGATCTTGCCGCACAATTGACATGTGTTCAGTTGCAGCCCTTTAATAGATTTCTGACTTTATGATCAAAGTGTTACTCACAGAGCCCAAGCTCAGTCTTTGCATAAGCACCCGCATATGACAGTAAAGCTGAAAATCGGAGTCGGACGAGATTTACGATGACTAGACGACGACGATGTAGGATTTCAGAACTTTATCAGACAATGAGGATTAATTCTTGGACTTTGTACCAGATGACATTGGATAGTGACATTTATAGGATACCGTGAATCACCAAAAAAGTGGACTTAACTTTCATTGTTTATTTGCACGACGTGTGGAATTAATATATTACGGGATATTGTGAATCAGATCATTCTGAACTTCTATTTTTATACTGGTATGTGACCTTTTAACTGAATTCGTGGATTTATCATATAAATAGATTGGGAGTCGGACAATGTTTACGATGACGGGATGACATTGGAGGAATTTATTACTTTATTTGGTAACTCTGATGATGAGGATGAATTCTTTGGCTTTGAACCAGAGGACATTAGACAGTGACATTTACAGGATACCAATTTTATACCTGTATGTGACCTATAATCCAATTCATGGATTTATCATATAAATGGATTAAAAATGTTAAGCTATATGGATTTCATTACACGAAGATGGACAAAATGTAAGTTGTAAATTTATTTGTACATATTCAGCTCAATAATACAATTGTATTTATTCTACATTGGTTTTTGTTTTTATTTGTCCTATCTATCTATATGTCTATCTATATATCCAGTTTGGCTCATTTATTTTTCCTAAGTGCAGCTCTGACTCAGTGATGACATGTCACCCCTTGCAGACGGATTTAATTTGCAAAAAACACCTCGACTTATAGGAGGGTCATAGCTGAATTGGCTTTTTGTAGCCATGAAAAGGGGGGGTCGACTTATAGTCGAGTCGACTTATAATCGAGTATATACGGTAGGTCATATTGACATGGCTTTTCACCAAAAGACTTCTTAGATGTCTACTTGGTCCTAAAGGAAAATGGTGCTTCTTGCACGTCCAGTATGGTTACGACAGTGGCCATTTTGAAAATCTTGTCACTACTTTTGAACTTATGCTCGTATCAACATGGGGATTTTACTAAAAGACTTCTTCTGATGTCTTGTTGGTCCTAAATGATAATGGTGCCACTCAAATATCCATCTTGAAAATCTTGTTATCGCTACTTTTCCTGAATGAATGGTCATATCAACATGGGGTTTTCACTGAAAGATTTTTTTTATGTCTAGTTGGTCCTAAATTAAAATGGTGCCACTTTAACCTCAAATATTGAAAATCTTGTTATCGCTACTTCTCCTAGATGGCTGGTCATGTTGACATTGTGCTTTCATCTAAAGACTTATTATGATGTATAGTTGGTCCTAAATGAAAATGGTGCCAATCTGACATCCAATATGTCCACCACGGCAGCTGATTTGAAATCTTGTTATCGCTGAAGAATATATCCAACATGGTCTCAGCACTCGGCAGTTATAAGGAAGAAATGGTCTTATTTTGAATTCATGGAAATTCTTTTCAGTCAATAGAGTGCAAGTCCCTTCAAGGGACTCTCATCTTAATATAAAGGCCTTATTCTGGAAAAAGGGAGGTCGAGCAACTGCCCCCAAAAATCATTTTTGCGGCTCTACTGATGTAATGATGTTGTCAATAGCCTTATAACGATTGAACAATTGTCGTCTCTCTGTGCATAAACTGAATTCCTGAGTTCCTTTGTTTCTTCTTATGCCTCCTCAAAGAAAGATGGCATTGGAAACATATTTTTAGCTCCATTTATGATGTTGAAATGTGAAATACAATCCAAATATCCATACATGTTGATACCTCTTGCCTGTCAGCTGCCCAAGACCCAACAGGGACATGTCTGTGTGTTCAGTTTTCACTATGTTGAATAACTGACACATCATACAAGAAATGAAACAATCAGCAAAGTAACTAAATATATAAAGTGGCCCTGTTTGATCTGTGGCATCTTGCTAGTCACATGGATTCAGCCTTGTGTGGTTATGTGGGTCAAGTAAGTATGACTTGGTCAGTGGCACCTCACCACAAACCAATCAAATTGCTTGTTCTATCTCACGCATGAGCTGCAGCAGCTTTTGGGACTTTCCCTAGCCAGGTACATCGAGTTGGAAAATGTAATTGGCCACTGAGAGCATTGGCGATTCCCTTTCCTTAGCAGTAATAGAGTAACCTAGTAAAAGAAAAATGTTTGATTTGGAAAGGGTTTAACATTCTCTTTCAAACTTGACATTTAAATTTAACATATAGTGTGTGGATTTAGTGGCATATTTTTGCAGTTGATCTTCTTGTCTCTTTACAGGTTCACTTCCTGTACCAGTACTCATTGCAGTTTTTCCTAGAGATTTTTCATTCAGTGCTGAACAATAACAACCTGAAGGGAGTCAAAGAGTATGGGGCTAGACTCTCCATCATTACCACAGATTTGTTCCAGGTATCATCACCATTTGTAGTCCCAAAATATCAGTGAACCTTGCTTAGCATCACCTTATCCCACTTGTATCTTCCTAACCCACAAGATGCCAATGCCTCGCCCAGTTAATTACCAAATGTTAGATTATGTAGCATTATAGCTTCATCAACAAAATGCAATAGATCTGGTTTTAAAATGCTGAAAATTTATCAGAAGTGCTGGAGATTTGTCACCTGCATTACATATTCCAGAAGTGGACTCCTTTAAAACAGATTTTGAACTAAATAATCTATTAAGTCATATACGACAAGAATAGTTGTGCCTTAAAAATCTTCATATTTCATTTTTATATGCCCGTCTTAAGTCGAGCATATTATGCTATGGTGTTGTCAGTCAGTCCATTAACATTTTCTTGTCAAGCCTATAACTTTGTAACAGTTGGAAAGATTTTCATGAAACTTTGCCAAAGTATATATCACGACTAGATGGTGTATGATGTGCCGTGCCTCCTGCCTCATGGTCAAGAACATGGCAAAGGAAACTGTAATTATGTGACTTGTATCCTTGTGTCTAGTATAACTTTTGAACCACTGAAGGTATTGTAATGAAAATTTAGCCAATTATATATCATGACTAGACTCCATGTTGCATAACGTAGCTACTCACCCTGCCCCAAGAACAAGGTCACAGCAAGGAAAACTGTGACTTGTTATCTGACTTGTATCCTTTTCCAGAGGATAACTTTTTAACCACTGAAGATATTTTAATGAAACTTTGCCCAATTATATAGCATGACTAGATGGTGTGTTATGTACCATAGCCATGCACCCTGCCTCATGGTCAAGATGTGACAGCAAGGAAAATTGTAATTCTTTGACTTGTGTACTTTTCCAGAGTATAACATTAGAACACTGAAGATATTTTAATGAAACTTTTCCCAAGCATATATCATGAATAGACACTGTGTCACGTACCATAGCTATGTCCTTGCCTGTAGAATAACTTTGAACCACTGAAGATATTTTAATGAAACCTTAGCCAGTTATATATCGTGTATAGATATTGTCTCATATACCATAACCCCTACCTCAAGGTGAAGGTCCTAGAGAAAATCTAACTCTTACTTGTACCCATGTCCAGAGTATCATTTTTTAACTACCTTGTACATTTTAATGGAACTTCAGCAATTATATATCGTCACTAGAACGTGTCACATACCATACCCATGCCCCATGCCTCAAGGTCAAGAGAAAATATAAATCAATTACCTCTGTCCATGTATGGGTATAATTTTGGATCAATAAAAAATACTTTAATTCAATTTTAGCTTGTTATATATCTTGACTTGAGATTGTCTTTGCATATTCATTGTACCCTCTGCATCAAGGTCAAGATCACAACAGAAGAGAATGCAAATCAGTGGCCTGTTTCCTTAAATCTTGTTGAAATTTTACCCAGTTCCACACCTTGTCAAAGAAATGTCCAGTTCCCAGCTCAAAGGTCAAGGCTATTAGTTGGGAAAAGGTCATGAGACAGGAGTATCATGTGCCATTTTGCATTACTTTTGTTATTTATGTGCAAAGTCAACAACACAAAAAATCTATAAACTCTGTTAATAATGTCCTTTGTTTTTTAAATTACATCACTACTTTTCTTAGCTAAATCAACCAATATTCAGTGTAAATAATCACATACAGGAGATGGCTCAAAACAACAGGAGACTCCTGCAAATGCAGGAGATATAATGGGTATTGGATGATGGTACCTGTGGAACTATTATCAGTTACTATAGTACTAGAGATGTCTTCATTATTGTATTGTTAAAATATATCTTTATCACATTTTGCTCACCTTCATTATCATCATGACATCATATAATGACATACCACCATGGTAATGTCATCGAATAATGCAAAGTCCTTAACATTATGTGATAAATAGAATCTTAAACTTTTGTTCATTTGATAAGAAATTTATTAAACTTGTTGAATAATACAATCTAATATTATTCAACTCATGTTAAAAATTTTTTATCAAATGAGCACTCATGTAAGACCCTTGGTATGTGTCTTACTGTATATACTCATGTATAACCCAATACCAATTGCAAACTGCATAGACCCAGATCTGCAGTCGCATAATGTGCCAGCAAATCTGGGTCTATGCAGTTTGTAAGGACTAATCAATAGAACAAACAACATAGACCCTGATCTGCTAGCACATTATGTGACGGCAGATCAGGGCCTATGTTGTTTGCATTTGGACCTGGGTTATACGCGAGTATATACAGTAAGTTTGTACCTGGATATGCTGGGTGCTCCTGTCTTCCCGGTGTAAGCAGAATCAATGCTGTTCACAGGTATAACACTGTTCTGCAGAATACTGGTCATAGAATGAGAACATGAACTGTAGAAACAAAGAACAGATATTACATATTTACTCAATTACTTATAAAATTCCCTTGATTTGTCATTTATTGCCTGCATTATTGTTCTAGGAAAGCTTCATTCGAGTTGGTCGGGGGATGCTGCATGAAGACAGGGTCACATTTGGCTTCCAGTTATGTAGGATCCACCTGAAAGGAATGGCTGGGTTGGTGTTTCTACTTGCAATTAATATGCCTCTGAGGACTATTAGTATGAAATAAGAAAGAAAAGAGATTCATGCTTAAAGTTTTTTCATTGTCTCACCTATGTATGTCATTATACAAATTCTACTGTATGTGGTTCCGAATTAGATATGTACCCCTCTAGTAGCAGTGGTATTAGATAATCGACATGATATACAGTGATACAAATTTTTAATTAACTTCAGATATAGCAAAATAAGTCCATATAATTATACATCAGCTGCCAGCAGTTGACTCAAAAAACCTTTTTTTTTAACAATTCCAATTTTTTTTATGTTGTTGCATTGACTTAGCCATGTATTTTTAATTTGGAGCTAGCTACATCAAATGATAATGATAAGGCTGATAATTATAGTCCCACATCAAGATTTGGGAGCCTTATAGTTTTCACTATTTCTATGGATCAATCTTTCTGTCTGTTCACACATCTTGTAACCATCAAATCTGTGCAACCCTTCCTTATAATTGGATATCATTTATGAGGTGAATTGCATATTCAGCACCTTTTAAAGGTTTCATCTTTTCAGGTCCAGTTTCTACTACAGCAGATCCTTGTATCCAGCATAGCTCAGGAGCCATTCAATATATTATAATGCTGTTTGGCTTGCACATTTACTCATAGACCTAGATGTTCCTTTTATGGTTTGGTCTTGGCAACTCCATGTTGGATAGAGTTTGTCTGTATCAGTTAACTTCATATCTTCACATAGGAAGTTGTTTGTAACCAGCTTAGCTTAAGAACTATTCAACATATCTTGATGCAATTTAGTATGAAGATTGTCTCATAGACCTAGATGCCCCTTTTATGGGTTTTGTCTTGTCAACTCCATTTTGGATAGAATAATAGTCTTTGACAATTAACTTCATATGTTCACATTGCAAGTTCCTTTTAACTGTCATAGCTCAAGAACCATTCAGCATTTTCTGATGCAGTTTGGTGAATTCGGCATCGATGTGCCTTTAATGGGTTTAGTCTCATCTATTCCAGTTTCAACAGAATTATGACCCCTGTCAATCAAATTCCTATATTCACTGTAAACTTAGAATGTTGCATGAAATCAGCATTGTTCAAGAACTATTCAACATACTCTGATGGAATTTGATAAAAATATTGTCTCTTACACCTAGATGTGCCTTTTATGGTATTTGTCTAATTTACTCCAGAGTTATGGCCCTTGTCAATCAACTTCATATCTTTGCATGGGATGTTGTTTGTGTTTTTTATGGATTTTGTCTTGTCTACTCCATTTTGGACATGGTTAAAGCCCATGTCAATCAACTTTTTGTGCTTTCTTTTTGGTGAGTCCTTGAATGAGTTTGATTTTAAGCATGCCACTTCATCATTTAGAGGAGTAATGGCACCTGAATGCCCATCTCCTCCTAACATTGCTTTCCAAACACAAGATAATGCCCAGAGGACCAAATTGTAGTGAGTGGGGCCATTTGTGATTGCTAATCACTAGTTTATGTATTTGTTTGTACAAGTTTCATTGATCCCTCTGTTGTTGTTGTTTTTTTGTCATCTTGTTTACTGTTAATATACTGTGTATTTGATATACATTAATGTATTTTTTACACGTATTTCCCCCATTTTCCTTCTTTTAATTTGGAAATGTTTTTTTGTATCTTTCAGTGAGGGTACATATGACAAGGAATTCCATCAGTTCTTAAGGAGTCAGGAGGGGCTTCTGTCAGAAAAACAGACTGTGGCTATACCGGGACTGACTCCACAGCAGGTATGGACCTGGTTCCAAATTAACAAAACTCCTCAGAATTCGTACTCAAATCAAAGCAGCTAGTATTTGATTGTAGTAAAGTGTTTTTTTTTTCTTCTAATGCCACAGCAGTAGTGGGGATTCATTCATCCATCCATATGTAATGCAAGTTGTATTTTCACCTTTCTTCAGATGTGTTTCCTGATCATAATAGATTAGAGTACTCATTCACTGCACCACAAATCCAGCCCTCCCAATCTAAAAAATACATTCACCTTGTCTTTCAGTTTATTTGGACTCGTAAGCGAGTATATACAGTATTTTCTAACCTCCAATTCCATGGCCAGATATAGGTCAGAAAACAGGCCACCAAAGCAGCATATCTCATGCCAACCCAGTGACCCAGGCCATAATGTAGGTAGAGAACATCTGATTTCAACAAAGCTTCTCTTCACTGCAGCCTTCTCACAGAAAATGACTTCATGCCTGTGGTGCTCCTTTCTGATACCCTATTGGGGGAAGTTTCAACACTTCACTACAAAATGGGAGACCCTGCCCCTACATCCATTGTCTCTCACTAGAATCAGCACTTTCCTCACAAAAAGAGTGATAGAGTTCCTTCACAAAACAACCCCACTAGGATCTTACTCCAGGCCTTTCAAAGATTAAAGCTCTCTCAACCACCACCTTTAGGCACTCAAGTTCACTATGGGTTTCATCTTGGATACCCAGAAATTGGTCCCCAACACTGTTCAGGAGGGAGTCCTTACAGGCAAAAGCACAGGATGGCATCCCTTGGTAGCAAGACATGAAATCCTTTGTTTGGCTTTTTCTTAGTCTTGGATTCCTTGTCAAAAAGTACAAATCATGTATCATTTCATCCCAGCTCTTCATTCATCTGTGCATGGGGTTCAAAACCTGATTGTTTTGAGTTTGTTTCCCCCTACAATGTCCCTAGAAGATCACCTCAGTGGTGTAACCACCCACCCACTCAGATGCTTGGAAAGTTTAATCTTAGCTTGGGAATCTCTTGGTGACTCTCAATGCAGACTTCACACCCTTTTGCCCTGCACAACCAGTTCACAAGACCCTTGCAGATCACCCTCCTTTCACAATGGCAGTCAAAACTTTGCCTACTAGACCCAAAGATCAAAGTTACAAACTAGTACCATCGCAGCAAATGGGAGGACCTCCCCCACACATCCATGCATATCATCTACCTGAAGATGAAGGCCATAGCAAATGCCTTTTGATCGCAGCAGATATTATCTGAAAAGGGCACTCTCATTCATCCTGTCACTTTGCCTGTTGTAAATTAGTCCAGAAAGTAAAGGAGAACCAAGTCCTCAGACCTCCTTCCCATTTGGGATTTTCTCAAATGGTATATTCTGCGACAAATCCACATTTAAGTCTGTCACACCACAAGCAGTCTCAGGTTCCTAGTGGACTCGTGGTCCTGATGAAATCAGCCATTTCATTCTGCTTAGTCTTCTCACTCCTCAGTCTTGTAGATCTCCATGCAACACAGTTGTGTGCCAAGCTTTTTACCCTCATCTCACCAACAGACCTAAAAACCTGGACTGCTGATGCCATTTCCCCAAATTGGAACAGTCTCAGAAAACATCTTTCCTCAAACCCCACCTGATTCCAAAGTATTGCAGAAAGTGAGTGAACCCCAGTGCTGAACAATCCTGATTGCTCCATGCAAGCAGGAAAAATCATGGATCAACTACATCCTCAGTCTAGGGATGGACATTCCCAGGTCAGCCCTGACTTCTTTTTGCCTACAAAAAGAGCCACGGACACAGGTTCTTCATCCAAACCCAAAGTTCCTGAACCTGCATGCTAGACCCATATCAAACAATTCGTCTGAAAGAAACATTTCTCAGAACAAATGGTGAACAGAATTACTCAGGCAAGAAAACCCACCATGTTAAAAGTATACTTGAGGAAATGGCCCAATAGCAGGAGCAGAGACACATCTCTTACTTAAAAGTTACCTAACTTCTTCCTATAGCTTCCTGAGGTGAAGTCTGCTTGTCCAGTCACAATCGAGGGCTACTGTTCCACATTTTCAGACATGTTCTGCCAACATGGTAGGGAGCATATAGGTCAGAACAAATGCCTGTCTGATATTCTAGTTCATTTCAACTTGTCTCGACCATAGTCTTTGGCCCTTTACCTAAAATGGAAATACCATGGGTACTGACATGGCTGAATAAGACATCCTTCGAACCACTCTCAAGAGCCTTTTTGCCTCCTCTTATGTGCAAGGCCTGCGTCCTAGCCACTCTAGCTACTGCAGGCAGAATCAGCAAAATCCACACCTTGGTCAACCCAAAATATCTGCAGTTCCACCATGATGGTTCAGTTTTTCTTGTGACGGACCCTTCTTTCATTGCTAAGAACAGGCTTCAGCTCGGGGGAAAATCAGTTGTTGGTCTTGAAACTGCCATCTTCTTTGAACCATTCTTCCCAGGGGCATCTTCAGGACCCCGTTGGGGCACTGAAGGGGTACCTGAAGAGAAGTTGTCTGATTATAAGAGGGAGATCTTGTTTTACCACTATAACGAGGACAGGACTATTTTGTCTGGCTCTGTCATCCTGGACCTGTTGGGTTATGCACTCAGCCTACAAGATATTAACCCAAGAACAGATGCATTTCTTCATATATTAGCTCATGAGCTTAGGGGCAGTCACCATTAGCATAGCACTGAAGTGTAGATGTTCCTTTACCAACATCACTCAAACTGGGGGATGGAGGTCAGACGATTTTCTCCAGGTTTTACCACAGAGACTGTTCATCCCAAAGGGCTTAGTTCGATCTGGTGGGACCTATATCAGCAGCATAACAGGCTACCATCCCAGGTTATTCAGCAGCTTGAACAAAATGGACTACTATACAACTGCTGAATTTGCAAGAGCAAAAATTTTCTCTAAACCATGTCCATGCACTGACCATGAGCTTACCCTATACCACATCTCACATGTGACCCGAAGCTGCTGCACATATGTTAGGAAACTGGAGACAAGACCAACTCTGGGGTAAGGTAATGTGACTCTCCTTCTCATACCTATTCTCCTAGTGTACTATGATCGGGTAACATATTTGAAGAAGAAGCCAATTTTGGTAGTTAAATACTATACGTGTCCTCAATAATACTTACCTAATCATAATACAGGCAAACCCTCCAAAGCCATCCCAGCAGTTACATCCATGGAAGAGCATGCACATTCACTCCAGTAGTAGCTGACAATTGAACAGGTTTCATGCCAAACCTTCTATCCAAGGGGAGACCACTCTTGTATGGCTTCGGTTTCAGCAAGCAGACGACTTTCTAGCACTTTTGTGAACACCTTTCTTAGCTTAACCGGACTAGTTTGCTAGGTAGTGGATGTACTCTTACTGCATTATGATAAGGTAGGTATTATTGAAGAAACATATTTTACTCCAAAATTTGGTTTCACAGTTATTTTTTGGGGGGGACAGGGTAATGCTTTCCATTATGATGAATCAACTTCCTACCCTTACAGAATGCAGCTTGATTCAGTTATACCATATCAGAATGGAAATCTCTGTCCCCTGAACATATTTTTAACTTCTTTTATTTATTTATCAATAATTGTAAGCTTCATCTAAATAAATAGCAACTTGGAAACAAATTGTAGTTTATTAACTGGAGGAAATTATTGTATATTGTGCAGCAAGTTGAACAGTTTTATGAATGATAAGGTTTTTCTCCTCACTTATTGTTTGTTTTCTGTAAGGGTTAATTTAAAATAACAAGTCCTCTAGTCAAGTTTTGCTGTTCACTGATGAAAAATGATCTGGAAGAGGACCACTTGTATATCACGTGTATGAATGTATAGAGAGAGAGAGATAGATTACAAGGGAATCCCATAAAAATGCTTTACATCTGTCAACCATTTTATGAAGCAGATATTTAGATCAGGTTGTGTAAAAGAAACAACTATTTTTAATGAGGTTTTGGTAGTCTGTTCAACTGATGACTGCAGTACACCAGCAAATATTTTTTGGGGAGCGTACAAAGTCTCAGCTACTTTGGGTGGCTTGTATGATCTGATTGGGACTCATTAATTGAATCTGTTATAAGCTTTAGTTAAGGAGATATTGGGGGTCATACACATCCAGTTTTGCCTCTAAGAAAATTCCATTTAAATTTATCTTGTGTTTAAAATTTACGTTCATTTTTTTTCCTTCATCTTGATATTTTTGTTTCATTTGCTTCTCAAAAAGATGATTACATATCATAAAGAAAACGTAACCACATTCAAATCCTGAGCTCTGGGGCGGAGAAATGGCATTTTTACTTTTGTGCTTGATTTCACCAACCAGCTTTAATATTTTTATTTCTATGCCCCACCACAATAATGATAGTGTTGTGCTTGTAGCTCTGTCGATCTATATGTCCTTATATCTATCGGTCACATTTTTAAGTTGCATTTAGGTCAGTTATCAGGCACTGTGGAGGGACATCCATGTTCAATGAATATATATCTATAGTTTTTATCAATGCTAATCTGTTAACAATTTTTTGAAATATTTTTCATAAGAAGTATTCATTGATTTCAGCAAGCAGCAGTTACACGACTGAGTCAGCTGCCACAATTCAAGCAAATTGTTGAGGAAATAAAGAGTAATGTGGTAAGCGTCTGAACATATAACCTCTTGTCTGCTGAAATTTCTACATAGCTGATACACTTTAAGAAACGCTTCCTCAAGAACCAAAGTAATTCTTGGAAAAGAATGAAACATATACCGTATTTACTCATGTATAAACCAATACCAACTACAAACTGCATAGACCCAGATCTGCCGTCGCATAATGCGCAGGCAGATCTGGGTCTATGCAGTTTGTAAGGACTAATCAGTAAACAAATTACATAGACCCTGATCTGCGGGCGCATTATGCGACAACAGATCAGGGTCTATGTTTTTTGCATTTGGACTCGATTTATACGCGAGTATAGATGGTAGTATTTAACTAGTTATTAATGATTTTACAGTAGTCTGTATCGAGTAGCACACAAGTTATTGTTAATAATGATTTTACAGCAGTCTGTATCGAGTAGCACACAAGTTATTGTTATTAATGATTTTACAGCAGTCTGTATCGAGTAGCACACAAGTTATTGTTATTAATGATTTTACAGCAGTCTGTATAGAGTAGCACACTAGTTATCAAGGTTTTTAACACAATACTCATTTGCAAGGGCAAATATTGGCACAGAATTTCTCCTTTTTTATTCCTTGGAAAGAGAAAAAAAGGTTCATATGTGACATTCTATTTCCAAAACTAATGATTGTTAAATTAAGAATCCTTTGTCACATTTTCTTCAAGTACAGTATAGGTTCATAAGTAGTAGGGCATGTCCAGAGCTTACCAACTGGTATTTTTATGCACCAGTTTTATCACCCACATTATTGATGATGCTATAGTCATTTGTAATCTGTTTAAAAGAAAGTGAAGGTCTGGCTTTGATGCTGACATACATTATTTATTTTGAGTTCTGTAAAGATGCCGACTGTACAAATATTAGGAACTCGTATGTTTTAAATTATTACATGCTTGTGTTTGTTTGTTAAAGTGAATGAGTGAGTGGTCAGACTTAATTTTCATCACAGAGGCGAGGATTCTAAAGTCATTAAACAACCATGCATTGTTTCATGTTCTTTTCTTTTTCTTCCTGTCTTTGCCAATATAACAGACTACTAAAATAGGAAGCAAGGTAAAACTTTATTTGATGTACCATGTAAAATCAGAATTACATAATTTGTTGTGTACATTTATTTTCCCAGCATATACCAGTACCTACTGTAAAAGTCGATCCACATTGCATCCTATAAGTTTGTACTTATGAATCTGGCTTTGCTATTTGAATCTTATTGCTAATAGCTCTGGAGGTTAATATGATGTTGTTCAGTGTTCAGTTTCCACAGCCTTGCTATTTGAATTCCTTGGTAAATCAGCTCTGGAGATCAGGATGCTGTTGTTCAATATTCAGTTTACACATCTGTCAGCTTTAGACTTGCTGTTTGAATCCCTTTGCAAATCGTCTCTAGAGATCAATATGCTGTTGTTCAATGTTCAGTTTACACAGCTGTCAGCTGTAGTCTTGCTGTTTGAATCCCTTTGCATATCAGCTCTAGAGATCATTATGATGTTGTTCAATGTTCAGTTTACACAGCTGTCAGTTTTAGACTTGCTGTTTGAATCCCTTAGCTAATCCGCTTTAGAGATCAGTATGCTGTTTAATGTACAGTTTACACAGCTGTCAGTTTCGACTTACTGTTTGAATCCCTTTGCAGATCAGCTCTAGAGATCAGTATGCTGTTGTTTAATATTCATTTTACACAGCTGTCAGCTTTAGTCTTGCTGTTTGAATCCCTTTGCAAATCAGCTCTTGAGATTAATATGCTGTTGTTTAATGTTCAGTTTACACAACTGTCAGCTGAATTTTGTTATTTCCTGCAGTTATTATATTCTTGCTGCATTTAACTTTTGTTCTTGCTCAAAATATAATTTGTTCAAATTCTGCAAGAGTTTTTCATACCTGTATTTTGCTCTCATATGTTTTGAGTCCTTGAAAACTATCTCCCAGATATTGCTTACCATGAATTCACTATCATTCTTGGGGTATCAATTTTTGCCTCACCTGCTAGGTGAGATACAGTAGTCACTTTTCCTTCAGCAGCAGTTTCAACAATGTTAAAGTTTTGCGTTTTAATTTTTGAAGTCAGAAATAGTGGTTATTCAAACTAATTGTACAAACGCGTATGAGGCACCAGGGTCCACAGAACTTGTCATGGATTTTGTGGTTACTAAAAACCTAAAATTTAAAGACCCCAACAAAGTATAATCCATCTTCAAAGACATTGTTACCCTTTTGCCAGTCTAGAAATGCAAGAACTAAAAAAAGTGTCAGTTTTTGCAGAAGCACAGAAATTGATACCCATGAAAATAAATGAATTCACATTATTCGGGCTTTGCAAAACGGGATTGAAGGCTGAATCTACATTTTGATTTGTACTTCTATACAGTAAATAATCCTTTTTGTCCAATTGTATTGCTTTACAACAAAAGCTTCGGGTTATTTTATATTTAAATATTGGTGTAAAGCTTCATACCAAATGCCGCTGTCCTAAATATTTCTTCCCATAAGTAAACTTCCTTGTGAACCTTGTACTGTAAATCATGTTCCTCGTGAACCATGTTCTGTAAATCATGTTCCTTGTGAACCATGTACTGTAAATCAAGTTCTTGTAAACCATGTACTGTAAATCAAGTTCCTTGTGAACTATATACAGTAAATCATGTTCCTTGTGAACCATGTACTGTCAATCATGAAATTTAAAACAAGCATAAAAATTTTTCAATTTAGCAGGTAAACTAATTTGCTCTAAAATTGTATGCTTGCTTAAATGTTGTGATGTAAAGATAAGTACAGTCTGAAAGCCAATGCCTACAAGGACAAATATCTCTGGAAGCATGTAAGATATTAGTAACCACTGTTTAATAACACTGCATGAACAGCTAGACTTGTATTTGTTGCTTTAAAGAAATGCTCAGAGCAATGTTCTTTGTTCTCAAATTTATTTAAACATTGCTCATAAGTGGCTCGAATAATGGTCAATTTGATAATCATTTATAGTGGAATAAAGGGAGCACACACCATTTCCTTTTTCATTCTGTAGCAGCAGAAATCAATTTTTAGATAAGCTAAATGTAATATTTTTTTGGATTGGTATTTCACTAAAAAATTTATGTTGATAATATTCTGAAATTACAGATTCACTAACATTTATTTGCTACTAAAATATTTAAACATACATAATTAGCTCACCTCTGCGAAGTTGAGGTAAGCTATTGTACTACTATGGCGTTGGCATCGGCGTTCGCACAGATAAAAGCATATATATACATATATATATATACTCTCTCAATGAATATAAACCATTCTTTCTTCCTAGGTCCTAGGCAACAGTTTGGAATGAGATTCATAGCACCTACCCTCAGCACCTATGGGCTGCAGGGAATAAATTTGTACATGTACATTCTTGGTTCAGTTTTTGCATTTAGCTCAGGTTTTTTGCACACTGTATAAATACTGTTATACCTGGAATCATGAAACTTGGTGAGGGAATGTATCTTGATGAGTACTGCACTCTCATCACAAAAGTTGGTCGAAGTGTGCAATAATTCATGCTTCTCCGACTTTGGTTAAATATTGTGTTTTAAGTTTATTTCTCAAGTTCAGTTCATGCTACAATCATCAAACTATATAATTGTATGCATTTCTTTTAGTACCACACCCTTACCACAGAGGAAGGTCATTGTGACCTACATTTCACATTTTACCTTGAATAAATACTGTTAAACCTTGATTAATAAAACTTGGCTAGGGGATGAATCTTGATGAGTACTACACCCTCATAACAACAGTAGATCACTGATTCTGGATGAGAAAAAAAGCATTTTTATTATTTTTCAGGCTCTGTTCATGCTAGAATTGTCAAAAAAAACTCTACAAAAAATTTCACTATAACCTACATATCACATTTTAATGGATTGGGTTAAGTTTTTGCATTTAGTATATGACCAAATAGTTTTTTTCCACTCTGTGTATACATAGATTCAAGAAACTTGATGAGTGGATGCATATCAATGAGTACTACTCCCTCATCACAACAGTAGGTGACTGTGATCCATATTTCATGCTTCACTGACTTTGGTTACATTTTAAGTTTATTTCTCAATTGCTGTTCATAGTAGAATCATGAAACTTGATGATTGTATGCATCTCTATTAATAGCACCCTTTTGCAAGAAAAGAAGGTCATCATTACCTACATTTCACCTTTTATTGTCTTACATTAAGTTATTGCATATAGCTCATGACCAAAAAGGTTGTTAGCACCCTATATGCATTATTATACCAAGATTCATGAAATTTGTTGAGGGGTTGTATCTTGATGAGTACTACACCCTCGTCACAAAAGTAGGTCACTCTGAACCATATCTGTTCACTGATTTGGGTTATATTTTTTGTTTTAAGTTAATTTCTCAAGTTTTCTTCATGGTAGAATCATCAGTCTACATAATTGTATTCATATCTATTAGTACTACAACCTTACAAGAAAAGTAGGTTATGGTGACCTACATTTCAACTTTTACTGGCTTAGGTTAGGTTTTTGCAATTAGCTCATAACCAAATAGCTTTTTAGTACTAGTACTGTGTCTACTTGGATATCATAGTAAAGGATGTTCTTTTTTTATTGTTGTGTGTCTTTTATGGCCTGTCACACTAGGTAGGTAGGTTGGTGGGTGATGCAGGTATGTTGGTAGCTAGCAGGTTTCAGAATATGCCAGCACAAAACTGGCTGTATAGTGCCAATTACAATTTCATAAGTCAAATGTAAAAATGATTAAAAGTTCAATTATTCTTTTTCCCAGCATTTCTCAATGCAGCTGGGCAAAATGGCATCCCTGGATTTGCCCCTAAGGTACATGCCCCCTTTAAAATTTAGACTTTGTAGGGTCTCCTGAACTGAAGTTTTGTCAGAAACAATTTTTTTACAAGTCCTCTTCGATTGTTCATTTTTAATACTGAAATTATGCCTAGGTCCAGTGGCTGTATTCTGGAAGTGGTATTCTTTGGGAGAAAGCTGACTTTTATTTTCCCATCCCTATTGACCAGATTGTCTGTCTGTTTGTGGGCAGGGCAGTTGCCGGTACAAATTCATTTTGAAACCAGTTTTCAAACTAAGCGGTTATCATGCTTGCATTTTTTGTTCCATCATATGAAAAAGGTAGTGACTTCATATGATGAAAGCATCTCGGCGACTTGAATTTTCCAATACAAAGTGATTTAAGTTTGTGACTTCCTGTTTTATTCATGCAAAATAGCAAAGTCAATCTCTCCTTCGTTTTCTTTAACCTTTAGGTTTATGTTCAATAGGTCCCAATATAGGCAGCCCTTATGTGAACAAACCACTGGTACAGGGCTGCATCAATTTGTGTGTCTCCCGCTAGTCTGGCTTTCTTTCTCTTCAGTCCCTCACTTTCACACATATCCATCACCATCTCTTTTAGTTTGGTTTCTTCCCTCTTCCATTCTCAGATGGTTGACTCGTGAACACTTACAGTTTTTCAAGTGGTACTGGTTTTTCCTACTTTTCCAACTTTTTCCTACTTTTTTGTCAGACTCCCTGTCTTTCCCAATTTTTCCAAAATGGCCCATCCATCCCTACTTTTTTAAAATTTTATGTTGAAAATCGATTACACACTGCATGAATTGCCATAACAAAGTGAGTTCATTTATGGTATCTGAGATGTGAAGCAGGGTGTTTAAGGTTTATGTACATGTTTTGGTCATTTCTCCATGTATTTGGGCCATATGATTTCAAATAAGCACAGCAGAAACTATACATTGTAAGTAATTAAAGCTGATACAAGTACCTAGATTACAGTATTAAAATTATGAATAGGTACAAATATTCAATCGAGTGCCACTAGAACAAGCAATTTAATTTTTTTTTGGTTTCTAGAACATTAAAATTTGACAGTTTAAACAGAAATATTTTGAAACAACCCGTATAAATGAACATGAGAGCACATGCACAGATGCCTTCACATAGTGGTTACTGATGTTATAGATGAGTAACCTCAACTTTACAGCTATATATTTTTTTATGGATAATTCAAAACTGAATGTAAATCTTTTGGACTTTATAAATTTTTTGTGATGTTTTGGAAATGAAAACAATTACATTGCTTGTTTTAGTGGTAATTGATTAAATATTTTTACTTATTTTGTAGTTACAGTAATGTAATCTAGGTACTCCTATCAGTTGCAGTTAATTACCATTTATAGTGTCTTCTGCTGTGCTCATTTGAAATAATGTGGCCAAAATACATGGTGTAATTACCAAAATGGGCACATAAACCTTAAGAACAAAGGTAGCCTGGACTAAAGAGACAGCTAGTATGTGAGTAATGGCTATTGTTCAAGTTTACTAAAGTAAGTCAAGTAAAGGTTTTATATTTTTCAGTAATTTACATAAATTCATACTATTTTTGTTCCCTACTTTTTCGCTACTTTTTTTTAAAAAGTAGCCTACTTTTTCGGTACTTTTTTAAAAAAAAAAGTAGCCTTACTTTATCCCTACTTTTTCAGAAAGGGTTACTGGAAAGACTCCACCAGAATCTTGAGCTAATAAGTTTGTTCAACACCAGACTTAATCTTATCCATGGCTTCAAGCTTCTCTTTAAAAGCTTTACGTTTCCATGTACTGTTATCCAATGTAAATACAAACTAATTATTACTTTGACACCTATTTCTTTGAATGACTACAGCAAGAATAATTGTTAATGAACATTGTGGGGCATTTTTATAGGGAATGGACAACATTATTCACTGGTCAGCTGATTGTGTGACGATTGTCTGACAACACTGCCAAGCCACGTGTGCATGTTAGCAACTTTCTTTTTTTTTGTTGATGTTTTTATAAATCATTGCCCCTAATTTGAACAACTTTTGGCTGTGAGATTGACTTTGATAATTAGTAATTTCTTAAATATATTGATTTATAAATTAAGGTGAGAATCTTTATCAACTACCACATTGTTTGGTGCTTGGTTTTGTATGCCAGTTGAGTGAGCAGACATCTGTCATCTATTGTTTGAGAAGCAATTGTACACAGACTGCATTGAAAACAAAGACAGAGAAGACTTAATGGCTTTATTGTTCATTGGTCAATAATAATTAGATTAATGCTTATCAGCTTTCTAAAGTGCTGACATCTTTCATAAGATCAAATTGCAGTGATAGACTATTGGCACAATTTAAATGAACATTCACAGATAGAAACATATAAAGAAAGAAAGACACAGTAATAAGACACTTTTTTTTGCAAGAACACAACACATCTTGCCAAATTATTAAATCAAACTCTTTTTTATTGCTTCAATAAATCGGTGAAATTATTGTAAAATTTACGGGAGCCATGTTATACTGAATTTGTGTTATAATGAAGAATGCTATAGCAGGGTGTCACTGTATTCTGAAAAGAAAATTTGCTAAGATCTAAGGTCAGGCTAGTAAATGGTTCAAAATAATGTTATTACATGTCACAATGAAAGTGAAGCTGTCTGTTTTCCCAATAATATTTCTGGCATTTATTCTTTGGGTTTGTTTCTTTTATATATAACAAAGAGGCTACATAAATCCATCACCTTTCAAAATGTTATACTGTAACCTTATACTTTTTTATGTCTTTTATGCATATGTCTTCATTTTTTGCATCTCAGGAGTTCCAGAGCTGGCTTGAGTGTTCAGCTCCAGAGGAGAATGTTCCACAGATTTGGGAAGAGGCTAAACCACTTAGTAAGTATATAGAAATTACTACCACCACAACCACTACAATAATAACAATAATAATAATAATATAATAATAATCATCATCATCATCATCGTCGTCATCATTATCATGTGGTAAATTGTGCTTTTATTATAGTTACAGTGGTCAGGTTTGAAATATTACAAAGTTGGAACTTGGAACTTAAAACATTTCAGCAACTTCCATATCATAAGAGAATAAAATAAAATGTCACCTCATACTTAGCAGTCTGGAATTGGGATTTGAAGATTTTTTTTCAGGGCTTACATTGAATGCTGCTGTTGTGCCATTAAACTAGGCATTTAATTATCCCCACACTTTGGTCAGGGGATATTGTAATACCCACTGTCTGTCTGTAACTCCTCATAGACTGCTGGGTGTAAATTCACCAGACAGGTGATAACCATCTGCAGTAAGGGTCAATGCTGGGTTCCTTCCCTGGGAGGGAGGGAGAGATCAGATAAACAAAACTTGCAGTTACAGTGACATTTTTATATGCCTGCCTTTTAGCAGAATGTATTATGACCATCATTCTGTCCGTCTGCCCCCTAACTTATACTTTTTCACACGATAACTTAAGTTCTACAGGACATACCTTCACATTACTTTGTAGATAGCTTGCACTTGGAGTAAGGATGAAGCCTATCGGTTTCCGAGTCAGAAGGTGAAAGGTCAAGGTCACTGTGACTGAACGAAGAAAAATAGTTTCAGCACAATAAAACTCTATCTACATGACATACTTGGACGAAATGTGGATAGCTTGCACTTTGTGTAAGGAATAAGCCTATTGATTTTGGGGTCAAAGAGTCAAAGGTTCAGATCAATAACTGAATGAAGAAAAATGGTTTCTGCAAAAAAAACATTAATTCTACGTCACAGACCATGACCAAACTTTGTAGATAGCTTGCACAGGGAGTAAGGAAGAAGCCAGTTGATTTGGGGTCAAAGGTCAATGACAGAAAGAATGCTTTCTGCACAAAACATTTCAGTTTTTGACCATTTACCTTCACCAAAGTTTGTGGGTGACTTGCATGTTGGGTAAGAAAGAAGCCTATTGGATTTAGGGTCAAAAGGTTAAAGTTCAAAGTCACTGAAAGAAAAAAAATGGTTTTTGCATAATAACTTTACTTTTAAACCATGTTGACCAAAGTTTGTGAAGGGCTTTGAATTTAAGGTATGGATGGGGCCTATAGATTTTGGGGTCAAAAATGTCAAAGTCACTGTGGCTGAAAGAAATACGAGTTTTGAAGAATAACTTCTGTTCTGGAGTAAGTTCCTTGACCAAACTTTATGGATGGCTTGCACTTGGGTAATAAAGAAACTTATAGATTCTGGGGTCTTAGGGTCATAGATAATGGTCATGGTAAGTCTTATAAAAAAATAATGGTTTCTGCACAGTAACTTTAATTCCCAGTCATTGAGACACCATTGGTCAGTAATCTCCAGAGTCGGACATGCCCTACTAGTTCCTACAGAGAGGACTGTTAAGCACCAGTCAGGCAGATACTGTGCCGTTCATGGTACTCTTGTTGCATATGTTTTGACCAAACTTTAAACATACAGCATAGCATGAGAATACTTAATATATGTAATGGATATGGCGGACCTGCCAGCCCTTATGATTTGACCATAAGTCATACTGAAATGACCCTTAAATTATGGACAGTAATAGGAAATATTATGAAAATACGATTGTTGCAGTTAGATCCAAATACTGGCTTGTCCATGTTTGATCCAGATCAGAGTTTCATATTAGATTCAGTAGAGTTCATCAGGGAACCAGACTAATTTTACAGCAGTATCTCAGATGCTTTGAACTGCCCATATTTTTCATGCAAAATGTCAGCATGATCAAGTTGTTGCTTATAACATTTTCTAGAAATGGCATCCAACAAATGAAAGCATGTTCACAGTGAAAGGGACCATAAGCCTCTTAAAAAGTTTAAACAATCAGCACATAAATATTAAAAGGAATATTCAGATTCTTGGGGGGGGGGGGGGGGAAGCCAGAAAGGCAACATTTACGTTTATTGGACATGTGTAGATTTGAGTATGTCTCATGGCAGGAGAGATTATTGCTGTCAGAATGTGAAATTGAAAATAAGATACATCAGGTTGAGAGATAGCAAGAAGTCATTTGAGCTCCATATGGTTTGGAACTGCAGTTTCTGAAACTGTACTGAAGTTAATTAAGGTCTAAGCTGTTTTAATTGAACATAATGTTTGCCTTCGCTGCATCAGTCTCAGAGCACACTTCTGAATTTTTTAAAAGCATGTTTTTCAAGTCGACAATAGCGGTACATAATATTTTGTTACACATTGATGAAAATTGATCTAACTTCAGGAACAATATAGACTGCCTTGCTGAGAAGGTCTTCTTAGGGTTGGCAGGTCTGATATGGGATTACAAGCCCTGGGTCAAGGGTGGGACAAGAATATGTAATAAAAAGCATGTGAATTTGCCATTGAAGTATGTCTTGTTTCAATTGCACTGGTTGATCAAGCTGTAAATGAGTGTAAGCAACAAAATGTGAGTTCACCTGGATTGGACCAGCATCATCTACTTTACTCTGTCATCTGATTTGCAAGAAACCAGGAAACCCTAATGCTATAAGAGCCACTGGTACAGCTCTCCCTCAGTATAACATGCATCATTATAATGTGATTCCGGATATAACATGGTACCACTGTGGACCCCATGACCAAAGTCATACCAATGTATAATAATATGGGTTGAAGAAAACAAGGTGAAGCTTAGTCTTATATCTTTATTTTCTTTTCAAAACACTATTATTTATCATATTTTGATAGTGCCTGACATACCGTGGTTTGGTATATTGCGCTATTTCTAATGTATCACAGTTCCATACATATTACAGTTCTCAATATATCGTGGTTTCATACATATCATGGTTCTCGATATAACACATTTTAGTACATAACATGGTAGGCGGTAATTAACCCCGAATACTGCATTATAATGAGAGAGAGCTGTATATTCAGGAGAACTTTAATTAAACTGAAGAAATTTTTCAAGGGTGATTGGGAATTAACCCTTTTACCAACCCTTCTTGTATAAAAAAATGTAATCTTTGTAGATAAAATTTTCAGAAGTGTATTGGTAGAATTGGGAATCAATCATAATTTTGAAATCTTTTATCTTAGAAATGAGGTCCATCTACATTGGAATTGGGGCCTATTTTGGGTTCCAGAAGACTCTGAAAAAATCTAAACCTTCAGGATATTTGATATGGATTCTTTGTTTACTAGGTCCAGTTGGCAAGGCTGTGAACAGCTTGCTAGTTGTCCAGACATTTAGGGCAGACCGACTCATAGCCATGGCCAGGCTATTTGTTGAGAAAGTCATGGGTGCTAACTTCATACACAATGCTGAGAAAGAACTTAATATGGCAGAAATTATAGAAAATGAGGTAAGTCTTAACCTTTGACATTTCCTCACACACACAGTCATAAGTAGAATGTAAATGTTCTGCTGTCTGATGTTCTGAAAACGCTGGACTCCAGTAAGTAGTCTTGAATAGGAAAATACAGTTTTGATTGCTATATACTATCCCTTAGAAAACAAATCCTGAAAAAAAATTACAAAAGTTGCCAGGCATATTCCGACTTTAAAGATCCTCTTTAGTAAAGTTCCTCTTCAAACAGAAATTTTGAAACGTTTTTTATTCCCCTGATATAAATTAGAGACTCTGTAGTTGTTGAAATTTGGGAATTTTTTTATTGAAACTTAATTTAAAAAAAAGCATCTGCAAAAGATGGGAAGTGGAAGGAGACATCATTTGTGCATTGCTAAAAATGTATGCAGTAATCTGTTGATGCTATCATATCTTCTTTCAGATAAAAGCTAACACTCCAGTCCTGATGTGCTCAGTACCAGGTTATGATGCCAGTGGTAGAGTCGAAGACTGGGCTGCAGAATTGGGCAAACAGATAACCTCAATAGCTATTGGTGAGTGCTCTACTTAAGATTCTGTTCCAACCGGATTGATGTGAAATTTTCTGCTTCAAACTCGATAACAGATATTCTCATAGTCATACAATTTTATTGCATACCTATAAAATGTAGTCTTGTCTGCTTAGTGAAAATGTAATTGTTCCCTTGTATAATATTAGGTTCACTGGACAGTCAGATCAATAGACTTTGATTTAAATAAAAAATATTTCCATTGAAGGTGTTAAATTAAAGCAGTATTTCACTGAAAAGTGGTCAGGTCATAGCTGTTTCTCTCTAATATACAGTGCAACCCTTGAACCGTCACTCCCCTCAAGCAAAAATCTCTTCCATTTAGGGTCCGATAGACACTTCTCGTCATTCTGTCTACATATTTAACCTCTTCCCAGCAGTCAAAATTGATCGTTTCTGTTGGTGGCTGCGCAAGAGTGGTTGCAACAACAGACTTCATGAAAATGTATATGTATATTTTTTTAGTACTAAAGATGACGAGAATGCTAAAAGTTGAATGAGAATACAAATGGCTAAAAATAAGTTAAAATGGCTCTTAAATTTAAATAGAAAATTGATCCTGTTAAAAGTCAAGATTTCTTTCTTGCATGCTTTCAGCATCTCTCTTGGAGCCCTCATCAGGTGTTGCAAATGTATCTGATGTCAGTTGATTGGAGCAGTTTTTATATATGCTTCACAGGGCAAAGCATATCATGTTATGATGTCCATTCATATGTCTATCTGCCTCTTCCCTATTTCATTTCCATATAATAAATTGAGTTCTCATCCATCCGCCATTGCCAGACATTGAGTAACTTGCAGCAAAACTGTTTCCACACAATAACTTGACTTGTGTACAAGATAACTTGACCAAACTTTGTAAATGGCTTGCATTTGAGATTATAAAATGCCAGTTGAATTTAGTAGTAAACAGTCAAGGGCACAGTGGCTTTAAGAAGAACAATGGCTTTCCGCATGTTATCTTGAGATCTTTATCACCTACTTTGAGCAATATTTGTGGATGGCTTATATCTGAGACAACGAAAACACATGTACATTTTGGGGTGAAAAAGTCCAGGGTCAATGTCACAGGGACTGAAAGAAAAAAAAACTATTTCTCCATCCAATACATTACCCGATTATATTAACATTAGGAAATAAACTCTGCTACCTCCCAGATTCAGCCCTCCCGGAATCCTGTCTATAGCTCTTATTTTTAAAGGGAAGAAACTCTTCTAGATTATCTCCTCATGTCACCACTAGGAGGCTACCAGATGTTCTCCAATTTAAGCTTTTGCTGTGTAAACAACATATTATGCCACCTAAAATCAATTCAAATTTCCAACTTTTTTTTCAGCAATCTATCTGCAAATATGGTGGATGTATAGAGTTTCATTGTTATACACCATGTGGTAACTTTATTTCAGTTTTATTTTGGTGAAATTTCTTGTATTTTTTGAGTCATATTGGACTTTGTTTTCAACTGGTAAGTTGCGCATGGCAGCATTATACCTATGTGATATGATAGTTTGACTAGCGGAGATACTGCTGTATATTTTGAGTCTATATCCACTAGGGGTGAAACGATTCATTGATATATCGATGCATCTATACTTTTGCCATATTGATACACGTAATGATACAAGAGGTGAAGAATCGATACAAAGCGATATCTACCCTATATAAGTTGCATTAATCTTTAGCAGTCATGAATATTTATTAGTCGTTTGCCTTTTTATTCTTTAAACTGAGAATCGATAATGTATCGTATCGTAGGCTGTGTATCGGGAATCGTATCGATACGTGGCACAGGTGTATCGTTTCACCCCTAATATCCACACTTAGAGTCCATGGTTAGAGTCATGGGGGATTTCATGATGGCACTGCCACCTCCAATTATGATTCCTTGCACCATTCCAACTGTGATTGTCACTTTGGACAACACAGATGCAGCAACGCCAGATTCTGTGCACTTGCTGCTGGAGTTTTGTGATGGTCGATCCAGGAAAATACGGGTGAGATGTTGGCATGTGGGTACTTTGTTTTAAGACTTTTGTCACACCTCTTGATAATTGACTTTGAGAATATAGAAGATGCTCCCTTTTTATGGCAGGCCCACTGGGCACAAGTCCACTCGCATGACCATGCATGGCAAATAGTGCCTATAAGACTGCGTGCATGGGGTTACTTTATGATCTCGCCAGTTGTCTCTTTCTCCAGAGTGTGCATGGACGAAGTTATACAAAAACACACAATAAGTTCAGTTCTGGTTCAGGATATGAACTACCTTCTAACCCCACTTTGTTGTCCAGGGTTTCTTGTGAACCAGAACAAGATGGATCTTGTCCCTTCTCCACCTTTCATCCATCTTGGTATGGAATTCCTGACTCCTGTCGACCTCATTGCTAGGATCGTTGAACTTTTAGAGTCAATCCCTGTCAAGACATCTGTCATGATGAGAGAGTTTTTTCAGCTCCTCTGCCTTCTCAATGCAGCATTCATCTTGGAAGCCTCTTCATTTGTTAGATAGCACTCCTGGTCTAGTGGCACCCTCACTCTGGTCGCTTAGATCATCTGCTAATTATCTCAATCAAGATCTGCCACTTCCTGTGCTGGTGGCAGAGGACAGGCTGAAAATAAGGCCCAGAACCAGTGGCTCCTGGTTTGTGGCAAGTCCCTGACTTATTGTGGCAGGTCCTCAAACTATAGTGAGTGGTCTTGTAACTATTTATGTATTATTAATTATCTATTTTCAAATATATGTATCAAGTGAAATGTACCTACTAGTACATGTCATTATGCATTGTGATTAGTTCAAATTATATTGATTCTAATATGTATATATACAAAAATAAAATAAACACCAACCTTTGATTTTGTGATTTTTACTGCAAATCATAGCCTTTGACTACATCTCCACTTTATTACGTCGCAGTTATTGACTGTCAGCAAAGTGGCTACTTTTACATGTTGAAAAACCAAACTTGACCAGACTCCTGATGAGTCATTCACTTGGTGACCTTCACAAGATCCTGTAATCTCTTGCTGCATATTGGGCCACTCGAGTCAATAAAAGCAGACTGGTAGCTCAAATATTACAATCCTCTAAAACGTGTTCCAGTATTCTATTTTGGAAACTGGTCTACCATGCATTTGTTCAACATATGAAAAAGTACATGCTGTCGAATAGTGATCAGTTTATCATAACTCTACAAGTTTAAGCCATAACATTTTTGGATTAGGGATACATTGGATGATGTTTTATGCCATAAATGTTCTAAAATTGGCTGGTCCAGTGGACTACAGACTAGAAAAATCGGCAGGTCCACATTGGAAATTACGTGGTCCTAGACCTCAGACCACTGCTATTTTCAGCCCCTGAGAGAGTGGTTAGCAGTGGGAACTCCCCTGTTTCCCAGTCAGAGATTAAGATCTGCACAGACACCAGTTCTTTAGGTTGGAATGCCCATTTACTGCGCTGCTTCACAGTAGTCAGCAGCAAGTGAACTCCAGAGGAGAGGGCCCTTCATATCAACCTCTTGGAGATAAAGGCCATTTTCAATGCTTCCCATGCACGGAAAGACCTGCTGGTGATCTTAAGGTCTGACAACTCTGGTGGTGAATCGTCTCAAATAAGGGTGGACCAAATCACCAGAACTGTGTGTCATGGTATGTGTGTTCCTCCACTGGTTCATGTGATACCATGTCTGAGTGCAGATCCATCGTATCTCAGGCAGGTTCAGTGTCCTGGCTGATTCGCTGGCAAGGAGAGGCCAGCTTCAACAGTCAGAATGGTCTCTCCTTCTATCTGTCTTTCATCCGGTTTACACTTTGTGGGACTGCCTGATGATGGACCTCTTTGCAACAAGGTTCAACCATAAATTGCCTACCTTCATCTCTCCATTCTTGTACCCTGAGGCTTATGCCTTCGATGCCCAGTCAGTCACCCTTCAATTTTGGAGAGAATCTCAACAGCTAGAAGGCCTTCCTCTTTGAAGTGGTGCATCTTTTGACTGGTATCAGCATAACAACACCACCTCTCTCATAGGATTTATTCATCAATTGGCTACCTTCTTCCTCTGGCACATTGAGGAGAAGAAATCAAAGGCTATTGCTCCATGATTTCTGACACTTTCAGATATTGGTCACAACAAGGTTCAGTCTGATGTCCAATTTTGGCCTGTTGAGGCTTTTACATTTTTTTACCTTTAATTGGCACCATTTAGCCACTATTGTGGTGCGGTACATTGAAACGCTACTACATACATAAATACATACCTGTCAAGGCCCTGTCATAACGCTACTACATACATAAATACATACCTGTCAAGGCCCTGTCATAACGCTACTACATACATAAATACATACCTGTCAAGGCCCTGTCATAACGCTACTACATACATAAATACATACCTGTCAAGGCCCTGTCATAATGCTACTACATACATAAATACATACCTGTCAAGGCCCTGTCATAACGCTACTACATACATAAATACATACCTGTCAAGGCCCTGTCATAACGCTACTACATACATAAATACATACCTGTCAAGGCCCTGTCATAACGCTACTACATACATAAATACATACCTGTCAAGGCCCTGTCATAACGCTACTACATACATAAATACATACCTGTCAAGGCCCTGTCATAACGCTACTACATACATAAATACATACCTGTCAAGGCCCTGTCATAATGCTACTACATACATAAATACATACCTGTCAAGGCCCTGTCATAACGCTACTACATACATAAATACATACCTGTCAAGGCCCTGCTTGCTCATCTTGTTCCATAATGGAACCTCTCCTAGGTCTTGACATGGCTTAGTTCACCTCAGTTTGAATCATAGTCATAGCTGAAACTGCTGTCCTACAAGACATGTTTTTTGATAGCGCTAGTTAAAGCAAGTAGGATGAGTGAACTGCATGCCCTGTCTGTGGACCTGAACTACCTCTGGTCCTAATCAGATGGTTTTGACTCCAAAAACAGGTTGATGTCAACAGGCAATCAGTTCACTCTCATTGATCAATCCATCGAGAGAGGCCGGTCTGCAGTACCCAGTTTGTGCACTCGCTCGGGTACTATCTGAGGCACATGGAAAACATCCACAGGCCTCAGTAGTGGCCCTTGCTGCCAGATGAAACAATAAAGCAAGATATAACCTTTCAAGCAACTGGCCTCCTGGCTTAAGTGGGTCATTTGACCAGCATATTCTGAGCTCTCAGGATCAGGTATTCCACATGAAGAGTTCAGTTCATTATTTGCTTTCAAACACATTTTGATTTGAGATATTGTGGAGGCAGTCGGCTGGCATGCACAGTTGACTTTTTTCAGTTTCTACCTAAGCGATCTTGCTTTTCAGAGATGAGAGTTGCATCTCACTGGGCTTCTGGTGGCTACCCAGGCAATCACCAGGCCCCATTCATGATGGCACAACCTTTGTTCTGGGCAAGAGGTTTATAGTTTTTTTCGCTGGATTCATCCAGGAAACTTTTCATTGGTATGGCAACACCCTTGTTCCAAACCTTACAGGTGTTAACCTAACATTATTGTGCTCATACTCCATTTCCTGTTGTGCTGCCATCACATTAGCAGAGTGGTTCATCCTTCTACTGAGGACACAATCATATTGCCTCGCAAAGGGTGACCATAATAAAGGTTGCATTTTCTCCTATAGTAAATTATGTTTCTTCAAGAATACTTAAACACGTTACTTTTAAGCCCTCCACCCATCCCTGCAACTGTGAGCATCCTTGCCTTTGTTTTGCTCAATTTTAAATTGGAGAACATCTGGTATATGGGTAGCCATCTAGTGGTGGAAAGGAAAGATTACATTCTTAATCTTTCCAGGAGGGCTGGATTCAGGAGGTAATGGAGTTTTTTCCAAGTGATAATATGATTGGGCAAGCATTCGCAGATAAACTGTTTACTATACAATTTCCTTTCCACAAAAACTACTTAAGTTCTGAACCACATGCCTTGACTAAACTTTGTTGATGGCTTGCATTTGAGACAAGGGAGACACCTGTTAATTTTAAAGTTAAAAGGTCAATGGTCAAGTTCATAGAACTTTAAGAAAGAAAACAGATTCCACAAAATGACTCCAGTCCTATGCCATAAACCATTACCAAGCTTTGTGGATGGCTTGCAATCGAGACAAGAAAGGCATCTGTTAATTTTGTGATCATTAGGGCAGAGGTGAAGGTTACTGAGACTGAAAGAAGAAAAATGGTTTCCACAAAATAACTTGATATGGTGGGTGGGTGTATAAAATGTATGATTTATGGTACTTTTCTTTTATGTTACAAAATTTCCTTCCTATACTGGCTTTTTTACTCTCCAAGGCATCAGTTCTGCTTCCATTTCATAGTCAGAGTTGGATAATCGGGTCAAATAGTAATGTACATTCTGCCATAATTTTAATGCTATTTACAGGTTCTGCTGAAGGATTCACCCAGGCAGAGAAAGCTATCAACTCCTCCAGCAAATCTGGACGATGGGTGATGCTGAAAAATGTTCACTTAGCCCCACAGTGGCTGGTACAGCTGGAGAAAAAACTCCATAACCTAGCCCCTCACCCCAGCTTCAGGCTCTTCCTCACCATGGAGATAAACCCCAAGGTGAGTCTGACAGGTCAACTAATAACAGATTTATGTCATTCTGTAATGATGATGATGATGATGATGATGATTATTATTATTATTATAATTTAAGGCTTGAAATATTAGCTTAAAATAATTAACATAACCCTATCAGCGTTTTCTGCCTCGCCATGGGGATCTGTGCAAATCAGTTAGGCTAACTGACCTGACCTTGTTCTGGTGAAGGAAAAAGAAATTGGCTTAAAAGTAATTCACCTAACCCTTACTCAAAATTTGATGGTTATTTAATAGGAAGTTGTATGAAATTAGAAATTAAAGCTGACATTTATTAATCACAATAATCTTGCGTTAATAAATCATTACTGTCTTCATTTTTATTCAAGGAAGGTCATCCTTAGAATCTTTTAAAATTATAAGTTATTCCTCAGGTTTTGGCTTTGTCACATTTCTTTGGCAATCATATATGATCACCCCTAGCAAACAGTTATATGCTGATTTATCCCATGCCATATTATTTAACTCAATGGTTAGCATTCTGGACTCGCTGCCAAAAGGGTATGGGTTCAAATCCTACCACTGGATCAGTCCATGTCTGCTACCATGTTACATCTCTGGGCAAGGCACTTTACTCCAATTGCCTCAAAACTAAATAAGCTTCGTGTGTTGCTGTGCCTTAAAACAGCAAACCAAACCAAACCATGTTATTTAAATTTTTATTGATTTTAATGTGACAGTTGTTTCTTTACAATATTTTGTCTTTTTGCAGCTTCCAACCAACTTGTTGCGAGCTGGTCGTGTGTTCACATATGAGCCTCCACCAGGTGTATCTGCCAATCTGTTAAGAACATTCAGCACTGTGCCAGCCACTAGGATGTGCAAGGTATGAAGAGAATATATATTTTTAGTTCTCCAAATAAAGTTTTATTTGTAGAGTAAATAATTCTTAACAACAACATGTTTATAACACAAGTTTATGTCCATATCGTTCTAAAATTCTTAATGCTGATCGTATGATGCATACATTCAGAAACACACATTGGTCAATACAAACAGAAAAAGCTTGAAGTACTGTATATCTCGTGACCATTCAGTCTGTTTTTCTATGCTACTAGTGAGTAGTGTTTACATCAGTGAAACAAAAAAGCTGTACAGAGTAATCTTAGATATCTATCGATGCTTTTTACAATCTTATGGCCTCTATATTTTTCATAATAAATATACATATTCACTTTATAAATAAAAACTGCCTTTGTCTGTCTGCTAGCCCATCTCTGTATGTCTGTCTTTTTTTCTCTCCATCCTTAACTGTCACAGAATTACTAACACAAGCAACATTTGTCTTTCAGGCCCCCAATGAGAGGAGCAGACTCTACTTCCTTCTTGCTTGGTTTCATGCCATTGTGCAGGAGAGAATGAGGTATACCCCCTTGGGCTGGGCCAAAAAGTATGAGTTTACCGAATCAGACCTAAGAGTAGCATGTGACATGCTGGATACATGGATTGATTCTGTTGCCATGGTAATTTTCATCACAAAATATTTTGTTATTATCACATCAATTTGTAGTTATACTTGTTTGAAAAAATATTATAATTGCTTTATTTAACTGATTGTTGAAAGTAATCACTTGTAGTTGTTGTTGGGTTTCATAATTCATTCCAGTTATGAAGTTGTACTTTTTATTCAAAGGTCTGTGTGTGGCCTTTACAGACCAAATGTGGTGAATTCATGATATTTTAGTTTTTCTCTTGTTTTTTAAGGGTCGTACCAACTTGTCACCAGAAAAGGTACCATGGGATGCAGTGAAGACACTTCTCTCACAGTGTATTTATGGAGGAAAAATTGACAATGACTTTGACCAGGTAATTGGTGATGCTGTTGATCTACTGTATTTTGTACCTTCATATTTTAGTCTGTTTAACTGGGTAATGTTCCTTAAGAATGAGACATAGCCCAAGAGACCAAAACATTTTTTAATGGAGCCTATCTTGGGAGAAACTTGACTTTGACATCGATGTGCATGTCTATTTGTACATCCATCCTCACCCTAGATTATCCTCAATGTTAGAGTGTTACATAAACTTGAATGTTAAGTTTTTTTCTAGCTTCATAAAAGTTGGGCTTGATAACAAGGTGGTCTCTTGTTATGATGTCTATAAAAGTTACGTGAATGTGCAAATCTCAGATTTATGGAAGTATGTTCTGTAATAGTATCACTTGTAGATTGTTTTTTTGTAATGATTTCTTTTTTTCTGATTCATTTTCCCATCAGTTTACTCAGTTGTAAAAAGTTTTGGAATAATGTCAAAAGAATACCAATTGGTGTTCGATATGGATATTATATAGCCTATCATTTCTTTCATGTATCACCTCCTTTACCACTGAAATCATACATAATCCCTTTTCTTTATCCAGTATCATTTTAGACATATAGAGCTGACAGATTGACCTCATCTTACAGTATAATTCTGTCATACTAATTGACACAAACCATTCCCAATGAAATTAACCTGACTTTCAGCTGTATGGGTAAAATTATGAAGTGTCATGCAATAACTTGTTTCCATCATAGCATCAGATAAAGACATAGTCATATTAACAGAAGTGAGATGTGTGAAACTTGACTTTATCACATGATACTGTGTTAGGTTGATAAACCCATATCATCTTTGGTTTTATATTATATGCATATAACAACATTACAAATAATAATGTAATTAAATCATATAATTCGAAGGCATCAGATGTATATATTCGCTTATAAGGCGAGACCAACAGCAAACTGCACCAACACAGATCTGCTGTCACATAACGCACCAGCAGATCTGGGTCTATGCAGTTTATTAGGAGTAATCAGTAGAACAAACAACATAGACCCTAATCTGCCAGCGCATTATGTGACAGCAGATCATGGTCTGTGTTGTTTGCAGTTGACTTAGATTATAAGCGAGTATATACAGTACTTCAGGGTCATTTAACTATATTTGTAATGAATAAAATCAGTATTTGCCATCGTGTGAGAAATAGATTTTTACAATCGTGCTCATTTAAAATGAAATTTATGAAACTCATTGAATAATTTGCTCACCAAGGCTTGCAAAAGAAATTATTCGACTTATTTCATAAATTTCATTTGAAATGAACACATGTGTAAGATCCTGAAATAAATATTTTCTTCAAAAAATCTTTCTGCTCACAGCGTCTGCTGACCTCCTTCATTCAGAAGTTGTTCACATCCAAGAGCTTTGAGAGCGACTTCACATTAGTGTCTGCATCTGTTGGAGGTCAGAGCAAGAAAATTGTTGTTCCTGATGGATTCAGGTGAGCCACCACCCCTTTATATTATTCTTTTCCAACCCCAACCTCAGCCTTGCTACAAAGTGTAATTTTTTATTAATTATAGCAACTTTTGAGTATCATTAATCCAGACCTGCTGTATATTACATAATAATGGCCTGGCAATACAGGGTGTTTGCTGTCTAGTATATGATAATGGCCTGGCAGTACAGGGTGTTTGCTGTTTAGAATATGATAATGGCCTGGCAGTACAGGGTGTTTGCTGTTTAGTATATGATAATGGCCAGGCAATACTGGGTGTTTACTGTATAGTATATGATAATGGTCTGGCAATATAAAGTGTTTGCTGTTTAGAATATGATAATGGTCTGGCAATACTGGGTGTTTACTGTATAGAATATGATAATGGTCTGGCAATACTGGGTGTTTGCTGTATAGTATATGATAATGGTCTGGCAATACTGGGTGTTTGCTGTATAGTATATGATAATGGCCAGGCAGTAATGGGTGTTTGCTGTATAGTATATGATGGTGGCCTGGCAATACTGGGTGTTTGCTGTATAGTATATGATAATGGTCTGGCAATACTGGGTGTTTACTGTATAGTATATGATGGTGGCCTGGCAATACTGGGTGTTTGCTGTATAGTATATGATAATGGTCTGGCAATATAAAGTGTTTGCTGTATAGTATATGATAATGGTCTGGCAATATAAAGTGTTTGCTGTTTAGAATATGATAATGGTCTGGCAATACTGGGTGTTGACTGTGTAGTATATGATGATGGCCTGGCAATACTGGGTGTTTGCTGTATAGTATATGATAATGGTCTGGCAATACTAGGTGTTTACTGTATAGAATATGATAATGGTCTGGCAATACTGGGTGTTTGCTGTATAGTATATGATGGTGGCCTGGCAATACTGGGTGTTTACTGTTTAGTATATGATAATGGCCAGGCAGTACTGGGTGTTTGCTGTATAGTATATGATGGTGGCCTGGCAATACTGGGTGTTTGCTGTATAGTATATGATAATGGTCTGGCAATACTGGGTGTTTGCTGTATAGTATATGATGGTGGCCTGGCAATACTGGGTGTTTGCTGTATAGTATATGATAATGGTCTGGCAATACTGGGTGTTTGCTGTATAGAATATGATAATGGTCTGGCAATACTGGGTGTTTGCTGTATAGTATATGATAATGGCCAGGCAGTACTGGGTGTTTGCTGTATAGTATATGATGGTGGCCTGGCAATACTGGGTGTTTGCTGTATAGTATATGATAATGGTCTGGCAATACAGGGTGTTTGCTGTATAGTATATGATGGTGGCCTGGCAATACTGGGTGTTTGCTGTATAGTATATGATAATGGTCTGGCAATACTGGGTGTTTGCTGTATAGTATATGATAATGGTCTGGCAATACTAGGTGTTTGCTGTATAGAATATGATAATGGTCTGGCAATACTTGGTGTTTGCTGTATAGTATATGATAATGGCCAGGCAATACTGGGTGTTTGCTGTATAGTATATGATAATGGTCTGGCAATACTGGGTGTTTGCTGTATAGTATATGATAATGGCCAGGCAGTACTGGGTGTTTGCTGTATAGTATATGATAATGGTCTGGCAATACAGGGTGTTTGCTGTATAGTATATGATAATGGCCAGGCAATACTGGGTGTTTGCTGTATAGTATATGATAATGGTCTGGCAATACTGGGTGTTTGCTGTATAGTATATGATAATGGTCTGGCAATACTGGGTGTTTGCTGTATAGTATATGATAATGGTCTGGCAATACTGGGTGTTTGCTGTATAGTATATGATAATGGTCTGGCAATACTGGGTGTTTGCTGTATAGAATATGATAATGGCCAGGCAGTACTGGGTGTTTGCTGTATAGTATATGATAATGGTCTGGCAGTACAGGGTGTTTGCTGTTTAGTATATGATAATGGTCTGGCAATACTGGGTGTTTGCTGTATAGTATATGATAATGGTCTGGCAATACAGGGTGTTTGCTGTATAGTATATGATAATGGTCTGGCAATACAGGGTGTTTGCTGTATAGTATATGATAATGGTCTGGCAATACTGGGTGTTTGCTGTATAGTATATGATAATGGTCTGGCAATATAAAGTGTTTACTGTATAGTATATGATAATGGCCAGGCAATACTGGGTGTTTGCTGTATAGTATATGATAATGGTCTGGCAATACTAGGTGTTTGCTGTATAGTATATGATAATGGTCTGGCAATACTGGGTGTTTGCTGTATAGTATATGATAATGGCCAGGCAGTACTGGGTGTTTGCTGTATAGTATATGATAATGGTCTGGCAATATAAAGTGTTTGCTGTATACCGTATTTACCGTATATATTGGGACAGGATAAAATAAATGATTTTTTTTCCTGTCCAATAACTTATGGTTAAACTTTTTTCAACTAGATCATATGTCCCAAAACTTAAGAACCGAAACAAATTGTGTTGCATTTGCCCCCCCCCCCCCCCCCCCAGGACTTCATTTTAAAATAAGGTAGGTAAATTAAACGTTTATTTGATAATAAACTGAAAGAAACTAACCTTATTCTCATTTATTCCTCTTTTTTGTTCTTCATAAGCAATTTATGTATAAAAGACACAAACGTATCCACTAACACATAGTCCGGTAATGTAGAGTACCGGTCGTGTGTATCGCTTATGTCAGGTAACAACATTGACACATTATTTTATTGACATGAATATAGATACAGGAATCATGTTTGGTTGTTCTCAGAAGTTTGAATACTGGTATATTATCAAACTTAAAATTGGATCCAGCAAAATCGCAAACAATGGAAAGAGAGAGACAGAGAAATAACAACCGATTGCACCAGCAATTCACGCATGATCCGGTGTAAGGTGCAAAATAACCAAGAGTGTATTATATCCAGGTTAACAATATAACAACATTTCGCAAATAAAAATCATTATTAGGAAATACATTCACCATGAGAGCAAATGACAATATTTTCGCTAGCATGGGATACAGAATGTATTCTTAAAGACAATTAATGCCGTGTATATTATTTACCCTGCAGGCATCTGTGCCTGTTTGTATCAGTTACGATTACAGATGGCAAACAATAGAAGACCGGGTGGTGAATAAACAGAGCTGGTAGCGAGCAATAAACTCATAGTTTCAACTTACCAGAAGGATATCAAATACAAAGTTGATTTTATTACAAAGCAAGCAGACCCTGGAATCCAACTTTGGATTCTTTTAAGTGTGCAGATTTTTTATATACAATGTCAGCAGACCAAGGGAAGCCGGCTTTGGTTTCTTTTAGCAGTATTCACAGGAATTTTGAAAATAAATTGAAACAGTGGAACAGTCGGGGTCTGTAAGTGAAACTTTGAGCATACATTGTGAAATCTACTGGTATTAAAGGATTTGTCACAACTGAACAGGTGTCAATTGTGCGGCATGATCACAGGATGTTCAAATAAATTCTGTCAGCTGAATATAGGACTCGACTTGGCACTGAACAAGTATCAACTCAGCGGCTTGATCAAAGGGTTGGGAAAACAAAGTGAGGCTGCCTTTACAAGCTAAGGGATTTGCACTGGCAGATAACTGAGGAAATATTACTTGGGAATTAGATCTGGCTTACGAAAAAGGCAAATATAAATCAACTCAAAACTTGTATTGCATCAAACTGTTTATACAGCAAAACAAAATATAATACAAGTACGGGTTGCTCCGACTTACATGTATTTTGTACGTAGTGCAAACATCTAGTCTCCTATATTGCCCATAGATTTATCAAATTTTGTTCTACAAAAGTTTGCAGACAAGAAGACAAGTGTAAACAAACAACACTGACAGCCGTTTTTATTTTATTTATTTAATAAAATATAAGTTCAAGTGCATTTATTTTACCAGCTAAGCATCGATATTATGATTTAAAAGGTGTCCCAAACGACTCGAAAAAAACGATCTGTCCCAGAACTTACTGTGCACAAAAAAATTTCTTTAAAAATTAATTTATGGTGTCCCAACATATACGGTAAATACGGTAGTATATGATGATGGCCTGGCAATACTGGGTGTTTGCTGTATAGTATATGATGGTGGCCTGGCAATACTGGGTGTTTGCTGTATAGTATATGATGATGGCCTGGCAATACTGGGTGTTTGATGTATAGTATATGATGATGGCCTGGCAATACTGGGTGTTTGCTCATTCTCTTGATACACTCTAACTGGCCCCATAGGACATGTATGTTAACCTGTCTCAGACTGCCACATTTTCAAGGTTCTTTCAGCTGAATTGCAGAAAAAATTAACCTGTGTTCATCAGCAACTTACTTATTTAGCCACTTTTTTGTTGAGCCCATGTTAGTGGATGCGAGACAGTCCCTTATCTGCCGGCAGCAACAACATCAACAGCTTTTTATGGTTTGGGTTCAGGTTTTTCATTTGCATATATTTCCTAAACCCCATGATAGATTCTCATAATACTTGGCTTAAGTCATTATGAAACTCAGACAATTCAGTTTTTGGCATGTATGCTTGCCCTTTTGACCCTGGGGTCAAGGTCACAGTCATTGAAAATTTTTGTTAAGGTTTTGATTCAAGTTTTTTATTTGCTTATATTTCCCAAACCTCATTGATGGATTGTGTTCATACTTGGAATCATTAGGAAATTCTGACAATTCATTCAGCAACATGCTTGCTTGCCCCTTTGACCTTGGGATCAAGGTCACAGTCATAGAAAACTTACATTAAAGTTTTGGTTAATATGTTTTCATTTGTTTATATTTCCTAAACTACTATTTGGATTTTGTTTATACATGGGATAAATAATCATGAAGCTAAGATAATTCATTATTTGACATGCTCGCTTGCCCCTTTGACCTTGGAGTAAAGGTCACAGTAAGAAAATTTGCATCAAAGTTTTAGTTAAAGTTTATATTTAGTTCACCTGGCCAAAGGCCAAACAAGCTCATTTTATGGTGTTATCCATCATGTATCATCTGTTCATCCATCAGTACTTGTTTGTTAACATTCTAGAGGCTTCGCTTCCGATAAGAGTGTAATCAGATTTTATATGAAAGCTTATAACATCAAGACCTCAGAGGAGTTCAATTATGAGTGACACCACACTTATCTGTGCGTTGTTTAGTGGGCTTTAACTATTTAATATATTACAGTCATATACAATATTTTCAATAAAATTTGGCCTTCCAGGGGCAGCGTGGCAGAATGCAAATTTAAATTATGAGCAACAACATACATTATGGATTGTTAATAATGGAAAAGCTCAAGAAACTATGTCCCAAATTGGGGGCATAACTCAGACTTGGGCTGCTGTACTGGCCCAAGTGTGGAGTTGATCCCCTCCCCCATTTGTCAGTGCCAAACTGCCCCAAATAAAGATTGAAAGGACAAAGAAACAAATATTGAACCAAAGATGTCTACATGCTCATAAATATGTATATCATCAAGTAGTTATAGAATACATTATACTTGTACAGTATTGAATTAAAATTTTAGAAAGTACAGCCTACAGGTTAAGGTCTAATCAGTTACCTAAATTTGAGTTACCTCCCTTGACTTACACAATTTACATGACAGGCATGTGGGTCTATACCATACATGCCATAACACAACATGATTTTGGACCCCCACCCCCCGACACTGTCGTGTTTCGAAAACACGATTTTCAGCAATCTTAGCGGGGAAAAAAAATTTCCACAAAAAAAGTCAATTTCTTTATCACAGTGATATATGCCCGTAATCTGTGGTATGTATAAACAGTAAATAATCTTGCTCAGAGCTCATGTAAAACTATCCTTGGGGCAGTTTATACAAATGTTTCAGTGACAATTAAAAGGTGAGGCGGTCAGTAATAAACGGACACCTTTCAGAGATTTACTGAATTGGCTCACAATAGCTAGGGTGATGTGTTGTGTCAAATCCTTTGAGCACTGCTGAGGGAGAGCCCATTTGGCTAATTTGCATAGGTAAAGTACACTAGTAGAACAACCCAATTTGTCTGAAGTTAAATACATCAAACAGACGCGTGTTGAAAAACAAATATTATTACGTACACATCACTGACTGCATTGAATGAGAATGTTGAAGCCGTCTTTATTAAAGTTTCTGATCAGTGGCAATGTTTCTTTGAAGTTTGATTTTTACTCCACATATAAAATTCAAAACGTGATTATTTTGGTAGGTTGAACAACAGCACCTAGGATCCAAATGTCAGGGGACACCGTGTCCCGCGCCCTCCAGAATTGGGGGACACACAACATTTTAAAGGGACAAAGGAATATTGAAGTACATAATCCATTAGAAGTGCTAAAAAATGAGATAATCTTATTTGCTTCGACAATTTTGCCACCTTAACTTTCACGTATTTTCCTTGGAAATTTATATGATGGCAATAAATGTTTTATCATTTGATCAAGTAACTCATGAAAACAACATGTATGGATATCTGGTTAACCTGAAATGAACTGCACCATGGAATTTAATAATTTAAAAATATGAAATCATTAATCAAATGACAAATTGTGGATTTACATAAATTTGTACCTTTTTTCATTAATTCTGCCTGAGAATAAATTAAATCTTCACTGCCGTAGGCGTCACATTAATCTCGAAAATACAGTACAATAGTGGCAGTCGAAGACTATAGGAAACTGTGCTGACTACCACAAACCTTAAATTTTTTCATTGCCATATTCATTGTTTTGAAATTGATATTCATTGTCATCTTACAGGTTTTATCACTTTTAGCGACTTTGGTCATTGCTTGCGCCACATTCGTGAAGGAAAAGTGTAGGCATATTTGTGAACACAAATGACACTTGCATTACCGTCAGGCCAACTACTGAAAGCAGCAAAGACTACATGTAATTAAAACTAAATTTCACTGTCCAATAGATTTTAATGACAGTAACTTGGTGTCTTTTTGTATTTAATGTCTGTGAGGTTGTGACCATGTTTGTGGGGATGTTGTTTGACAATTCTAAGTCTTTTTTTTTTTTGTATTTTTTTGTAAGTATATTAAATGCTTCAGAGAAAACAGATGGTATTTTCTTTCATTCAGATTTAAATTTCTAACTATTTACTATAGGCTGATTTGAAAAGATAACTTATTCTCATTTGGATGCCATTACTTTTGGGGGGTCACACGCACTGATCCCCCTTGGGACCTCAAAACACACTTTTTGAGTCTCAAAAAAACCCCAACACTGTCTGGGAATATGGCAAGTATGCTATACTTTGTTACTAATTTTGTATTACCATTAAGGGTTGGTACTGTTATTAGTAATACAAACTATATTTGGCAAAAGAGATGGGAAACTATGACATAGGCATGGAAGGAATTGAAATCCTTCCAAGTAAAAACAAAAAATGAAAATTTAAAAGAAAAGAGAAAAAGTACTGGTAAATGGATATAGATAAGAAAGCATGTCTAAAAAGTTTGTGTGGGAGACCATAAGCACTCCAGAGAGCAAATCACATATGTCGAGAGGTGCCCTTGACATTACATGATTTTGCTAGATTCGGAATTTGAGATGGAGAACTTGCTGATGGTCTCAAGAACTGGGTGTATGCACTTGTCTTAGATAATAATTTGACAGCTGTTGAAATTGAAAACTGAGCACACTTGCAAACAGTAAATATGTTATCTGCTATTAAATGTAGCATCAGTTACGAGATGAAATTGGTGAAATATGCAGAATTGGCTATGAATTCACTGGCATTCTTCGTACTGGATACTATGATAGACTTGGCAATGATACTACTATTGAAAAGAAATCTACTTATAACCTGCACTGTTCAAACATAGTCACAGTAGACATTATATACATAAAAAGTGTTGCTTAGCCGAGACCCCCTGATTATATCGTACCTGCCATATTCCCAGACAGTGTTGGGGGGATTGAGACTCAAAAACTATGTTTTGAGGTCCCAATAGGGTCATTCCGCATGACCAAAAAATAAGTGATGTCGTCCAGTTGAGAATAAGCCAATAAAAAATGACTGGTAATTAAATCTGAATAAAAGAAAATAATTTATCTGTTTTCTTTAAATCATTTAATACACTTACAAACAAAAATATAGTTGGTAGACTTGGCATTGTCGAATATCATCACCACACACAAGCACATATGTGCAAACACTCACATAATCACAACCACAAAGACATTAAATAAATAAAAAATACACCAAGTTTCTGTCTTTAAAATCCATCGGATGGTCTAATATTAATTAGATGCAGTCTTTGCTGCTTTCAGTTGTTCAGTAAAGGGTTTGAAGATAATGCAAGTGTCATTTGTGTTCATTTTTGCATTCATTAGAGACTGGGTGGTACTGTTGATCAACTTCCCTGCTGGATTCTCTGAGCAAATAATGGTCAGAACTGAGTTGTTCTTGCTGAACATAACATTGGCATTGTCAGAACCGTATTTTATGCAATTTGACCCCATGAGATATGCTTGTCTCTATAAAAATAAAAGAAAATATACATCACATTAGGGACCTACCATTTCATGGGGAGGGGGGAGGAGGGGACATTTTTTCCCAGCTTTATGGGGGCCTTACAGGTAATACACCAGTAATAAACTCCTCTGTCTAGTACAGGTGTTAATGCAATCTCTTTATCAACACAATTCAAATGTGTAAACATGAGCATGTGCTTATTATTGTCTTTCAATCGATCTATCTCATGGCTAAAATCATCCTGAAAAGCATGGGTAGATTAATGGTTGGTATTCTAACAAGATTTAGATGACGAATAATAATAAAGAGAACTAACCTGAATGTTTAATTCAACGTGTCAAATATGTTCTGGCTTGTCTCGATGTTACATATAGGTGGTGCTGCTATATCAACAGTTGTCATACACTCCAGAATGACTTGTCTCGATATGGTATTTGCTGTGGATGCAAAGAATGAAATGCTCCCCCTTGCTGCTGTGCTTCACAAAGTAAAATTCCGTCAACCAGGAGTTCTGAAATTTAGTTTTGCTGGACTTGGCTTGCTTCACTGATGGCTCTTTGTTTCCTAAGTCGCAGCTGTGTTTTGACATTTTGCCTTTAAGAATGAATCCGACTTAAACACTTCTGACTGCTGAAATAATCATGTTTTGTGTTTTATATATGGAGTAAAATCCGACTTCAAAGAAACGTTGCCACTGTTCACAAATTTGCCAATAATCTTTAATAAAGATGGCTTAAACATTCTCATTCAAGTCAGTGATGTGTAATAACTTTTATTCTTCAACAAGCATCTCTTTGATTTACCAATAACTTTAAATGAATTGGGTTGTTCTATTTTGTGAACTTTACCTATGCAAATTAGCCTAATGGGCTACCCCACAGCAGTCTTCAAAGGACATAACACATCACCCTAGCTATTGTCAGCGAATTAATGGTAGCTGTTTATATCTGACTGCCTTACCTTTTAATTGCCTGTATGACAATTAGTTGTATAAACTGACCCAAGTATAGTTTTACATGAGCTCTAAACAGGACTGTTTACCGTTTATACATACTAAATGTTACGGGCATATACATGTATTGAGGCGTAAACAATTGTGTTTTTAGCATGACATGTCATGTTATGGCAGGTATATTATATAAATAGCTTGTCCTTTTTATGCCAAGAAAGTGATGCTATATATATAGTTTAGGAAAGAAGATAATTGACACCGACATTAACAACTAATGAAGTTACTATGTGCTCCAGGATTTTCTTTCCCACTTCAGTTTCAATACATTTTTGAATTTGCATTCACAAGCTGGCATATGTCAACCCAAGTGAGTGATATCTTGTTTGTGTGTATTTCCTAAACCCCTGATGGGTTTTCATGAATTAATTTCAAAGATAAGACAAATGAATCTGCAACATGCTTGCTTAACCTTTTGACCTTGGGGTCAAGGTCACTCATTTTACAGCAATGCTTTGATCATGAGCTTGATATGCAGGCCTTGGCCTTATTTCATTTCCTAAAGGTGACTACTTAACATGCATTTTACTCGTATTCTGGATGAACAGTGAAAACTCGTGCAACAGTTGTTCCTCGAGAGTTATAATTTCTTAAATATATGTTGCCAGAAGGACATCACCTATATATTTTTCTTTTTCAGACGTGAGCAGTTTGTCCAGTTTGCTGAGCACCTGGAAAGTGAAAAGCAATCACCATCTTGGTTAGGTCTGCCCAACAATGCTGAGACTGTATTGCTTACAAATCTTGGTAAGTTATTACAATTATGGATGTAATAATTGAATTTTGGAAAGAGAAAAATGAGTTGTAAAATTAGGATGGTCAGTGTGGAATAAAAAAAATATATATATTATGTCACCTTTGGAATTTCAGACATATCTTTAGAGTGTTTGAGGAGATGAAGAATGTTTTTCTTATTTTTGTAAAAGTGTTTATTGCAACTCTGCAAAATGGATCTTTTCTGTGCATTAAACAAGTTACAAGGAAACAGATAATTGATTAGCATACTACTGTGAATTCATTTATTTTCATTGCTACCTAAATTCATTAATTTGGAAAGCAGTTCTATTGTTTCTACAGAAGGATTATGGTGCATTGAGTCTTTAAATTCTTGGTTTGTAGAATCACAAAATCCACAAAAATTGAATGCAGTTATTTTTGTCGCTATCAGTTTTCATGGTTTTCCAAAAAAATACATTTTGATTGGTAATTAAATTTGTGGATTAGGGAAGGGGACCTATTGTTTCCATCTAAGGATTATTACTGTATGTCCTCACCAATAAGTCGAGTCCAACAAACAACAAAGACCCTGATCTTCTGTCACATAATGCACCAGCAGATCAGAGTCTGTGTTGTTTGTTCTATTGATTACTCTTAAAAATTGCATTGACCCAGATCTGCTGGCACATTATGCAACAGCAGATCTGGGTCTGTGCAGTTTGCAGTTGGACTCAACTTATAAGCAAGTATAGATAGTATTCATTGTGTCTTTAAGTTTGTGGTTGGTAGCAACCACAAGATTCACGAAAATTGGTACACTACAACAAAATAGTGAATTTGTGTTATTTACATCATTGATTTCATATGAGGAAGAAGACTGCAATTTTGAATTGAGTACTTGTTTGCTGTTTAGAACAACTATGGTAGCTTTATGAGCTTGTACATTTTGTACAAGAGCTCTGACTGCATACAGTATGATTCAAGAATCAGTGTTTTAGGGAGACATCTTCTACAAACATGTTAGCACAGTGCACATGGTAAGCCATCATGCATTTTTTTTAGTCCTAAAATTAATGTAGCAGGCTCTGAAACAGGTCTTTCCCTCATTAGCCGTTAACAAGACTACCGTAAATACGTGCATATAAATCCGATACCAACTGCAAACTGCATAGACCCAGATTTGACGGCGCATAATGCGCCGGTAGATCTGGATCTATGCAGTTTGTAAGGACTAATCAATAGAACAAACAACATAGACCCTGATCTGCCAGCACAGATCAGGGTCTATGTTGTTTGCATTTGGACCCAGCCGATACACGAGTATATACAGTAATAGAATCTATGTTGGGTAGGCACTGAAACAAAGAAATCCTGGTAAAGGAGGTTGTGTTATTTTTTCTTCATTGAAGCTGAGCAGAGCAGGAGACAAATAATGTAACTCAGAGCCTGGTGCCAACCCATACATAATTTTCTTCACCCATTTATTATTCAAATAGGTTAGTAATAATAATTATTCTTTTTCTTATATGTCACATCATTGACTTGTTTTACTCCAAATAGGGAAGTAAGTTTCACATGATTACTGTATTTTCTGTATGTTGACGGACACTGTTTGTTTGAGGACACCAGGTTTTTAAAAGAATTTTTGTTTATGTACTTATGTTTTTGGACACATATGCAACTATACAGTGATAAGACAAGAGACAGACAGAAAGGTGTGGAATAGCTTGTAATCGGAAATAGCTTTTACAAGTTATATGTATGATCAGAATTGTCAAAAATTTGGAGAATCACATTTCACTATTCATTAGCTCACCGACAATGATATAACGAATAACATTAGTTTATTCTTCTTCTGTTTTTACCATCCAGATATTTTTATCTGCAGGTGAATAAGATAATTTTAAGCAAATGTTATTTGTTATATCAGCATCAGTGAGCTAATAAATGGTTAAACATGGTTCTCCCAATTTTTGACAATTAAAATCATACATGTAAATTGTTCCGTTTTGTTTTTGGTCACTGAATGTAATATTTTAAGATGTTTTTGGACAGAGAAAAATTTAAATTTTTTTGCCATTCGAAGACATGCCGAAAATGTGTTACCTGAGGCAAGAAAAGTAAGGAACCCCAATTCTCTTAATTTCTCAGCCAGCATGATAAGTAATAGGTATTACATTTCCAGTAGTATAGCATCAGCATCATCAACCGTGATCAGATTTTGTGTAGAAGTTTTTAGCTGATCTGACCATAAGGTCAAGTGAGCTTGTGGTATGGTCCTTCATTTGCCATGAGTCATTTCAGTTATTATTTACAACTTCTCAAAAACTGCTTGACCAGTTTACACATGATTTTACAAAGAGCATTGTGGCATCAAGGCCTTTCATAAAATTTGTTCAAAGAATGCAGATCCATCATCCAGTATAGTCGCTGTTACAAAAAATAGACAAACCTTTAAACAAATTCTTCTCAAAAACCACCTTACAGAATTTGACTAAATTTAACAGTAAGCTTCTGGTCATGAAGATCTTTCAATTTGTACAAATGATACCAATCCACTGTCAAATATGGCCACTGTTACTAAAAATAGAACAACCTTGAAACAATGATTTTCTCATAAACCACTCCACAGAATTTTACCAAATTTGACAGAAAGCATCCTGGCATAGAGGGCTTTGAAGTGTCTACAAATGATACTGATCAACCTCAAATATGGCTAATGTTACTAAAAGCAGAAAAAAACTTTAAACAACTTGCGAAAAACAGCAAAACAGAATTTGACAGAAAACATCATGGCATGAAGGCATTTTAGATTTGTGCAAATGATGCTGATCTGCCATCAGATATGTCCACCATTACTAAAAATAGACAGAAACAGCTTTAATTTACTTATCAGAAACTGCTCAGTAGATTTTGAGCAAATTTGACAGAAAGCATTCAGACATTAAGACCTTTCAAGTTTATACAAATGATGCCAATCTGCCATCAAATATGGCCACTATACTAACAAGAGCACCTTGAAGTGACTAATGCTCTACTGGCCAAAAAGAATCTCCAGGAATTCAAGTTTGGTTTTGTGGGGTTTAACGCCATTTTTCAGCACATGATAGGCTATAGATGGCGGCCAGTATATTTGGTGAAGGAAGAACCACTGATCCATGGGAAGCTACTGGCAAGCTTTCTCACATACCCATGTTGGCCAAGCCAAGACTCAAACCCACGTGGACAGAGTTGACATGTCATTGATCTGTAGAGGCGAGTGCCTTAGACCACTCAGCCACCTGGGGCCCCCAGGAATTCAAGATAAGACCATTTCTTCTTTTTAACTGTTGAGTGTTGAAACCATCTCTGATATTCTTCTGCAACAAGATTTTCAAATTAGCCACTGTGGCAGCCATATTGAAGGTGAGATCAGCACCATTTTTATTTAGAACAAACTAGACACCATTAGAAAACTTGATGAAAACCCCATGTTGATATGACCATTCAGAAAAATTGGTGACAAGATTTTCAATATGTTTATTGTGGAAGCTATATTTGAGGTCAGATCGGCACCATTTTTTGTCAGGACCAAGTAGATGTGATCATAATTAGTCTTCTGATGAAAACCCCATGTTGATATGACTTTTCATTTAGGAGAAGTAACAATAACAAGATTTTCAAGATAGTTACCATGGTGTTCATACTGGATGTCAGATAGGTAGCGTTTTCTTTTAGTACCAACAAGACATCATAAATCTTCTGGTGAAAACCCAATGTTGATATGACTTTCAATCTAAGAGGATTAGCAGTAAGATTTTCAAGATATTGGATATTAGATTGGCACAATTTTTATTTAAGACCAACTTGACACCATAAGAAGTCTTCCAGTGGAAACCCCTTGATGATATGACTTTCCATTCAGGAGGAGTAGCAATAACAAGATGGTTGCCATGGCAGCCATATTGGATGTCAGATCAGTACCATTTTCATTTTGGCCTAACTTGACGTCATAAGAAGTCTTTAGTGAATACCCCAAGTTTGTATGACCAACCATTCAGGAGGAGTAGCGATAAAAAGATTTTCAAGATTGCTGCTGTGGTGGCCATATTGGATTTCTGAGCAGCACCATTTTCATTTATGACCAACTGAACTTTGGGATGAATGTATGTGTAAGGTTTCATGGCAATCCTCCAAGTAGTTTTGTAGGAGTAGTGATACGTGTGCTAACAGACAGACAACAGGCCATCCCATAAGCTCTTCTGGTCTATGATCAAGAGATATAAAATAGAAATTATTCAAAAACAACTTGACAGAATTTGACCAAATTTCACATAAAGCATTGTGGCATGAACAGCTTTTAATTTGTACAAATTATGCCAGTCTGCCATCAAATATTACTCAAATTAGATAAACCTTTACTGCTCAACAGAATTTCACCAAATTTCACAAAAAGGTTTGGAGATTTTTCACATTTTTATAAATGATGTGGATCCATCATAAAATATGGTGACTGGTACTAAAAACAGAAACACTGACACAACCTTGTCAAAAGAAACCCACTGAAAAAAAATTGACCAACTACGGTCAACATGGTTGTCCTCTGAGAGATTAACTCATTGTACTCCAGAGATTATTTTCATTTTCAACTCAGATGTGGATAGGAAACAAAGTTTTCATGATTCAGAGTGACTTTCATATAACCAGATGCTTAGATATGTAAAAGAAGTTTTTAATTGGCTATTTTTCCTGCACATGAGCAGATTGGTGAAAATGAAAATGTTTGTTGTTGTATATTTGTCTCATTAATTTTTGCTTCCAGGCCCTTCTTCCTCAAAATTTCAAACTCACTCTACTTTTTGCAAAGATTAGTCTGTCTACATGCCGTTTAGACTGGTTTGCTTTAGATCTTACAAGAAGTCTAAAATCCAAACACAAACTCCATTTCTGGAACCAGCAATATTTTTTGCCTAAAAAATAATCTGGTCTAAACAGTCTGCTTTTTTAGATGTATTTTTTTTAAATTTTACATTATTTGGTATCGTTGTAATGCTACATTTTTCATCTTTTCACTAATACCATCCACTTCAGTGTTTCCTGAATTGTGATGATACCACAGAACCTGGAACAAGGGTGCTACCTCATGATGCAAAAATGTGTCATTTGGGGATAATGAGTTAAAGCACTTATACCCCATGCACTTAATCCAGTACGTTGTGTTGATACTTTGTAATTAGAGAGAGCAAAACAATAGCATACACAGGTAAAATCAGTCAGTTTAACATTGAAATTACTGTAAAGAGGAAGCTAATGATAACAAAAAAAATACCAATAACAATTACATGCACAACCTTACAACATGTAATAATAGACAATTACAGCTCTCCCCCATTATAACACACCTTGTTTTAATGCAATTCCGGATATAACACAGTACTACTATGGACCCCATGACCAAAATCACACCAATGTATAACAGTATGGGTTGAAAGAAAACAAGGTGAAACTTAGTCTTGTATCTTCATTTCCTTTTCAAAACACCATTATTTAAAAAAATTTGATAGTGTCTGCTACACCACTGTTTAGTATATTACGCTATTCTCAGTATATCGCAGTTGGATACATGTCATGGTTCTCAATATATTCAGTACATAATGCAGTCGGCAGTTATGGACCCCAACTACCATGTTATAATGAGGGAGAGCTGTACTTGACTGAATTTGTAGACCAGGTCTAGTACTGAGTTGAATTGAAGTACTGTGGATGCTAGGGCGGGATATTTAAATGGCACTGACATGCTTGTTGTATGATTAAGTTAGACCTATGAAGAATGAATTATTTATCTATGTTAGAGATAAGGCAAGAAATAAACAGAAATATAGATGGAGCATACTTCCCTTGTTTGAGAAAACTCCACAGAATTGCTCAGATGGTAAAAAGGCACAAGTTGACTCACTTTTGCTAGGTCTCAAAAAGAGTATGCTTCCAAGCACAAGGGGAAGTAGTAACTGACCAATGGATGGAATTTTTGGCACCAGTATCTTGATCCAGGGGAAGATCATGCCTCATCTGTCTTCCACCTCAATAAACAGATGACTTTTTAGCACTTCTGTTGCTAAAACAAGCTTGGGAGGGGTGGATTTGCAAGGTAATGGATGTACTCCGAATGTATTATGATCAGGTAATATTTTATTTAAGAAACACTTTTTACTCCAAAAATTGGTCTACACAACCTTATCTAAAAAAATATAATGCTCTTGAGAATTTGAGTAATTTTGACAAAGCATCATGCCATAAAGACCTTTAAGTATTGGACAAATGGTACTGAGGTGCCATCAGCCATGGATGAATATACAAAAACTAGAGAAACCTTGAAACGGTTGTTTTCATAAAATGTGCGATCAACAGCATTGGAAGAAATTTGTCCCGAAGGCATTTTACTGACCCAGATTCTCAGCCAACTGCTCTTGTATTTGGTTGTTAGGCAGGTGTCAGCCAGGTGAATGATATCAGTCCCACTTGAGTCTCTTGTTTGTTAAGGCTTTTGAAGGTCATGTAGCATACAATATAGCTGAATTTGCAGGAAAGGCCTCATGTCATATTGAACCCTTGTTATCAGGTTAGAAGATTAAGTTCTATCATAAATCGTAATTAACCCAATATAAGCGTCAGTCTGCCAGATATTGCTAAGTATATCTATTACAGGATCAGAAATGATTGCAAAATTGATGAGGACGCAGATTCTGGAAGCTGATGATGATCTGGAGTATGTAGAATCCACTGATAAGAAGGAGCAGCGCATGGCTGATGGACGCCCAGCCTGGATGCGTACGTTACAAAGCTCAGTTTCCACATGGCTTGACCTCATACCTAAGGTAATATGAGATAAATATCTATCAACAGCTGTCATTGTAGCTTTGGTGTGCATCTTTTAATAACACTACTATTGTTCACTTATTATTCTTATGATTTTGTAAAGAGCTCATGCATATCACTCAGCAGCTAAAAGAGAAATGTAAGGTCTGGAGTTCAATACTTTTTCTAGTTTTATCCTTTGTTTTTGTCAAGCTGCCTTGGCATCAGTGTGCATGTCCATCAGTACATCTGTTCAAATCTTACATTAACCTCAGTGTTAAGATTTTTTTTCTTCACTTTAACGTCAAAATCATTTTATCCCACCCTCTTCAGATTTGGAATATAGCTTCTTTGTGGATCTATCTTTATCAAGCTAAATAAATCCCCTCAATATCTAACTCAGGGTTTGAGCTGCAGGCCATGGCCAGCTTCTTGCCATTTCAAAATTTTAGAACTGTTTAGTGAATCTGATGTATTAGAATACATTAATGTTCACATGCTGATCATCTATAATTCATTTTAATTGGGCGACATTGCTCTCAGGCATTTTATTTTCAGAAACAATGTTAATACAAACATGATTAGCAAGATGAAAGATAATGTTATATACATGTTTATACAGAGTTAGCAAGATGAAAGATAATGTTATATATATATGTGTATACAGAGTTAGCAAGATGAAAGATAATGTTATATACATGTTTATACAGAGTTAGCAAGATGAAAGATAATGTTATATACATGTTTATACAGAGTTAGCAAGATGAAAGATAATGTTAAAACATGTTTATACAGAGTTAGCAGCAAAGAATCTACTGTAGGATACCAAACTAACCTAAATCAGTTGAGAGTAAAAGAATGGAACACCCATTAGTCATCAACAATAGGTGTAACCAAAAATTCACAATACAAAAAATATTGACCAACAGTTTACATTTTGAACAGTTTACATTTTGAAATGGAAGCATTTTATCAAGGCTATTATTGATTGGCCAGATTGCAAAGCAATTCCTGCTTATGGATTGATGATGTCTGTCCATTCAGCTCAGTGTCTCTGTCACTCCTACATGTGACAGAACCAGGACATCAGACGAGTTGATTTACAAATTCTGATCAGTAGATATGTCTTTTAAGGGGATTGAAAATAAAACAAGTGCAATTTTTGCATTAATATGTATTCTCTTCATACTATAATAAAACAGCAAATTTTGAACATGAATCAGGTTCTGTTGGAAAATGTTACAATAATAATTCAATGAAAAACGAAGTATTATATCATAGTTCACTGCACGGATTTTTAAAAAAATCTACACACAGTTTTTGTTTCCTTCACAAGATCACTGTCTGGTGACCACTGATGACATTCATTGTTATTATTAAGTTTCACACTTAACAGGCTGTTAAGTGAATAATTTATTGCACTAACAGATGGTTTTCTAGTCCCGATTTCCCCTTGAACCACTTTGTATTTTGTGAAGAATGGAGAATGTCCTCGCTGTATCAGCATTAGAATTTGGCAATGACAAAAAACAACCCACAATCAGCCTGCAGAGAAGTTCAAACTTCAACCCACAATCAGCCTGCAGAGAAGTTCAAACTTCAACCCACAATCAGCCTGCAGAGAAGTTCAAACTTCAACCCACAATCAGCCTGCAGAGAAGTTCAAACTTCAACCCACAATCAGCCTGCAGAGAAGTTCAAACTTCAACCCACAATCAGCCTGCAGAGAAGTTCAAACTTCAACCCACAATCAGCCTGCAGAGAAGTTCAAACTTCAACCCACAATCAGCCTGCAGAGAGAAGTTCAAACTTCAACCCACAATCAGCCTGCAGAGAGAAGTTCAAACTTCAACCCACAATCAGCCTGCAGAGAGAAGTTCAAACTTCAACCCACAATCAGCCTGCAGAGAAGTTCAAACTTCAACCCACAATCAGCCTGCAGAGAAGTTCAAACTTCAACCCACAATCAGCCTGCAGAGAAGTTCAAACTTCAACCCACAATCAGCCTGCAGAGAAGTTCAAACTTCAACCCACAATCAGCCTGCAGAGAAGTTCAAACTTCAACCCACAATCAGCCTGCAGAGAATTTTCCTGTGACTGGGCTTTTAAGGCTGCTGACTGTTCCTGCAAGCTAAGTTCACCCCATGGAGGAAGTTGACGAGTTGGACTTGAGATGTTTTCCTGAGTCTCAAATTTCTTAGCCTGTGTTTTTTTAGCATTGGGAGAAAGCGCATGTTTCAACATTTTGACATGAATTGGACCCAAAACTATAAGAGCTGACCTTAAGTATTCCTCTAAATACATTTTGAACAACCCAATAACAATAAAACAAAACAAAAAATAAAAATACTTACTCAAGTGTTTCTGCCAAAATCTTTTTTTGTAGGTCTCTCCTTTTTATCTCACCACTGCCAAAGGTTTGCCTATTTTCAATCAAAAACACAAAAGCTATCATGGACCACCTTTGATCCCTTTATTACTTACAACAGTGATGTTATCAATTCACAGCTTGTTGTGTACACGTTAGCCTTCTTAATCCAATTACTCAGACATGCATCATTGCACTGCTATATCAGTTCCGGTCCCCAGTAGACTGGTTCTGGCTTGTTTCTGTAATGTATGGATAGAACGCATTAAAATATGGGTTTTTTTTAAGCTCTACTGGTCATAGTCCAGAAGAGCTTATGGGATGATCTGTTGTCCATCATCTGTCATCCAACAGCCGTCTGTCCGTTAGCACAAGTTTGTTATCGCTACTCTTCCTAAACTACTTAGAGGATTGCCTTGAAACTTTACACACACATTCATCCCATGGTCTAGTTGGTCCTAAATGAAAATGGTGCTGCTCGGACATCCAATATGGCCATTACAGCGGCTATCTATAAAATCTTGTTATCACTACTACTTCTAAATAGATGGTCATATCAACATGGGGTTTTCACTAAAAGACTTCACAGGATGTTTAGTTAGTCCGAAATGAATATGGTGCCAATCTGACATCCAATATGGCCACCATGGCAGCCATCTTGAAAATCTTGTTATTGGTACTCCTGAATGGATGGTCATATCACCACGGGGTATTCACTGAAAGACTTTATGATGTCTTGTTGGTCTTAAATGAAAATGGTGCCAATATGACATCCAATATGGCTGCCAGAGCAGCAATCTTTGAAATCTTGTTATTACTACTCCTGAATGGATGGTCATATCAACACTGGGTTTTCACTAAAAGACTTCTTATGTCTAGTTGGTCATAAATGAAAATGGTGCCTATCTGATGTAGCCATCTTGAAAAACTTGTTATCGCTGCTATTAATGGATGGTAGTGTCAGCATGGGGTTTTCACTAAAAGATTTCTTATGATGTCTAGCTGGTCTGAAATAAAACTTATGCCAATGTGACATCCAATATGGCCACCACGGCAGCCATCTAAAAAATATTGTTATCACAACTCTTCTTGAACAGAAAGTCATATTGATGTTTTCACCAATAGACTTCTTATGATACCTAGTTGGTCCTAAATGAAAATGGTGCCAGTTGTGCATCCAATATGGCTGCCATGATGACTGTCTTACAAATCTTGTCACTACTCCCCGTGAATGAATGGTCATTATGACATGGGGTTTTCACCAAAAGACTTCTAATGATGTCCACTTTATCCTAAATAAAAATGGTGCCAAGCTGAAATCCAATATGTGTACCACAGAGGCTAATTTGAAAATCTTGTTATTGCTGAAGAATATCAGAGATGGTTTCAACACTTGACAGTTAAAAGGAAGAAATGGTCTTATCTTAAATTCCTAAAAATTCTTTTCATGCAGTAAAGCATCAGTCATTTCGAGGGACTCGTTTTTGTTTCTTTTTTAAATTGTTTTTAAAATATCTTTTACTTTTCAAAAGCAGTATTTTTGTCCTACCACCAGTAGAATCACATGTATGGACACTGTTGCTTGCAGAGTCATATAACTTTGGTTAAATATTCATAATGAGGAGTAATACACCCTTAAGTCAGAACAGGTCAATGAGATCTTTATTTCCTACATCATTGACCTGGGTTAACCTTTTTGTTTAGCTTAGTTTCTCAGACACTATTGCCTACAGTCATGTTACTTGGTAGTTAGATGTGTACTAACCAGAGTACTACACCTACCAGTCAAAACTTGGTCCCTGTGATGTATATTTCCCAATCCAGTGATAAGCATTAATCATTGCATTTAACTTGGTTTCTTAGATACCATTATTAGAAACTGACCATATAAAAAAAACTTTAACATTGAGATTAATCTAGGGTGTGTACAGATGGCAGCACAGACAGACATGGATAGACACACAGATGCCAAATTGATCACTATGTCAAACTTCTGCCAAGGTGGGCTCAACAAAACACATGTTTTCAGTTTCATCTTATCAAGTAGATATTCATGAGCTTCTGTTTGCTAATTCAAGAATACTTGATTTTGTTTTTAAATGATTATTGAGAACACTAATGATTTATCTGAAATCAAAAGGTATTCTATAATGTCATCTTTGCTTCTATAGCCAATCTGTAAACTGATATTGAGAAATTTGTGGTTTGGGTATATTGGTATCAGTACTCAATAATTTTCAGATGAAGAATTTTTAAAGAAGAATGCATCTTTGTAGCTCATGGTTCACTTTTTATACAGTCATTAATGTATTTACTAATATATTAGTCATTAATCCAACAATGTATTTGCTAATATATTAGTCATTAATCCAATTTGCTAATATATTAGTCATTAACCCAATTTACTAATATATTAGTCATTAATCCAATTTGCTAATATATTAGGCGAGTGAAGAAATGGTAAGTACATAAATACTGTATCCCACTTCAAACCCAAAACAAGGATTCCTACATCACCATTTAATTCAACAAATATTCAAATAAAACCTGTGGTCATTGATTTTGTCACAGCAACACCTCTTTAAATGCTTAAGTTTTGCTTTTGTGCCCTGCTTCAGCATTTAATAGTTTACCAAGGTATTGCATTTCCTGGTGACCAGCACTGATGATGTCATTGGTATCATGGTGTTTAATTTTATTGGGTTTTTTTGCTAGGATGTTTTCAATTAGATGAAGGGTTAGACCAAGGCTTAAAAACATCTTGCAACATTACAGCAAAACAATTTGTTATACAGAACTCTGTTTGCCCTTTGTCTTCTTTTGATGAAAGTTTAATTTTGCTATTTACTGCAAGGATCTGAGGGTTTTCTTTCAAGTCATGAGAAGTTATTTTCTTTTTATCATTTTCTTTTCAAAGAAAAAAAAAAGGTATTTAGTTCTTTTTTCTTTCTTTTTTTTTCTATTCTTTTTTTTCTTTATTTGTGTGTGTTGGAAGTGGTTAAGGGCTACATTTAAATATTTTAACTCATATGACTGACACTGAGATGTTGAAGGATTTCATTTTCTTCGTGCTTTTTTCTGATATATATATATTGCATTTCAGATGCAATATTGATGAAGTTTTGGCATGGGGACTCTCTTTTTTCTACTTATGATAGTGGTTATAATTACATAGGCTTTATAAAAACATTTTATGTTAATGCATAATTTACAGGTAAAGAGTCACTTTGAAAAGTGAACTGTTATTTGTGGACACATTTACTTGTTAATGTGTAACACATACCTGCCAACCTCCCAGACAGTGTTGGGGTTTTTTTGAGACTCAAAAAGTGTGTTTTAAGGTCTCGGGGAGGGGGGGTCAGTGCATGCACCCCAAAAAAGCGATGTCGTACAATTGAGAGTAAGTTATCTACTCATATAAACCTATACAAAATGACTGGAAATTTAAATATGAATAGAAGAAAATAAAATACCTGTTGTCTCTGAAACATTTAATACACTTTCAAACAGAAAATAATTGGTTGACTTAGCATTGTCAAATATCATCACGACAAACACACCTGTGCACACGCTCACAAAATGACAACCTCAAAGACATTAAATAAAGAAAAAAACACAACATTTTGTCTTTAAAATGTATTGGACAGGGGAATACAGTCTTAACTAGATGCAGACTTTGCTGCTTTCAATAGTTAAGTGGGTGCTTTGAAAATGATACAAGTGTCATTAGACTTCATCTTTGCACACATCAGAGACTGGATGGTGCTGTAGTTCAAACTTCCCCAAAGATCTTGCTAAATTTTTCTCAGCGTAGAAAATAATCTTTCTGCATCTGCACTGCAGTGAGAAAGTGTGAAGCATGCAATGGCCACACTAGTGAGAATGTTTAAACAGGGCAATGGCCATACTAGTTAGAATGTTTAAACAGGGCAATGGCCTCACTAGTTAGAATGTTTAAACCATGTTAGTTACATTTGGGATTGAGCTCTACATTCTTTGACTGTCCCGATGTTGGGTGTTATTACCATGTCAGTGGACATGCCAGAATAATTGAGGGAACGATCATTTAATACTGGCCAGTAATCTTCAATAAAGATGGCTTCAGCATTATCATTCAAGGCAATGAAGAGTAATAACTGTTGTCTTCAACATGCATCTCTTTGATGTACCTAACTTCAGATGAATTGGGTTGTTCCACTTCATGTCCTTTATTTATGTAAATTAACCTTATGGGCTCTGCCACAAAGTATTCTTAAAACAACACAATATTGTCAGTTAGTTATGTAATCTGTGCAAGTGTGGTTCTTTATCCCTGAAATACTTATCATCTAGTCCCCTCTATGACAATCAACTGTATAAACAGATGAGTTTTCCATTAGCATTAAGCACAGCTGTTTACTGTTTATACAGATTACAGGCATATACAGTGGTGTCAAGAAAGTTCCCTCTCTCTTTTTTTATTTTTACTAAGATTACTGAAAATCCTGTTTTTGAAACACAGCTGTGTTGGGAGGAGTTTGGGAGTCAGAAATATTTTTTCTTTGCATGGTATGTCATGTTATGGCAGGTATGGTAACAATCTATGAATTTTGACAGTTGTACATTTGCTCTTAATATGAATGTAATCAGTGAGCTTAATTTAATAGTCATCTTACATGTTAATATAGAATTGATGATACGAGTGGAGAAAAACATTTTTGCCAGTGAACCAGAGTTTGAAATCACATTCAAACTACATGCTAGCCTTGTTCACCTGGCCTTCTGAGTTTTATTTGCTCTACAATAGAAATCCAAAGCGAAAGAAAAGTGGTAAGGTTGGGAAGTGGGGTGATGAAAACAAGGTGCCCCAAAATCTTGGGAGTGCTTGACAGCGCTGTGATTATTGATGAATGTACATTAAAATTTTTGTGTTCCCAATATAATTTCCACAGTATATTGCACAATATCTACCTGCTACTAATAAGATGAAACCTGCTTCATATGTGGAGATGAGCAATGTTGCACATGCAAAAGACCCTACCTCCACCCTGACAATAAAACATTACTCTTTTTACCCATATCAAAAGCTATGTCCAGTTTCCTTTTTTTAAACCTATACTTTAAAGCAGTGGTTGGCAACCTATGGTTTATGGCTCACTACGGAACAAAATATGACTCTTTTGTCATCAAAAAAATACATGACATTTTTTAAATTAAAATTGTAAGAAGTAAAAAATGCTTAATTACTCGCGTCAATTCAGTCTTTTTGTCGCTTTCTTTTCTTCTCATATTATTAATCAACATGTTTAATATCAATAATGTTAAATTGTATACTGTCAGTTACAAATGGGCTTTCTTAGACTGGCTCTTTGTTGATTTCTTGCTCCGAATTTTGACATAATTTGACTCTTTAAGTATAAACGGTTGCTTTAAAGGTAGATGAACTACTTGTGACAAACTGGTTTTATTCAATTTAAAATGTGTAGAAAAAATTCTATATTTACCAAAGTTTTGCTTTTTATCACTTTTGTAAGGGATAGTTTATCACTCTATTTTGTGCAATTGACAGTTTTCCCAGTACATAGAATGTTGCCATATTGGTAAGCTCTTCACCTGTGAAAGCAGTACATTTGTTGATTGATTACTGTTCAAATGGAACAAGTTTACTATTGCTTGATTACTGTTCGAATGGAACAAGTTTGTCATTACATAATGCACCAGCAGATCTGGGTCTATGCAGTTTTTAAGGACTAATCAGTAGAACAAACAACATAGACCCTGATCTGCCAGCGCATTATGTGACAGCAGATCAGGGTCTAAGTTGTTTGCATTTAGAGCTGGTTTATTTGTGATTTAAAAATCTTGGGAGTCACTTTTGAAATTTTTTAAAAATGTTCTTTACCAGAAGGACTCAAAATTATAGCTTCAGGATCTTTATTTATAAATCTGCAATGTCCAGAGGACCTAAATCCTTTTAATTGGAGAAAGTTCTGAGTTTTGGAGGTGTCAGTAAAGTGACAGGATATTCTTATCTGTTTCCAGGTGTCACTGTAGTACCTAATGGAGATATAACAAATTTATAACTTTGGATTTTTAGCATTGAATGACATCTATATAAAAAAAAATTCCTGTCTCACAGACTTTGGGTGCAATGAAGAGGACTGTAGAGAATATAAGGGATCCATTGTTCCGTTTCTTTGAGCGTGAGGTTAACACTGGGGCACGACTCCTGGCTGATGTGCGACAAGATCTGCACGATGTCCTTCTAGTGTGCCAAGGCGAGAAGAAACCCACCAACCACCACAGGACCATGATGGCTGACTTGGCAAAAGGTAAGCAGGATGACTGATTGAAAGGATTCTAAAATTGAATATCACTTCTGCATTCTTTTGCCAGAACTTTACTACTTCATATAATTTCATGAGAAAAGGTTTGGAATTAGAACAGTGAGGTTAGCTTGGGCTTATCATATTTTATGTATTTTTTCGTACATGAAAAAATAATTATTCATTTCAGAGTACGAAAAATTATATGTAAAATAAATAATTATTAAGTGACAACAGATCAGGGTCTATGTTGTTGGTAGTTGTTCTCGACTTATAAGCAAGTATATCCGGTACATCAAATATGACAGTCTTATGTATCAAATGCTCATTGCAAAGGGCTCAAGAGATTTTTATTTCAATTTATAGGTATCATCCCACGATCATGGCGATGTTACACCGTACCTGCAGGTATTACAGTGATACAGTGGATTACGGACTTCAGCCTGAGGGTCAAGCAGCTTCAAACCATTGTTCAGACTACCCAGCAGGGAGGGGCCAAGGACCTCAAGGTATATACAGGAATTAGTGTGAGGTTAAAAAAAAAAAATGGCCTACATCCCCAACAGATTGGACAGAGATTTTCCAGAGTGAAAGCCCATGTTGGAAAACTCTATCCTACCTCACATGACCTTTTTATCCTTACAGTTGTGCACTGGACACTATATGTCATCATCATGCTTATGATGTCATTGACACCGGCTTATTTTTAGCAGCTTCAAAAAGATTATCACCATGTAAATGACAACTTGAGTTTAATAGCACTAACACATTTCACAGGTTCTAGAACTTTTCAGTCAGTTAAGATAGAATTGCTGTGTGTGGATCAGCTTGCCCTAAACATATTTGTGTAGTCAATCCAAGTGCTCAGGTGATCAGATTGGTCAAGTAGACTGGTTACTCCTTAGTCAGCCCCATATCGGTATCTCTTCTTATGTAGAAGGTACGAAAACCAGACTAGCATCACAATGTGCCAACATGTTGTCTGTGATTTGTGATCTCAGTAAGTGAACAAGAAAAATAATAAAACTTGTCTTTCCCATTTCCCCTTTTGATATGTAAAGTTAACCAAAATGTATTGTGATAAATCTTTGCTTTTTATTTGGTAGTTTGCAGTGGGAACTTGGTGTTAAATATTATCATCAATAGTAACCTTTGCCACTCCCAACTCACCTTTGTGGTAAATTATACTCTCAGACCTTGCTAAATACATTGAAATCTATCAACTGCTGAGGCATCTTTCAGTGCAGAATCCCATGCTCTGGGTGTCCTTGACAATGATTGGAATAAGATTAAGTCCCAAGTCAGATTACATTGAAAGTAAATGTTAGGAAACCAAATAGACATAGGTGGACATTTTAAAAAATATTTATTTCTTCATTTTATACAAAGGTACCTCTTTTTTTTGCCAAATTGTAAACCCTTTTCTAAAGAAAACCCCAACATAATGCAGTTAATCATAGTCAAGTTCAAATTGTATTTTGCAAATTTAAATGAATTTAAATAGTTATACTTATATCTAGTGGTACATTCTGTGGTTTAGTATTTGGTCATATTTTTATTTCAGATGCCATGGGAGAATCTCAAAATAGAAATGGCTTTTGATTTTTTAAAAACACATTTTCTAAGCCAAAATGTTTTTGATTCCATTCAGTAAGGGTCATAAGTGAACCTTGAAATAATATATTTCATCCAGGAAAAATACTTGAAAAGACCTGGAAATTTTAGTTTAAAAAAGCGTGGGAACTCTGTGATTTGTACCAGTTTTGACTACTTGTCAAGGGAATGGGATCAGTTAAAAATTCCTCCCCCCACCCCACTTCTCTATGTTTCCATTCAATCCCTATGGGGGAATGGGTTCTGAGTTTCATGACCTGTCTAGGGGAAGGGATCAGGTCAACACCCCTCCTTTTTTCTCTATGTTCCAATTCTACGTAGCTTGGTGACTTCCTCCACATGGTGTCTCCTTTTCCTACCATGACACCATGGATTGGTGGACTGGGCAGGCCATAGACCATCCCAACCTACTCCAACCATCTTGTTGAGGTAAGGGGAGGGGGACTGCCACTTGCCTCCTCCTGCATGGAGTAGAAATTATAAATTCTTTCCTCCAGAGAGAGAGGAACAACGGGTGAGTCATAATTCCCCCTTCCGAGATGGAGACGGGACAACAAACCTTCAATCATAAGGCCCCTCCTCCACGGAGGGAGGTGAGATGGAATAGTGCTGGCTTCCCCCAGAGAGTGAAGACAGGATGATGAACTATCAGTTTTGGATGACACAGATGAATTCCCAGAAGACCATTCATTTCAAGCCCTTCTCTTTCTTTTGGGGTCTCTATCTTCATTCCCTTCTATAGGTCAGGTGAGAGAGGAGGAGGAAATGTGGACTTTGGACAAATGACGTTTACTGCTGCTCTCTCCTGAATCTGTGTCCAAAACTTGGAATCTTCAGATGCTAGTGTCCTCTCTGGTCTGGAGAGGTTCTCCGTGGCACAGTCTGAATCAGACCTTCTGTTGCTCCCTCACTCAGCAATGGCGACTAGACAACAGAAGGGGTGGTCTGTGCCCTCTTTTACGCATCGGCCCTGGTTTCAATCTCCAGTTACATGGTCCATTAGACTTCTTGACACCTTAAGCTCTCCACCTTGTACTTGTGTGGTTCCCATATAGGGATTAAAGCAGGGATCTGGGCCCATCTCCCCTATAAGTCTCTCAAGGCTTTAGTAACAGGTAAGTATTAAAATTTGTTTTAACCCCACCCCACCCCCATCACAAAAGTCCATTTGCAGTTAAAATTCATTACAAACTAAACTTTTGAAGAACATACAACATTTGACAAATATTCTCCGTTGGCAAGTCTATATTCATACCTGTTTCCAGCCATTTTGCTTTTGAATGAAGGATGAAAGAAAAATAAAAAACATATGTGTATTGGTGGCTAAGAAAATTCAACCCTCAGGTTCATAATTTGTGGGCAGGGACTTGTGCATGCCTTGGCCACCTGTTATAACCCCTTTGGTTGAGATTTCCCTAGCCCACACCAGTATGTATGTGTAAAGATATGCATTCCAGACTGCATGGGAAGATGAGACCAAGGACCTAAGGGTGTCAAAGGTCAGCCAATTTTTAATCAAAAACTCGCAAGCCATCATGGACCACCTTGGATCTATTTATTTACTTATAACAACTCATTAAATATCCCGCCTTTGGCCTTAAGCTCTCCAATTTACAACTGTAAGGTACCGTATTTTGGTGTGTATAACGTGCACCGCGATTTTCAACCCAGAATGAGTGGAAAAAACGTAGTTCTGCCATGTAACGCGCATGTGATATAATACATTTTAAAATCGTGACATTTTCGCTCCGTTTTCATAGTGCAACAACAGTGGGCCATTTTTGATAGTGAATGAAAAAAGTGGCAATATTGAAATTATATCTTTCCGATTTTATGGTTGGCCCTTAAAAGGGCCCTTTAAAGGTTCGCCTAGTTGATGGAGTTCAATCTATTGCATCAAATCCCTCAAAGTCCTGCCGTCGTAAAAATGCATAGGCCCAACTCACAGACCCCTTGTTGTCGTCTATTTTCTTCTGTTTTGCAATCAATATTGCCTGAAAGCGAATCTCTGTCGTGGATACTGAGATTCCCTGTTTTCTTCTATCCATGTCCCATTCAAGGACTCCACTCTCTACGTCCGGATATTTTGCACTTGTCCCTCTGTCTACCTGTTTTGTTCTCGGAATTTTCTTCAGTCTTTCTTTCATTCTTCTCCACTCCCTAACAGAAGACTCTCCTACATTAAACTCCCTCCCAGCGGCTCTGTTACCATGTGCTTCTGCATAGGCAATGATGGTTAGCTTGTCTTTTGCATTGTACGAATTTCTTATACGACCACTGTTGATACTTTGACTATATTCGTTCAGATTCAAGATCAAACACAATATGCTATGTGAAAGTTTAGGTCCGGTATTTATACTCCTTTGGATTATCATGACAAGTCTAAAATATATCTCCATGTCCAAGCTAGAATTTACCATGATAATGCATAGTAATTATGTTTGACCCATCAAAGCTTTAGCCGGTGCTGATTACCTTTAAAAACACCACGCTGAGTCAGTTAAACACTGCTCACTGTATTGTAACAAAGAAGTACCGTATCAAATACTGTTGTTTAAAATGAGAAATGAGAAATAAAACAAAGAAACAAGTTTATTTTCTGACGAAAAGTAAATACATTGCAAATTTACGTAGACAAAGCATCGTGACTATGTTTAGCACATCAAAGCTTTAGTTGGTGCCGATTACCTTGAAAAGACATCTGAGTTAATGAAGCACTGATCAGCGTTAAAAACACCGCGCTGAATCAATTAAATATTGCTCACCGAGACAAAGCATTGTAACTATGTTAAGCACATCAAAGCTTACCTGGCGCCGATTACCGTGAAAAGACCACACTGAGTCAATGAAATATTGATCACTGTATAGATGCAAAGATATCTCAAATACTATGATTTAAGATGAGAAATAAAACTAAGAAACAAGTTTATTTTCCAAAGGAAGAAAAAAAAAATGTTTTCCGACTTCATACATTAACACTGTGTCAATGTTACCACAACAGGCTAACCGTAGTCACGAAAAAAATGAGAACATTAACACTGCTTGAATTCTCAATATTATATTTCAATTCAAACATGAATAAATGAAGACAAAATTAATTAGATCCACAGTTATCGAATATTGAACATTTACAGTACCGGTAATCATATATTTGTTCCGCTGATAACATTGAAGAGACCACACTTAGTCAATGAAACATTGATCACTCTATAGTCAGAAATAAATATAAAATACTATCATTTAAGATGAGAAATAAAAACTAAGAACCAAGTTTATTTTCCAAAGAAAAAAATATTTTCTGACTTCATACATTAATTGATTATTTTGTTTCACAACGTGTCAGTGTTACCGTAACAAAGAAACCGTAGTCGCAAAAATATGTCCCCTAAAGGTGCCTCTGATGAGAACATTAACACTGCCTGAATTCGACACATATTATATTTCAATTCAACCAAGAATAAATGAAGAAAAAATGTATTAGATCAACAGTTATGGAATATTGAATATTTACGAAACAGGTACGATAATCCTCACAGTGGTATTTGTTCTGCTCCAATGCGGCACTTTGCACAGCTTTTGAACAAGTTACCAGTCGTTATGTACATGTATTTCCGGTCGAGGCACAGAACAAAACGCTACACAGTGATGTGAAATTAAACCAGTTTATTACATAAGCAATCAAAGAACAAGACTATCAAGGTTTGTAAGCATTATTTATTTCTTTAATAAGGCTAGTACCGGTAAACAGTTTAGTTACAATGCAATCAGATTTAATATTTCACAAGGAGTGAATGTGACACATGTAGGTGGCTATAGTGCCTTCATCCTCTCGTCAGATCAACCTGGAAAAAATCTTTTTTTTTTTAGTTCTTGTACAAAACGCACACCCCCGACTTAAGATAAGAAAATTAGGTGAAAAAAGTGTGCATTATACACAGCTAAATACAGTAATCAATTTACAGCTTTTTGTTTACACGTCTGTCATAATCAGATTACACAGCATGCATCATTGCACAGGTTATTGCACTGGTGGAACAGTTCCAGTCCCCAGTAGACTGGTTCTGACTGGTTTCTGTAATGTGTGGATAGAACACATACAAATACTTCTTTTTTTCTTCCAATTTTTTTTATACAAAATCTTTTACTTTTCAAAAGTCGTAGATTTCAACTATAACACAGTATTTGCAGTAGACAGCCTTTAAAACGGTATTTTTGTCCTACTGCCAGTAGAATCACATATACGATATCAGTTCTGGAGTATTAAATTCTCTTCATGATAAGGAACAGTGAAATTTGTACTATATCATTCTTGATAATATAAATATTTGCTAGAGAATCAGTCTTGACATACAAGTAAATATTTAGGAATAAACTGTGCTAGGCTTATATCATGTCTGCCAAGCTTCCAGACAGCGGTATTTGGGGTTTTTTGAGACTCAATTTTTTTTTTTTTTTTTTCTTCTTTTCTTTTCTTGGAAGTATTATTTTGTATGCTTCCAAACAAAAAAATAGCTGGTAGACTTAGCATTGTCATATATCATCACCACACAAATTTGTGTTTTTCATGTGACATATCATCATCTGGCAAGTATACTCCCCATTCCTAATTCATATCATGCCTAAATTCACAGTAATCGGATTCATCTGAGTATTTCATACTTCTACTTCGATTGCTGCAGTAGTCATGTGATTATCAACACATGTACATGTTGTAATGTTTTTTGATAACAGAAGAATTTGTCTCCAGAGCAGGTTGTTTAGAAAAATTAAATGCAAATTCAACACGCTTACTCGTTAAAAAAATGTTTATTTTTTTCCCTTCAATATCCCATCCACAAAATCACTCAGAATATACATGAGTGTCTCACTTTCTGATCATCTACTTCCAGTGCTTGTATCGACTATGCTTTTATCAATAAAAATCACATTCAGTTTCATGACTGCTTATCTGAACATACATTTATTTGCTTTTTGTTTAATGGGTCCTATATATAATTGAAGGAGTCTGATTTCAGGATTTTAAGGATTGATAATGATGATGATTTGTATAATCAATGCATGCCATAATAATTATATATGTATCTGTTAACATGTATTTATCTGACTCTGTATAATCAATGCATTCCTTAAAAATGATACATCTTTCTGTGTGCATATCTGTCTGTCTCTTTTGTGTAATTTTGTAGATTCTGTATGCATATCTGTCTGTCTCTTCTGTGTAATTGTGTAGATTCTGTGTGCATATTTGTCTGTCTCTTTTGTGTAATTTTGTAGATTCTGTGTGCATATCTGTCTGTCTCTTCTGTGTAATTGTATAGATTCTGTGTGCATATTTGTCTGTCTCTTCTGTGTAATTGTGTAGATTCTGTGTGCATATCTGTCGGTCTCTTCTGTGTAATTGTGTAGATTCTGTGTGCATATCTGTCTGTCTCTTCTGTGTAATTGTGTAGATTCTGTGTGCATATTTGTCTGTCTCTTCTGTGTAATTGTGTAGATTCTGTGTGCATATCTGTCTGTCTCTTCTGTGTAATTGTGTAGATTCTGTGTGCATATTTGTCTGTCTCTTCTGTGTAATTGTGTAGATTGTGTGTGCATATCTGTCGGTCTCTTCTGTGTCATTGTGTAGATTCTGTGTGCATATTTGTCTGTCTCTTCTGTGTAATTGTGTAGATTCTGTGTGCATATCTGTCCGTCTCTTCTGTGTAATTGTGTAGATTCTGTGTGCATATTTGTCCGTCTCTTCTGTGTAATTGTGTAGATTCTGTGTGCATATTTGTCCGTCTCTTCTGTGTAATTGTGTAGATTCTGTGTGCATATCTGTCTCTTCTGTGTAATTGTGTAGATTCTGTGTGCATATTTGTCTGTCTCTTCTGTGTAATTGTGTAGATTCTGTGTGCATATCTGTCTGTCTCTTCTGTGTAATTGTGTAGATTCTGTGTGCATATCTGTCTGTCTCTTCTGTGTAATTGTGTAGATTCTGTGTGCATATCTGTCTGTCTCCTGTGTAATTGTGTAGATTTTGTGTGCATATCTGTCTGTCTCCTGTGTAATTGTGTAGATTCTGTGTGCATATGTCTGTCTCTTTTGTGTAATTGTGTAGATTCTGTGTGCATATCTGTCTGTCTTTTCTGTGTAATTGTGTAGGTTCAAATTGATCTTCTTTTTATGATACACAACCAGAACAGTATCAACTATATGACACAGATAAATTAAAAAATAAGTATATCTTCAAAATTGTCTGAATTTGATGGCAACATTCACCAAGGTACATCAGGAATTAGCAAAGGGGGGGGGGATCAAATTGGATAGTTAAGATAGGTCAGAAATGACATGAACACAGCTGGTATAAATTAAAGAAATAATAATAAATAGAATAATTAATTTTCAAGTTGAAGATAATGCAAGGAAAAAAACTTTAACAAATTGAGAAACATATTAATCAAATTTATTTGACATTGCTTCAGTCCATTAACATTTTTAAGTTGATTCATTAATCAAATTTAGTCTTTACTTAATGAAACATGTGGGTAATGTGCAAATTTTCCCATTATTCCGGATTTCCCCTTCACAAAACTTTGCATGTTTATGATCCAGGAACCATATCATTGGAATTTTATTCATAAGTTTTAATGTAGACTATCTTGCCTGACTATTACAGAACTTGCATGTATGGCTTGGAGGCCTTTTCATCCCTGAAGCATACATCACAGCCACCAGACAGTATGTGGCCCAGGCTAACAGCTGGTCTTTGGAGGAACTCTACCTAGATGTGAGTCATTACCTGTGTTTATATTGGGTGTAAAATTCTGAATACCTTAATTAAATTACATTAATTCTTTTATGCTTAATGATAAACCCATCCCGTTTTTATACACTCTTCAAAAATATTTTTAAAAACTTTTTGTACAAGGCAGGCCCCATAGTAGGACTTCATAGCAGGGCTGGCTAATTGGGCCCAAAATTGCTATTGATTATCAGTAATGTTATATTGATAAATAATAAATTTGTATGTGTTTTTTTTTTTTTTTTGCAGGTATATATAAGATACTTGAAGAAGCATGAAAGTATTTGCATTGGTGGGCTTGCACAGTGCATCACACCATCTTGCATTGCATTTCATGATTCTTTTACATGATACCACAGGAGTTTGGCTTAAGATAACATTTTTTCCAAAAAATGCTTGCAGTTTGCTTTATTTATTTTTTTTCATTTCTATGCCATTATATTGAATGGTAAGAAAGGCAAGGAGAGTCAGTCACCATCTTTGTTTATCTACAGCAGAATCAAACAGACAGCTCTCAAACCAGATGAAAGTTTCACCCCTATTTGTCTAAAATAGACTCATCTTGTATACTTTATTTAATAATTTATTATGCACATTAGACATTTTCTAAAATGTTACTGTATGTATCCACCATGACGATGACATGTCATCTATCATATAGACATTGGAACGGAAGTTTAGTGCCAGGTCAGAAGTGAATGGAATTCCATGCTCTTTTTGGTTGAGAGCATTCACAGTTATCAGTTACTATTGTCATGTCAGGCTCCCATGGTTGATATTAAACAAACTGTAGTTATAAATTCAGCGTAAAACAATACTTTTCATAGTGGTAAAATATCTTCCTAAAACAGAGATTGCCAAAATTTTTAAAGCAAAAATGAATTTTAATGCATATATTGATCGATTAATCAGTTACAGTCAAACCTGTCCTAATGGTCACCTTTACTCAGTGGTCACCTGTTCAAAATGGCCATTGCAATTTTCCCCCAGCAAATTTACTGTATAAATGTCCTGTATGTAACTGTCACCTGTATTCTGCAGTCAACAGCCAGGTGTTTCCTAACCAAACAATGGTTTCTCCCTGCCTTAAGCAGTCACTGGAGCATATCTAAAGTGACTGCTCAGTCTATGCAAACTGAAGGGAAGGCATTGTTTAGATAAAGGAATATCATATGAATAGATGTGCAAACATTTCTTATCTCGCTTGTACTCGTAACTCCAGTCACATTGACAGTGTAACTTTAAGGTGTCAATATGTCAATTTCAAAAGCGAGTCAGTTTTTATAATTAGGGTAGAGGGTCAAAGCAATTCATTTGCTGGATGGTGGGAAAAGTAGTGATACTATTATGCAGAAATGTGCCAGTGTGATGGGTATAGTTTGATATCTTCATCTATTTGCCTGTAAATTAAAACTATCTCTGAATAAAAAGTATGTCTTTGAGAAGAGATATGAGTTACATCCCTTTTCATTAGGGTCAGGGGTCATTCACTGTTTAAAACTTGTCTGTAAAGTTAGGCAAATTTTCAGTTCATGGGTCACAAAGAATAGCCATATACGGCTTCTTTTGATTTCCTTTTCATCACAGGCTTCTCACATAAGCCGACTGTCTTTTGATCTCAGTGAGTTGAGCAACTGTCTTATCCCATACATATGACAGAACCAGGACATCAGATCAGTAGATTTCAAAATTTTGATCAGTAGATTGGCTTCTAAATCAGTAGGATTTCTTATAGACATACATTTTACGCATTTTAAGGCGATTGAAAAACAAAATACCTGCATTTTTTACCATAATACGTACACTCTTCATATTATAATAAAATAGAAAGTTGTAAACACGAATCAGATTCTGATGTCAGTGTTACAATAATTATTAATTAATATGAGTCGGGAAATTTTAAATTGAATGAAAAAGGAAAAGTTGTATATACTTTTTCACTGCAAAGATTTTTCACTGCCGAAATTATTTTTTCAATGCAAAGGTTTTTAAAAAAATAAAATCCACAAACATTTTTAGTTTTTTTTCACAAATTTACTCTTGGTGACCACTGATGATATGCTGGCTCTCAGTAGCTTTCTGATCCAGATTTCCCCTGTGTGATGGTGGCTGCATATGTGTGGTGATATTATTTCTTCCTCCATACACTATCTTAAAATCCACTTTGCATGAAACACACAATGCAGATTCAAGATACGAGCTTCCTTAAATATACCTCTTAAAGCATCTTGAAAAACACAATTGACAAAAAAATATACAAGCTTCCTTAAATATTGCTCTTAAAACATTTTGAAAAACACAATAACAATTAAACAAGACAAAAAATCTATCTTTGATCACATTTGCGAATGAGCAGGCTAATTTAAGGTAGTTTAATTATATTACTTACTTAAAAATATTTATAACAGTGTTTAATTGATCAATTTAAATGAGTTGACCCAACACACGACCATGACCACTAGCACTTACGCAGACAGGATTTGCATTCCTTTAAACTTTTCTTTTATACTGCCCTCTTTATTTGATTTGATACAAAAGACGTAATTAACATGATAATACAAAGCAGGTCTGCTTTTAATTGAGTGTAACAACGCAACAAATACTTCTGCAAGTCAGAGATCAAAACATGGTCGGCACTGAATTAGGTTCTCACGGAAATGCTCACAGACATAGCTGTAATGGTAGATCGACGTTTTTCACATTTGAATACAAGAGGACATATTGCATTTATGATGATTACACTGAAATCGAATTAAAAGATAGAACTAAAACACAAATTTCACCTGACAAAACTTATTGAATTGGTATTTATTTTTTAAAGTGTTGTGACCAGTAGGCATTAGTGACATTTTCATTGATCGAAATTTCGTCAAATATAGTTATTTACAGATTTAACAAAATATATGACTTATTAAAAGTTGAGAATTTCATGATGTTGATTCAAATTTCCATTGCCTGAACACCGTTTTCAACGATAAAACAAGCAATAGGTGTCATTTACCAATTTTAATTGTGACTTTCTTCATGTTCAACAAATAGGGGCCAATTTGAGGGGTATTTTCTAGTAAAATAAATGGGATCCACGCCTGACCCCATGTTATAAATGGGTTCGCGAGTTATCCAGGTGCGAGGGAGTGGTGTATATGCGTATTTTATGATTTTGTTGAATAGTGCACATTAAACAATATTGATAACGTAATAATAATAATAATAAAAATGATAATATTCAGTGCATGGTATTTGTTTAAAAACAAATTTTAAAAGGTGAACCTGTGTACAGAGGTCACCTGTGTACAATGGCCAGTTTTGCCTGTTCCCATGGGTGGTCGCTGTTGAAGGGTTTAACTGTTTGATTAATCGTACCAGGCTTATTGTAAGATAGATACTTGCGTTGTTATGATTCAGCAATACATATTGGGAACACAATATATTTTTGCAACAATATACTGCCTCAATATCTACACTACTGCTGGAATACCCCCAATACATTATTGCATCACAAGTGTGACAATACATTAAAGATGATGTATCATGATATATTTGAATTACTGATAAATGAATCATATGTTGAACATTTCTGTTTGTTTTTTTTATATCACAGATTCAGTTATGAAAGATAGTTTGTAGATTTAATGTCAATACGAAATATAGTTTGTAGATTTAATGTCAATACGAAATATAGTTTGTAGATTTAATGTCAATATGAAATATAGTTTGTAGATTTAATGTCAATATGAAATATAGTTTGTAGATTTAATGTCAATATGAAATATAGTTTGTAGATTTAATGTCAATACGAAATATAGTTTGTAGATTTAATGTCAATACGAAAAGACTTCCGATCCCATAATGCTTTGCTGTGACCAAAATCACAGATGAATTCTTAATCATAAAACCCCCAGCTGTATTGTATAGAAATATTTTGGGTTTCAGGAGTCAAATAAATACAAAGACATTGTTAGGAACAAAATCATATTTAGAATGTGCAAATGGGTCATGATATATTTAGGTAATACTAGTAACCTTGCCACATGCTTAGAACACCAACACAGTTTCATGACTAGATGGTATATCATATATCATAACTAAGAATATATGATACGATGTCTAGAGTATAACTTTTGAACCACTGAAGATATTTGAATGAAACTTTGTCCATGTATATATCATGACTAGATGGTATGTCATGTAACATGACATAACCATGCCCCCTGCCTTAAGATATTTTAATGAAACTTTTGCCCAAGTTATATATCATAACTAGATGGTGTGTCATGTAACATAACATAACCATCCCCCCTGCCTTAAGATATTTTAATGAAACTTTTGCCCAAGTTATATATCATAACTAAACACTGTGTTGTGTACCACTGCCACATCCTTTGCCTCAAGGTCAATGTTGCGTCAAGGGAAAATGTAATTTTGACTTTTATCTTTGTCTGGAGTACAACTTTTTAATCACTGAAGATATTTTAGTAAAAATTTGGTTACTTATATATCATGTATAGATGGTACTATAGCCACGGCCCCTACTTCAATGTCAAGGTCACAGCAAGAAAAAATGTAACTCTGGCTTGTATCTTTGTCTGGAGTATAATTTTTGAACTAGTGAAGATATTTTAAGGTATGTAGTAGTGTTTTTGGCCCCTTGGCACAACAGTAGCTATATGGTGCCAACTAAAGGTAAAGTTCTACAAATGTAAAAATAGATTGCACACAAATTTAGGAAGATAAACCCTTCCAAATAAATGTAAACATGAAGTACAATAAGATAAAATATAAAATGTAAAGATGTTGAAATACTGTAAAATGTATATAAAATAAAAGATAAAGGTAACAAATATAAAATCCTTAAAACATATGGTCAAATTTTTTTATATAAATCATATTCCCTCAAAAATTCCAAGAAACTTTAACCAGTTATATAAATGTGTCATGACTAGACAGTGTGTCACATACCATAGCCATGCCCCTTACCTGAACGTCAAGGTCACTGCAAGGGAAAATGTAAATCTGTGACTGCTGTCTGTATATGTGCATCACTTTTTAACCGCTGAAGATAATGAAACTTTAGCCTTGTATATCTTGACATTGTCATGTATTCAGTTGTACCCCTTGCCCGCAAGGTCAGGGTCACAACAGGGAATAATGTAAGTCATTGCCTTGTTTTCATACCTTTTCATACAATAGTCAAGCCCCTAGCTCAGATGTCAAGTTCATTAGTAGGGAAAAGGTCACAAGACAGGTTTATCGTATGCTGTTTACAGTACTCTTATGAAATGTGTCAGACCCTGGGTCACTGAGTTATGGGTCATATTTTACTTTTAACTTTTCCCCTGCATATTGCACCAAGCTTTCTTCATTTTACCATATTGGTAGGGGCATTCATGTCCATTGGACACGTGTCTAGTTTCAATGAAAATTGATGCTACATTGCAGGAAAATATCTAGGGTTTAGATTAGCAGATATGAATCATATGCAAAGATGGTTTATGAAATACTATCTGGAATTGTGAAGTTGACTTGCAAAAAAAAGCTGTTTATTTTACAAGAATGCTTAATGTGAAAAATTATTTTTTTTAACAATTATTTTTTAGGTGAGCATTAGTAATGCTAAAGGAAGTGCCCTGGATCCATGCAGTTTCTGTGTCACAGGTAATTACATGAAATCTGTTTTTAATCACACCTCTATGTTAAGGAAACAAGTATGAAGGATACAGTTGAAATCCCTAATCCTTATGTTCTTGGCCCTTATATAAAGAATATATGTCTAATGTGGACACAAGCCATATCCTTGCTGTGTGTACGAATATATGTCTAATGTGGGCACAAGCCATGTCTATTCTTCCTGTGTGTAAGAATGTATGTCTAATGTGGAAACAAGCCATGTTTATTCTTGCTGTGTGTAAAAATATGTCTAATGTGGACACAGGACATGTCTGTTCATGCTGTGTGTAAGAATATTTGTCAAATGTGGAAACATACCATAACCTTGCTGTGTGTAAGAACATCCATATAATGTGGACACAAGCAATATCCTTGCAGTGTGTAATAATATATGTCTAATGTGGGCACAAGCCATGTCTATTCTTGCTGTGTGTAAGAATATATGTCTAATGTGGAAACAAGCCATATCTATTCTTGCTGTGTGTAAGAATATGTCTAATACGGACACAAGTCATATCCTTGCTTTGCGTAAGAATATATGTTCAATGTGGGCACAAGCCATGTCTGTTCTTGCTGTGTGTAAGAATATATGTCTAATGTGGAAACAAGCCATGTCTATTATTTCAGTGTGTAAAAATATGTCTAATGTGGACACAGGCCATGTCTGTTCTTGCTGTGTGTAAGAAAATATGTCTAATGTGGAAATAAGCCATATCTATTCTTGTTGTGTGTAAGAAACACTGCTTTGTCACAGCTTGATAATTGCAAAATTTGTCATAGAAGATAGTTACTGTCAGTGTTTGAAACACATTTCCTTATTGTATTGAATGAACTTGTTAAAAAGGTCATTTTACTAGTTACTCTTGATGTGAGAGTTCAAGAGTTATTGTAAGGGAAATTTACATATTTTATGCACAGATAATTACAGGAAGACTCACCTATTTATAAAAGTGCCAATTAATGTATCTCCGTATGTTAGTCAAACCCTAACATGTGTCGATACCAATGGACCGCCAACTAATACTATCACAAGTGAACGTGTGAGGCATGATGCAGTTTACAGGCACACTGGAAGCTTGCCTAATGTCCGTCACCTAGCAGACTGCCACTATATATCATTTACACATTGAAATCATCCTAACTTTAACATTTAAAAAATTATGAAATTTTCAGAATACCCTAAAAAAAATTAATACTGCAATACTTTCTGAATATTTTGTGTCATTTTCAGACAGTGGTGTACACATTTTTTTTCCAGAACTTATGTTTTCAGATGCAATCTAAGAAGACCTGATGTCTTGTTTTCAAGTAAAAGTTTCAGTGTGTTTGTCTACAATTAAAAGGAGGCAAAGGTCATTTCAATCAGTCAGCAAGAAATATTTAATGTGATCTTGAACTTACAATAACTAAAATAATTTAAAATTCTTCATGTCACTTGTCATAAAAAAGCTGCCTCTTAGTCTTTTTCTTATGACCGACATTTTGTGCAGGCTGCCACATGACAGTGTCTTTGTCTCAGAGTTAAGCCCCGGCATGGAGATCAGATGTGTATGGTAGTGAATGCACAACCATGTCAGGAAGATTTCAGTCGATGCATCATCACATTCATTTTTCTTTTCTTACAAAACTAATAAATGCGGAGTTTTGGGGTCTAGAAGTCATAAAACTGTTTCAAGTGAGGACTTTGAATTCTACTCTTGTTACTAACAGGTTGTTTTTATTTTAGAATCTTTCTATAGTAAACACAGTGGCTCATAATACTGATTATATATTACTATTAGAATCTTTCTATAGTAAACACTGGCTCATAATACTAATTATATATTACTATTCGAATCTTTCTATAGTAAACACAGTGGCTCATAATACTAATTATATATTACTATTCGAATCTTTCTATAGTAAACACAGTGGCTCATAATACTGATTATATATTACTATTCGAATCTTTCTATAGTAAACACAGTGGCTCATAATACTAATTATATATTACTATTAGAATCTTTCTGTAGTAAACACAGTGGCTCATAATACTGATTATATATTACTATTCGAATCTTTCTATAGTAAACACAGTGGCTCATAATACTGATTATATATTACTATTAGAATCTTTCTATAGTAAACACAGTGGCTCATAATACTAATTATATATTACTATTCGAATCTTTCTATAGTAAACACAGTGGCTCATAATACTGATTATATATTACTATTAGAATCTTTCTATAGTAAACACAGTGGCTCATAATACTAATTATATATTACTATTAGAATCTTTCTATAGTAAACACAGTGGCTCATAATACTAATTATATATTACTATTCGAATCTTTCTATAGTAAACACAGTGGCTCATAATACTGATTATATATTACTATTCGAATCTTTCTATAGTAAACACAGTGGCTCATAATACTGATTATATATTACTATTCGAATCTTTCTATAGTAAACACAGTGGCTCATAATACTAATTATATATTACTATTCGAATCTTTCTATAGTAAACACAGTGGCTCATAATACTAATTATATATTACTATTCGAATCTTTCTATAGTAAACACAGTGGCTCATAATACTAATTATATATTACTATTCGAATCTTTCTATAGTAAACACAGTGGCTCATAATACTGATTATATATTACTATTAGAATCTTTCTATAGTAAACACAGTGGCTCATAATACTAATTATATATTACTATTCGAATCTTTCTATAGTAAACACAGTGGCTCATAATACTGATTATATATTACTATTAGAATCTTTCTATAGTAAACACTGGCTCATAATACTAATTATATATTACTATTAGAATCTTTCTATAGTAAACACAGTGGCTCATAATACTGATTATATATTACTATTAGAATCTTTCTATAGTAAACACAGTGGCTCATAATACTAATTATATATTACTATTAGAATCTTTCTATAGTAAACACTGGCTCATAATACTAATTATATATTACTATTAGAATCTTTCTGTTGTAAACACAGTGGCTCATAATACTAATTATATATTACTATTAGAATCTTTCTATAGTAAACACAGTGGCTCATAATACTGATTATATATTACTATTTGCTTGTGGTATTTAGTCTCCTGAGCTTTGCATACAACACATGTCCGTAAGGAGCCCCTTGCTGTTGTAATGACTGACCATAATACATGTATTTCTCCTCTTAGTACTTAAAATACATGCATTTTTCTGTCTTTTATAAATGCCTTTAAAATCATAATTCATTTCAAAATCCTTTTTTTTAGTTTTCATTTCTTATTTACACTGATGAAATGAAATATGATTGCATTTGTTGGGTACCATCTAATCTTAATTATAAGTAGAGTCCAACTGCAAACTGCACAGATCCAGATCTGCCATTGCATAATGCACTGGCATATCTGGGTCCATGCAGTTTGTTATGAGTAATCAGTAAAACAAACAAACATAGACCCAGATCTGCTGGTGCACTATGCAACTGCAGATTAGGGTGTATGTTGTTTGCAGTTGGACTCGACTTATAAGTGAATACATGGTAGATTTTAACAACAATGAATTATATAGGGTTCAAATGGAATGGGAGATTATTAACATGGCTGTTCTCTTAGAAAACACACATAAAGTCATGGCTTTAATACATGTATGGCTGCATTTTTTGGTGGATAGACATATATCAAATCAAAAAAATATAGTCAAGTAATATACATTTTTCATTCATTACCCTAAAGTTTTGCCTTTTTCACTTAACAGGTATCACATTATCATAGGTGCTAATATTGCTGGACAAGGGTTTTTCTCCCATTTGTTTTCAGATACTTAAATGAAGTAATTTAATATTTTTGGACAGCAAAAAAGATTTTTTATTTACATCCAAAAACATTCAGAAAATACAGTACTTCACAAGAGGTAAGTGTCAACATAAAATGCTGATTTTATATGATGTGCTATGCCAATGTGTATGTAGTTATCTGTTCTCTGGCATATGTGTACGTAGTTATCTGTGCTCTGGTATATGTGTATGTAGTTATATCTGCTCTGGCATATGTGTATGTAGTTATCTCGGCTCTGGCCCAATCACCCTCCTTAACTAGACAGATATGTCATGGCGACCCACTTTTCATGATTCAGAGATTACATTCCATTTTTGCATTTAGCTCAGTTTCTCGAATACCCTTGTATGTACAATTATGAAATGTGATGGACATTATGTCAGTACTACCGACCACAGGCAGAAGTATGTCATGGTTACCTACAATTACATTCCATGTTTGCATTTAGCTCAGTTTCTTATATACCCTTGTATGTATAATTATGAAATGTGATGGACATTATGTTAGTACTACCTACCACAGGTAACAGTACCGGTATGTCATGGTTACCTACAATTACATTCAATGTTTGCATTTAGCTCAGTTTCTTGTATACCCTTGTATGTACAATCATGAAATGTGATGGACACGACATTAATCTCAGTACTACCCACCACCGGCAAAAGTATGTCATGGTTACCTATTTTTTTTTGCTCCAGCAATTACATTCAGGTTTTGCATTTAGCTCATTTTCTCTGACACTGTTGTATGTACAGTCATGAAACTTAATGGATCTATTAATCTTGAAGGGTATTATTTACCATGGCAAAAGTAAGTCACTGTGATGTACTTTTCATGCTTCTTTGATTATGTTAAGTTATTACATTTAGCTCAGTTTATCTGATACTGTTGTATGTGCAGTCATCAGTGTTTCAGCCAGGATGCGCCCTTGCGGGATTCACACAAAATAGACACTGTGTCCGGCAAAAAAAGAAATTAAATAAGCCAAAAGTGGCGCAAATGAAATGGACAGGGCGCGTTTTTTATCTTTAATTTGATACGGTTGCGCCAACCAGTCATTAAATATCCTAATTTCTCAATGATTGTTTAATGAAAATGAATAAATTCCATCTAGTGATGTTTTCCGATTGCACCTATGCTCGGCCTGCCTGTTTACGCCATTCTCCTGATCCTATATATATACAACTATGGATCGTCCGGAAATAATCATGTACTTGATATATCCCATAATATTTCCAGACTTAGAATTAGACCGGTACCATGTAGTGACGTTAGTTATGAAAACATATTTTCCTTGCGACAGGGCTTAGAATTGTAATAGCCTCAATTAAAATATGAAACAATTTTTTCTAATAATGTATTAAGGTAAGTTCAACCTCTGTTTGATTAACATTTGTTATCAAAGAAAATCTTTAGTCTCAGTGATATTTGTAAGTCACGTGCTGACAGCCACATGATGCGACCTTGAATTGTTCCTTTTGCATTTGTATGGGCGGCAAAGTTTTACAAAGAGACAGATATGAAACGGCGGATAACCGATTTCTTTTCCCCAGTATCACGTTTAGATCGTGACAACAATCAGAATGACCATAGAGATGATGACTGCACAGAACAAGACGGGAAACCTACAAAAGTCAAGATGAAAGACGAACCGTCAATGAAACTTCTGACGAAGATTTGGATTACAAAATGGCGGAACCAAAGAAGAAAAATTCATGCATGTGTTCCAAGAAGGTTGGAAAAGTGAGTATAGCTGGCTAGAAAATGATTCAGATGAAAATAAAATGTATTGCAACTTATGCAGAAGTTCCAAGAAAAATAACTCGATGACGACTGGATGTCAAAACTTTAGGACCTCAACGTTATCGCGCCATATCAAGTGCAGTGACCATCAGCAAGCCCTTAGAGACAATAATTCGCGCAGTAATTTTGCTATTGCAGCAAACAATGCAGTCTCTCAGAAGACTGAAGCAGTGATAGGTGCCATGCGTTGTGTATACTGGTTAGCAAATGAAGGAATAGCAACCATGAAGTATGGATCTTTGATTGATTTCTGTCGTTTACAGGGCTGCGAGGCTTTAATGAATTTGGAACAGGGTAAAAATGCAACATACATGTCTTGGCAAAGTGCTGAGAAAATTCAGCATGCCATTGCAAATGTAATGTCATCAGATATCAATCAGCAGCTGCAGAGGGATCAATGTTAGACATTTTGATAGATGAAAGCACTGATATTAATGTTACAAAGAAGCTAGTTGTGTATGGACGTATGATAGATGAAGAAACTTTTGATCAGAAAACATTTTTCTTGGGAAATCTACCAGTGGTGGAGCCTCATGTAAGCGCACAAGTCATATTTGATAAATTGAAATCCTATATGGAATCTAGAGGTATAAATGTTGAAAATGTTTATTCATTTGGAAGTGATGGAGCTTCTGTTATGGTTGGAAGGAAAAATGGAGTCTCGCTTAAAATCAAAGAAGTGAACCCATTTGCAATTAACGTTCACTGTTTTGCCCATCGTTCGGCATTGTGCACATCTAGAGCAGCTGATGATGTATCATACATAGGAAAGACTTTCCAGGAGACATTAACGGATATGTTCCTCTATTTCAAAAGATCCACAGATAGAACAGCACAGTAAAGGGAAGTTCAGAAACTTTTAGAACATGAAGAGGTTAAACTAAAGGAAGTCCATGAGATTCGTTGGTTTACTTTTTATGAGGCATTACATGCTGTTTAGTTGTCATGGAAACCGCTTGTTGCATATTTCCAGCAGCTAAAGAAACCAAATGAGAAGGAAAAGAGAATTCTAAAAACACTAACTGATCTTAGATTTATTTCTACCATGCACATGCTAATGGATGTTATACCAGCATTTACTCATTTGAAATTTGTGTTTCAAAAGCAGAACTTGGATATAGCTCTTGTTCCTGCTGCTTTGGAAAGTGTTCTTAATGCTACAAAGAAAGGCAGAACTACAGGAGAAACTGTTGAAAAAGGGTAGTGACTTTATGTACAAGGATGTAAAGCTGTCAAACAATGACATCAAGGCTGCTTCAGAGGAAAGTACCAAAATAAGAACAGAATTTACTGAAAAACTTGCAGCAAATGTGAACAAGAGATTCACTAAGGATTCCACTGAGGTAGTCTTTGCGTTCAAATCTCTTGGAATGTGTCCACTGTCTCTCCTTCCTGAGGAAGAAAAAGAATCATTTGGAAATTGTGACTTAGATCTTCTTGTGAAATTCTATAGAGAGGATAAGAAGGCAGCAGATGGGACTATAAAAATATCCATTGTAGATGCTGAAGCATGTAGAAGAGAATGGTCACTTGTGAAGATGGTCTTAGACCAAATGTACCCTAGGGATAGATTTTCAGACCTATGGAAAATGATAAAGAAGTACCATAATGACACTTTCCCTAACTTGATAATGTTAGCAAGGCTTGCCCTTCTGACGCCTTTGCAGTCAGCTGATTGTGAATGAGGGTTTAGCTGCCAAAACAACATTCACATACCATCAAGAAATCGCTTGAAAGCTGACACATTGCAAAAACTGATGACCATAAACATTATGGAGGGGCAAAAAATAGAAGAATGTTACTTTTCCCACGCTGTTAGTGTATGGTCAGAGGCATCAAAGAGGAGAATATTAAAGTAAAGAAGGTAATTTATTTGGTTTTTCATGCAAATAACAGGTAAAATAGACCATGTAAATGATCTCACTTTATTATGAGGCTGGCCCATTATGATCGCACCATTGGCACACTTTTTCAAATGAAGGGGGCCAATTTGCCCCATTTTTCTCAAACCTGGCTGAAACATCGAGTCATGAAACATAATGGGTATATATATATATATTTCTTGGAGCGTTCTACTCACCGCAAGCAAAAAGTAGGTCATAGTGACTACTTTTCATACTCTAGTGGTTATATTAAGATTTTGCATGTAGCTCAGTTTCTCAAAAACCGTTGTATAGACCTTACATTTACGGTTTTAATGGGTGCTGCCATGCTATTGTAAATATCATTAATTTGCACAGTGCATTGCTGCATAAAAAAATTTTTGGTGAATTGAGTAGCCTGAAGATTCATTGTTGTTGTAATTTAAACCTTTTCCCATGTAATTTCATATAATTAGTTAGTTTTTTATCCAGAGGCTATAATTCATTAAATCATTCATATTTTCCTCATTTATTTCATAGTTCCTAATTTTCAATTATTTACTTAATTTTATCAAATTGTCTTCAAAAGAAAATTTTGTATTAATTTGTAGGGCTTCTAATAATCACACCAGCTAAATGTATTTTTTCATTTACTAATTCTCATATCTCACATAAGTAGGTCACATAGTTGAGTTACATATACCGATAAATAAACACACAAATGAATGAATTCAATAATTATTAATTTCAACAAATGATTACAGTAATTCATCATTCAATAAATAAAATTCTGTTCACTTTTTCGATGAATGGCAAATTTGAAAATTTCGAAAAAGCATATGTAAATGATTGTGCCTATCAAAGACTTCAGTTACATCTGTATGATCCTTTCCTTAGTAATTATAAAGGTGATTATTTACTTATTAACTTGTCATAAACATTATGAAAGAAGCGTGTTATTTCTTCCCACAAACTACTTATATTATAAAATTTTTAAAATAAGTCAGCGTTTTCCTTCCAATTTTCCAGAAAAGGAGAAAAGTAATCATAATGCCCATAAGTGTTGAGTCTGTGATTACATATCAAAAAGGTAAACAACGAAACCATCGAATGTATACAATGTGATTTTCCAGTTTCTTGGGCATTTTGGTCTCTTTTTTTTGTTTTACAGATAATTTATCAAATTTTTAGAATTCCTCTGTAAGTTCAAATTTGATTTCTTTAAATTAAATTTCTTACTTCATTTAAATTAAATGGACAGTTATTTCCCAATTTTCCTGCGAGATCATTTTTCAGAAATAAGGACCTTTAATTTGTTAACACAAGTGTCCTGATTAATGTGTATTTTTGTTGTTGTTGTTGTTTTTGTTTACTTAAATTTTGATGCAACTGTTTACTCTAGTGTTTGAGAGTACGCATTCGAAGACTTATGCGGAAATAAAGTTGATTTAGAGCAATAAAGGAATATGGAAGTGTTTGCAGCATATCCCGTTTTATTCAGTCTTTCTCATGTCAGACATACTGGTATATAGAATCGGTACTTATTATCAGTACGTTAATAGTAGATGCATGTAGGAACACGAAGTGGACAGGGCGAGGTAAATATGGAAGAACTGTCCACTAGAAAGGTCTATATACAGTCATGAAACTTGTTGGATGTATTCATCTTGGAGGGTACTACTCACCATGGGCAAAAGTAGGTCACAGTGGCCTATTTTTCATGCACCATAAAATACAGGGTCAAATTTTTTATATAAACCACATCTCTTCCAGATGTTTTAGATTTTGTCTGGTGTTACATAATCATAAAGTTTTTTTATTGAGTTGACATCAAAAAACGGGGTGAAAGTTGATACACTGTCAGTAGACACTGGCAAGGTATGTATTCTGGGCAAGGCTGATCCTTCAGGAGGTATGTATGAGTCCGGTATGTGTGTCCTATGTGTGATCAGCACAAAACCACCTCATCCCTTGTTCTGTATGAAGGATGCCACTCTCCAGTGATGAGTTTGATGTTCTGAAGCTTGTTTGTGGAGTTTTCATTTCACATATTTTGCCACGTATATAGAACATGCTGATATATATATTTGTTGTCAGTATATGGAATTTTCTATTCAGATACAGGTAACTGCAGGGCAGCTTTGGCTGCTTTATCTGTGCATTCATTATCCTTAATAACAATATGACTAAGCAGCCAACAGTACAGAATACTTTTTGCAGATTGTATGAGGAAAAGATGGTTGGGGGGGATGATATTTACACTACCAGCTTGGAGGTGGGATTGACATGCATGCCATGGCTAGCTTCTTGTTTTGTATTTTTTAATTTTTTAAAATTGTCAAATATCTCCTTACTCCTGCAGGTTTGAAACTCCAGGGAGCAGTATGTAAACAGAACAAATTGCAGCTGTCATCAACCATCTCCACTGACCTGCCCCTTACCTTGCTCAAATGGATCAAGTAAGTTCTGCACCAGGTTCATAAACTCTAATTGGAAAAGCCCAATTGATATGGTCTTTAGAAAAATTCAATATAAATATGATTTGGTTGTAATGGAACCATGGAATAATATTGATCAGAGTGAGGGTACGATGGTTATTACTCTTGTATATTGCACATGTATCGTCTATACTCGCGTATAATCTGATACCAACTGCAAACTGCATAGACCCAGATCTGCCATTGTATCATGCGCCGGCAGATCTGGGTCTATGCAGTTTGTAAGGACTAATCAGTAGAATAAACAACATAGACCCTGATCTGCTGGTGCATAATGCGCCGGCAGATCTGGGTCTGTTATTTGCATTTGGACCCAGCTTATATGCGAGTATATACAGTACCTCCACCACAGGCTCAGGGATGTAGACTAGGCTCAATGCGCATTTCCGTGTATCAAAGAGGCAACTAATGGAGACAGTAGATTCAGTGGTACAACGGTTAGCATGCTGAACTCAAAATCAAAAGGGTGGGGGTTCGAATCCTACCATCAGATCGGTCCAGGTCGGCTACCATGGTGTATCTTTGGGCAAGACACTTTACTCTAATTGCCTTGGCACTAAATAACCTACTTGTGTTGCTGTGCCATAAAACACCAAACCAAATCAAAGTACCTGTACCTGGGGTACTTGATTTTGTGGAAAATCCCAAATTCCAGGAAAACATGGTAAGACAAAGCAGCAAGGTACCAGCATACTACATGCATGTCAATAAAGGGACACTAAATTCTGAATTAAGGTAAGATTATTGGGCAGCAGTTACTTGTTAGAGATTGGTGTTAGCTGTGTTAATTATAGTTTCTCCACACACTCAATATTTTTCCAGTTGGCAAATAAAATTGCTTTAAATCGATGTAAATAATACATGACTTGTGACGAACATCAAGTTGTATTGTCAAAAAGGGTTTAATTATCTTTCAATAGCATTCAGATATTTAAGTTTTTATATACATGTTGGCAATACTTAGATAAAGATTTTAAACTTGAATAATTATCTAATTTGAAGAATACCGAAGTTTTGTATTTGGGCAACTAGAGTACCGGTACTTGACTGTGATAATAATTATCAACATTGTATCAAACAAGTGCCTTGGTATGAAAAACTGCCTACAGTATTTACTAACAGCTTCTGATTATGACAAAACTGTTTTTATTGACAGACATACAAAAAAAAAGAACAAAGGGAAAAAAACAGAATTTTAATGCTGTTTAGGCTAATTACAATTCTTTCCTTACTCTGTTTCAGGCTGGATGGAAAAGTCCCAGATAACAAGGTGACCCTGCCAGTATACTTAAATGCCACCCGTGGCCAGCTGCTTTTTACCCTAGACTTTGATACGGAGGGTGAGGGATCTGGAAAAGACCACAGTTTCTATGAACGTGGTGTGGCTATCATTGGCTCTACTCTTGGTTAGAGTGGATTGAGACTCGGAATTCATGGACCTTTATCATTTCATTTGTTTAACAATTAGATACTGTTTGGAATATTTTCTTTGGTGTTGGATTTTTCTTGTTGCTTTCCGTAATGTTTCTTGCATAATTTTTTTATTGTTTTAAAAGATGTCATGAACAGGTAACATTTTTTTTGTGGAATTTTTTCATGAAAAATAATAATTTGAAGAAATTCTTTAGATTTAATAGGTACTCGCTTATAAATCGAGTCCAACTACAAGCAACCCTGCCAGTATACCAAAATGGCACCTGCAGTCAGCTGCTTTTTACCCAAGACTTTGATACGGAGGGTGAGGGATCTGGAATAGACCACAGTATCTATGAACGTGATGTGTCTATCATTAGCCCTACTCTTGGCTAGAGTGGACTGAGACTCGGAATTCATGGACCTTCATCATTGGTTTAAAAATTACATACTGTTTTGGAACATTGTCTTTGGTGTTGGATATTTCCTGTTGCTTTCCTTAATGTTTATTGCACAAGTATTTACTATTGTAATTGATGTCATGGACAGCTAACATTTTATGGACTTTTTTAATAATAATTTGAAGAACTTTTAGATTTAAAAGGTTCAGCAGGTTAGTAAATATGCTGCGTTTTCTGTTTACATTAAAGTTTTGCATACCGTATATACTCAATTATAAGTCAAGTTCAACTGCAAACAACATAGACCCTGATCTGCCATTGCATAATGCAAACAACATAGACCCTGATCTGCCATTGCATAATGCAAACAACATAGACCCTGATCTGCCATTGCATAATGCAAACAACATAGACCCTGATCTGCCATTGCATAATGCATTGAAATGCAAAACTTACGATTATATAATGTGATTTTCAAAAATGTGTATAATTATGTCTGATTTTTCCTTGGACATGTATTTTATCATAAATTCAATTGATACGTCAGATAATTGATCAAATAGTTTTCTTTGCCAAATAATAATTAGTGGTATATATTTATGAAGTCTTTATATTAATTAAATCTCGTAATAGAAACAATTTACATATGGGTAGCGTAATGTGCAAAACCTGATGATGCAGCTGTTTGTGATGTAAACTTACAGTTATAGGATCTGTTATCTAACAATGTGCACGATTAAAAGTAGTTGCTGATGAATTAAGTCGTATTTAGAAACTGTATGCCTCATTTTATATCAGTATGAATTAATTTAAAATATTGACTTTGCTATGAGTGAAATTAAATTGTACAAACTGCATTATTGCAAAAAGATAGAAGACTAAATTTAAAACTTCCATACATGTGTATTTTATTACTCAGATGTATACATGTACATGAAGTTTTAACATTTTTGGGTTTGGATTGCCGTCAATAATTTTGCACAGTGAAATTTTGTTTTTGTCATGTGTCAAATAAAGGGTAGATTGCTTAGTTGTTTTGTGTCATTTATGCAACTCTTGTTACAAATATTCACTTGCTGTATGTGGAGTTATTGCACACCTTTTCATCACATACAAGTCCATTGATTTGTGAGATGCAACTAGCATGCCATGTGTTTATGAATATTGTATCACAAAACGTATCACGATAATTGTCTTTGGTACGATATTATCATGATAGTATCGCATTTTAAATAAACTGAAAAATATAAATGCGAGTCCATGTTTACAAAGCAAATAATACTTGTATCGTTGCATAAATCCATTGCAGTATGTGCTAAATTCCAGGAAAGAATGAAAATGAAATGTTTTCCTGTTCTTTCTGTCTGTTTTTTAAGTGTTAAAGAAACATTGATCAGATACACTAAAATGATTTAAAAACTTTAATTGTTATATTCTGCCAATTAAACGCACCTGTCGTGTAACAATAAATAAGGGTGCCTCTATTTAAGACCCCTAACAGCTAAAGTGTCTGAGTGCACTTTTATGTACATTCACTTTACAATTCTCAGTTGTTGATGTGGTTCACTAAAACAAAAATAGAAACATCATTAAAGGTCTGGGAACTAAACACATGTTACAACTCTATGGCCTAAAAATATGTAACAGAAAGAAAGTGAAATCAACAATGTAAGTAAAATCAAATCAACAAGCAATTTATTTCTAGACAATTAAAGTGAAAATTCAAAAGTCACTTATAATAACGTGAATTAAAGACCAAATAATCCAATAATCCTAACTGTCTTAATCACAAGTCCTAAATATATAATGTGCCAAATGAATTCCAGTAGCCTTGAATGTCCTGATGTGCCAATAGTCTTGCACGTTTTGATGTGTCAGTAGTCTTCACTGCCCTGATATGCCTGAATGATGTGATCCAGAATATCTTGGAATGAATTCACAAAAATCCCAAAGTCAAGTATTAATCCAAAATGAGAATGAGCACTTTTAGTAATTCCAGTGAATATTTCAAATAAATAATACCTCTCTCTGAATTTGCTCTGATTTTCACAACTGTAACATCTTATTACTGAAATAAATTCCTTCACACACTGATCTTTATAACATGCAGTTTAGTATAGGAATGGAATCTTGTTTACCAAATGCTCTATAAACATAAAGACCAGTCACCTGACAATATTCTAGAATATAAGTAACTTGAATGGAAAATCACTGTGTGTACCTGACATTTCTCACATCAAGACATGGAAAGTTCCAATCTAAGTACTAAATGATATGTAAAGAAGACTAACCTTGAACTTGAATGCAGTAAACCTGTTATTTACAAAATGACCACTAAAGGACAATTTACCCCATGGACACGTATTATAAATTCAGTATACATAACACCTCCCCTCATAAAGAAAAAGATTTATGCGATAAAGCTTTCTTTTAAATATGCATAATCAAAATTACATAGGAAGATGTCTTAGTAATGTCACTCAGCTTAATTACACAAAATAAAGCAATATAGTCTATGCACATGAAAGTGCATCTGCGATCACATTGTCTTTTCCCCTAATGTGTCGAATGTCAGTGTTATATTCCTGCAGTATTAAACTCAATCTCAACAATATTCTATTTGTATCTTTCATTTTGTTGATGAAAGTAAGGGGATTGTGATCACTGTATTCAATAACCGGAGAAAGAGCTGAGGTAACAGACACTTCAAAATGTTGTAAAGCCAATATTAAAGCCAAACATTCCTTCTCAATTGTGGAATAATTTACTGGTGCTTGTTTAGTTTTTTAGAAAAATAGCACACAGGGTGATCCACACCATTTTTGTCTTCCTGAATCAATACTCCACCAACCCCTACATCACTTGCATCAACAGTCATTTTAAATGATTGGCTGAAATTTGGTGCAGAAAGAACTGGTGCATTCTTAAGCATGGCCTTTATTTTATCAAAGGATTTCTGACACTGCTGAGACGATTGAAACTTGGATTTCTTACTCAACAAATTTGTCAAAGGTTTGAACAAAATTTTTAATAATATCCAGCCATACCTAAAAATCACATTAGTTTCTTTTTATAAACAGGCACAGTGAATTCAGAGATGGCTTTGATCTTGGCTTTTAGAGGTTTAACTTGACCTTGTCCTAAAAATGTGACACAAGCAAGGCAAAACTCGCTTTTGCTTAAATTGATCATCAGATTTGCATCACTGAGTCAATCGAAGAATTTCCGAATGGTTTCCAAGTGATCTTCCCTGGTGTTGTTGAAGATAATGACATCATCGATGTACGCATCACAATTATCTAGACCAGATGTTATCATGTTCATAAGTCATTGAAACGTTGCCGGAGAATTTTTCATTCCAAACAGCATGACTTTATATTGATAAAGCCCATCTGGAGTTACAAATGCTGAAATTTCTTTTGCCCTTTCCATCAGTGGAATTTGCCAGAATCCTTTTAAAAGGTCAAACTTGGTGACATATTTCGCATTTCCAATTTTATCAATGCAATCATCCATTCTTGGCATTGGAAATTAATCCGTTTTGGTGACACTGTTGACTTTTCTATAGTCAATACACACGCAGAATGTATTAACTGGCTTAGGAACAAGAATACATGGTGAACTCCAGTTACTTTTACTTGGTTCTATAAAACCATTCTCCAGTAAATATTAAATTTCTTTCTTTAAATATTCCTGTTTGAAAGGATTCATCCTGTAAGGATGCTGTTTCACAGGTGTAGAATCTACAATGTCAACGTCTTGATAGATTTTGTTCGTGTAGGAACATCAGGAAACAAGTGCTCATAGTCATGTAATATCTGTTTTAGTTCATTTCTTTCCTGTTGTAAATGTGAAAGTTTCTGGTCCAGATTCTTCAATATTTCTCCATTCCGAAGGTTGGTTAAACCAGAATCACGACAGTCAGATTGTATTCCAGCATTGACATCCTCAAGGGTGGAACAGGTACAACTAAATTAATTGAATAATACTCCTTTAACATATTTATGTGACAAAGTTGTGTCCGTTTCCGCCTCCCAGGAGTGTTAATGATATAATTTAAGTCATTTACTTTCTTTTCAACGATATAAGGACCATACAATTTAGCACGAAGAGGATTTTGAGGTATGGGGAAGAGAGTCGGAACTTTCTCACCAGTTTTAAAACTCCTTTCCTGTGTATTTCTGTTATACCATAATTTCATTTTTGACTGAATAGTGTGGAAATTAGGCCTTGCTACTTCACAGGCCTTTGACAACTTATATTTGAAATCGGAGAGATAGTCAAGAAGATTAACCTTTGAATCTTCATTTGAAAGAAGTTTCTCTTTTAAAAACTTCAATGGTCCACAGACAGTTTGTCCAAAAACCAGTTCAAAGGGACTAAAACCCAAAGACTCTTGAACTGATTCCCTAACAGCAACAAATGAACACCCTCATCCCAATCCTTTCCTGTATCAAAGCAATATGACCGAATCATATTCTTCAAAGTTTGATGAAATCTTTCCAAAGCCCTTTGACTTTTAGGGTGATAGCCGGAAGACTTAAACTGTTGGATGCCTAATTCATGCATAACTTGTTGGAAAATTCCAGACAAAATTTGACCCTAGATCTGACTGGACAGATTTGGGAAGGCCAACAAGTGTGAAAAAAATTAGAATTGCCACTGGAAATCTTGTAGACACACACATGATGGTCAACAAGTATTGGTTGCCTGACTTGGTCTTAGGTAAGGGACCGACACAGTCTACCATTATTCTACTAAATGGTTCGTCAAATGCAGAAATATGTTGCAGATGAGCCTTAGGTATCTTCTGATAGGGTTTTCCTACCATTTGACAAGCATGACAAGATCTACAATAATAAGAAAGATCACTTTAAAGTTTTGGCCAATAAAAATTATTCAAGATCTTGTGATAAGTCTTATTGACTCCTGAATGACCAGCCAAGGGAGTTTCATGGGCTAGACTAAGAATTTCCTGTCGATATGACTTAGGAACGACAATTTGATAGCTCACTGACCACTCGTCACCAGTGGGTACCTCTGGTGGTCTCCATTTTCTCACAAGGATCCCATTTTTCACAAAGTAACACACTGGAACTTGTGTGGCTTCAGTTTCACTAATAGCCCATTGAAACAAACAGGAGATCTCAGGATCTTGTTCCTGTAAGACAACAAGTGATTGTCTTTTGTCAACCTGATTAGAATAGAGAGAATGAGTTGTAAAAAGAGGATCACTGGGACCAATACCTTTTGATTGCCCAATACCAGGAGAGAAAGGACTGACCAATAAATGTGTTAGCTAAAGGAATAATTTCCTGATCAACATAATTCTTAAGAGCTCTTTTAGCCATAGCTCTGGTAACTGCACAAGCAGGATACAAATCAGGGATTTCAATCTCAATAGGATCAACTCTTTGATCCAAACAAGGCTTGTCAGTTTCAAGTGTATTGACCACGACCTTATCTCCAGCTATGTCATTGCCTAGTAACAAATGGATCCCTTCTATAGGTAAAGAAGGCACCGCCCTAACAGTCACTGGTCCGGAAACGTAGTCTGATGTCAAATTAACACAATGGAGATCAACATTTACAAAGCCACACTCTACTCCATGAATAAGTACACTTTCACTAGAAGAAGACTTCTTAGACAAAGGCAAAGTACCTAATAATAAAAGACTCTGAGAAGCTCCTGTGTCTCTTAATATTTTAATAGGGATAGGTTTGGCAGAATCACCAATAAGTGATATAGAACCTTCTAACATGAATGGTTCATAAGTCTCCAAAATAGAATCAGACTCGGTTTTGTTTGACCCAACAAATGTGTTGCTTTCAATACACGAATGACCTTGACCTCTTTGAAATGAGAGCGTTTGGAATAGCTCTGTCTTTACTATGTTGCTTATTTTTCAACCTGAAGCAATCAGAAATGACATGCCCTTTCTTTTTACAATAAGTGCACGTAGGAAGAGATAAGGATCTCTGATCAGTCTTATCCGATGTTTGATTTCTAACAATTGTGCTGTTTTGAAATTTAGAAGTACTCGTTTGAGACTGAGATGATTTTTTTCCAGAAAACTGCTGACACTTATTTACAAATTAAACCTTGTGAGTCAACGAATACTCATCAGTCATACGAGCAGCATCTTCCAAAGCTTCCACTTTCTGCTCGTCAAGATAGGTCTTGACATCACTATGGATGCAACTCTTGAACTCTTCAATTAATACGAGCTGTCTGGGGTTATCGTAATCTTGATCAACCTTCTTGGCTGAGAACCACCTATCAAATAATTGTTCTTTTTCCAATGCAAGTTCGACATGAGTTTGTCCAGTTTCTTTTCTACAATTCCTAAACCTTTGTCGATATGTCTCAGGTACCAATTCATAACCCTTCAAGATGTACTCCTTAACCACATCATAATCATTGCCTTGTTGTACTGACAGTGAAGTGTAGACTTCACGAGCTTTTCCAATAAGTACACTTTGTAATAACAAAGTCCAATGCTCTATTGGCCATTTCAAGTTTTCAGCAATTTTCTCAAAGTGAAGAAAATATTTATCTACTTCTTTTTCCTGAAAGGGGGTACTAACCTAATATATCTGGTAACATCAAAACCTGAACTTGTGTAAAGGGGTGGGTGTGGAGGGAGAGTGCTCCGCTTGTCAGTTCTAATTCGTTTAATTTATATTGCAATTCTCTCTCTCTCTCTCTCTCTCTCTCTCTCTCTCTCTCTAACTGTCTTTATGTCTTTCCTTCTCTCTATATATGTCCCTCTCCTCTCTCTCTCTCTCTGCGTTTGTATTTTCAGCATTAATTCTATCTTTCTCTCTCTCTCTCTCTGCGTTTGTATTTTCAGCATGAATTCTATCTCTCTCTCTCTCTCTCTCTCTCTCTCTCTCTCTCTCTCTCTCTCTCTCTCTCTCTCTCTCTCTCTGCATCTGCATTTCTATTACCCTCTCCTATTTCTTAATTCTAATTCCATCTGGGTTTTTTAGCTGTAATTCCCTTAATTTCCTAGCAAAACCAGATACAGACTTATCAATTAAACCCAAAGCACTATGACCCAAAATTTCCTTTACCACCAAATATGGAATTAAAATATTCTTTATCTCTTGCTTTGTCAAAGACGCTTTCGCTTCAGAAAGATCATAATGTCTGGCAAGCTCAAGTAACTCGTCCTCTTTCATAGACTCTAACCCTACCAGGGTAGGACTTGAAACAAAGTTCTCAACCTTAGATGACATTGTGAATGCTTGCTGGTTTCACTAAAGATTTCTCAAGTGGGTGAAATAAAAATCTTTACTAGGGACAACGAAAATTCCGAAACAAAGTCAATGTAAATAGTAATAAAAAGAAATTCAGATCCGGACGAGCCCCATGTCTGCTACGACTCTAGGTCTTAAAATAATGTCACAGAAAGAAAGTGAAAATAGCAATGTAAGTAAAGTCAACAAGCAATTTATTTCAAGACATTTAAAGTGAAAATTCAAAAGACACTTACAATAACGTGAATTAAAGTCCAAATAATCCAATTATCCTAAGTGTCCTAATTACAAGTCCTAAATATAGAATGTTCAGAATGAATTCCAGTAGTCTTGAATGTCCTGATGTGCCAGTAGTTTTGAATGTCCTGATATGCCTGAATGATGTAATCCAGAATATCTTTGAATGAATTCACAAAATCCCAAAGTCATGTATCAATCCAAAACTAGAACGAGCACTTTAGTTTGTTTTGTTTGGTTTGGTGCTTTACGACACAAGTAGGTTATTTAGTACCGAGGCAATTGGAGTAAAATTTCTTTCCCAAGGACACACCACAGGCTGGTGCGGTGGTAGGATTCGAACCCGCACCATTTCGGTCGCGAGTCCGGCACGCTAGCCACTGAGCCACCCCAGCTCCCAGCACTTTAGTAATCCAATGAATATTTTAAACAAATACTTCCTCTCTCTGAATTTGCTCTTATTTTCACAACACAACTATAAACATCTGGTTATTAAACCAAATTCCTCAAAGACTTATAGTTAGCATAGGAATGAAATACTGCTTACCAAGCATATATATATATATAATCTCGCATCAGAATATGGGTAATACAAATGGAAAAATACCTGGCTACATGACTTTTGTCACATCAAGACACGGAAAATTCCAGTCTAAATGGTAACTGCCATGTAAACAAGACTGACTTTGAACTCAAATGCTGTAAATATGTTGTTTACAAAATGACCATAATCTGACTAAAGTACAACTTACCTGGACACATATTATAAATTCAATATACATAACAACAATGTTTGGGATTGAAAATTGTGTCATTATTATTATTACCAAAATACATGTACAATAGTGTCATTGTCTTAATCATAACATGCTGTGTATGGCCAGTACAGGGCTTCCTGCCTTTTTTTAAGGAACTACTATTATGGTTGTTCCGGACTGACAAAAATCTATTTTATTTGCAAATAATATGTGCAGAAAAACAGCTCGTGTTCAATTTCTCCACTTTTTATACAAAATCCAGGTCTCCTTGCCACTAAATGCATTTTTCATACGTGTCAGTGACATTTCTTTTTCACTGCATACAGACTCCATATTGATGTACACTGCATCAAAGTCTGTTGACAAAAAGAAATGGAATTGTTTTTATTATAAGTTATATTTTAAAACACTCACTGCTAAATGTTACAGGATACTTAACTGAAAGAAATAGGACATCACTATTACCATAATTTTCAGCCATTTCTTCACAGAGTATCATTCCCCACCCATCTGTACTGAATTGTGCATTACCAATAGCCCTTAAACGCATGATTACGCACATTTACTTTTTTGTTGCATATTATATAATCAGGTAGCTAGGCAAATTACTCATCATTTACTTACCAATGTATATGAGCGAATATATGACCGCCTCGATGAAGAATATATAAATAGTTATTTTGAGGACAGTTCGCATTTTGTTAGAAGAGACCATTTTCAGGATGATGATGATGATGAACTGTTTCCGTACACCATTCTATTTCTTGCACGAGACCCACGTGCATTTTGCTGGCGCTAACAAGCCAGTCACGAGACTACTCGTATTTAGAACTGCCTGACGGCTAGATGCATCCATGCATACTCTCAGTGTATAACTGTACAAGGTTTCTTTGCGTTTTGTAATGAATGTGTGGGTGCTGGATTGAAGTATACATGATTGCAGGGGTAAAATTATGAATTTAAAATAAAATAAAATAATAATAACCATGAAATAAAATCATGAAAGTAACCATCTTCTTCTCTTTCCATGCAACAATTGTCTAAGACAATACTGATAAAAACTGGTCATACATTAGGCCAATAAACAGCAGTTGGAAGTCATTATCGTGAGTTTGGATATGTTGACCGGTAAAGGCTATTTTCATACTGTTGTATGACATTACAAGAATACCGTATATACTCACGTATAACTCGAGTCCAAATGCAAACAACATAGACCCTGATCTGCCGTCGCATAATGTGCCGGCAGATCAGGGTCTATGTTGGTTGTTCTAATGATTAGTCCTTACAAATTGCATAGACCCAGATCTGCCGGCGCATTATGCGACGATATTATGGTATCGTCTTATACGCGAGTATAGACGGTAATAGACATCACAGCAAGCGCACTGCCAACTTTATCATAAGGTTCTATCTTAAAGAGTCCACAATATACAACATTGTTGCCATTGATAAAGTATAATTTGCTGTAGATCGTTGTTTTAAACCGTACGGGTGCATTCCTTATTGGCGTTGAAGATTTTGAACGCATTTTTTGGGAGTACATCTGTACAGATTAATTGGGGGTTAAACAATAAGTTTGTACTGTTTGTTTGCGTTTATGTAAACACCATTAGGTGTTCACAATGGAAAGGAGGTCCCACAGGCTAAATATAGCTTTAGATTTTTTATGGATACACTATTGTTATGACTCTAAGTCTAAAATATGTAACAGAAAAGAAGTGAAACCAATAAAATCAAGTAAAATCAACAAGCAATTTATTTCCGGACAATTAAAGTGAAACTTCAAAAGACACTTACAATTTGTGAGTTAAATTCCAAATAATCCTAAATGTCCTAATCACAAGTCCAAAATTATAGAATGTTCCGAATGAATTCCAATAGCCTTGCATGTCCTGATGTACCACAAAGCTGTAATACAGAATATATTTGAATGAGTTCACATAAATCCCAAAATAATATTTTAATCCATAAGTCAATGAGCACTTTACATGACCTATGTCACGACAGAATATGAGTAATTCTAATGGAAAAATACTTGCCTACCTACCCCATGTCACAACAGGACATGTTGTAAAAAATACTATGTAAGCAACTGGACAAACGTTAAGTATGTATTTTCAAATAACCATACAACTTACAATCGTATACAAAGGTTAAGTATTTAAAAATTCATACATAACATTATATATGCAACTTTCAAGAAATTAAAATTGAAATATGATTTCTCACTGATGAACTGTCTTCGTGAAAAAGTATTAAGAATATTCAGATTCGCACGGGTATTTTTATATCATCATACAGATCTTCTTGAAAGCGAAAAAGACGGGTAGCCAAATCCACGATATTTTTATATCATCATCCAGATCTTCTTGAAATCGGAAAAGACGTGTATCCAAATCCATCATATACGATATTTTTATATCATCATACACATCTTCTTGAAAAGGGAAAAGAAACTAGAGCTAACTCCGACAATGACAGCATAACAGTCGGAATCATGAAGACCATCGCATTACAATTAGAACATACAAGAAAACCAAAGACCATTAAAATAGCACAAGTGAGACTCTCTTTGATATATATCGCAACGTGTAATTTAAGAAATGAGGAATAAAAATTATAATTATACTCTGAAACAGGCAACAAATTTTCATAAAGTTACCAAAGGTCATCGAAACGCTATGGAAACATGATAAACTCTCCTAATCGGAAAATCCATTTTTGAAAATGCACTTAATCGAATTACTTGATTTAATTTTCACTTTCTTTCAGTAACTGCTGCAAATTTTATAATTGTTTACTTGTGACTGGCGAAAATACGTTAGCAGAACTCCACCAAAATGGCCAGACATGCAGAGATGAAATGAATTTTATACGCTGATTTATGTATGCTTGTAGATGATCTGATTGAATTTCCATGTTGTTATACAAATGTTTGCTATGCGGTGTGTGTGTGTGTGTGTGTGTGTGTGTGTGTGTGTGTGTGCGTTTGCGTGTGGCGGATGCTTGCCAGTACAGAAAAGTTGACAGATGTCCTTTTTTTGATATGTGCAAAATTTGGCCCATATTGGCGTTCTTACGTTTATTGGACGTTAGACTTTTATTCGAGGATTTACGGTAAAATTAATTAAATCCGGGTTGTTTTCACTCGACAGAATATCCCCTACCCTCTTCATTCAAGCACTGAGTCTGCTGTTTTGCCTATGCTTCACGTGTATGAAGCCAAGAGTTTCACGAGAAAACAGTACAGAACGACAGCAAGCATATATGGTTACTGTTATGTATGATGTTTATATAATAGATATTTTAGGAAATTATAAATGTTTCTTGATATTAATATTTGCTTAAATCTTAATGTTGATTATCAGGAAAAACATGTTTAACTAGTGTCCTTGAATTAGGTTGTTTACTTCAAATTTAAGTTCAAGCATAGTTTTGATAAACATAATGTTTACCAAATTTGAGGTCAAGGTTGATTTTGTTTACAGATAAAACTGGAAATTCCTTAGAGTTGTGTGTAAAAAGTCATGTCCACACAAATAAAATTCCATTAAGATGATACATATTCTAGAATATTCTGTCATGTGACCATTCTTTATATATACCATGTTTAGTGGACTGTTTTTCAGTTTCGACATTACTATCAGTCTTGTAAAGAGCTATTACAGTTGTGGAAAGTCATTCCAAATTCTAAGAGAGGAATTATTTTAAATATTCATTGGATTATAACAGTGCTCATAAACTTTTGGATTTTTAATTGATGATTTTGGAATTTATGTGAACTTATTGAGAGATATTTTGGAGTACTTCATTTTGACATCAGCACATTAAAGACTACTAGTACATCCGGACTTTGAAGACCATTGGCACATCATATCATTCAAGGATACAGCCATGAATTCGGAATATTCTATATTTAGGACTTGTGATTAGAACACTAATTCTTATTGGATTATTTGGATTTTAATACACATTACTGTAAGTGTCTTTTTTGATTTTTCATCTTAAATATCTAGAAATAAATTGCTTGTTGATTTATACTCGAGTTGTTGGTTTCACTTTCTTTCTGTTACATTTTTCTAGACCATAGAGTCGTAACAGAAATTGGGGGCTCCTCGTCCGGGATAGAATTTCTTTAAAGAATATTAGAGATATTAAAGTTATCTTTCAAATTCATATTGATTTTGTCTCGGTTTTTTTTTTTTTTTTTTTTTTGTCTTTGGCAAAGATTTTAAATAGAGAATTTTTTGTGTGAAACCAACAAGTATTCACAATGGCATCTAATGTTCAGAATTTCATTTCAAAACCTACCCAGGAGGGGTTTGAGTGTATGAGAAAGGATGAGTTGCTCGAACTTGCCAGAAAATACAGTCTGTCTGAGGCGAAAGCAACATTGACAAAACAGGAGATAAAGAGTATTTTAATTCAATATTTAGTAGGAAAGGGAATTTTTGATAGTAGTGCTTTAAGTCTGAAGAGAAAGCCTGTAACTGGTTCTAACAGGAAATTAAGGGAATTAGAGTTAAAGAACCAGATGGATTTAGAATTGGCAAAGCTTCAGATTCAGAAAGAAGAGAGGCAGATGGAGAGAGAGAAAGAAGAGAGGCAAATGCAGATGGAGAGAGAGAAAGGGGAGAGGCAAATACAAATGCAGATGCAGATGCAAAGAGAAGAAAGGGAAATGCAATTTAAATTAAGAGAAATAGAACTGGCACACAGAGCACACTCCACTCCTTTAAACACAAGTTCAGGTTTTGATCTTACTAGATATATTAGGTTAGTACCCCCTTTTCAGGAAAAAGAAGTAGATAAATACTTTCTTCATTTCGAGAAAATTGCTGAAAACTTGAAATGGCCCAGAGAGCATTGGACTTTGTTATTACAAAGTGTACTTATTGGAAAAGCTCGTGAAGTCTACACTTCACTGTCAATACAACAAAGCACTGATTATGATGTGGTTAAGGAGTACATCTTGAAAGCTTATGAGTTGGTACCAGAGGCATATCGACAAAGGTTTAGGAATTGTAGAAAAGAAACTGGACAAACTCATGTCGAATTTGCAAGGGATAAAGAACAACTATTTGATAGGGGGTGCTCAGCCAAGAAAGTTGATCAAGATTATGATAACCTCAGACAGCTCGTATTAATTGAAGAGTTCAAGAGTTGCATCCATAGTGATGTTAAGACCTATCTTGACGAGCAGAATGTGGAAACTTTGGAAAATGCTTCTCGTATGGCTGATGATTATTCCTTGACTCACAAAATGTCATTTGGCAATAAGTCATCCCCTCAGCAGTTTTCTGGCAAAAAACCATTTCAATCTCATACGAGTACTTCCAAATTTCACAACAGCACAACTGTTAGGAATCAAACATCTGATAAGACTGATCAGAAATCCTTATCTCTTCCTACGTGCACTTATTGTAAAATGAAAGGGCACGTTATTTATGATTGTTTCAAGTTGAAAAATAAGCAACAGAGTAAAGACAGAGCTTTTCCAGATGCTCTTATTTCAAAGAGGTCAAGGTCACAGACTTGTGTTGAAAGCAACACATTTGTTGGGTCAAACAAACCCCAGTCTGATTCGATTTTGGAGGCTTATGAACCATTTATGTCAGAAGGTTCTATATCACTTATTGGTGATTCTGTCAAGCCTATCCCAATTAAAATATTAAGGGACACTGGAGCTTCTCAGAGTCTTTTATTATCAGGTACTTTGCCTTTGTCTGAGGAGTCTTCTTCAAGTGAAAGTGTTCTTGTTCAGGGAGTAGAGTGCGGCTTTGTAAATGTTCCTCTTCATTGTGTAAATTTGGCATCAGACTTAGTTTCCGGACCTATGACTGTTGGGGCAGTGACTTCTTTACCCATAGAGGGTGTTCATTTATTACTAGGCAATGACCTAGCTGGAGATAAGGTCGTGGTCAATACACTTGAAACTGACAAGCCTTGTTTGGATCAGAAAGTTGATCCTGTCGAAATTGAAATCCCTGATTTGTACCCTGCTTGTGCAGTTACCAAAACTATGGCAAAAAGAGCTCTTGAGGGTGATTTTGATCAGGATAGTATTCCTTTAGCTGACACATGTATTGGTCAGTCTTTTGATGAGGTCACTTTTTCCTCAGGTATTGATCAATCAAATAGTATTGATCACAGTGATTCTCTTTTGGCAACTCATTCTCTTTGTTCTAATCAGGCTGACAAACGACAATCCCTTGTCGTTGAACAGGAGCAAGATCCCGAGATATCTTGTTTGTTTCAGAGGGCTATTAGTGAAACTGAAGCCACACAAGTTCCAGTGTGTTACTTTGTAAAAAAATGGGGTCCTTATGAGGAAATGGAGACCACCTGAGGTACCCGCTGGTGACGAGTGGTCAGTGAGCTATCAAATTGTTGTTCCTAAGTCATATAGACAGGAAATTCTTAATCTAGCCCATGAAACTCCTTTGGCTGGTCATTTAGGAGTCCGTAAGTCTTATCACAAGATCTTGAATCATTTTTATTGGCCGAAACTCAAAAGTGATGTTTCTAAATACTGCAGATCTTGTCACACTTGTCAAATGGTAGGAAAACCCTATCAGAAGATACCTAAGGCTCATCTGCAGCCTATTCCTGCATTTGATGAACCATTTAGTAGAATAATGGTAGACTGTGTTGGTCCTTTACCTAAGACCAAGTCAGGCAACCAATACTTGTTGACCATCATGTGTACATCTACAAGATTTCCAGAGGCAATTCCTCTGAGAAATATAAAAACTAAAACTATTGTGAAAGCTTTGGTGAAGTTTTTTACTCTTGTTGGCCTTCCCAAATCTGTCCAGTCGGATCAAGGGTCAAATTTTATGTCTGGAATTTTCCAACAAGTTATACATGAATTAGGCATCCAACAGTTTAAATATTCTGCTTATCACCCTGAAAGTCAAGGTGCTTTGGAAAGATTTCATCAAACTTTGAAGAATATGATTCGGTCATATTGCTTTGATACAGAAAAGGATTGGGATGAGGGTGTTCATTTGTTGTTGTTTGCTGTTAGGGAATCAGTTCAAGAGTTGTTGGATTTTAGTCCCTTTGAATTAGTTTTTGGTCATACTGTCCGTGGACCATTGAAATTATTGAAAGAGAAACTACTTTCAAATGAAGATCCAAAGATTAATCTTCTTGATTATGTCTCTGATTTCAAATACAAGTTGTCAAGGCCTGTGAAGTAGCAAAAAATAATCTTCACACTACCCAGTCAAAAATTAAATTAAGGTATGACATAAATACACAGGAAAGGAGTTTTAAACCTGGTGACAAAGTTCTGGCTCTCTTGCCCATACCAGGATCCTCTTCAGGCTAAATGTTATGGTCCTTATACCGTTGAAAAGAAAGTAAATGACTTAAATTATATCATTAACACTCCTGCTGGGAGACGGAAACAGAAACAACTTTGTCATATAAATATGTTAAAGGAATATTTTGACAGAGATAGCCCAGCTAATTATTTATTTAATTTAGTTGTACCTGTCCCACACACTGAAGATATCAACGATGGAGTACGATCAGACTATAGTGACTCTGGTATAACCAATCTTCGGAATTCAGAAATATTGAGCAATCTAGAAGAGAAACTTTCACATCTACAACAACAGGAAAGAAATGAACTAAAACAGCTATTACATGACTATGAGCACTTGTTTCCTGATGTTTCAACACGAACAAGTAAAATTTATCATGACGTTGACATTGTAGATTCTGCGCCTGTGAAACAGCATCCTTATAGGATGAATCCTCTCAAACAGAACTATTTGAAGAAAGAAATTCAGTATTTACTGGAGAATGATTTCATAGAACCAAGTAAAATTAACTGGAGTTCACCATGTATTCTTGTTCCCAAGCCAGATAATACATTCCGTATGTGTACTGACTATAGAAAAGTAAACAGTGTAACAAAAACTGATTCATTTCCAATCCCAAGAATGGACGATTGTATTGATAAAATTGGAAATGCTAAATATGTCACCAAGTTTGACCTTTTAAAAGGATTCTGGCAAATTCCACTGACGGAAAGGGCAAAAGAAATTTCAACATTTGTAACTCCAGATGGACTTTATCAATATAAAGTCATGCTGTTTGAAATGAAAAATTCGCCTGCAACGTTTCAACGTCTGATGAACATGATAACATCTGGTCTTGATTATTGTGACGCTTATATCGATGACGTCATTATCTACAACAACACCTGAGATGATCATTTGAAAACCATTCAAAAATTCTTTGATCGACTCAGCGATGCGAATCTGACAATTAATTTGAGCAAAAGTGAGTTTTGCCATGCTTGTGTCACATTTTTAGGACATATTGTGGGACAAGGTCAAGATAAAACCTATTGAAGCTGAGGTCAAAGCTATCTCTGAATTTCAATTACCAATTTGTAAAAAGCAACTGTTGCGATTTCTAGGTATGGCTGGATATTATCGGAAATTTTGTTCCAATTTTTCCAAAATTGCTGAACCTTTGACAAGTTTATTGAGTAAGAAAACCAAATTTCATTGGTCTGACAAGTGTCAGGAATCTTTTGACAAATTAAAGGCCATGCTTAAGAATGCACCAGTTCTTTCTGCACCAAATTTCAGCCAATCATTTAAATTATCTGTTGATGCAAGTGATGTAGGGGTTGGTGGAGTATTGATTCAGGAAGACAAAAGTGGCGTGGATCACCCTCTGTGTTATTTTTCTAAAAAGCTAAACAAGCACCAGAAAAATTATTCCACAATTGAGAAGGAATGTTTGGCTTAGATATTGGCTTTACAGCATTTTGAAGTGTATGTTACTCAGCTCTTTCTCCAATTATTGTGTACAGTGATCACAATCCCCTTACTTTCATCAACAAAATGAAAGATAAAAATCGGAGATTGTTGAGATGGTGTTTAATATTGCAGGTATATAATATTTACATCAAACACACCAGGGGAAAAGACAATGTGATTGCAGATGCACTCTCATGTGCATAGAAATGTTATATTGCTTGATGTAATTAAGTTCATTATCATAAAACATTTTCTTATGTAATTTTTGGTTATTATAGTATTAGATGTATATTCAAAAGAAAGCTATATTGCATAAATCTTTCTTTTTCTTTTTGAGGGGAGGTGTTATGTATGATGTTTATATAATATTACAGATATTTTAGGAAATTATAAATGTTTCTTGATTTTAATATTTGCTTAAATCTTAATGTTGATTATCAGGAAAAACATGTTTAACTAGTGTCCTTGAATTAGGTTGTTTACTTCAAATTTAAGTTCAAGCATAGTTTTGATAAACATAATGTTTACCAAATTTGAGGTCAAGGTTGATTTTGTTTACAGATAAAACTGGAAACTCCTTCGAGTTGTGTGTAAAAAGTCATGTCCACACAAGTAAAATTCCATTAAGATGACACATATTCTAGAATATTCTGTCATGTGACCATTCTTTATATATACCATGTTTAGTGGACAGTTTTTCAGTTTCGACATTACTATCAGTCTTGTAAAGAGCTATTACAGTTGTGGAAAGTCATTCCAAATTCTAAGAGAGGAATTATTTTAAATATTCATTGGATTATAACAATGCTCATAAACTTTTGGATTTTTAATTGATGATTTTGGAATTTATGTGAACTTATTGAGAGATATTTTGGAGTACTTCATTTTGACATCAGCACATTAAAGACTACTAGTACATCCGGACTTTGAAGACCATTGGCACATCATATCATTCAAGGATACAGCCATGAATTCGGAATATTCTATATTTAGGACTTGTGATTAGAACACTAATTCTTATTGGATTATTTGGATTTTAATACACATTACTGTAAGTGTCTTTTTTGATTTTTCATCTTAAATATCTAGAAATAAATTGCTTGTTGATTTTTACTTGATTTGTTGGTTTCACTTTCTTTCTGTTACATTTTTCTAGACCATAGAGTCGTAACATTATACACTGTGATATTGTTTGACATGCGACGTATTTTCATGTCTCACATCCATTGATGAAGCTTGGTTCTTGAAGCAAGGATGCGAATACAAAGCAAAACTGTTTGCTGTTTTACAAATAATTCTATCGGGTGTAGTGCACAATTTACTATACCCATGAAAGAATTATGACCTTGCCTGTCCTTGGATTCGTGCGTGCGTGCGAAGATGCGTAAAGTCGTTCAACTTCTTCTACACAGTTTAAGGCAGACTCACCTCATAACAAGGTGGGAAGTGATTTCAGATGGGCTCAATGGTCTGAAAATTCTGTTTCTCTCGATCGCATCCCAACGACGACGATATTATCCAGCCAACCACGAGCTTAAAAAATACTTTGGATGGCATTTTTAGTAGAAGCTCGTAGATAATTGTAATAAGGGCACAATTTTAGATCAACGGTCAATTTAGTAAGAAGACCAGTAATTTCAAACCTGAAAACATAATTGCTAGATCATTCATTGCCTACTTAGTTCAATATTGTCAAGAAGTAAATCGAATTGACCCAAACGGATCTTAATCATGTTTAGAAATCATTTAAAGAGACAAATAAAAAAAAATGCTGGTGGTTAGAAGGCAATGTGCGTGGGACAGATACTGCTCAACTTCATTACAAATTATAAATTTGTGGGATGTATATTATTAATATTTATACTGGTCGTAATATTGCATCTATAACTGGCTCATTCTCATCTGAAGGGGAAAATTGATAAAAAAAGATAATGAAAATCCAAGTATGCATCTTTGGAATTTTGTGTTCGGGTATCTATTCTATGTGGTTATCTATTCTATGTGGTTTTGGCAAACAAAACATGTATTTTGGTCAGTCTTGTACCATCGGTTACAGTATACGCAGTTGAGAACTACACCACGCCAAAATGTTACGTGTAATCTACAAGTCGCATATATACTGTTTCTCCATATCCAAAATATTAAATTTAAAACCAGAGACAAATGTGAAAACATTTTTGTTCACAAGTTTAAGGTAGTAAAACAAAGCAAACAATCACACAACATATGTCCCGTAATAACTAGGCAGCTTGGTCAAAGATAAGGCATGCTAATTTATAAATATTTTTCCCATACTGCTCTAAATAAAAATCTGCTGAGGTCTCAAAAGCGAAACATTTTTTTTTAACGTTTTATTGACATAGAGATAGTGATACGTACATTTAATACACACACACACACACACACACACACACACACACATATATATATATATATATATATATATATATATATATATATATATATGTATATTTCAACCATAAGACAAACATTTCGTCACTTTAAGATGAAAGGAAAGAAGCTAAGAAAAGAAAGAGAAAATAGAGAATAGTAACAGAAATATAATATAATATATATATATATATATATATATATATATATATATATATATATATATATATATATATATATATATATATATATATATATGGAAAATATTAGCATTTCTACAAAGCAAATAAGGGAGTGTACATACAGATACACATGCATACATATATATGCATATTTATATATACATGTACACATCACCCCCATATACACAAAAATATATATACCAATATACACACATGTTTCCAATAACACAGTTTATGATTCTATTAACTGTTTGTACAATAACTATCTACTGTCAAACTTTTCCCATTTACAGTTGCTATATTTTTCTACATTAAAGTTAAAAGTAACAATCTTTCTGAACTGAGACAAACTCGGCCTGTCTCTGTTAAATCTGCATTTATAAATATATTGTTTTGCATATAGAATTATCAGATTAATTATTTACTTTAAGCGCTGACTTGAAGAAAACCAATCCTCAAAAGTGGAGAAGGGATGTTAAAAAAAAATTAAAAAATCCATGTTTACAAATTCAAAGATCGACAAAGAGAAAGTGAAAAAGCACCATTTTTTCAAAATCAACATTTTAAAAAATAAGCCACGTTAGCTCAAGCATCAACAAATGAAGCTAATCCCTTCCTTTTCATGTACAACTGACAAACAAATGTTAAACATGAACATATTTACAAGGTTGATAATGTTGTGGAGTAAGACTAGACTTTCAATAAGCTAGTACAGTGTCATTTTTCCATCGATGGACACTACGTTTCTGAGCTAAAGAAAATAGATATCCATAATGTTCACAACGCCACATTTATATTTTGGCATCGTTTCGAGAGAAATCACTTTCAAAACAAGTAAGTAAATGTTATAATCGGAATCCAAGCGTTGACGAACAAAATACACACTATCGAATCTGAGCCTTGTAATTTCACATTATTTAATCGAGTGAATGCGACCTTTCTTCTCATAAAGCCTATGATATCGTCTTTAAGACGAAGTAATCCATAGGAATCAAAATATTCCACACTGTGGTCGTTGGGAAAGTAAACAGCTACCCAATGGGTTCCTGGACGATGACTGCCGTCGCTGATGATAATATAAGCTCGAACCTCATTAGGTTTTCAATGAGAAAGTTCATCTTAAGCGCACAATACTGGATTCCAAGAAGCTGTGTACGAACTGTGGATCAGAAGGTAATGAAGTTTCCATGTATTCGTATTCACAGGTAAAGGTCGGTAATGAGTTCACCCTTTACTTTTTCTTTAAAAAGGTCTGTCTAGTAAGTAGATGAACGGGAAGTCTCGGTACTCTGTTGTAAGAGAGCTTAAATTCGTTTCGTCTCCAGAAAAAGTAAATAGAGGTAGAGAATGGTCACTCAAGTTTTTATACCACTCTTTCAAGATTTTCTCTTCTGGGATGAGTGTCCATGCTTTTTTCAGATACTCTTCCAACTTTCTTCTTGACTCTTCATCAAACATTTTGTCGTGTTGCACTTGACTAGGATGATTGATTTGACAACATAACAATGTTGTTTGGTCAGGAGTGTGATTCTTTCAAAACAGGAGACTAAGTGTTGTTCTTGTTCTGGCCGTCGTGACATCGTGACTGTGTTTTTCTCTTCTTCTTCTCCACTTAGAGTCTGTGACTGTTGTTCTGGATGGAAAACATCATCCTCTTTGCCTATGCCCATGGTTTTGTGTTCTGTGTTTTATTGTAATAGTCTATGATCACTTCTCTCAGACTTGATTTCGAGAGTATTATCGAATTCTGTATATAAGATCAGGTTTACTGTATTCTAGAGGGCTAGTGTAAACTGAAGTTCCACACTGAGTTGGCCTGATTTTATAGGGTGGAAATATCTCTCGTGGCTGCCTTGGTCTGGTGTGAAATCAAATCCCCACAAAGCGTAACATTCTGCATACTCGTCATACAAAACTCCGTGGGAACTGTTGGTTAAGATCGAAGATGATGTTTCCAAAAGTCAACCGCGTAAACGTTTGTTTATTGGCATTGTCAGCAATGCTGCCCTCAACTGAACCGGAATTATTGATCAAACTCCTTTTGAGTTCTAACATTTTAACTTGTCGAAGACAAACGTCGCCCGAGATGTCAAGACGATGTTTACAGACCTTTTTGAACATAACTTTCCCCAGAACTCAAGTACTTGTGTGAAGGGAATTTATATGAGTTATTTTCCTGTCTGAATCAACACATTTTTTTTCTTGCTTTCATAAAGGTTTGTTTGAGACGTTGTTGGTCGGTGACTATGTTATTGGGCTTGCTAGTTGAGGATAACTACGACGAAAGTAATTTGATTTGTGACAATATTCCAAATTTGAGTGGGATGAATGATTTCTACCAAAGCCATCTCCAAATGAGCTTCGTGATCCAATTGTATGGATTGAGGTAATTTGGCCGTGAAACAACATAATATGTTGGTGGAAAACACAACCATAGAACTGTCACTAGGTAATATTAAATAGAATTGAGTATTCATAATTCGATGGTTCTTGTCTCCGAGGAGAATTTTCAGCTATGACTGGAAGAGTTGTGACTGGCGATGGCGATGATACCGTTGTTATTACTGTCGGTATATTTCAACGAGGGATTGGAAAGAAGATAGACAACACAACTGCTGATTAAAATAGTCCACAGTTGTTTATCACCTTGTTGCAAACTCAAATGTCCGATCGCTGATCCAATGACACAGTACACCACAAAGATCTGGTAGGAAAAAAAGAAACGATTTGAGTGTTAGGAACACGATCTCCACACCACACCCACAGTGGTTGTTATTGTTTTTGTAGTTCTTAGAGAGATGAACTAAGAGGATGCAGTGACTAACGGCATGATTCGTGACTTCTACTTTTTTTTTATAGTTGATGATTTGTGAAGCTGCAATTCAAGAATCAAAACTGGATGGATATCCTTTCCAACGGACTTCAACTTCTTTTTTTTCTCCACTTTACGTGTACTTCGATCGAGAATACTTCGATATCGTACACATCGTCGTCTTTCTTGGTCACTCGTTGTAACTCTGGCAAGTAAAAAGTTCTTATAGTCGATGACTTGTGAAGTGGCAATCTAAGAATAAAAACTGGGTGGATATCCTTTCCAACGAACTTTCACTTCTTGAACTCGACGTTTGCCCACTTTACGTGTTCTTCGATTGAGAATGTTTTTGATATCGTACACGAGTAGTCTTTCCTTGTCACTCGTTGTAACTCGGTCAAGTAAAAAGTTCCTTAAAACAATTCACCATTCATATCTTCCAATTTACAGACATGGGGTTCACGTCCACGCACTTGTCTTGTGACACGAAACAATTCTTACCAGCTGGGTAAATAACCTTTGTCAAAAGTGCGTTTTGTTTTTTCCAATTGGTTTTAACCCAATCTCCGGTGTTTAACACTTCGTTCTTTTTTCTGGTCTCCTACGTTGTAAACAATCGATCAAACATGGTCCTTTCGTTTTGATGTGTGACTTCTTCTGGAGCACATCCGATGCTACGATGGTATGACCGATTGTAAGCTTTGACCAGACGTGTTAAGAGTCGCTGTATTTGAGAGTATGTCGATGTGTAAAATATTTCCACATATATTTTTTCAAAGTTCTTTGAAAATGTTCCACCACACTGGCTTTGCTTTCAGGATTTTAAGTGGTGAAAAACTAAATGTGTCTTTTTTCAATTCCTTTTGAAAAGCTTGGTAAAGAAATTCAGTGCCCTTGTCTGTTTGCCATCGCAGAGGGTGTCGTCCACTTTGTTTTAAGTCGATTTTTAAAGCTCGCGCTAACTCTGAACTTGTTTTAGAAGTCAAATGAAATATCAAAGCCGATTTTGAAAACACATCAATGTAAAAAAAGAAATTTATGTGTAACCTCGCTTGTACGAAGCTAAATCGGCTTGCCCTTGATGATCGATTCCGGCTACTTGTGTTTGTAACAACTGTCATACATCTAGCAGACGTAGAATTTTGAGTTTGGTTTTTGCTGGATGATACAATTTTTAAATTCCTCCGTAGCCAGCTGCATGAGCAGGATTGTAGTAATACTAGCTAAAAGTGTACCCATGTTGTCGCTGCTCAATAAGTCACCCACTGTTCGATAATCCTCTTAGGCTCGTGTAGTAGTTTGGATTTCGATCCTTGACCTCGACGAACATTAGGATTAGGAAAAGTAGTTTCCACGGAAATCATCAGTTCTTTTTTTCCCGCTGTTTTCTTGATTCTTTGTATCCCTTGTTGACACGATCTTTCTTTTCTTCTCGCCTCGGAGTAGGGGAAGGTGTCAGTAGGGTTGCCACACTGAGAACAAATGTTTTTGAGCAGACAGAGTTTGAAACACTTCTCTTGTTTCTTTCTCTTCAATCCTCGTGGCCGTGTCTGTCATCGTCTGTGGAGCTGATTTTTTGTTTTTCTTCATTTTTATGACTTTCTTAAAATCTCTCAGTGTAGGTTTAGCTGTATCGTCTATAGCTTTCTGAAAAAACTGTTCCATCCATCAACGATTGTAACCCTTGTTGTAGATGTGACGTCTCTGTGAGATTAGGATTAGGGGGTAAGTGCGGTATACGTTGTTCGTACAAACGGTGGAGTTCCATCAACCGTTTGTAAGGAACTCAAATTAGTTTTCGTCCTTCCATAAAATCCAAGGGTACAAGTGTGATGTCCTCCTACAACACTCCTCCTAAAAGAGGTCCAGCAAACAATCCTAACCAAGGAGAAGCGACTTTTAATAACGGTACTATCAGCGTGGGTAGCAATCCTTCTCGTGGAACGCGCACTTTTTTTTTCGACTGACTGGAACTTTCTTTTTCACCATTTGTCGAAGAAAGTGACGATGTCGTCGTAACCTCCGTTTCTGTATCTTGGTCAAAGGAGCCGTTCCTTTCAAGACGTTCAAACAACATCCAGTAAACTTTGTAGCATGCCTGTTCTGTCTTGTAATTTTGTCTCAGGGGATGCCACGTTTTGGGCTGCAGCAGCAGCAGCTAGAGCAGTAGAAGAAGTCGACGGAGAAGAAGTAGGAGTCCCGTTAGAGATGGGCTTCCTTTTTTCATCAAATGGGGAAGCACTTGTCTTAAATCGGGTTTAGCTGGCATCATCATTAACGGAGGAAGAGTTGGAGAGGAAGGAAAGACGGTGACAGATTGAGGTTTACGTGAGTACGTTCGCATTCTAATTGTAGTACCTTTCTTTCTTTACGTTGTTTTCTTTTTGGTTTTCTTCTAGGAAGAAGTTGATGTAGAGTATGATCTAACTGCCCTCTATTCTTTTTTTTTTTTTTTTTTTTTTTTTTTTTGTCGTTTGGATTTAGGTTGTTTTCCTTTATTAACTTCAGCATTAAGATACCATCGTAGAAGTGAATGAATAATGACACCACCCACCTAAACATCCACTTCCACCTGTTTTCAAGATGATTTGTATTTTAGTTTGAGTATCGATTCTTGAATCAGCCTTTTGTGTGAAAGCTACCTTATATTTTTCAAAACAAAGCAACAACAAAAACAAAACGTTGTGTTTGATGAGGAATGTGAATAATTCCTTGTAGTAATTGACGTACTGTCAAAGTAAACCATCGTAACATTACTTTGGGACTGACTTTTAACGAATGTAAACGCACTTGTGCATTTTTTTGCGACTGATGGTACACAATGCACGAATCAGTTTGGCAGGAGGATGAAATTGAAAGGAAGTCATGTTGAATACTGTCAGAAAGGAAAGAAGTGAATGATGTTTTTATATTTTTTAAAGTTTTTTTGTTTTAGACAGATGAAAACATGGAAGGCGACGTGTAAATGACAGGACCTCCTATTTGACACCAATCGTGAACCAAATCTGTACGAAATATCAAACAATCGGGAGTGGTAGGTTTTAAAAGCGATGAGTAAATAAGCATGTGGCGTTTGAGTGGCATCGTCATAAGCGTAATTCAGCCTAGGTGTTCCTAACTGTTTTGCCAACACTTGATCTTGAGATTTATCTCTTGCACTTTTAAAGAACACAACATAATGAGGATTGAGACTCATGGTGAAATAAATTTTGAGTAGTGTAGGTAATACTGGCATTACGATGGTGTCCTTTTCGTGTCAACCAAAGTTTAATTTCTTCTTCGTCTTCTCCTAACATGTCATCGAAAATGACAAAATATGTTTGACTAGAGTCAGACACGATCCCATCGTCTTCGCGAGGAATTCCTTTTACAAACGAAATGGATTCTCTTTGACTTTCTTGAGTAACGTGTAAACCGATTGCCACTCTTTATAACACCACACGATGCGTTATTGAAGACGATCAAACAAAAGTGATTTGTGTTCGATCAAACGTTTGATAAATTTGGGTTTTCCTGAACCACTTGGTCCAGCAATCACCATGTTAAAGGGATGGCGAAGATAAGGTGGCTCCCAAAGCCAACGATCTGACTTTTCATCAATCACGTTGAGAACGGAGGCTACAGCCATAACTCTCAAGTAGTTTGAAAAGTTCTGAAACACTCACCAAGAACACAAGACATTTTATACATGTTTAATTTTTTTTTCATGTTTTTTCATGGTACAACCAAAAATATTCACATTTCAAAAACAAAGTTTATGTTTTTCTGTCTTTCATTAGTCACACATTACGTCTTTGACATAGTCAGCCACAGCTTGTTTTCAAGCGTCGAATCCAAGACATTTCCAGTCACGTGCATCCTTCCAGTCGCAAATCGGTTTGTGTATACAACTAGTTATATACACTTCTCGGTGAATATGAAAAGCAGATAAACTGCGACGAATTTCTTCTTCACACCGGGGTAGAGAAGTCGTATTTATCACTATTCGCAGCGCTTTTACCACAATGAGTTTTTCGCAAGCAAATACAGTTTTGGTGGTTATGTCGTTGCATTTACTGTTGCACAAAGAATCCGAGAAATGTATTCACACACACACACACACACACACACACACACACACACACACACACACACACACACACACAGGCGCGCGCGTCGTCTAAAGTTTAAAGGAATCGTATTTTCTTGTGGAATTAGTTCTTTTAAAAGTAGTTGGTAATCAACTGAGTCTTGAACGGTGTCATTGACTTCCTTCCACGAAATTTGGTGTAACACTGATGACAGAAGTCATGGCATGGCGAGTCTTATAAAGTGTTCGCAGAAAGGTCTTATCACGTGCTGGCACAAAACCTCTCTTTCCAATTATGGTACAGCCTTCTTCAATCAGTCTTTTTATAGTATTCAGATATCCAATGGTTATTCGTTGGTACTGGACGCAATTGTTCTTTGCGTTTCACTTGTATCTGTACAAAATCTCTGAACATACGTTCTCGCAGTTTCAAAGGTAGATTCTTAATGTGCTTTTCTAAACTAGTCATTTACAGGAATGTCTTTTTTTAAGCAGTAGTCATTAGTGTTCCAAACGGTATTTGCTGTCTAATCATATCCAGGAAATGTAGTCATTAACTCACCACACACTACACGTCGTGAAGGAGTCTAGTCTTGAGACAATGCTTCTTTTAAAAGTTTTTTGTAATTGTTGTAAGTCTTAAACCTTTTCCAAGGATTCCGCGTATCACCCCAGCATTGTAGGTAGAAGTCGTGGCATCCAAAGTCTTACAAGATGTGAGTAGTTAATTAATGTCTGACCGTTTTGAAAATGTATAAAGTAATGAACCTTTTTATAGCATTGAGATACCAATGGTTAAAACGTCTATGTCGTTGAGGATGCAATTGTTCTTTGCGTTTGACGTGAATCTGTACAAATTCTCTGTAAATGCGTTCTCGCAGCTTCAAGATAAACTACGAACCGTCTCCTCTTCTAAAGTATCCGTGTGGATTATAATCATGGCCCACCAACGTAAGGTAGTGATAGCACGGAGACCAACTGGCGTGTTCAAGGAATGCTGTATCTGGATACTAATATTCGTGGATCTTCACACCACAACTGATACACTGTACTTGGTCTTCTCGTCCCAAGCAGATAAATCCTGCTCTGGATAAAGTTTTGGGAGTGGGTAATCCATCCAGATATTTGGACCATTTTTTAACATCTGGAATCGACTTTAAAAATACAAGTAGCCAGGCAAAGCTACTGGAAACGCGTACTCTTCTTTTTTGTGATTCTCGCTGAGCTAGTGGTATCCAGAGTGTTTTGTGAATGCATGGATGAGATCCATAGATAGGCACACAAACAGCATCGCATCGCTTTCGATAGTAGGGCTCATGGGCGTCCGTTGGGGAGGGGTAGTCAATGGGGAGGGGGGTAGTTGCCCCTCCTTGAATTTTTTAAAAATTCATTGTGCATTATATAATGGAGGGTGGTTTGTTTCCGGATCCCAATTTTCTTTATTGGCGTCCTGCTCCTCCATCATCCGGTGGGGTTTGATAGGGATCTTCTTCTCCCTCTCCTCCTTCTCCTTCTTCTCTTGGTCTGATCGTTTCTTGTTTATTCATGTTTGTTGAATAAAGGGGAGAGCTCAAGTGTGAAGGTGTTGTTTTAATATACTAGAAGCGCGGACGTGAAGGAAAACATCCCTTACACCTAAAAAAAACAAAAAAAAACCATCACCCCACTACCCCGCGTCTGACGTCATTCGTTTGACGTCATTCTAGGCTTCGCGGATTTTGCACTCCATCACCCCTTACTCTAAAAAGCGCGGACCTAAAAGAAACTACTTTTGATAAAAATCAAAATCACACACCATACCATCCATATTTTTTTTTAATAAACCAAACACGCCACAAAACATACAAGGGAAAAGGGTTTTTTTTTGTTGGGTGGGCTATCACAAAAGAAACAAAACATACAAACAAACATATAAAACACAGCGGACGCGATGGAAAACATGGTAGGGTTTCAGATCGAGAGTGAGATAACAGAAAGAGGAGAGGGGTAACTTTTTTTAGATCGATAGAAAGAGAGCGAGAACATAATTATAAATTTTTTTTCAAATTCAATAAAAACCACACAACACCATATTTTTTTCAACAATAACCATTTTTTTATTTAACAATAACCATTCTAACATAAAAAAACTAACAATTCAACAAGAAATTTTTAAACAGGAACATATTTACAGGGTTGACAACGTTGGGAAGGTAAACTAAACTTCCACCTTTCTACATCTACATCATTCTGATGCACACTACGTTTGTGAGCTAAAGACAAGAGATAACCATAATGTTCACAAAACCATCTTTGCACTTTATCATCATTTCTAGCATAGTCACTATTAAACCAAGTCACTAAATGTTCTAACAAATATCCAAGACTGCGTTGATGAAGAAAATGTACACAATATTGTCCACACACCATGGAATCTGATCCTTGTAATCGAACATTATTGAATCGAGTCGAGACGGCATTTCTTCTCATAAAGTCGATGATGTCGTCTTCCAAAGGAGGTAATCCATAAGAATCAAAATATTCCACACAGTGAGCGTTGGGAAAGTACACGGCAACCCAATGGGTTCCTGGTAGATGACTGTCGTCGGTATTGATGATATAGGCATGAACGTCTTTCGGTTTACGATGAGGTAGTTCATCTTTAGCACATACCACAGGATTCCAAGAAGAAGTGTAGGAACTACGAGTCAATAGGTAATAAAGTTCTCTAGTATCAATTTTTTTTCTTCTTCTTTTTTTTTTGTCTTCAATGGAAATAATAGGTCACCAATTCACACCTGACTTTATGCTTGAATTGATCTGTCTTGTAATTCCAGGAATATTCACGTCGGATAGGCTCTGCACTCTGTTGAATGAGTCCTTCGATACGTCTGATCTCCAGAAGAGTAAGTGGAGGAAAAGAAGAAGTCTGCAAGACTTTATACCACTGTTTCAACACGTGTTCATCTGAGATTTGGGACCAGGCCGTTTCCAAATATTCATCCAATTTTTCTTCACCTGTCATCATCATACATTTGTCGTGTTGTATCTGACTGGGATGATCGTTTTGACATCCATAATCATTGTTCTTTAATCAGGCTGTTAATTCTTTCAGTCAATTCCTGAGCATAACAGGACACTAACTGTTTTTCTTGTTCCTTGTTCTGGCCATCGACAAGCCATAAATCCAGTAAACACAGGAACTTAACTGTTTTCTTCTTCTTCTTCTTCTTTTTTAGGTTCTGAACGAATGACTTCATCATCATCATCATCATCATCCTACTTTGTGGCAGTTTGTGAGTGTTGAATCACTACACAAAATCCCTCATCTATCTCCATAGGTTCTTCGTGTTGCATCTTTTTTTTCTTTTTCTTCTAATAGTCTAGAATTACTTATCTCAAACTGTTGATCTCTAGAGTATTATCAAATTCTGCAAACAAGACGACGTTCACTGTCATCCAAGAAGCCAAACTTTATGTGCGACGTGTAGAAGTCTTACCAAGAGTGGCCAACGACATCAGTCAAACCTTGAGTAGAACCACTGCTAAGTATCCTCTTAGACGTGTGGAAGTGAAAACCTTTACCATTGCCGCTGGACTCCGATCCATAGTCGAAGATCACGTCTTCCAAGGACAGCTCCCAAAGCGCTTGCTGATTGGTATGGTCAGAAATTCAGCCTTCAACGGAGTCCACGATCAGAATCCGTTCCAGTTTCAGCACTTTAACGTCTCCAAGATAGAAGTCAGTCGAGATGGCAAGACCTTGTGTACCAGGCCTTTTGAACCTGACTTTAGCGTCAACGCAAAAAAATACTTACGATCTTACTTTACCCTGTATGAAGCCACAGGACAGTTAGGCACCAACACCAGCCACGGCATTTCGTGCGACGATTATGCAGGAGGGTATGCCTTGTGGGGATTTGATTTCACTCCGGACTAAGGCAGCGATGAAGGACATTTCCACCCTATAAAATCAGGCCCACTTCGAGTGGAACTTCAGTTTACAAATCCTCTACCTGAGACAGTTTTCCACTCGTTAGCATTAGCCATTAAATGGAAAGCGGCACTACTGCGATTTAGTCTCAGACGTACATCTACTCCGTTCAACAAATACTTGTCTTGCAACCACATGTCCAAATGCAAACGATCCATCAATTCTAAACTGTGCCCTCTGATTTTCTTTCGACGCTCGTTAAACCCCACATTGTGTGGGTCTGCTGGAGTTATATCTCTAACAAGATTACCACTACCATCAACAACAGCAGCAACTCTCGCCGGTACTGACACCTCTGTGTCGTTGAAGGTATTCTCTCCTGCGGTGTCAGGTTTCCAGACCACTGAAGCATCCAGATGAGTGTTCTTGGCTTCTTTTCCGTACGTCAAGAGATTTTCCAAGTAAGCACGGTAAGGGTAAGTATCCAAACTGCTACTGACCAGTTTGTTATTCAAGTACAAATCTATTCCACTGAACAAGGAATGCATGAAATTATTGACGGGTGCCACTCTGGAATTGGCATCAGGAAGGCTGCTGTCCGCCGTTTTGATCACTTTGAGTTTCAGGTACAAGTAGCTGTCATTCAGATCGATGTAATCTTCGATTTGTCCTTTGATTTCAAATTCGATAGGAGCTGAATCCGACAAAGACGATACAGGATGAAATTCCACCCATTGGGATTCTTGCATCGTCATCATGGTGGGAGGCATGGTAAACATATCCAGTTCTGACTTGGTACATTCGCAAGAATCTCGGTGCATCATTTTCAATGGTTTTTAATAATCAAACACGTCTAATTCTCTGATGGTTCTTTTTCTTTTCTTATTCTTTTTGGAAGTGCCGTGTGTTCTTTTATGAACTTTGAAAGGATTTCGATGTTGTCGTCGTCGTCTCTTTCTGCCTTGTCCTTGCTGTGAAGTAATGCCAGAGCCTGAAGCGTGAAGCGTATTTATAGGATTTTCTCGGAGACCTAAAAGATCTTTACCAGTGGTCATCAACACATTTTTGCCTGCTCTCATAAAGGCTTCTTTAGGATTTTGTTTGTCAATGAGGACGTTTTGCAAAAATTCTTTTCCTTGTGTCAAAGTGGCATCTTTTAAGGCATGAAATCCTCGAGACACCATTGGTTTCAAAATAGGAGCTACCGTCCGAAAAGCTGATCTTAACATATCTCCTAAACCATGTCCTCGTTGTCGAGCCACTCCTCGGTACACTGGATACATTTTTTTTGGGATGTTACAATTCGTTAGAGAACCTTTTTTCGAAAATGTAGTTTCGCCGTGACTTTTCCTTTGTCAATGAATGGCACACCTTGTCCTAAATCTCCTTTTATACTAATGTTGACACTGTCAAAATACGATTTACTGACTGGAAGATAATGAGGATGTACAAATTCACGGTGAACGTGAAACGTGTTTCCACCTTCTTCGTACGCACCAGCAGCAGTATCCACTTTGAAAGGAATGACTCTCAGTAAGGGCGCAGCTGTGTGGCCCACCACGTTGTACTCTACCACATCGGAGTACACAAACATTAAATTCAGTCCCACGTTCAATTCGATAGGGGTGCGAAAAGCCTCTCCGAATTCTACGTTGCTTGCGACTTTTTTATTAGTATACTTTTTATTTCCACCCAAAATAGAATACAACCCAGGAGAAAATTCAATGGTCATGAATTTTCTGTCCTGCTCGGGTAAGTTTTTGTCTCTTTTGTCGTCAATGAGTTCCCCATTCTCTTTGAAAAATTGCAAGATGAAACGGCGTGCCACATCATGGTAAGCGATTCGTACCCTTTTTTGTTTTTTTTCCAAGGCTTTGCCAAAATGGGCTTCGAAGACGGCTTGAATCGTCTCCACCAAATGTTTAGCACTAAAATAATACCCATTAGGAATTCTCATGGTATGGCTCGCAAAGGGAGGAGTCATCTTCGTGAATACCTTTCTGGAATGCTCAAGGCCAGGTTGAATTTTCTCCAACTCATCATGCACTCCCTTGTTCAAGATTTCCACGATGAAAGTGTTTTGACCATCGTCGATGTTCATGATTTGCGTAGGATGAATGATTTCTACCAAAGCCACTTCCCAATGAGCATCGTGATCTAATTGGATGGATTGAGGTAATTTGGCCGTGAAACAACATAATGTGTTGTTGGAAAACACATTCATGGAACTGTCACTAGGCAAAGTTAAATAAAATTGGTCATTCATAGTTCCAAAGTGGTTCTGGTGTCCGAGGAGTCACTCAAGTGGACAGAAGAATGATGTTCAAAAGGTTCCAAAAGGGGACTGGTATTGTGGTGGTGACTGGACGAAGAAGAAGAAGGTGGACTGGCGTTGCTGGTACTCCCGTGGTGGTGACTGTTGTCTGTCGTCGTCGTAAATTTCAAAGAGGGACTGGGTAAAAGATAACCGATGCAACTGCTAAGTAAAATGGTCCACAATTGTTTGTCTCCTTGTTGCAAACTCAAATTGGCAATAGCTGCTCCGATGACACAATACACTACAAAAATTTGGCAGAAAAAGACGATTTGATTTTTAGGTACACGTTCTCCGCACCACACCCAAAGCGGTTGTTTTTGTAATTCTTGAAGAGAAGAACTCTGCGAAGGAGTCGTTGAAGTCGTAGTTGCTGTGTTGAATGGCATTTTGTTGGGTTACTTCTTTTTCTTTTTATAGTCGACGACTTGAGAAGCAGCAATCCAAGAATCAAAACTAGGAGGATATCCTTTCCAACGTACTTTGACTTCTTCTACTCGACGTTTGCCTACTTTGCGTGTTCTTTGTTCGAGAATGCTTTCGATGTCGTACAAGGCGTCTTCTTTTTTGGTCACTCGTTGTAACTCAGGCAAGTAAAATGTTCCTTTGAGTACTTCACCGTGCATGTCTTCCAATTTATAGACGGGAGGATCACGTCCACGGACGGGGGTAGTGACACGAAACAATTCGGTGGTCCAGTTGGGTAAATAACCTTTGTCAAAAGTACGTTTGGTTTTTCCGATGCGAACCCAATCTCCCGTCTTCAACTCCAACAAGTTTTTCTTCTTCTTCTTTTTTTTCTGGGGTGAACCAAACAATTTATCAAACACGGTCACTTCGTTTTCAGGGCTGACCTCTTCGGGGGCACATCCGATGCTACGATGGTACGATTGATTGTACGCTTTGACCAAACGGGGTAACACGTCGATGTACTTGAGAGTATGTTGATGTGTAAAATATTTCCACATGCGTTCTTTCAAAGTTCTTTGAAAACGTTCCACGATACTGGCTTTGGTTTCAGGATTTTCGGTGGTAAAAAAATGAATTTGTCTTTGTTTCAATTCTTTTTGAAAAGCTTGGTTTAGAAATTCGGTGCCTTTGTCAGTTTGCCATCGTAAAGGTTGGCGTCCACTTTGTTTCAAGACCAATTTTATGGCACGTACCAATTCGGTACTGCTTTTAGAGGTCAAAGGCACGACCCAAGCAAATTTGGAAAACACGTCGATGACACAAAACAAATATTTGTGACCACGATTGTAAGTGGCTAAATGAGAGACGTTGGCTAAATCGGCTTGCCATTGATGATCGATGCCTTCCACTTGAGTTGTACTTCTAGAAAATTTACGTCGAATGGGTTTGTGTAACGTGTACGTCGATTGTTCTTTTAACCATCGTCGTACTTCGGGCAAACGTACACTTTTCAATTTACTTTTAGCAGCTCGATATAATTTTTGAACTCCTCCGTAGCCAGCAGCATGACCAGGATTGTAATAAATGGTGGCTAAAAGTTTCTCCATGATTCCCTCAAGAATAAGTCAACCAAGTACCAATGTTCTTTTCGTCGTGGGGTATCTTTTTGGATTGTTTACGTGTCCGACGTGCCACTGGTGTAAAAAAAGAAGATGTGGTTTGAACAGGGGTCATTGGTTCTGTTTTGACTTCTGACTTCACTTCTTTCTTTTTCTTTTCTGAGGGTAATGGGGTGGACAACATCTTTTTTATCCAACCCGCTGTGGCTAACTTTTTTTTCTTTTTAAGAGTAGGTGGAGTTGGTAATTCTTCTTCTTCTTCTTTTTCTTCTTTTACTGTCATTCCTGTGCCGGTGTCTGTTTTAGTGGTCACTTTAGGTTCGCTTTTCATCAGGGTCTTAAAATCTCTCAGAGTGGGTGGAGGACTTTCGTCGACTGCTTTTTGGCGAAAGAGTTGTAGACGTTGTAAAAGTTGACCGTACCTTTGCGATTTTTCTGTTTCTGACAAATTGCTTCGTTCCATCAGGGATTGTAATTCTTGTTGTAACTGGGACATCTCGTTGAGATTAGGATTCAGTGGTAAATGAGGTATCCGTTGTTCGTTCCAACGATGAAATTCCATCCATCGTTTGTAAGGTACTAAAGTCAGTTTTCGTCCTTCCATTTCATCCAAAGGTACCAAAAAGGTGTGGTCTTTTCAGAGAAGGGTGGTCCTTTTTATCTTCTTTTTTTTTTGGTTATCGCATGACACCTCCTAAAAGCGGTCCAGCAATCGTTCCTAACAAAGGAGCTGCTATTTTTAACAACGGTCCTATCAACATAGGTAGAAATCCTCCTCGTTGCACCAACATTTTTTTTTTTTTTGTTGAAGAGGTATTTTCTATTTCACTATTTGACGAAGAACATTCCGATGTTTCCCTAATTTTTGTTTCTGTATCTTGGACAAAGGTACCGTTCCTTTCAAAACGTTCAAACAACATTCACACACGGTATCGATGATTTCTTTGGGGGCTGTTTGAATGAGTTGTTTTCGCATGGGAGGATTGGATTTGGTCAAGACAGACAAGACATCCCAATGTTTTGCTAGACGAGGTGGAAGTCGTCCTTTTTTGGTGGTTTTACTTTTCTTCTTTTTTTGGTGGTGGTGGTGTGCACGTTTGGGAGTCATCTTTTTTTAGTAGGGTAGAAAACAAGTCTGAAGTCTCTGGCAGGGTACCCTTCTAATTTATACTGGAACACGTCTCCACTGATTGTCTGCACGACGTACCATCTTCATGACAGGCCTCACTCGACGTTGAGGTGTTTTCAAGGGACTAAATCGTCTCAATTCTTCTTTGGATAAATCCACTAAACTTTGTAAGATACCGGTTCTTTCTTGGACTTTGGTTTTAGGGGATGGTACTTTGTTGGTTGCTGCTGCCATGGCCAAATCAGCTGAAGTCGAGGGTCCCGAAGTGGTTACTTTCGAAATAGGTTTCCATTTTTGCATCAAATTAGGAAACACTGATCTTAAGTCTGGTTTGGCAGGCATCATCGTAAAGGGTTGTGAAGAAGACAAAGATGATGAAGTGGACGCAAAAGGAGACCTCGTCATCATTGGGGACTGTTGTGGTGGTGATGGTAATGGTGGTGGTGTTTTGCGGGTGTACGTTTGCGTCCTGGCCGCAGTTCCTCTCTTACGGCGGGTGCTAGTGGTAGTTGTGGTAGGTGTTGTTTTCTTCTTCTTGGCACGACTTTTCTTTTTCTGGTGGGTGACTTCCGTCTTCTTTTTCTTGGTGGTTTTCTTCTTTGGACTTTTCTTCTTTTTAGGAGTTTTGGATTTTTTGGCTTGGGCATTAGGATCCCATTTCAAAAGGGAACGAATCATGACCCCTCCTAAAGAACTACTTCCACCAGGAGTTAAAATGATTTGTTTTTTAGTCCGTGAATCGATTCTAGGATCGGCTAGTTGTGACAATGCCGCTTTATGTTTTTCAAAAAAACGTTGAGTTTGATGAGGGATGTGAATGATGCCTTGCAGTAATTGACGTGCCGTCAAAGTAAACCATCGTAACACTTCTTTAAGACTCGCTTCTAACAAATGAGCACGGACTTGTGCATTTTTTTCACGACTGATGCCATACAAGGCACGAATCAATTTAGCCGAAGGATGAGGTTGAAAGGAAGTCATCTCAAAAGAGTGTGAGACAGAAATGACGTAGTGGTTATTTTTATAGTTTTTTTTAAAAAAATTGGCTGAAGGGGACGTGTAAATGACAGGACCACCTTCTTGACCCCAAGGGTGAAACAATTGGGCACGAAATCTCAAATAGTCAGGAGTGGTGGGTTTTAAGTCGATGAGTAAATACTCGTGAGGGGTTTAAGTGGCATAGTCGTACGCATAATTGAGCCAAGGAGCGCCTAACTGTTTGGCTAACACTTGTATTTGAGATTTGTCTCTGGGGCTTTTAAACAAGACCACGTAATGGGCGTTCAGACTAATGGTCCGATGGGCTTTACTTTGTTGAAATAAATTTTGAGTAATGTAGACAATACTAGCATTACGATGGTGTCCTTTTCGTGTAAACCAAAGTTTAATTTCTTTTTCGTCTTCTCCTAACATGTCATCAAAAATAACCAAATGGGTTTGACTCACGTCAGACACGATTCCATCGTCTTCGTGAGGAATACCATCCACAAATGAAATGGATTCTCCTTGACTTTCTTTCAATAACGTGTAAGACGATTGCCACTCTTTGTAACACCACACGATACGTTGAGGTGAATGATCGAACAAATCAGCTTTTTGTTCGATCAAACGTTTGACAAATTCGGTTTTACCTGAACCACTCGGTCCAGCAATCAACATGTTAAATGGATGGCGCAGATTCAAAGCATTCCAACTTTGACGATCTAACTTTTCGTCAATCACTTTGACCACAGAAGAGGAGGTAGACGAGGTAGACGAGGAAGAAGAAGAAGATGATGTAGCCATGACTGAGGTAAGAAGATTTTTGAGAAGAAGACAAAAGACCCAAGACATTTTATACGTTTCATACACGTTTTTTTTTTTTTTTATTTTTAAAAAAAAAAAAAAAAAAAAAAACAACAACCAACACAACAAAGCATATTTACAACTTTACACGGACACGAAGAAGCGAACTAGTGATAAAATAGCAAAGTAAAATGATCACGTACAAGATTAAGGCTACCACTAAAACATTTAAAGTGTTGTACAAACAAGTCAATGTACAACATTTTGGTGTCCTAGAAAAAATGGAAGACCTAGGCACTGGGTGTGGTGACATTCTTCTGGTCGTCTTTGTTTTGGTAGAAGAATGCTCTGACGGCAGCGGCAAGGAAGGGTTGTGTTCCTCAGGAGGTGACATTTGAACAATGGTAGTGGTGTGGTCATCTTTCTTTACTGTTGTGTCAGGTTCTTCTTCTTTTTCTTCTTTCAGGGTTTCCCATTGAGGTTCCCATTTTTTCACTTTTAGACTCTTATGAACATGTTGCCAAATCTTTGGCAACCTGAGCCACTTCTTGTAGCCAAGCATGGAAACCAAGGTTTCTCCAGGGACGTACATCTTTCCAATTGAAAAGTTGTTGGTGTAACTCACTAGCAAAGCACACTACTTGAAATGTTTTATAGACAGATAAAGTGTGACGAATGTCTTCTTCACATGGAGGTTCCTCACTGATTTTCATTACCACTCTCAACGCTTTAAGTACAATTTGTCTTTCGTGTACTGATAAAATCAAGTTTTTATAGTCTTCTTCTTCTACTAAGTCCGAAGAAGAACAAAGGGTCATATTGTTTTTTTGAACTCAACAAATGAGTCCAAAACAACCACGGGTCCTCCAAAATAATCCAAGGTAAACACTTGTCCTCAAAAATATTCCACAACGAATGTCCTGGAAAACGAATTCCAAGATAAGCAGTTACTAAGACACACACCACATAACGTCCAAAATGCAATGGAAAGAATTCTTGTAACAAGTCTTTATAATCCTCTAAGGCCTGAACACGATCGTTGACTTCCTTCCACGGAATTCGTTTCACGAGTGACGAGTAGAGCCCAGACATACCGGTACATGATAGGGGTCGATGGCTAAGGTAGGTATCTTGGGTGGCATGTTTTTATAGCCAGGCTCCCAAGGTTGGTACCTTTTGAGAAAGTCTCCTTCAACTTAGTGCCAGCAATAGACGTTTCCCAGAATCAGTCTTCTATGACTTTGGAAGAGAGCATAGTGTACAGCTCGAGAAATGACTTTGAGTTTACGTTTCACTTGGATCTTGACAAACTCTTGGTAAATCATTTGGCGCAATTCCAAAGGCAAGCCACGAATGTACTCTGGTAAAGTTTCCGACTTGGAAAGAAGTAACTCTCTTTTGTATTCTTCACGATACTCGTGATAGTTTTTCTTCAAAATCAGACTTCTGATATGTCGAAAGTCACGGTAGTACGCAAATTGAGGAATGAATTGAAGTTTACGTTTCACTTGAATCTGGACAACTCTCCGTAAATGCGTTTTCGCAACTTCAACGGCAAGTCACGAATACGATCTTCTAAGCTAGGTATATACTGAAAAATGTGTTCTTGCAACTCCAAAGGTAAACCACCAATATACCATTGTAAAGTATCCTTATCCGACATGTTTTTTTTACTTCTTCTTGGTGACAAAATACTCACATACCAACCAAATGGAATCGGTAGGTAATTCATATCCCAAAAAAGTATTAGTGATTATTCTATCTAATTTTAAACGGCGTAAAGGCGATTCGTCTTGAGGTGACAGTTCTTGTAACAGTTTTTGGAATTCTTGTCTGTTGGTCACATTTTTTTCCTTCACTTGGTTCCATCGAATTCTATATTCCACTGCCACATTGTAGGTGGTACCCTCCAATTTCTTAAAAGTGGGATGTAGTTTTTCATGAATGTCTGACCATTTGAATATCTTACCCCAAATCAGATGTCTTATCACATTCAAATACCAATGGTTAAAATGTTTGTGTCGTAAAGGATGTAACTGTTCTTTACGTTTCACTTGAATCTTGACCAATTCTTTGTAAATACGTTCTCGTACCTCCAAAGGTAAAACACGAATGCGATCTTCTAAGCTAGGAATATACTGAAAAATGCGTTCTTGCAACTCCAAAGGTAAACCAGCAATGTATTCTTCTAAAGAAGTATTCTCCTCCGACATGGAATTTTTTTTAAAAAAAACTACTTCTTCTTCTGTTTGGTATCTGGCTCATCGTACCCGTACTCTTCTAAAGCCACTAAAGGTAAGAACTGACAGTGCGGAGACCATCTGGCATGTTCAATGTAAGCTGAGTCGGTAGGCTCCCATTGGTGAAGTTTCACACCACAACTGAAACATTGAACTTTATCTCCTTCTCCCACGTATTTAAATCCAGATCTGGCTAAAGCTTCGGGTTTAGGTCCTTGTAGATATTTTGGCCACTTGTCTTTGAATGACTCGAGTCGACTTTCATACTTGGAATAACCAGGTAAAGTCACAGGTATTCTGACATGCGAATATTTACCAATACCTATTCCTTTGTTGTCGTTATGGTCAATACAGGTTCCTTTAGTATCTCCACTAAAGCAAAAAGGGCGTACTGCCTCTTTAGAGGGTTGTCGATGAGTGAGACTTCCAGATGGTCCTGAATCCAAGATGTTACAACATACAAAATCCGTTTGAACGTGTGAATCGGGGATGCCAAACCGTACGGAATCCGTCTCATCGCATGGTACTGCATCACACTCCAAGTCGTGATGATGGTACTTGGAGTTCACACCACCACCACCACCACCACCAACACTAGATTTCTCCCTTGGTAATGGTGGTGGGTGGGTGGTAGTTTGAGTACTCTTATTGTAGTTATGTGGAAGGATAACAAAATGACTCATCTTCTTGCTCGGTCAACGTTGAAAGTCAGAATGAAGGGCTAGGCTTGGAAGGGGTTCCTTTTTTTTATACCTGTCGACTGTACCATCCGCAAAGTATTGTAATGTGATAAGTGGAAACGCTAAAGAAAGGTAAGCACAGTTTGGTGACCATCTGACATGTTCCAGGAGAGCTGAATTCTTACAATCCATACGAATAGTGACACCACAACTAAAACACTATACTTTGGTTCCCTGTCCAAAGTAAACAAATCCTGCTCTAGCTAAAGAGTGGAAAGTAGGTAATCCATTTTTTCCTTTTTTGAATGTGCTCCATCGATGAGGAAAATAACAATAATCAGGCATGTGTTTAGGCCAATTTTTGAACGTCTTCAAGCGACTGGCACACTCACAATAGTCAGGCAAGGCCAATGTTGAAGTCATCTTTGGTATTGTCTTTTTTTCTGTTCAAGAGGGTTTCCTTTTTTTATACTCCAAATCAGCGTGTCCGTAAGGCAAAGTGGTGTGATCTGGAAGTCTCACTCGTTTTTGGTACACGATTCGGTACACTTTTTGAACAGGGCGAGTAACGATTTCATGATTAGGTAGTCGTACAATCTTGTGAGGTTCTAACGTGGGTACTTGAAAGTCTTCCACTTGTCCAGACAGTAAAGCATTTTTTAAAACCTCAAAGTTCACCACTTGGTTAGTTCGATAGTTGAGAGTCAATCCTTTGAGTTTACAGGAGGTGTGAAGTTGACCTTGTGGGTCTCGGTATCGGTACCCATAATTTTTAGGGCCACCACTGGCAAAACTCAGAATGGTGTCTTGAGGGTGCTTGTCTGTCCAGGCTCCTAAACGATCTCCTTGAATGGTAGAGTGGGGGTAACCGGGTCGATGAATGTAGATGCAACTGTCAGTATCAAAGTACAGGACACGATCTCCCAAGACTTCTAACGCTTCGTCGTACAATTTCAAACGAGCATGAGCGGTCACGTAGGCGGCAATGACTACGTTGCTAAACTTGTCAGGTTTGACAAACTTGGGTTCTTCTTCAAAATTGACTATGATCAAATCATCGCGGACAATTTCGACGTGTTTGACTAGTATACTTTTGTCGTCCACCAGTTGAAAGTAACGATAAGGATCGGTGACGTATTCCGTTTTGGGTAAGATCGTACGTTGAGCCATTTTTCCCCACAAGCAATTGAGCATCACTTTGGCAAACGATCTTTTTCCTTCATTTTCTTCCACCTCTTCCAAAGTGATGCCTTCGATGTTACGGTACTCTTCTTTGAATCGTTCTTGGTCTTCGGGAGTCTGACACCACGAAGGATAACCACTAGCTTCTTGTTTCAGTTTTAAAAACTGATTGACGTACCCCGAGAAAATGCCAGGATGATTGGTGGCGTCGTCCTTTTGGTATTGGGCTGTAGTTGGAAAGTGCCAGATTTCGTACACTTTCAACAAACGGTATCGACGATCCAGTGCCCGAAACAATTCGGCGCTAACCCACGTTCCTGTCAAAGACCGTTCTTCCTTCGTGTGGTGACAGAGCTGATCTTGGTTGCACGTTTCAGCACACGTCCGGCATAAAGGAAACATCAGTTTTCCTTGACAATGGTGAGGCAAGATGGGATGGTACAAGTTGGTCGGAGGTAAGACTTTACATTTAATTAATCCTTCGTATTGACGAATGTGTTCCACGTCAATGTGTTCTGTCAAAATTTCAGGGTGCCCGGTGGGAAAACGAGCATATTTACACACCCAAAGATACAAAGAACACACGTCGATGTATTTGATTTCTTCTCCTTGGGATTCATTCACGTCGTACAGTAAGCGAGTGGCACTGGTTCGTCCTCCAAATAAACTGTGGCGCGGATCTAAAGGTTCGATGGCGGCCGCGTCGTATCTTTGAGTAATGTTCTTAAATTCAGGATCGGTTTTCAAACGTCGATCGTACTCGTGCTCCCACATTTCTACCACTTGGTATCCTTGACTTTCTAACTTGAGGCGTCGTTGGTAAGTCTGTTCGTATAACTGTTCCATGGTAGAATCTGAATAAGGGCCTTTCATCTCTCGATCAGGATAACAAGTAGGGCATCCGTGAAACAAACAACCCTGAAACTCGTATACTGTGTGCGGGTTTTCTAAATCAAATCCATCCACGGAATAACCTCCAATCTTCTTTTCTCCTCCTCCGTTTCTAGCATGTTGTATCCATTTGTCTTCTTTTTCACACAAGTAATGAAACCAACGTAAAGCTTTGACCGAATATTGACGACTAGCAAAGAGAGACGTGTTGGAGTCGATGATGGCCAGTTGGTTCTCGGGCATGAAATTTTGCCTGTAGACTAAGGAACAGGCTTTAGGTAAGGTGGCTGCATCTTTCAAAGGATTGACCTCTCCGTGATCAAGAAATAACTCTCGAAACTTTCCACAACAACGTCTTAAAATATCCACATCAGATCGACAATACTTCAACATCTCTTCTTGAAAGTCAAATGGATCGGTCTGGTGAGCGCGGTACCAAGTGTGAAAAGCTTCTCGCTGTTCGGGGCGCATTCCGTCGGGGTCGTAATCATGAAGGTCAGGCAAATGAGGCAGGACAGCATGTTGATTAGCTTCCGTGTTGAAGAAGTGAGGAAAGTAGCCTTTAGCCATTTCTGTCATGCCAAACGTTTTTGGCATGCGACTCAAAGGCATGGCCAAATAACTCATGAATCTTTAAACTGTACTTGTCCTACTTTCATGTAGATGAGCTTTTTTTCCGTTCATGGTGACTTCAGGACGTTCGGTGCCATGGTTCAAATAATAATTGAGTAAAAACTGCCCATCGTATCCCGAAAAATTGTGAGCTATGACGGTGGCATACCGATGACAATCTCCATAACGTTGAATGTCTTCTTCGCTCCAACTGTCGTGGGTGGTAGGGTCTAAAACCTATTCAGCAAACTCAGACAAAGTGTTAACTCCACGAAAGATTTTTTCACGTCCTCCTGGAATTCGACTACAATGAGGACAGTGAAAATGAATCGATTCTTGAATACACTGATCACAAGCCCGATGCGCCACACAGAAATCTGGAATGTGGATGCCTGTTTCTTGCATGCATTCAAAATCAAAAAAGATGAAATCTACTTGTTTCTTGTTATTGTTCTTCTTTATTTCTTTATTCTCTGTCTTGTCAAACTTTTGAATAAAACATCGATGATCAAAATCGACGATCTGATGACAAATAGAACATTTTTTCTTGCCAGCACAAACGTGTCTCTTGGGGTCGTTGGTTCGAATTAGTTGTCCACACGTAGAACACGATTTCAATAAGTCGCAAGCACATTTTTGTTGGTGACCTTGTGTCTTGCGATGCTGTTGGTAACAAGAAGGACTGACAAAACTTCGTCGACACACCTCACAATGGACGTGATTTTGTTGTTGTTGTTGTTTAGGAAGGCATGGTTGGTCTGCTAAACAGCCCCGGCATCTCTGACCACAATGAATGTGTTTCTCTCGACTGTTAAACCCATAGTTGCATTTCTCACAGTAGTATCCGTATCCCAAAAATCCGGTAATACTAGTGATGGTATCAAAATGTTCTTGATGGTGATAGAGGTGAATGTATTTTCCTTCAGGAAAATCGGGGCCTCGAAACACCATATCTCCGCGCACTTCTTGAGGGTGAACTTTCAAAGTATAGTGAGGAGCCAAAACATCTTGAAGTTGCTGTATTTGAGAAATGCCACACACGGTCTCTTTAGGGATCCCAGCTTGTTGCAACAGGAGTTCTGCTTCTTTTCGTTTTTGGGGTATATTAGACTTTCGAATGTTATTCCAGGCTTTTTTCCATTCTTTACTCTCGTTCTTGTTGGCAAACGTACGCCCCACCACAATGGCTCGAGCCAAACACATCTGGTCTTGAGTATTGTCAATTTGGACGACACTGCGCTTGGTAGTACGAAGATCGTCCACCAATAACGGTTTTCTGCTTCGTCCGCTCCCTCGAGGAGGAGCAACGTTTGTCATGTAGAGTGTGGCCTTTCCATCGGTGATGGTAAACTTGTCATTGGATTGTTGCACATGTTCCATTTTGGACATGACTTTGTCTGGCGTTAATTCTGCCGGGGTACTGAACTCGATCCAAACAGGACTCTTCAAATTGTCGTGATGAATGGCTAGTCTCAAGCGATCATCTTCTTTGGCTCCACATTGGTTTTTAAGGTTCTGTAACACAGATTCCCACAAATCGCTAATGAACCCCGCCGCTTTCTCGGAAGTTACTTCGGACTTGAAGTCTTTGAAGTGAACCGTGTAAGTGTAGGCAGTGGTTCTAAATTTTCGAGACGTTATTTTTTGAGTCTCTCGAATCCGATAGTAATTTTCAGGAGGAGCCAAGGTACTAGGTTGTGTTTCTTGGTCTGGGGTTCTGGTGTTGTTTGTAGTGGATTCTTTGGGTGGGCTAGAAGGTGGTAAGGTTTCAGGCTCACTCATCTCTTCTTCGAAATCGCTCGCATGGACTTGAGCTAGCATTTCATCTAGTGGTGTTTCAGGCGGCGCGGAAAATAGTCTTGGCCTCTTCGTTTCTTCTTCTTGTTCTTCTGGTTTCTCATGGCTTCGGCGTGATCTTTTCATCTTGAAGTTTACTTTGAAACTGATTCAGTTTCACCCAGGGAACCTATATATAGAGAGAGGAGACTATATATAGAGAGACCTTCTTACCTTCAGAATCAGTCTTTGGGATTGAACATTCAAACTGTGAAGATGGAAAAGTACTGCACTCGAGATAAAAGTCAAGATACTTGCTATATCTGCCAAGAGAAAGGACATTGGGCTTCAGAATATCCACAACTTCAACAAAAAAGAGATTTTGGAATTGAATTGAATAAGTATGTCCATAAGGTGTATGATAATTATGCTGCTGACATACTTGGTAATGTCTATCATATGAAGTCTGGAAGGAAAGTCAAAGGAAATTTGAATTCATTTGGATTGATAACTATTAAGGTTGCTGGTAAGGAAGGAAAGAGGGAGAAACATACAAGTCGAGGGAGATTTGTCTTTGAAGCGGTGAATGGAGTGGATCACCAAGACAGAGTCAAGTGGTACATCTCAATGATGTACTTGATGATGATAGAATAGAAAATCTTCAAGTGATGACTGCTAGTGAACAAACATGTTTGCACAAGCATGTGAAGAATGATAAAGAAAAAAGGAGAGTTCATTTTGGAAGTGCTAGAAGTGTGTTGTGCCAGTTTGTTGGTGAGACTGAGGAAAGAAGATTTGGAAGTATGGCAAAGGCTGTTAAATATTTTGATTGTAATAAAGGAAGTATCTACTATTGCTGTACTGGAATTTATAAGTCGGTCTTTTCGAAGAAGTTCCAGAAAAGATTTCAAGCTAGATTGGAAGAGCCAGAGAAGAAGAGTCAAGTAACTAGAGGATTTGTGAGACCTGTGAAATTAACTGACTTGAATTCAGGATTATCTAGTAGGATGAATTCCACTTGTGATGTGGCAAGATGTTTTGGATTAGATCAGTGTGAAGTTTACAATATTTGTCAAAAAAGGCAGTGGATTCGAGATGATAATGGATATTTTATTAAGTTGGAGTTTATCAATGAGTGTCCAGAAGAAAGTTATGAGAGAATTGTCGACAAGAATCTTCCTGAAGTGTCAGAACAAGCAGAGAATGAAATGGTAAATATGGAAGTGTATTGAACTGTATTGGACTTATATGAAATTGTTTATTACCACGAGTAACATAATGTATATACATTGAATAAAATATAATTATTATTGATGTATATCTCCGCTCTTGTTTGTTTTTTAGGTCCGCGCAATGGATGGCGTGGTGTATGTGTTGAATAGTATGTTGGCGTGATTTCATCCCTTCGTCATACCCTTTCGTCTGATAGCAGGTTTTTTGGTTTCTTAGGTGTAAGGGATGTTTTCCTTCACGTCCGCGCTTCTAGTATATTAAAACAACACCTTCACACTTGAGCTATCCCATTTATTCAACAAACATGAATAAACAAGAAACGATCAGGCAAGTTAGAGTTCATTTAGAGGTGGCGTGGCACCTCCTCCAAGACCTAGAGAAGAAGGAGAAGGAGGAGAAGGAGGAGAGGGAGAAGAAGATCCCTATCAAACCCCACCGAAATTTCTTGTTGAATTGTTAGTTTTTTTTATGTTAGAATGGTTATTGTTAAATAAAAAAATGGTTATTGTTGAAAAAAATATGGTGTTGTGTGGTTTTTTATTGAATTTGAAAAAAAATTAATAATTATGTTCTCTCTCTCTTTCTATCGATCTAAAAAAAGTTACCCCTCTCCTCTTTCTGTTATCTCACTGTCGATCTGAAACCCTACCATGTTTTCCATCGCGTCCGCTGTGTTTTATATGTTTGTTTGTATATTTTGTTTGTTTTGTGATAGCCCACCCAACAAAAAAAAACCCTTTTCCCTTGTATGTTTTGTGGCGTGTGTTTGGTTTATTAAAAAAAAATATGGATGGTATGGTGTGTGATTTTGATTTTTATCAAAAGTAATTTCTTTTAGGTCCGCGCTTTTTAGAGTAAGGGGTGAGCGAGTGCAAAATCCGCGAAGCCTAGAATGACGTCAAACGAATGACGTCAGACGCGGGGTAGTGGGGTGATGTTTTTTTTTTGGTTTTTTAGGTGTAAGGGATGTTTTCCTTCACGTCCGCGCTTCTAGTATATTAAAACAACACCTTCACACTTGAGCTATCCCCTTTATTCAACAAACATGAATAAACAAGAAACGATCAGACAAGTTAGAGTTCATTTAGAGGTGGCGTGGCACCTTCTCCAAGATTGCCACCATTGCCAGCCAGTTGTTCCCGCCATTACCAGCCAGTTGTTCCCGCCGTTCCAGCCAGCCTATCCAACCATACCAGCAGCCAGCCAGTCTCAAAAATTAGGAAACTATCAAAATAATTAGGGTAAGATCGAAATATTAGAGTTAAACCTTCGGGAAATTATATTATCTTTGTACCATTTGGCAAATTTTTCTTTGAAAATTTTTACTCACCACCTTTATAATTTTTTGTGCATGACTTTTTACCAATAACCTTTAAGTAATTAATCAAATACTAATCTCTTACCAATCTCTTATATAACTAGGCAGTATTAAATTCCTATTAATCAAAATAATTATCTGGAAAAAAAAAAAAAACAACAACAATAACAAGGTACATCAAAATGAATAGTTCAATTAACAATACCTCTATAAACAATAGGAGAAGGTGGACTTCAACTCCCCCAGCTCAACACAAAGGGGCTCCAACTCTCCCAGCACCACACATAGGAGATATATCACAATTTAAAGGAACCCAGGCAACAGTGTTGGACTTCTCGGGGGAAAAAAAGGAGAAAAATGCACTGGATATATCGGCTATTGAGCCGATAATCAGTGAAGCAACCCCCAATAGGAAACTAGATTCGTCAATGAAATCACCTCAAATCGAATCTAATGGGATAAACTTGTCAATTAGCCATGATCGATCAGTGCAGATCAGGGGTCCAGATTTTGGTGGAGACAGCTACGAGGACATGAATGAAACTCGACCAGAAAACTCCCCAATTCCCTTTAATTCTCCTCCCAATGAGAAGAAGCCATCCAAAACGCCATATAAATCATCAACCGAGCAGCCACCTAAAATCTTGGTTGAAACAGGGCTTAAACAACTTGTTAGACAAGGGGAGACAAACCCTTCAAACATTGAAAAAAATCAGGAGGAGGAAAAAAATGGGGAAGCTGACTCATCAACACACATTATTGGGAAAAACGAAAAATTTGTTACAGGGACTAATGCAGAACCCAACAAGGGATCCTATTCGAATGTACTTGTACAAGCATTAAAAGCAAATAGGAAACCAATTCAGCCCAATCAAAGGAAACAAAAGATAACAATTCACAACAGCCAAACAGCTGGCCCATCAAAACAGACAACAGAGGAAGATCTTATATATCCATCACCTGTTAAGACCCAAAAAACACCCCCCCCCCCCAAAAAAAAAGGACTCAAAAACAAACCCAGTCCAAGGAAAAGGAAAGGGTCCTTTAAAAGGGGAAGTAATCTACAAAAACTCCGGGATTAAACCAGACAAAGGTCCACAAAACAAAATATTGACTAAAAATAATTACATCAGTAAACACCAAAACAACAACAACAACAACAACGAACCCACAAAACATCAAAAACAACAGGAAAAGGGAAATCACTCTAAACATTATCACCCCAAAAATCTGACCGCATTTCTACAGAGCCCAGAAATAAATGTCAACACAATGGAGACAAAAAGTATAATGAATGGGCTTCTCAAGCATCACGGTGGAGAGTTCACCGTCGCCCGAACCTTGAAGAAATACATTGTAATCAAATGTAGTACAACAACTCAGCTAGCAAAATTCCTCGAGATTACTCGCATTGGGCGTTTCAGAGTTAATATCACAAGCCATAAGAGCCTAAATCTCCAAAAACAAGCAAAGGTCCAACCAAGACTTACAACAACATTTAAATGCATAATTAACATCTACCCAGCCGCGGATCTTAAAAAAATCACACAACAACTCCAAAACCAAGGACATGAAATAAACCAGGCTGTCCGCTTCAACAATAAAAAGGGAAATAAATCCCAGATAGTTCTCCTCCATTACAGGAAAAAACCAGACACATCAAAAATGGTCAAACTAGGACCTTACGGGAAGTGGTACCGTCTGGAAAAATTCATAAACAAAGCACGTTTTTGTAATAAATGCCTAAGTTGGGGTCACTTCTCCACAATATGCAGGTCACCAAGACGGTGCATCAAATGTGGAGGGAACCATACTGGACAATGCAGAGCCCATAAACCCAAATGTGCAAACTGCAAACTGCAACACATGGCAAACTCATTGAATTGTCACTTAGCTATTAGGGAAAAAAAAATCGTGGAGTGCATGACAACAAACGAAGTAAACCACTCAACCGCCCAAGCAATGATTGATCTCCAACATACCGTTAGCCAAAAAACCCAAAATAGAGAAATAAACAGTAAGGAAACTCAAAGTAGCCAGGCCCCAGTCGTAACCAAAAATGACAATCCAAATCTAACTAAAACCAAAAGTCAGACACTTAACAGCAACAAGAGCGCACCAACCCCACCACCCCAAAAAGCTCAGATAAATAAGGAACCTAGCAACAAAAACCCCAAACAGGCTCAACCAACGCCTATCCCAAATAAATCGGGAAAGCAGGGGGAAAAAACACAAGCTGAACCAAAAACAATCCCAGTCAACAATCCATTAAAAACAAAAGTAGATAAAATTGCAACTATCTCAACAGATCAGGTGCTCACCCTGATTAGAGATATTATTAATGAGGTACTAAGTCCAACAAAAAACAATGAAATATCAACAGATAACCTTTGTAATAAGATCATCGCCATTGCGAATAAACTAAGAACTATAGTTAGAGTATAATGGGGGCAAATAGGGAACAAAACAGGTAACATAGGGAAGCTAACATAAGTATATACAAAAATCATAAACGTAAATCCCCAACAACAACTATGAACACAAAAACATCAGTAAATATATGGCAATGGAATTGCAGAGGCATCAGACCTAATGCCGGAGAACTTGCCATCAAAATATTAAAAGCAAATAATAAACCGGATGTGGTATGCCTACAGGAGACGCTCTTGAACGATAAAACAACCAACTTACCAAAAATCCCTGGTTACTCGACAAACTATTGCAAGCATAGACCAGGGGAGAAAAAAGGCGGGGGCCTAGCAATATACGTTAGCGACGCCATCTCTAGTGAGTGCGTTGAGAGCGCTCCACCATCCACAAACGAGAAAACTAACCTAGAACACCAAATAATAAAAATAAATACAGGCAACACTCCACTAATTATAGTTAATATGTATGACCCAGGTGGGGGTCAATTGACTGAAATTAAAACCCTAAAATCAACCATCAAAGATCTAGGGGACAACATTTTAATATGTGGGGACTTTAACGCCCACAGTGAACAATGGGGAGGAGACCAATTGGATCAGAGGGGCGCAACTATTGAAAAGTGGATCTCCACCTCCAATTTGGTCATACTTAATGATGGAAACGGCACAAGAATCAACCCGGCAAACGGGAAGATATCAGCCATTGATCTCACCTTATGCTCACCTAAGATCGCGGAAATTACCGACTGGGAGGTAGATCAATCAGGGACCCTAGGGAGTGACCACTTCCCGATATGGATCACCATCCACACCAAAATCCACAAAAACAACAGGACTAGTACTCCCAAATGGAGATATGACAAGGCGGACTGGGAGTCGTTCCGTTCTCTCTGTGATAAGATTACATATGCCCAGCTGTTCAGTGAGAACATCGATACTTTTAATCAAAATGTAATAGATGCACTGTCATCAGCGGCTGAGCGTTGTATACCGAAAACGGGAGGAGGGGCCGGCAAACAGTCCGTGCCATGGTGGAACAACGAATGTAAGCAAGCTATAAAGGAGAAAAAGAAAGCTCTAAATAGGTTTAAACACACTAAAAATTCCATAGACTTTCTCGCTTACAAAGAACAAGAACAACTTACCAAAAACATCATTAAAAAATCAAAACTTACATCATGGAAGTCATTTTGCTCAACTCTAAACTATAAAGCAAACTCCAAACAACTATGGAACAAAATCAAACAAATTAGGGGAAAAGGATCACGAACATCGCCAAAACTTGCAGGGCTTACCACCGACACGGAAAAAGCTGAAAAATTAGCCCAACATTTTGCCAGCATGAGCAGCAACTCAAACCATTCTGAAAACTTTAAGAAACACCGAAAAATGGTTGAGGAAAAATACCCCCATATGTTCACAGATAAGGGTGACCAATCAAACCCTTTAAATATCGAATTTAATTTAAATGAATGGAGGAAAGCCGTAAATAGGAAAACCAAATCGACAGCCCCCGGGGAGGACACGCTAGGATATGATATTTACAAAAACATCCCGGAAAAAACAGCCTTAATGGTTTTGTGCCTGCTGAACGCTTCATGGAGGTCGGGAAAAATTCCAAAAAAATGGAAACACTCTATAGTGGTTGCAATCCCGAAACCCGGAAAGAGCCCGGCAGACATAAACTCATACAGGCCTATCTCCCTAACAAATAGTCTCTGCAAAATCATGGAGACTATGATAAACAATAGGGTAAAATACCACCTGGAAAGCAAAGGGCTGCTATCCCACAATCAGAGCGGCTTCCGTAATAATCGATCCACAATGGACCAGATAATGCGACTGGAGTCCAACATAAGACTCGCATTCAATGCCAGAAGAAAAAGGGACCGAAACCTGATCGCGATCTTTTTAGATCTCGAGAAGGCCTACGACCTAATGTGGACCAAAGGGTTAATACTCAAATTGAATCATTACGGAATATCTGGCCGATCACATAAGTGGATAGCGGAATTTCTCACAGGTCGAAGCATTCAAATCAGGGTCGACAACAAGTATTCGGAGTGCTACAAGGTCGAAAATGGCACACCACAGGGGAGTGTGCTGAGTCCGACCCTTTTCAATATTATGATAAATGACCTGGAGAAATCGGTCGACCGGTCCTGTCTGGACCTGTCTCAGTTCGCCGACGACAGCGGGATCTGGAAAAGGGGAAACCCTGATAGCGAAGCTGTGGTCGGAGAACTGCAGGTGGGTCTGGACAGAATCGGTCGATGGGCTGACAGGTGGGGTTTCAAAATCTCCACCGGCAAAACGGTAGGCGTTATGTTCTCCCCAAAAATTAAATTTCGACAAAAAGCCACCAAAATTATTTTTAAATGGAGTCCCAATAAAATTCGAAAAAGTAGCAAAATTCCTAGGCATGCTCTTCGACGAGCATTTGACCTGGGTCCCACATATAAATGAACTAGTGAGACGATGCGGAAAGGACTTAAACCTCCTCCGGAACCTCAAAGGCTCCGATTGGGGGGCTGATCCCGAAACTCTCCTCATCCTCAACAAATCCCTAATTAGATCAAAATTAGACTATGGGTGTCAAGCATACAACTCGGCTAGCCCCAGCAGTCTACAAAAACTAGATATAATTAGGCGCAAAGCTTTAATTATATGTACTGGAAATCTCCGGAACATTTCCGGGGATGAGTTAAATATCCTAACAGGTGAACCCCCCCCCCCTCAACCTAAGGCGGGAGGAACTTCTACTGAGATATAAGGCTAGGATATCGGTTCACACCTAAGCTCATCTCACCCAAAAAGCCCTAAATAAATGCGATAAACCATTCCGACACAAGCTACTAGGAAACCTACCAGGAGGGAAAAGAATTCAAGAACTAAAGAAAGAACTAAATATACAAAACCTCCAGGCGGAAATGATAAATTACCCAGACAGCGCCCCCTGGACAAATATGCCCCCCATAATAAACTTAAAAGCACTAAAATATGGGAATAAAAATGAACATCCAAATGAAATGAGGGCAAAAATTCTTGAAGAAATTGAAAATAAATATGAAGGATATACCGCCATATATACAGATGGCTCAAAAAAACCCAACCCTGCACGCACTGCAGCGGCAGTAGTTATCCCTGGGGAGGGCATCACGCTGGGGGCGAGATTACCTGATCTATGCTCTATTTACACAACGGAATTCTGGGCCATAAAACAAGCGATTGAATGGGTCCTAGAATCCAAAAAACAAAAAACAGTGATCATTAGCGACTCCCTTAGTGTGTTGCGCTCCCTAGAATCGGGGAATTCCACCAGTAGAGAAAACCTACTTCGAGAGGTTAATCTAAAACTCAAAATATTAGATCATAACCATCAAACTGTAGAATTTATGTGGGTGCCCTCTCACATAAACATCCCTGGAAATGAGAGGGCCGACAGAGAAGCTAAATACTATCTAAATGAGCCCGTAATTCAAAATCTGGATTACAGCGTCCAGGAAATTTATAGTATCATCAGAAATAAAATTAATCAAAAATGGCAGTCGGAATGGGATAAATCAAATAAAGGGCGCAGACTCTACGATCTGCAAAAGACAATAAATAGAAATATCGAACAACCAACTCTGTCAAATCCGCACGATTACAAAATCATAAATCGAATAAAAGCGGATAAAACGCTTCTTGCAAATAGCTTTGGAAAATACGTGTCGGGACTAAATACAGCAGGAATTAACTGCCCACACTGCCCCACCCCTGAAACCTTGGAACATGTTTTTAACATCTGTTATAAATACAACACCGAAAGGAAAAAATTCCAAGGAAATCAAACCAAGCTAAAATCACCAACTACTTATCCGGATTTCCTCAAAGATGGTAACAAAAACACGAAATCCGTATACACCAACATAGTGGTGTACTTATCAGAAATAGGAAAAAGAGGAAAAATTTAATAAAATTTATAATTAAAATTCTTAAATTATACTAGTAGATAATAAAACACTAACGGGATGAAGGCAAAGGACATATTCCCTCTTAAAGGGAGTGCCTATAAGGATCTGGACCCTTCATCCCCGAAAAGTGTAAATTAGAGACAGAGAAATTAAAATATCCAATTTCAAATAATTCTAACTTAATCTAGGGGATATAAATTAAGGATAGCACAAAAACACTACCGGGATGAAGGCAAAGGACATATTCCCTCTTAAAGGGAGTGCCTATAAGGATCTGGACCCTTCATCCCCGAAAAGTGTAAAATAGAGACAGAGAATTTAAAATATCCAATTTCAAATAAATCTAACTTAATCTAGGGGATATAAATTAAGGATAGCACAAAAACACTACCGGGATGAAGGCAAAGGACATATTCCCTCTTAAAGGGAGTGCCTATAAGGATCTGGACCCTTCATCCCCGAAAAGTGTAAAATAGAGACAGAGAATTTAAAATATCCAATTTCAAATAAATCTAACTTAATCTAGGGGATATAAATTAAGGATAGCACAAAAACACTACAGGGATGAAGGTAAAGGACATATTCCCTCTTAAAGGGAGTGCCTATAAGGATCTGGACCCTTCATCCCTGAGAAGTGTAAAATAAAGACAGAGAATTCAAAATATCCAATTTAAAATAAAGGCAAAACCTCAAGTTTGATAAGATCTGGGGCCAAGTCTATCAAATCTAACTTAATCTAGGGGATATAAATTAAGGATAGCACAAAACAAGCTTAGCACCGTAAACATTTTTTTATTTTTTTATTTTTTTTTATTTTTTTTCTTCTCTCCTTACCCTATCTCTAACTTAACATAATATCATCGATCCCATACTAAACAATTAACCTTAACCTATGTCGTACGGATTGGGCTTAAGTCGGATGCGAGATTTTCGGTCATGCTTTTAAACAGGTGCTAGGTACCATACTAGCATTCACCTGGGCGGAATCCCTGCGTATCCTCAAGGTGGGAGTGATCGTAGGATTTTCTGCTACCCAAAGCACTGGTGCCTGGAACCATACGGGCATGCCAGGACGGAATCCTTGCTGAGGCCTAAATACTAGTCCTGAGACAGTCAATAAATCCTTCCCCACTTTTTTTTAAAATGGAAACTGCATTCTGCCATACGTTAACTATTAATTCTATAAGGTGATCATAATCCCTGATCATCAGGCCCTCTTGCCGCACAATGTGGCACTCGATTGGAAAAAGGTCAAAATAAACTAAGTAATATAAGGACGGTATATTAAACGTAACAACTATACCCCAAAATATTAACAATATAAGGTGATCATAAACCCTGATCATCAGACCCAGCCGCACAAGGTGGCACCAAATTGGATAATTTAACTTAAGAATATAATTAGAAATAAAAACCCACGTAAATTAATCGCATAAGGTGGTCCCAAGTCCAAACCATCAGGCCCAAACTGCACAAAGCGGTTACTAAATTCTGAAACGTTTTAATATTTAAGCTAGTGTACAACCAAAATTAGTAATATAAGGTGGTTTTAAATCCCAAACCATCAGGCCCAGCTACACAAAGTGGCAACCTAAAATAATTAAATGAACGTTAAATTTATTTATTTATTTTTTATTTTTTTTTTATTTTATTTTTTATTTTTTTATTTTTTTCCATCTACTAACCAATACCAACAGCCATATGGTACAGACATAACTTTAAAATTGTTATACCACAGCAAATACTTTCCTTTTTCGGCCAAAACTATCAAAAATATTAAACGTTAAGTAACCCTGGACCAGCCGGAGCCACCTGAGACGCGACGGCGCAGACAGTCGAACCTTGCCTCCTTTTCCGCGCCCTGACAGAATCATCGCAACAATTAAGTAATCCTGTAAACATTGTGGTTCTATTCCTATGAACAGGAAAAATATAATTTAAATACACGCACCCCTCCATGTCACTCCTTCAATGAACCCCCTTAGTGGGGATACCATGTAGCGATGGAGCGGTGCGAAAATAGCGTCCATACACGCATAAATACTGTCCGGTGGGTTGCAGCTCTGTAACCCACGGGACGAAAATAAGTGTGCGTAGCACACTGCTTAATCCTTCATTGCGTGCTTGGGGGTAAATCGTCGTACATGCCCGAATGGGCGCACACGACGTTAATGCAATCATCATCATCATCATCACTTGAGCTATCCCCTTTATTCAACAAACATGAATAAACAAGAAACGATCAGACAAGTTAGAGTTCATTTATAGGTGGCGTGGCACCTTCTCCAAGACCTAGAGAAGAAGGAGAAGGAGGAGAGGGAGAAGAAGATCCCTATCAAACCCCACCGGATGATGGAGGAGCAGGACGCCAATAAAGAAAATTGGGATCCGGAAACAAACCACCCTCCATTTGTTTTGAAAAATAACAACAAATGTATGAGTTTCAAAACATGGAGGGGAAGTTGTCCTGCGTGCAGGGCAAAGCCTGGGAGGTGCCCACACCTCCTCTAGATGAACTCTTCAACAAAAAATCCAACGGTCCTTATCAGGACCACCCATTTTTCAAGAAAGATTAATTATATTCCATGATTACCATGTCCCCACGCCCCGTATGTAGTGACGAATACAACGTCATCTACTATCAAAACACCCCACCCCAGTTTTGATGGTAGATGACGTTGTATTCGTCACTACATACGGTATGCTAAAATTCCTTTTGTACCCCAAGTACCCCCGCTATGATAAATTCCCGTTGGTACCTGTAGAGGCCCCCCCCCCCCATGTTAAAATCCCATAGGACCCTGTAGAGGCCCCCCCCCATGTTAATTTCTCGTAGGACCCTGTAGAGACCCCCCCCCATGTTAATTTCTCGTAGGACCCCATAGAGTCCCCTCACGACCCTATAAATTTTTTCATTTTTGACCCTATAGAGACCAAAACGACCCTATAGAGTCCCCGCAACGTTAAAATCCCGTAGGACCCCATAGAGTCCCCTCACGACCCTCAACACTCCCCGATAACTACTCTCGATATAAAAGTCAAGATACATGTTATATAAGTCAGGGGAAAGGACATTGGGCTACAGAATGGCCACAACGTTCAGGACAGGAGTAAAGAGAGACAAACGTAAAATTACCTGTTATCATTATAAAGAAAAAGGACATTGGTCTTCAGATTGTCCCAATAAAAAGGACATTGGTCTTCAGATTGTCCCAAAAATAATTTTAAAAAGAGGAAAAAGCAGAAGCATTCAGAACATTCAGAAACAGAAAAAGAAACAAAAATAGAACCCATTCCAGCAAAGAAATTGGAATAATAAAAAAAAAGAACAACCCATTCCAGCAAAGACATTGAAAAAAAAAAAAAACCCATTCCAGCAAAAAAAAAAAAAAAAAAAAAAAAAAAAAAAAAAAAAAAAAAAAAGAACCCAGTCCTGCAAGGACATTCAACAACAAAAAATAAGAACAATCCATTCCAGCAAAGAAATTGAAAAAAAAAAAAAAAAAAAAAAACACATGAGAAAATAAAGAATAAGAAAATTGAAAGATTTGTTTGTTTTTTTTCTTCTTTTTTATAGTATTGATAAGATATTCAAACACACAGACACACATTGTAATGCTGGGATTTGGTTTTTGTTTCATTTGGAAATTATTTGAGTAGTATCTCTTTTCGAAGAGATCTGGGTGGCTCTGAAAAGGACCATTGGGTTTTAAACTGAAAAAAAAAAACTCATGGACTTGACAACATTAGCTATAACCGCCTTAAACCTTTTCCACATCCATGTCACACTGCTACTGCTTTAGTGGTGATAGTGACTGCTGTCGCTGCTGGCGTCTCAGTGGTGACCGTCGATGCAGTCATAGAAGGTTTAGAATTCTTGGATTGTGAAGGTCTCTTTCTCTTAGGTTTCGCCAAAGAAGTTTCATACATTTCTCGCAGGTATTTTAACTCTGTCAAAATGTCCTGTAACAAACTGAGTTTTGTTTTCACTCCCTTCTTTCTGTTCACTGCTCAACGTTTTCATCTCCTCTTGTTGCATTCTCTTTTCGTCTTCTTGTTTTTGAATAAACGTCTCTTCTTCTTCTTTCTGACATTGTAAAAACATCACTAATCTGCCTTCTGTTTCTTTTTAAAATCATCATCAGTTGGCAATGATGGAGAAGAAGGTTAAGGTGGTACCGGCAAAAATTCTTGCGACGATAAGGAATGGCAAAAAGCCAAATCCATATTCAAGTCAACTTCTCTGGAATAATACTCGCTACAACAGCAGTAGTCATACTGTCACTCCGATCGTAAGAAGTATCCACTGCACGCGCAGTGTGTACCGATAGAGATTTGTATTCTTAGTCCTGGTTTATCTTTCTTTGTGTATTATTGTTTTTGCAAATATTTTGGAAATCGAAAGTTGCCTCCTTCGAAATTCGTGCCTGTCGTATTGCTCCCAACTATATCCAGAACAAATTTAGCGTCTGTTATCGTGTTAGGATAAGCCATACAGGCGCATGCGCAAGCCAAAAACACTTGCACCAAGATCCGGTAATGGTAGGTTATTTTGCTGTTTCATCGAAAAAGTAACTTTTTTTTTCTTCCGGCGATCATTAGCAAATATAAAGACATAATGTATTAATCGAATATATTGAAAGAACAACTTTTTCCGTGAGTGTATGAGGAAAACAAAATGTTCGCGATGTTTTACTAGATATGTCCAACTATTTTGTTTCCAACATTACTATCACCGAGTCGCACCAATAAATGGTTGTACATAATCTAATAAAACATCGTGTAAATTTTGTTTCACTTACACGCTCGCAGAAAAAGTTGATCTTTTAAAGTAGAAAATCAGTTCTCCTAAATTGCAGACCCATTTATTTTAGAGATAGTTTTTTTTTGTATATACAGCCTTTTCGTCCAATTCTGCGCGTCGACTAATCCAGCGCATTCGACGTTACGCATTTTTAACGTATTTATGGCTTGAACCTGTTGCTTTTAGATAACTGAATTCCACATGAAAGTCGATATTTTATTTGAGTTTGATATGGAAGTTTCATATTGTCCCTGAATTTGTGAATTCATATGCTGCTGGTCAATTACAGCTGAAACAATAAGTTCGGCATTGCAGCAAAACAAACACCATTTGTGGGGGTCTCACGAAACACCCCAAGACTCTCCAAGAACACCTTAAGACTTTACAGAACACCTACTTTAAATCTAAACAACAACTAAAACAAACAAACAAAAATATCTAGCGATTTTGTTGTGTAACAGGAAAAGTAGTGATGTCAAGAGTTTGACGAAGAGCGTTCAGTTACAGTAACGTGACAAATATTAATCAACATTTATCAAAGAGTAGCAATACCACAACACCAGGAGGAGGCGGAGAAATTTAATACATCAAATAAGTCGTTAAATATGTTACACAAAATGGCCAGGTAAATGTATATAAAATTATTAGCATATTTCATAAACAATTTAAGTATTCATTTGTTTGTATGTGTTTAGTCCACTCATTACTATACATTTACACGATATGTATTTGTATTTATTTTTCCATTTTTTCTTTTATTATAAAATCGGGGATTTTAAAAAAATACAAGATGTCTTTGTCAGTTACATAAGCATGTTTGAATATTCGTTGAGTGAAAAAATGTCAAGGCCAATGGCTGACAATCATTTGGTTCTCTCATGGACTGTAAGTCTCCTACAGGCTGGTTAGTAGCAGGTTTTTTGGCTGGATGTCTGCAGGCTGATTTATAGCGTTTATTGGTCCTCTCATTGATGGGCCTTCTTCGCTGACCTGGTTTTTGTGCGGTTCCTTTAGCTTTTTTGATTACGGAGTTATTTCCATCTTGTGATTTTATGTATTTTGATTTCTGTATATGTTTAATGTCCTTGATGAAGTTTGCGAAAATCTCTGTCTTTTGTTTTTCGGATTTGCACTGCCAGACTCTGTCATGTACGTGGTAAATGTGTTCTTCTTTTGTTAATTGATAACTCCTGCTGTCATGAAGAGCGCTTCTATAATTCATTAAACGGAGCTGTGTCATGCTGTAAAGTTTATGTATTGGGTCTTGTGTGTGTTTTGGTTTCCTATTAACAGAGAGTTTTAGAATGTTATTGATGGTCTCTGCGTTATTATTAGTCCAATTCCTGCATTCATTATTTCTGCGGCTTGGTTCGAAAACATTTTTTGTAGTCTTGGTTTCAAGTTGTTTGTAAACTATGGTGCAAATTTTGGATGCTGTTCATTGATGATTGTTTCCAGATGTTCTGATCTGCTTTCAAAACCTATTGTACTATTTGCATCTGCGATGCCACGGTACTAAATATTTGGGCAATTATTATGTCACATTCACTGTTTTCCACTCCAATTTTGTTTTGAAGGTAGGCTAATCTTTTATCACATAATAGTTACACATTGCTTTCTATGAATTGTATAATTTCCTTATATGTATGTGCCCAGTGAATTACGAAAACAGACAGTCAAATGAAAACATACTTCCAAGACACAGCGATGTCCGACACTATTACCCCTTAGCAGGTTCACTTACAGTTTCAAACTGATTTTATGAAGAAAATAATGCAAGCACTCCAGTTAAAATCTTCAAAAATTTACATTTAGAAAGTGCTTTCACGAATTCTATTCTTAAAATGTAAATTGTTATTTACATATAAATGATTTAGTTTCGAACACAAGTTAAGTATTCATCATCATGCGATAACTTGCAGAAATCGGGTAGCGATATATGGTCAATCAGTTATTAAAATACATGCCTGTAAATGTGCAAGAGTTTGTTTTGTTGACGCAATTGATATGAACACCTGCCAAGGCAGCATGCAATCCATTTCACCTAGGGCTTAACACTAACTACTTGGCTGGGTTGAGAGAGCATCTCAAAAGCCTTAAACTACTGTCACTCAGTGTAGATCTATAACAAAAAAAGAAATGACAGGACGAAGTCGTTTCTGCTTTCCTAATAGAAGAAGGCGAAGTTTATATATTTATGGCTACTTAGTTGCCCACTTTGCCTGGTAGTGTGACCCCTGTAAACTCCTGTCACTCAGTGAACATATAAAACTTCACAGGGTAAAGTAACTTTCGCTTTCCCAATAAAAGAAGGTGAAGTTTGAATTTTTTTCTGCAATTTAGTCGCCCACTTCGCCTGGTAGCATGACCCCAGCATTAGTTGCTGCTGAAATGAATACTTGATTTTACTATTAGAATATTTATAGTCAGCATTCAATTTATGTTCAAATCTTTGTTGTGATGTCATGATGAAATATTTACCATCATCACCACTAACTTGCGTTGTGTCAGAAGGTAGAATTTAAAAAAAAAATGTAAATAATGCCATCTATCTGGCTTGTATATATACTTGTCTTATCTGTCAGATTGCTGAATTACTAAGCTACGTAAACCATCTTTAAATAAATTTATTTTCCTGAAGTACGGACCCATTCATTTCTATGGACACCACCAGTGTTGTATCTGCATAATTAATAACAGCCAATGAAAATGGAGGATGCATTTTGGAGAACTATTTGAGGGGTATTCTAAAAAGTATTTTCCTACATTGGTGAAACATATATACATAGCTCAAAATTAACACTAATCCACTAACCTGAGGTCAGTGATTTAACCAACGGATCACTAAAACTCTAGCCATCACTAATCTGTTGGAGAGTGAATATTTCCACAGGTCACTATCATACCAGTTAACAAGTGGTCTTGTGTCAGATGTGTCAAACAAAACGTCAGATGCCATTCCTTTTCATGGTTAATTCATCTATTTATTGTGTTAATTGAATACCTACAAACATCCTGCACTTGACCAGGTACAGATAATAGTCTGCAGTAAGTAAATTAGGGTGATTATTATCAAAACAATCTTCGTGTACTAGGAACTAGCCTGGTGTACTGGACCCAAACATTGATTTCAATATGAATAACAAAAGATTGCGAGTATCAGGCTAGTATTGGCCAATTGGAAAGATAGCATTGGCCAACTTGACAGATAATCCAGAATTATACTGAATAATGTATTTTAACACTTATATTGTTGTTGAAGAACATTCAGTGCATTCTGCTGTGATAATTGGGCACTGTGACTTACATTTTACTGGCTTTGGTTAACTTTTTGCATTTAGTTGATACATAGGTTTATTGCACCCTGTATACATACTGCTACACCCAGAACCATAAAACATAATGCGTATTACGCCCCCATCACAAAAGGAGGTAAATGTGACCCATATTTCATGCTTCACTGACTTGGGTTAATTTTTTTATTCTATAAGTTTGTCTCAAGCAGTTTGATGATTGCATGCATCTCTGTTATTTCTACACCTTTAAAACAAACGAAGGTCACTGACCTACATTTCACATTTTACAAGCTAAAGTTAAATTTCTGTTTTTAGAAAATAATCACTTAGCTTTTTGCATCTATTATACCTGCAATCATAGCACTTGGTGATGGGATGCATCTTGATGAGTACTACACCCACATCACTAAAGTAGGTCACTGTGACCCATATTTCATGCATTGGTGACTTTGGTTAAATTTTGTTTTAACTGTTCATGCTAGAGTCATTAAACTAGATGATTGTAATCATCTCTATTAGTACCACATTTGTACAAGAAGGACGCTGTGACCTGCATTTCAGTTTTCTGGCTTAGGTTAAGTATTGGCCTTTTAGTGCATGACCACATAGCTGTATTTTGCATGCCATGTACATATCCTGTCTCGAATCATGAAACTTGATGACATCTTACATTGTGATGAGCACTGTTCCTTTTTGCAGAAGTGGGTCATTATGGTCCATATTTTATGCTTCACTCAAGTTAAATTTTGTATTTGATTTTCATTTCTCAGCACTGTTCATGCTTGAATCATGAAAATGATGATGATATGCAGCTCTGTTAGTACCACACCCTTAAAACAAAAGAAGCTCATTTGTGACCTATATTTTCATCTTGTACTGGTTTTGGTGAGTTTTTGGCATGCTATATGCATTGAAATGATCAGCAATCATATAAAAATTATTATTTGCAGGGTCAGCAGCAGTCTGGTGGAGCAGGAGGACAGGGAGATAAAAAAGATGACAAGGTTTGTAGTTTGAGATCCAAATGGAATAATATATTTCCTTCCAGGGGCTGTTTTGTTAATTGTCTTTTGAAGATGCGTGGTTCTTAGAACTGAATGTGCTTTGTTTTGCTTAGTATTTTGTTTTCTTTTGATCACTGTTCTTAATTATCATACTTACCCGTGGTAGATGCATTACACCACCAATTATCCAGATAGTACCTCATTTCAGACTTCCATCATCCCTGACCCCACCTCCTAAATTATTCCCCAATTTAATATAAAAAAAAATAATTTTTTGGACAAAATGCCTCCTGATTGGTCCAGATAATTGGCATTTTTATGTAATTAGGACAAATTGAAATTTATGCACAATTTCTGTTTCCCACATAATTATGTAAAATTCAACTATTTAGACCATAGCCATTTTCTTTGTTCTATACAGTATGGATAATCTGCCTCATCATGGGGAAGAATCTTTTGCACTGATCAAACAGACTTATCTTATTCATGAATGCCTCAGGAAATACGAATTTTAAAAATGGTCTTGGAAAATTGCTTCATTATGTTTTTCAATGTAATCCATGTAAATACTGTAAATTAAACTTTTGTAGTGAAATTGTATTTCACAGACCAGCACCCAGATTCTTCCATAATAACATAATCTTTGTCCACACATAGTTCTTGTCCATGTATTAAAAAAGAAGTCCAACAAACTGTAGAGTTATTTATGAAAAAAGCCTAATTGAAGTCATTGACATCTTGAAATATAGGTCCATTCCTAGAATGATAAATTTTGTTAGTAATGATAGGCACTTAGTATAGCAATCTCACCATCCTACATCGCAAGCATGGGTAATATATGTGATTTTTTGGCAGTGGCTTTATGTGACCACCGATTACAACACTTGGTCTAAATATTTATATAATTCAGAGCTGCTTAGACAGGAAACCAGCTAAGGAAAATAGCTACTTCTTCAGTGTTGTAGGTGTGCTGTATCGTTTTCACAAAACAATACTTATAGTAAAATTACTTGCTTCAAATTGGATGCCACCATCTTGAAAAACATGCTCAATTAGATGTACATTTTGCCTCTAATTTTGTTATAAGCAATCTTTGGTGAAAACAATGTAGCACACCAAAAACACTAAAGTCATAGCTACTTACCTTAGTTGGCTTTCTTGTCTGCGCAGCACTGATTTATTTAAACAATTTGACTAATTTTTTCAACCAGTTAAGGGGGGTTGAGATTTACAGCAAACATGGAAAAGCACAAAGTGATCCCAATACAGTTTATCTCATGTTTGATTATGTGCTATATCTTCTTTTGTATTTTTTTGTTGTTGTCATCCACATCCAGTTTTTGATAATAAATGATATTTTTACAAATACATAATACAAAATATGGGTCCAAAAACTTTGTATGCAAATAATTAATGTTTAATAGGATTTTGTCTACACGGCGATTATTATTTTAATTATTGAACAAAGATATCAGGATTTTTTGTATATGTGTATCATGGGAACTGCCTCTTGCCATCATAGATATGCATTGCATTTCAGGAAAAGAAGAGGAAGTACGAGCCTCCAGTTCCAACACGTGTAGGAAAGAAAAAGAAAAAGCTCAAGGGTCCAGATGCTGCTAGCAAGCTTCCACAAGGTGAGAGAAAGTATTTTTGTTCAAAACATATAAAGCATATAAACATGTAATATGCCTATTATTATTAACATATGCCTATTATTATTAACAATGTTAAAAAAGGTAATTCATTTTACAGCAGGAAAATTAAAAATGAATGAAAGTTTTAAAGTAAAACAATAGCTATGAAACAAGGTTTTCTAAGGTTATTTAGAAATAAATATTTAAACATTGTAGATACAGAATTAATCAGTTTTCTTAACAGTAATGTTTTTGGAGATACATGTGTTTTCAAGTTTGTGTTTCCATTCAGTGACTCCCCACACAAGATGCAGACTAAAGTTACTGAAGTTGGAGAGGATCAAGGATTACCTCCTGATGGAGGAAGAATTTATCCGTAACCAAGAGAGACTGAAACCTCAGGAGGAAAAACAGGAGGTAATAAGAGGCACCTTAACTTAAATACAGAAGTGAACTTGGCATATAACAAATGAACTTAGGTAGTTTTGAGATAAGATCATATGGGTAAAGGTGTTTACATAACCAAATTTTTGTCTTGTCATCTTTACGTGTAACACCAAGGTTTCACTAATAGTTCTATAGAATTTCAATTTCAGACTCTCTAACACGGGGACAAAAATGTGCATTTCATATGTAATTGAGAAGCACTACACTGCCAAGTTCATTTTCATGTTGTTATTCCATCTGGTAGAAACAGCCATTTACAATTGTTTCTACACAAAATATTCACCCACATAATTAAGTTAAACAGACACTAATACTGCTTTTGCCCTTCAATTGTTTATTTAGAGGGATGGGGTGATTTTGTTTTCCTGTGGTTTGAGAGTGCTGTTATTGTTGCTAATGATTTCCACCACAGGAATGAGTTTTTTTTTTAGGCTGATTGGGAATGGGTTTTGGGTCCATCATTTTGGGGAAGAGGCTAATTGGGAACAACATTGCTTGGAGTAAATTAGTAACATTGGGAATTCACTTTGTTTTGAGGCATTTTTCATTTGGAACAGGGGCTCATTTTTTCCTCTGAGGAACCCTAAAAGAATCCCAGCTCATGTATTTCCTTAGAGTATTGCATTCCTTGGACCCTGAGAAATGCAGTGATAAAATGAATGGAGTTTAGCTTTAAAGCTGGAATTGAATAAATATACCGTACCTTATCATTGGACAAGTGCCCATCCCCCACATGTAATGAACCAGGCCTACAAGATCAGGGTTTTGGTCAACACTGATGAGGCAGATGAACATCCCTGTTTCAAGATTCTCCCTGAGTCTGAGTTGCCAGAAATCACATGGCATCTTTCAGGCAAAATTCAAGGCCCCAGTAATGCCAAGGTATTTTTTTTGGTGAGCCAATTGCCAGTATCATTCTCACCTCACTGGTACGAGTCCCACTTAGATACATATGATGCCAGTATTCTGAGCTTCAACAAAGATATTACAGCTCTGAATATGTTTGACTCTCTGTTCTACAAGATCTATCAGCAGGTTTTTAATGCCACTTTGAAGGAAACATCATTGTTGCATCATCACTGCTTGATTTGTTGTTCTTAGCCATTTTTCACTTGGCAGAAAAAGATGAAAGAGACCACTCATGGAAATCATCATGTCGCATGGCCAAGGTTGTTAACCGGGTGATCTATCTATCATATTATGGCCAACACTCTGACTGCCTTGTTCAATTCAGATTTGGTGAGATCAGACACCATTTTGCGTGGTTCAACACTTAAACCAGCTTATGTAGAGGTGCTTCACTCTGCCATTTGGCTCACCCCTTATGTGAGGGGATGGCACATTGAGGAAATCAGGAAGCAGGCAGCACTGGAATTGGCCCTCCTTGTCCGATTCTTCCAGGACTCAAGATACTAATTATATGGAAGAATGGGAACCAGTCTAGAAATGGATGAAGATAAAATGGGAACCAGTCTAGAAATGGATGAAGATAAAATAGGGAACCAGTCTAGAAATGGATGAAAATAAAATATACCAGGGGTGTCAAACATACGGGCCGTATACGGCCCGCCAGACTCATTATTTATTATTATTATTTATGTAAAATCTTGCCCACCATAACAAATGAGTTTGACACCCCTGAAATAGAGTATATATGGGTTTGGTTGGCCATGATTGGTTGATAATAAAAGTAAAATTTTGGTGAAAAGAATCTTTTGAGAGTTTATCCTAGTTGTAACTGAAAAAATTAGAGACCATGTTTTACTGATGGAATTTCAGTCCTTTTACAGGCTTGATTTTGGAAAACTCATTTCTGAAATTAGCACCAGACTCTTTGGTGCGGAATTGAAAATACATGTTTAAAACATGTAGATCCAGAAAATGCCATTGCTCATATTGTTTTCTCTACAGAGAAGCTTGCATGAAGGATATGTCTATACTGATAAATATAGGTTTGATCATGAGCATTCAGAAATTTCAGGTTATTGAATTTTTAATATCATGATGTTTCCATAGGTTTACTATGGGAGCTGAATTAGTCCTCCACCTCTCAGCCATGTTGGTCACAGTTTCAAAAGAAGGATGATTGTCAGTAAAAGGACAAGAGAAACATGTCACAGCAACAACAGACCTTTGGTAACCAAGCAAAAATCGGGTGTACCTAGACAGTGTTCTACAAAAAACATATGGTACTTTTGGTTTTGGTTGAGGACATAACCCACTGCCTAACCCTCCTTTGGCATTTAGGTTATCTCGTGAACAGGAACCAGTTGGATGTTGTCCCTTCTCAACATTTTGTTCATCTTGGTATGGAATTCCTGACTTGTCTCAACTTTGTTTGACTCCCATTCCCTTATGCGCATTGCTTGGATCATCAAACTTTCAGCTGTGATTTCTATCAGAACAAATATCTTGGTGTGGGACTCCTTTATCTCCTCAGCCATCTCAGAGTGGTGGTAAACATGTTTTGTCTCTGATATCTCTACATGCACCTCTTGTAGATGGCATTTTTAGCCCAGAAGCACCCTCGCTCCAGTTGCTTAAATCATTATATAGCGATCTCGACTGAAATCTGTCACTTCCTATGCCAGTTGCAGGACAGGGAGTGGTTAGCAGAGAGAATACCACTGAAAGCTTTCTAACTGGAGCTTTCAATCTGCACAGGTGCCGATTGGTCAGATTGAGGGACCACTTACTGCCCCGCTTAATGACAGTCACCAGTGAGAGGGCCTATCATATCAACCCCTTTATGATGAAGGTCATTCCCAATGCTTCCCATGCTTAGAAAGACATACTCCACTGCACCATGGAAGGGTGATCTTGATAATGTCAGACAACACTATGGTGGTGCATATTTCAGGCAGGCTCAGTGACCTGGCTAATTCATTATCAAGGTGAGGTCAGCTGCTACACAGGGAGTGATCTCTCCATCCGTCTTTCATCAAGTCTGTACTGTTTGGACCGCTCAGCAATATCTCTCTTGGTGACAAGGTGGAACTGTAAACAGCGCACCTATGTCTTTGCATTTCCAGACCATGAGGCTTGGCCCATCGATGCCCTAGCAATCACATGGGGGGGGGGTGGATGTGGGCTTCCTCCTTCCCCCCATTGATCCTGATTCTGAAAGAATTGCAGAGTGGTTCTGATTGAGACCAATGCTGGGTCAGCGATCAACTTGACCTCGCAATAGACATTTCCAGAAAGATAATGGCAACCCCCATGTTGCTCAAGCAACTAAGGTCACCAGTTTTCTGTCCAGCCTTATGCAGGAAAAAGTTCATCTCTTAAGTTGTGGAGAGAATCTTGACAGCTAAAAGGTGCCCCATTTTGAAGACATACAAGGGAAAGTGGCACATTTTTATCGGCTGGTGTTGGGACAGTTATGTCAACACTCTTGTAAGAACTGTTCATCAGTTGGTTAACTTATTAATTTGACTTTTTCAGAAGAAATTAGCCCCCATCACTATCAAAGGATATTATTCCATAATTTCTGACATATTCAGACATTATGGGAGAGATGATATTGTTCACAGCAAGGATCTGTCCTATTTCTTGTCAAATTTCGACCTGTTGGGGCCCCGCTTACCTTGTTTCCCAGCTGGAACCTCTCATGGGTCTTAAATTGGCTCAGTTCACCTCAGTTTGAGCCCCTATGTTCCACCCACAGAAGCTGCTATCTTATGAGACATGTTTTCTGATAACCGTAACTTAAATATAGGGTGAGCAAACTGCATGCCCTGTCTGTTGATCTGAACTACGTCCAGTTCTGATCATAAGTTTCAGTCATCCTGATGATGCAACCTGTTTTTTTCTCCAAGAACTGGTTGGCATCTATATATGGGCAATCAGAAAATAGTTATTAATCTTCTGTCTGCAATCGAACAATTGAGAGAGGCAAGGATACTGGCCCTGGTTTGTGTCCTCAGGTGCTATCTGATGCCCACAGAAAGTGTCTGCGGACCTTGGTAGCAATTCTTCCTGCCGGTTGAAACAGAAAAGCAAGATATAACCTCCCAAATCCCTGCAAATGCGAAATATCCTTGTTGTTTTCCTCAGGTTTAAACTAGAGAATATTCGATATACGAGTAGCCACCTCGTGGTGGCAAGGGGATGTAATCTGTAAGAGTTTCTTCCCCTTGTCTATATGATATACAGACCGGAAAGGCAAGATTTTTTGTCTTTCCAGGAAGGCTGGATTCGGTGGGTAGCAGAGCTTATTTTCGTAATGTTAATGTGATGAAGTAAGTATTTTTGGAGAAGCCAAAATTTACTATACAATTTTCTTTAGAGGAAAACTGTGTTGTTAAAGAAAATAAATATGTCATTCTCTCTTGCTATAATCTGATAAAGTTTTACACTTTGATTTTCTTAATAAAAATTAGTCATTGTTATTATGTGGAATTGTCAGGAATTTTTGCTGTTCAAACAAATAATTTCCAGCACTTTTAATCCTTGGTTTACAAAGTAGTCTAATGACAAAGCTTCTGGGGTTTCTTTCAATAATATGCTCTGGTCTATTCATTCATTTAACTGTGTTCATAAAGGGACTAAAACAGGCACTATCCTTCTCTTCTCAACAGTACTTAAACTCTTTCTTAGGTTTCAAGATATTTGGTCCCCTTTTGTCTTTCATTCTTTCACTGACAAATACCCTGTTTTTGTGCTGCTTAAAGAGTTGCACAGATCATAATTAGAACACAAAGTGTCAAATTCAAAACCATATCTTGCAGGAGGAGAGAACAAAGGTTGATGAGCTAAGAGGTACTCCAATGTCTGTTGGCACTCTAGAGGAAATAATTGATGATAACCATGCCATTGTGTCCACATCAGTTGGCAGCGAACACTATGTTAGCATCCTCTCCTTTGTAGATAAAGACCAGCTGGAACCAGGGTGCTCTGTGCTTCTCAACCACAAGGTAAGCGATACTTGTATGGAGAAATTCATCTTTGAATTATCGTGTATCAACATATTATTTTGTGCACCATCACAAATATGGTAGAAGTATTTAGTGTTAGCCTTGTCTGCCTGTACATCCATCCAGGTAAATTTTGCATTTAAAAAGGCATTGTGTTCCATGAACACCTATCTGACAGTACTGGTAGAATATATATTATATTTTAGTAATGATTTCAATAGAACACTGCAAGCTGAAGACATTTAGCTTGTGTGTGTGCATGCGTGTGTAGATAGATAGATTATGAAAATTGTCCAGACTTGATAGCTAAATAAACTGGAAAACTTTTTTAAGTTGCTAGGTAATTTTGATCTTGGATTTATGTGTGTATATGGCAATAGAATAGTCACCTCATTGTACCTGTATGCTGTCTACTCTGTTAATCGGTATCAATATCCTGCTCCAGTTAACACATTAAATTCTAATTAACACTGTTCAGACTAGCATGTCTTTGAAGATGGGAATTGCAAGAGGATTGTCCCGTCCAGGTCTTTTTTGCAACTGTGTGTACAATAAACAGTTCCATACTTGAAAGGCAATAATTTAATGTGCTGGTGATACATTTAATTAAACTGTTCAGTCTAATGTCCATACCAGGTGTTGATTAAACATATGGTATCGAGTAATTATCCAATCATCTAACTGTTTATATGTTTTACCAAACGATTATGAATTTTGATTAATCGCAGTAATTAAGCTATTGTCTCTTATAAGAATTAAAGTAACATATGATAGTTATTAACTGAGTTCTTCACTGCATTTGCAACAAATCCACAGTACAGAATCTCTACTTCTCTTGCTTTCTCATACACACACACATCTAATCGAAAGTAGATGCACAATTTATATTTATTTGCAGTGACAGTGTAATTATTGTGAATATTAAAATGTTGTGCCAGGTGACCAGATAAAGCAAGAAAATGAAAGATGAAGTCATTTTATTAGCTCTACTGGTCATAGACCAGAGGAGCATTTAGGATGGCCTGTTGTTCATAGTCTGCTGCTGTCCATCCATATGTTAGCACAAGTTTGTTATTGCTCCTCCTAAACTACTTGGATAATTGCCATGAAACTTTACTAACACATTCATCCCAAGGTCTGGTTGGTCCTAAATGAAAATAGTGCCAATTGGACATCTAATACTGCTGCCACAGTGAAAATCTTGTTACTGCTACTCCTCCTCAATGGATGGTAATTTTGCAATGTGGTTTTCACCAAAAGACTTCTTATGTCAAGTTGGTCCTAAATGAAAATGGTGCCAAATCTGATGTGCAGTATGGCCACCATGACAGTCATCTTGAGAATCTTGTTATTGCTACTCCAGAAGAACAGAAAGGCATATCATCATGAGGTTTTCACCAGACTTCTTCTGATGTCTAGTTGGTCTTAAATGAAAAATGGTGCCTCTTGGAACATCCATTATCACCGCTGCAGTGGTTATCTTGAAAATCTTATTTATATTGCTCCTGAATTGAAAGCCATCTGAACATGAGGTTTTTACTAAAAGATTCTTATGATGTCTACTTGGTCCCAAAATGCAACTGTGCTGATCTGATGTAATATTTCCAAACCTAAAGGGCTCGGCAGAGATGGAAATTGAACAAGCAAGGTTGGGAAATGTTTCAATCCCTCTGTGAGTCCAATCTGACTGCTGATCATTTTGACAACAAAGTGGATCCAATACTACTCTTTATAAAGATACTCCAGGATGTTGCTGGGGATACAGTGCCAAAAAACATGCGCAATTGTTAAACATGTCAACAAACTATGGTTTGATGATGCATGCAAAGATGCCATCAGAGAACACAAAAAAAAGATCTTTCAACATTTCAATGCCAATCCAACGACTGAAAATCTGAATAAAAATTTTATATACTGAGCTAAAGCTCATCATACCGTTAGAGAGAGCAAGAGGAAAACATGGAGATCCTATGTCTCTAGTTTGAACACTTGCTCCTCTATTAAATCGGTATGGATGTGGTACAAAAAATTATTTGCAAAAATAAATAAAAAATGCTGTATCAAGCATTTAAAGAAATCTGATGAAATGGTCACAACCATACCAGAAATCTCAAATACATTGGCTGAAACACTCTCTAAGAACTCCTCACAAGAGAATTATCCTGAAAACTTCAGCTGTGTCAAAAACTTTAAAGAAAAGGTTCCTCTAAATTAAAATTCTACTCATGCTGTAGATTACATTAAACCTTTCACTCTCAGAGAGTTACAAGACCCTCTTGATCAAGCCCTAAGCACTTCAGCAGGACCAGATGATATCCATTATCAACTTATGAAACACTTACTTAACACAGCTCTAAATACACTGCTAAACATTTTCAATAAAGTTTGGGAAACTGACAACTTTCTGCACTATTGGCAAGAAGCAACAGTGAAATCAGTACCCAAACCTGAGAAGAACCAAACTGGTCCTTCCAACTATTGTCCCATAGCATTAACAAGCTGTATTTGCAAAACCATGGAATGGATGATAAGTGATAGACTAATTTGGTATCTCAAATCCAACAAACTATTATCAGACGTTCAGTGTGGATTTAGATACCAGAGAAGCACAATAGACCATCTTGTCAGACTTGAACTGTTTATTTGAGAAGCTTTTACAAAAAAAAAGAGCATATAGTTGCCATCTTTTTTGACTTGAAGAAAACTTACAACATTGCATGGAAGTATGGCATAATGAATGACCTTTTCAACTTAGGCCTAAGCGGCCACCAACATAACGTTATCTCCAATATTTTGAAAGATAGAAACTTCAGTTAAGGTAGGCAGTACCCTTTCTGAAAGCTATCCTCAGGAGATGGGTGTACCTCAGACAGCAATTTGTCAGTCACCCTATTCAACATCAAAATTAACAGCATAGTGAAATGCCTTGATCCAGGAACTGACTGCTCATTATATGTTGACATATTTTTGATCCGCAGTGGATCATAGAGTATGCATTCTATTGAACGTCAGCTACAGGTGAGCATCAACAAAGTTCAGAAATAGGCAGAAGAAAATGGGATCAAATTTTACAAATCAAAAATGATGCATTTCTGCTGATTACATTGCATTCTTGTTGACCCAAATTTCTATCTTCATAGTTTTCTTATTCCTGTTGTGAAGGAGAGCATATTTTTAGGGCATATTTTTGACTGTAAGCTAATTTTCTTCCACATATTAGATACCTTAGGGACAAATGTCATCAAGCCTTAATACAAGTCATGGTAAATACAGATTGGGGAGTAGATTGGAAGATCTTACTCCGGTTATTCAGGTTATTAGTAAGACCAAAACTAGACTATGGCTCAATTGTGTACAGATCAGCTTGTAAATATTACCTGCAAATGCTTGATCCGATGCACATTCAGGGACTTAGACTCGGTCTGGGTGCATTTAGAACTTCCCCTTCAGAAAGCCTCTATGCTGAGACAAATGAAGCATCACTTTATCTTAGACAAATGAAATTGGCTCTTCAGTATGCGACCAAACTATCTTCTAATCCATCTAACCCCACATTTGATGTAGTGTTTAGAGCCAGAGTAAATTTAGTGAAATCAGGCCCATCTATTGTAGCCATATGTTACTGTATACCGATGGTTCGAAAGATGGAGACAAAGTTGGAGCTACTATTGCAACACCCCATGGCACCATCTTGTGCCGATTACCAGATAAAGCCTCAGAAATTACAGCCATACTAAAATAAAAAAATAAAAAAATCCACATTTGCAAGCCTTGAAGAATCTTAAATCTGACAACCTGTTAATATCCCAGATATTACAGAAACATGATGTTCTAATACAATTTTGGAAAAATATTCTGTACTGTTGGCTTCATTGTCACATTGGTATAAAGAGAAATGAAAGGGCAGATAAAGCAGCCAAAGCTGTCCTGTAGTCACCAGTCTCCAAATTGAAGATTCTATGTACTGACTTCAAATATTGTATAAATCAGCATATTTGTCATACCTGGCAAAATATGTGGAATGAAAACTCCACAAACATTAGAACATCAGACTCGCTATTGGAGAGTGGCACCACTCGTTTAGAACAAATCGGAGAGATGAGATGGCATTGTGCTGATTGCGTATTAGACACACATACCTGACTCATGCATACCTCCTGGTGGGTGAACCTTGGCCGGAACGCATGCCATGCCAGTGTTCACTGACAGTGGAGCAGATTCCTGTAGAACGTGTCAATTTCCACCCAGTGAGTAAGAAGTATTTTGATGTGAATGGCATGAAGAAACTGTATGAGGATGTACCACCCGAGAAAATCTTTGTCTTTTTTAAGGGAATGCAGTTTATACAACAAATTTTAATCATGTTTTAAGGATTTACTTGTGTTACCTTTATCTGTTATTTTATATACATTTTACAGAATTTAAACATCTGTACATTTATTTATTTTATCTTGTACCTAATGTTTACATTTATTTTGATAGGCTTGTCTTTCTAAATTTTTGTGCAATTAATTTTTAAATTTTTTAAATTTCACTTTTTTTTGGTGCTGAGGTTCCATAAAACCCTACTACATACATACATACTGACATCCAATATGGCCATCATGGCAGGCATCTTGAAAATCTTGTTTTCACTACTCCTCATAAATGGAAAGTCAAATTAACATGGGATTTTCAACAGAAGCATTTTTATGATGTCTATTTGGTTTCAAAATGAAATTTTCAGGCCTCGGCTACCATTATTTTATTCTAAAGGTCTGATGTGCTGATAACAAGATTTTCAAGATTGCCACTGTGGCTGTCATAGAAGTCAGATGTAACATTAACTCAGCGCAACAATTGATTATAAAGTATTTGACTGTTGAGTAATAACTTTTCATGTTGCTTTTTTAACTGTTAAGTGACACAAAAGTTGACTTTGTATGCAGAATACTATATCATTTAACGGGGGGGGGGGGAGAGGGGGGCAATGAATCGAGACAATTAGTAACCTTTAAATTCTCAACATATTGGTGAGAACTGGCAGGACATAGGGTGAATATTTCAATTGAATTCCTTTCTTGTGTGGACCCTTTAATTTAATTGATTGGACAATTAGGTATGCAGATTCATACATTTTAAATACATTGGCTTATACTCCACTTGATTGTTTTTTTTTTTTTCTTCTCCCTATTGAGAGCAGCAACTTTGAAGTCGGTAGGCATAGACTAGCAGGTTGCTAGATCTGGCTGTCTAACTCTAACCCCTTTCACTAAAGCAAACATTGCTGGTCACAGGTAATGGCATATTGCATAATTAACATGCTAGCTTCATTGATTCTTTTGTGTTAAAACATCTACCTGTTGGGAATTTACTACATATATGTCAGATCTGATGTGCATCATGAATCTCACCACATTGAAAATGTGCTCATCAGTGGGAATCCATGTTGGAAAAGGTATCAGAATTTAATTTCCCACGTATATGACCTGAACAATCATGTTATTGTGAGTGCTGACTACAACTCCTGTTGAAGGAATAGTGGTACTGGCATGCAGTTTTCCCTAAAACACTTCTTGCAATACGTAATTGGTTCTGAATGAAAATTATGCAGATCTGACCACCAACATGTCTGTGTTTTTGTGAAGGAGTTGGAAAACCAGACCTGATTGACCTTGGGGTCAAGTCAAAAGGTCACTGCTTGCTTGCATTTTTGTACCTGAGATTATGAACACAGTTATTGTACATATACAAATATATTTTTGGGGGATTCAGTCTAAAAAATCAAATTAATGTAGGTGTTATTTTTCCTGTTTATCTTTATACTCGGTATAACCAAAAACATTCCTTTAGTGCAGAAGACCGACCATCGGTAAAGAAGAGCAGTAACTCTTTGTTCCTTGTTCAGATTGATATGGGAAATATCTCAGAAATTATGTGGGAAAGGATTTGTTCACGATGAATATCGTACAGACATGTGGTAGATTTAATTTAATTTTTATTCATTGAATGATACTTAAAGGATTTTTTGACCTTGATATGATCCTTGTTTTATACCATGTTCTTTATCAACTTGCCATATTACATACTGTCTTTTCAAGAGCACCTGAAAGACAGTGAATAGAAATAGCAATGTTGTGAGCAGTTTGAGCATTCATACTTTTGACATTATGATTATCTTGTGAGTGGGAGTTTTAATTTCAGGTGATCTAGCTGTTTTTAAGATGTTCCCTTTGTAAACTAATTCACTGATGCACAGGTTACATTTCATCATGTTTTTTTTACAAAATGCTGCCAGACTTGCTAGGTAAACAAACATTAAAATGCCATTTTTCTATTTGAATATTTGCCAAAAGTGTTTAAATGCTTAGTTATTCATTTCGGCCCTTGAGACAAGAAGCAATGGATTTTTTTAAAACCCAGTTTGTAGATGTATTTAAAGAATACCTTTAATTAATTTAGTTCAGTAACTTGTTGTTTTTGTTTCTAACAAAATATATTTATTGTGGATTAACCCAAACTTAGCATTTGTGTATATCATGAGAGTATTTGAGATGAGTTCCATGATATAGGATTTAAGGTCAAAGGCCATGACAAGAATTTTGTACTGCACTTACCTTGTGAACGTGTTTGCTCAAACATATAAGAAAATACTTTTGTTACAAGATTTGATATGTTAGAGTTTCTTAAGAATATCTGAGCTGGTTTCAATATGCAGTTGTAAAGAAGAATAAAAGGACAGAAGAAACAGACTAGCATAGATTCTTGGAAATTCTTTCTGACCTGTAGACCATCATTTTGTTCGAGAGACTCTTGTGTATTATCGTAACTTTTGGTTTTTTTTCCCCCATCTAGGTACATGCTGTGGTTGGTGTGCTGTCAGATGACACAGATCCCATGGTGACAGTGATGAAGCTGGAGAAAGCTCCCCAAGAGACATATGCTGACATAGGAGGTCTGGACAACCAGATTCAGGAGATAAAGGTACTGCTTACACTCATGCCCCAAGATTATAAATACTTCTCAAACTTGGATGGAACAAAACTTTTGAAATCTGATTGGTTAATGTCAATCACTAACCAATAAGATGTTAGAATTGTGAGTTTAGTCTTAATTAGGTTGTATCACAGATTGTTTTTTTTAATTTTTGGGCCAAGAGGTTTTAACTTGGAGTAAAATATTTCTTCGGCCTAGTCTACTTGATCAGTAGGTGTGACTGTATGCATTCTTTTGGCAAGTATGGAATGGGTGACTTATCAAATTTATACCAACCATGTGGAATGCATGCATACTGTTATACCTGCCTATAAAGTAGGTAAGACCTAAGTAATAATCAAATGAAAGGCCCTGTCCCAAATTCACACTGGTCAAGTTGTTATTGCACTGTACCTTTTTTGCATTAGTGTATGAATGCCCCCCCCCCACCCCCAATGAAGATGACATCAAAAATCTAGATTTAGATCTTCATTTTCAAAGAACAAGGCAAAAGCAGTCATTTCTTATACATAGTTTGTTTAATTCATGATGTACACCGAGATATGCTATAGCTCTCCAACAATCCTTAAACTCTGTTTATGTTTACATTTAGGAGCTGTCTGTCTCAGAAACTAGAGATGGCAGATTACTTATATGCAAATGAAGCACTTGCCCCTTCTTTCTGCTTATGGGTTTAAATCTCAGCATTTTCATATGTATCTTGTACCCAAGAAACCATGTCCAATCCACAAATAGTAGACACTGTTTCATGTGTACAAGATTTATGCACCTTAGTTGCAAATGAGAACACTCTAACCTGCCTTATCTGTTGCAGATAATATAGTCTGTCACTGCTTTAGTGTCCTGTTTAAAGATTGTTTGAGACCTATGGTATTGATGATTATATATCATAAACATCATACTTAAAAGCAAGGTACGATGGTTTTCTCTCTCAGTAGGCTTTTTTCCTTCACTGTTGGTTGTAATTTGTGGGATGAAGTTAGCCCATGAGCTAAATTACTGGTCCACATTGTTAATAAAATTTTTACTCTGTGTATGAAAAAATATGCTATTTTTAGCTCTACTGGTCATGGACTGGAAGATCCTATGGGATGGTCTGTCATCCATAGTTTGTCCATCCATTAGCTTAAGTTTGTTATCGCTTCTCCTCCAAAACTACTTGGAGGATTGCAATGAAACTTTATATACACATTCATTCCATGGTCTAGTTGGTTCTAAATGTGGCCATCTTCAAAATCTTGTTATTGCTACTCCTCCTGATCGGAAAGTCATATTGACATGGGGTTTTCACCAGATGACTTCTATTAATGTCTAGTTGGTCCTAAATGAAAATGGTGCCAATCTGATGTCCAATATAGTCACCACAGTGGCCATCTTGAAAATCTTGTTATTGCTACTCCTCCTGAATGGATGGTCATATCAACATGGGGTTTTTGCTGAAAGACTGGTCCTAAATGTAAATGGGGCCGATTTGATGTCCAGCCAAATCTTCTTATTGCTACTCCTCCTGAATGAAAAGTAATATTGCCATGGAGTTTTCACCAGAAGATTTCTTATGATGTCTTGTTGGTTCAAAATGAAAATGGTGTTGATCTTATGTCCAATATGGCCAACACAGCAGCCATCTTGAAAATATTGTTATCACTACTCCTCCTGAATGGACGGTTGTATCAACATGGGTTCTGTACTAAACATCTTTTTACGATGTCTAGTCGGTCCTAATGGTGCCATTCTGACATTCAATATGCCTGCCACAGTGGCCATCTTGAAAAATCTTGTTATCACTATTTTATCCTGAATGAATGGTCATATCAGCATGGGGTTTTCGCTGAAAGACTTCGTATGGTGCTGATCCAGTTTCTAATATGACTGCCACAATGGCAGTGATCTCCCCAAAAATTTTGGATAGCATCGGGGTACGCGTGTTTGGGTCATAAAATATTTTACAAAGCACGCGTTAACGTCATAAAAGTGAAACAAATTAATATCAATGAAATAAAAAGAAGTGCATATATTTACATAGTATTTTTTATTTACCTATGTTATAACAGTAACAACAATGCATATCTCATTTATTTCTTAATTTAAATAAATGATATTCGTCTTTTCTTCTTTTCACCATATAAACTGACTTCAACATCACAATTAAAGTCTTTTAAGGGTTGTCCTTCAGTACTGATTGTCATCAGGTAGTTCAGTAACCTCTGTGACAAACCTGTTTCTTAAAACACTCTTAATTCTATTCATCGAGGAGAATGACCTTTCACAATCTGAAAAAATGGAACATAAAATTTTTTAATGGATGTACAAAAAAGAGACAAGTATACCTGAATCCTAATTAAGTTAATTACCAAGGAAAAATTCTTCAGGAACCAAGACAGTGGTGTGTTTTACAATGATCATCACAGAATAAGATAATAAATATTCCTTTCCATTAGGAACAATATATCAAAGTGTTTGATATTTATAAGCTAAAATATTGTTCAAATTTAACACTGTTTTATTTACCTGCTGTTGAGGTAAAACTGGAAGATAAAGATTGTTCCGTTTATTACTTGGATAGACAGAAAAGAGAAATGAGAAATTAATAGGCCAGCACTCACGTAAGTTAGCAATATGGAAAACTTACCATCCGATCCAGCAATTTCCACCCAAGGGAATAACGTCTTCCATTCATTATTAAATCCCGTCCTTCGTTTCTTGATATCATTCTTTTTGGAAATCATTCTGGCTCTATTGGAATCAGAATCACTACCACTATTCGTGACGCCAAGTTCTGATTGTCGTAACCAGGCCAACATGGGGCTAGCCGGGCGCTGGGTAATTTTTCGTTTCTTGGAAGGTGGTGTGTTCATTTTTCACAATAATTTTTAATTTAATCGGTGTAACTGCTTTGGCTGTTAATGAAAACGACTGACATATATATATAACAAACTACCAGTAGACTCCATTGTTGCTGGCCAATCACGTGACTAGGTGCAGACGAAACCCTCACCAAAGGTCGCGCATCGGCGGTCACGCAAACCAGATACAAAGAATAATGGTTAAATGAGTGAACAATTATCCTGGATTATCTTAATAAAATACCCCAGAAGAGATAAGAACAGGTGTCATTTGAGTGGGGCTTTGAATTAGGTGACAGGATGTTTGTTTAACAGATTAATTTTATATGGGTAGAGGGAAACATCAAAGCGTAGCGGCACAAGAGCATAGCGTAGCGGCAGGTTCTAAGCGTCGGGGGTTATCGGAGTTTGAAACGATAGCGTAGTGGGCCCGCTACGGTAAAAGGCCCTCGGGAGAACACTGCAATGGCCATTTTGAAAATCTTGTTATCACTACTTTTCCTAGATGTTTGGTAATATCATCATAGTGCTTTCACCAAAAGACTTTTATGATGTCTAGTTGGTACTAAATAGAAATGGTGCAAATCTGATGTTGATTATGGCCATAATGGCATCCATCTTGAAAATCTTGTTATCGTTTCTCCTCCAAAATGGAAAGTCATATCAACATTGGATTTCCACCAGAAGACTTCTTATGATGCCTTGTTGGTCCTAAACAAAAATGGTGCCAAGCTGATGTCCAATATGTCCGCCACATGAGCTAATTTGAAAATCTTGTTATCGCTGAAAAGTGTCAGAGATGGTTTCAACACTCAGCAATTGAAAGGAAGAAATGGTCTTAACTTGAATTCCTGAAAATTCTTTTCAGCCAGTAGAGTGTCAGTCCCTTCGAGGGACTCCTGTTATTTATTATAACAGATTGTATTCAGGTGGAAAATAAAACTCATTATTGTTGGTTTTTGGAACAGAAAAAAAACAAATTTGATTCTGTGATTTAAACTTAAATTTATATATTTAGAAATTGGAATATATGGAAGTTGATATTTATACATTGTTAGAGATTGTAGAGAAAGGTTATTATACTTTCTTTTGGCTGCTTTTTAATTAAAGATAAAAAGGCTTTGTAAAATCATTCATGTTAGAAGATCATTAACAATAGTGTAAAATTGCATCAGTATTTGAATTAAAAGTGGCAGAGAGATGCCAACCATTCCAGATTTTATAGAATTATTATGAATTTTTAAAAAAATTCTGCGCTCCAAATCATGTTGATGAAATTCTGAAAAATCAAAATTTCATGGGATTCAGTTTTGTTTTCTGCATGGACAGGGGTAGAGACAAAAGTACTTAAGCACCAGTATGATAGATTGGAACATGGAATATAGTTTCTCAGTGTAAAAAAACAGTATGTACATAGAAAAAAACAGGTGATTAGTCTGTTAATAATGAACAATGGTGGCAGAGATGAAGAGAACAGAAAGATTCATAATTCTTGAGGAAAACTAATGTTTTGGCCAAAAATGTTGAAGGAATTCAAGGTTCTTGAATTGGAGGAATGGATATACACCATTTATTCTCATTGGACCTTAGTTGTTACCAACTGTATAGGTATGTAGATTTATCGGAAGACAGTATGATTAAATAGAAGTTTGTTCCATTTCAGGAATCTATTATCTATTCTGGACAGTCTGCTCAGATTCTGAAGAATTGCCACTATGATTAATGTGTTCTTTGGTTGTAATTGCTGAAATTGGTTGCCCTCCCTTTGCAAGCCTGTGCAAATATTTTTTTCCTCAGCCACTTTGGAAAAGTGACTTGTACTTGTCCTGATCATTTGTTTACTTGTGGTTCATATTTTCTTCATTTTCCAGCATCTATACTGTTGTCTAAGGGCAGCATATGTAAATATGTGGGTATGACTGTATTGTACTCTACACCAGCCTAAACTCTACATGCTTTTGTTAAACACAGTATCATGATTAAGCTACTGTTCACATCCCCTCTTAACTTTTAACTCTTTAGAAAACCTCAGAATTGCTAAGACACAAGAATTGCTCAGATGCAAGAATCATATTTAGAGTGGTGGTTAAAATTGAATAGAGAAGACTATACATAGAGATTTTTAGGGTCGAGTTTCCCACTGAACAAACCAGCTGATTACCTATCTGGTGTATTACTGTACCTGCAGTTTAAAAGAAATCTGATTCTGGACACACCACTAATTATCAGCTGACTTGTCTATACTTTAGTGAAACATTTATTTTATTCCAGTCATGATAAATTAAGCCATTCTTTATCCGTGAACATTTGTCTTTCGCCAATGTCTGGAAAGTAAAATTTTAATGGGCCATATTGGCACATAATAAAGTCAGTTCTGGACTGTGAGCTAATAATAACACAGTTAAAAGGGTAAATGCTGATCTGGAAGATGATGGTACCTGAAGTAAAGTTGGTGCGTAAATCTTGTGAATGAAATTTGGGCTTTTCATTTTTGAAAAATTGCACTTGCCTGGGACTAAACTGTTGCTGTCAGGAAAATGCACTAGTTCCAGGTGTTTGGCTATCCAATTTGTAAAGCCTTGCTTTGTGTTTTATATATATATATATATATATATATATATATATATATATATATATATATATATATATATATATATATATATATATATATATATAGAGAGAGAGAGAGAGAGAGAGAGAGAGAGAGAGAGAGAGAGGGATATATATATATATATATATATATATATATATATATATATATATATATATATATATATATATATATATATATATATAATTACAGGAGTCAGTGGAACTGCCCTTGACACATCCTGAGTATTATGAAGAAATGGGAATCAAGCCACCAAAAGGTGTAATTCTGTATGGAGCTCCTGGGACAGGTATTTGCTTTAAACTCTACTATATAATTATTTGAAAAGTTTGTTATTGTCCACCACTTTTCATAGAAAATTGGGATATTAATTTGGGCCTGTCCATCCTTCTGTCCATTCATCCCACTTTAATTTCTGCAGTCATTTCCGAAATTATTATTGTGTTTCAACCAAATTTTGTATGCAGCTAGATATTGATTGGACCTTGTTTGATTTCAATTTCAGTATTCTGCATCATCATTTAGCCGTTTTTTACAGGCCCAGATTGTCAGACCAACCCACTTAAGTTCTTCATAATAACTCCCATAATTATTATGGGGTTTCATCCAAATTTGGTACGCCGCTTGATATTTGATGAAACCTTGGTAGAGCTCGATTGTCAGCTTGCTTTAATTATTATTTGATTTCAGTGAAGTTTGCAGCTTGATATTTGATGAAACCTTGGTAGAGCTCAATTGTCAGCTTGCTTTAATTATTACTTGATTTCAGTGAAATTTGCAGCTTGATATTGATGAGACCTTGGTTGAGTTAATTCTCAGCATTTAACAGGTTATAGTTCCTGGCTTTCTGACCCACCACTTTCATTTCTGCAGAATAACTCCCTAATTAGAGCCCTCCATCGAGACATGGAAACCCTGCAGTAATCTGCCCAACTGTGTGTCTTTTAACACTTGTTTAGCCAGCATAACTGTGCAACCCTTAAGAATAACTGGATGCCATTTGGTAGGTAAATTGTCTATTGTATGTAGATTTGCCTTTAAAGGTTTCATTTTTTTCAGGTCCTATTGTAGCAGAGTTTTTCCCCTTTTGCTATCAATATTACATCTTCACTGCAGAAGAGCATCATAACCTACATAGCTCAGGAACCATTCAACATATTTTGATACAATTTGGTGTCCGTTGAATCATAGACCAAGATGTGCCACTTAATGATTTGTCTCATCAACTCCATTTCATAGTTTTGGCTGTTGACAATTAACTTCGTATCTTCACGTGGATTGTTGCTTGTAATTAGCATAGCTCTGTAACACCCATTTTTGTAATACATTTGGTAGGTGAATTGCCTATTACATTTACATGTGCCTTTTAAGAGTTTTGTCTTTTCAGATCAAATTTAGATGGAATCATTGGCCTTTTTCTATCAGTATAAAATCTCCATTACAGCACCTCCTTGCAAACACCATAGCTCAAGAAACATTCCAGATATTCTGATGCAATTTGATATAAACATTATCACAAAGACTTACATGTGCCTTTTGAGGTTTAGTTTTGTTCATAAGAGTTATGGCTCTGATTGCTTGTCTGACTGACTTTGATTTCTGCTATTTTAGATTTCAACCAGATTTGTCATGTGGGATCAGATTGATGACAGCTTTAGCAAGTTTGATTTTCAGCATTCCATGACATCGTTTACAGGAGTTACAGTCCCTGATTACCCATGCTCCTGACTTGGGTTTCCACAGCATAACTTTACTTAGCTTTTGTTGCATTTGAACCAAATTTTGTATGCAACTGTGTATTGAGGAGACCCTGAATAAGTTTAATTTCAAGTGTTCCACATTATAATTTAGAAGTGTTTTTGATTGCCTGTCCTCCTAACTTTGTTTTCCACAGCATAACTTTACTAAGAAATATTGCATTTCAGCCAGAGTTATCATGCACTGTTATTTTGATAAGACCTTGAATGAGTTGGACTTTTAATCATCCTCATCGTCATTTAGAAGAGTTATGGCTCCAGAATGCCCATCTTCTCCAAGCTTTTTCCCCCCAACATAAAAAAAAAGACATTTTTGAGGGTACTTTAATTCGTGGTTTTGCCTGTCAAAGTTTGCATATTACTAAGTGTTTAATTTCGTGGTTTAACCTCTACAAATACCCAAAATAAAGAATAAAAAAGAATAAAACTCTACCGACGCAAATGGCGGTCACTTGAATGTTTATAACAATACTTTCACATGTATGAGCACAAATCAAAAACCTGACAAGTTCAATACTGACACCATGTTTTTGTCCAAGTGAATAACATTAATGGAAGCCGACGCAGCCAACAACATTAAAACAATACTACCACCTCTATGATCACAAATAACACACATGTCAAGGTCAATCACTTTGACAGGTTTTTGTCTGAGTGCTCAACATCAAAGAAAGCCGACGCGGACTACAACACTAACTCAATCAGTTATTAAAGTAACCTCTATGATCTCTAACTTAAACCACTATCCATAAAGGTAACAAAACACGTGACCGGCTGACCTTTGCTCAATGCAATCAACAGACAGTGGCAATATTTGATGTATCTAGAGCCAATCAATGTGAGTAGATGCTAACTAAATTGAAAGACAGTGGAATCATGCATTTGTTTGTGCCTGCCTCATGTACAGACCAACTTCAACCACTAGACTTGACAATAAATAGAGTACAAAGAATAATTAAAATCACACTTCCACAACTGGTATGCTAAACAGGTCATGGAAGCCAACACAAAAAAAGGAAGATGCTACTGGTGACGATCACTGATTGCAACCTCAATAATCAAGCCAATTTGGGCTGAATGGATAATTGCAGCTCATGCGACAATGAGTGAAAGATGTGACCTAATTATCAGTGGTTCATAGAAAGCTGGACTTGTTTAATTCTACAATTTGGGGATTATTTACCTGACAAGCATGTGTGTGTACATGGAGACATGTTTGACATGATGTTGATACAGTGGCTTTGTCCGAAAATCAGTGAAGTGTGAGCTTTAATACTCTGCTGCAATTAGTGTATATACGTAGTGTTTCATTAATAATAGTGCTTCAAGCAATAGTTCTAGTATTTTACAGGCTTCTTGTTCTTTTGGATTAAAAATGCATGGATAAAATGAAATGTGGTTTCAGGAGGATTTAAATTGTTCAACAACAGTTGTACTCGAGTGAAGGATCGATTTGAATAAGTATTTAATTTAATTTTCATATACTATTATTTTTTATTATTCTTTGTTTAATTTTCAACATTACTAGTGTTTGAATACGTTATGCTTTTTCTAGTTTCTCTATCCTTACTTATCTCACATATCGATTTAGGGCAGTGAGTGGAAATTACAGCTATCGGATATCTTATCGACACGTGTGCATTGAAATAATATAAAATGCTTTATAATTCTTTTTTCAAAGGTTTAAAATAAAACAGAAACGTGTAAAAGCTAATATTTATTTCCAAATTACAGTATTGACATTGATTTATGAAATACCAGTAGGTTCCTTAATCTCTAGGTACAACACACAGTAAGAAAATGAGTGGGCTGGGGGTGGGGGTGTCATCATCATACGTGACTAATATTTCGTTGGGTATTTAAATTCATGGTTCGGGGCAACAACAAAAACCACAAAAATTGGTCCCCCACGAAAATTGATGATACTACAGTATTTTACATGTTTTTCTTGTATCTGCCATATCTTCTACCTTTTGCAGGGAAAACACTTTTAGCAAAAGCAGTAGCTAATCAGACATCAGCCACCTTCCTAAGAGTTGTTGGATCAGAGCTTATTCAGAAATATTTGGTAGGTACAGCATTTTAAAGGGAAAGGTGGGTCCATGTGCTACCCCCTTTTAAAACTACCATATGTACTCACTTATAAGTCTGGTCCAATTGCAAGCTGCATAGACCTAGATCTGCCGTCTCATTATGTGCCAGCAGATCTGGGTCTGTATAGTTTTTTTGGAGTAATCAGTAAAACAAACATCACAGACCCTGATCTGCTGGCGCATTGCACGATGGCAGATCAGGGTCTATGTTGTTTGCAGTTGGACCCAACTTATAAGCGAGTATATATGGTAGTTAACAACATAGAAAATATTTAACAACAAAGGCACTTACATTTTTACTTTATATATATGATTTTAAAAAGGGATTGAACTTGGAATCATGCAATTATTACTCTGAATACCATTTATGGAAAAATGAAATTTCATTATTAAAAATTTTATGTATATGCTATTATATTTATTTTAAAAATGTTGTGAAGTATCTGGAAAAGATACTTATAGGAAAAAATATTACATTAGTTTACTTTTAAATATTATATATACTTAAATATGTCACCATGTAATGCTTTATGATTCTTAGGTCCTTTTCCATGTCCAACTTTTCCAAATAAAAAATCTATGAAGATTCACATACATTGAAAGGAAAAGGTCAAAAAGTAGAGGTACAATGTTTACAAATATTATCTACCATAAATTAATAACTACTTGAATTTTGGAAATACTTGTACTAAATAACTTGTGGCTTGCATTTGTGTCTTTATGACCAGGACAAGTCAGCTCATTTTGATTGTAATACTTTTGTGTGACAAGGGGTCAGACAGAAGTTTTTTAATGTTAACTCAACTAAGAAACTTTATGTTGATGTACTGCCTGAGAAAATCTGGGAGTTTTTGAGGAAATGCGGTTTATGTAACAAATTTTGATCCTGTATTTTAAGGATTTTATATTTGTTGCCTTTTGTCTTTTTTTTTATACCTATTGCAGAGTTTAAAATAATTGCCTTTTTATCTTTTATCTTGTTGTACTGCATGTGTATGTTTATTTAGGAGGGTTTTTCTTCCTAACAGATTTTTTGCAATTTTTTATCTTTACTTTAATTGACCTCATTTAGCCAGTATTGTGCTGACTTGCAATTAAACCCTATACAGACATACATACCACACATCCTCTGATCAGTTTATTTGCTGGATGTGTCTAGCAGATCAAAGGTTTTGGCCAGCATATACTCTGAGCAACAGGACATTGGTCATAGGAATTATCTTTGATTTGTTTAAAATTCAGCTGTCAGTAAGTCTGGTTTACAGATTGTTTCTTTGTCAGAGAATCAATAAAGGTGTTGCTGACTAGCTTAATTCAGAGGTGACTAGATCTAGTTGACACATTGTTTCTTTGACAGACAGTCAGTAGAGGTATCAGCGAATAAGCTTATTTGGTCATTATGTTTTCCCAGTTGCCACAAAGCACAATACAAAAGAGGTGAGAAAACTTATCTCCTGGGCTTATTGAAAAAAACTATAATTGAACAATTGCCCAAGGGTCTGTACTAAAGACATTACATCTGTCCCTCATGCTACTTGGTTTGTACCCGATTTTTATTGCAGCGTGTCAGCACATCATACCTTTTGGAACAAAATATGTGAAGCCTAGGTCCAAATTAAGAAAACAAGATACTAACAACAAGAAATAACTTTTATTATCATCCTCTTAGACTTATTTGGGGGCGTGATCAAATAAAACTTCACCATCCAACTTTACCAGAAATGCCCGTCAGTTAGGTGTTCATGTATTTTCAAGGTAGCAAGTCAGCTTGTTGTAAAAAAATAATTAATTATTAAATAGAGTAGAGGGGAATAAAACACTGTTCTTGGGTTAAATTTTATAATATAGTGTTTTGAAAGAAAAAATTATTTCTGTAAGTAATTAGTTTGAGAGGAAACCAGTTAATCATGGCAGGATATTACTAACACTTAAGCAGCAGTAAATCAAGAAGCAAAAATGACACCTTTTCCTGTATATTTAATAATTAGGTATATAAATGTTTTCTTTTTTGTCACATCTTGTTATATCTGCTTTGAATGTTTTTATATTAAATTTCACAAATATATTGCCACCACATTACTTTTCGGAAGAAAATGTCTGTCGAGAGCCATTAGAATTGCAGTATCCCTCATACATACATACATACAGACATATATACATATATATATTATTTAATGTAGAAAATTCAAAGCATGAAAAGGCACCTGTACACAACTTGCTTGACATGTTGCCAAGTTGGGGTAAAATACCTTGAATGGTTTGAAAGTTTTGTTCCAGGAACTAAAATCGAAAATGTTTACAGACATTCAGACAGATATATCAATAGCTATTTCTCCCCATATTACATGGGGGTAAGGGTACTCTTATGGTTTCTATGCCTTTATTAAATATGTTGTGAATTTTGTTACAGTTTTGATGAAAAAGATCTCATAATTTAATTCAAACAGGGAGATGGTCCCAAACTTGTAAGAGAATTGTTCCGTGTGGCTGAGGAGCATGCACCATCTATTGTTTTCATAGATGAAATAGATGCTATAGGAACCAAAAGGTAAGTTTCTCTACAATAGATAATGCAGAGTTTACATATATAAATCACAAGGCAGTTTATTGCATTTTATCTGAAGAAGAGCCATAACAACAAGCTGTAGACCAGAAGAGCTTATGAGATGGTCTGTTGTCCATCTGTCATCCATCATCCATCCGTCCATTAGCACAAGTTTGTTATCACTACTCCTCCTAAACTACTTGGAGGATTGCCATAAAACTTTACACACACATTCGTCCCATGGTCTAGTGAAAATGGTAACGCTTGGACATCCAATATGGCCACCATAGTGGCCGTATTGAAAATCTTGTTAATTGCTACTCCACCTGAATAGATGGTCATATTAACATGGGGTTTTCACTAAAAGACTTCTCATAATGTCTAGTTGGACTGAACTAAAAATGGGGTTAATTTGATGTCCAATATGGCCACCACAGGGTCCATCTTGAAAATCTTGTTATCGCAACTCCCTCTTAATTGAAAGTCATATGGACATGGGGTTTTCACCATAGATTTATTATGATGTCTAGTTGGTCCTAAATGAAGATGGTGCCAATCTGATGGCCACTATGGCTGCCACAGTGTCCATCTTGAAATCTTGTTATTGATATTTCTCCTGAATGGACTGTCATATCATCATGGGGTGTTCACTTAAAGACTTCTTATGATGTCTAGTTGGTCTTAAATGAAAATAGTGCCAATCTCGTCTCCAATATGGCCACAATCTTGTTATTGCTACTCCTTCTGAATGGATAGTCATATCAACACCACTAAAAGACTTCTTATAATGTCTGCTTGGTCCTAAATAAAAATAGGACCAATCTCATGTCCAATATGGCCACTTGTGGGACTATCTTGAAAATCTTATTGCAACTCGTCCTGAACGGAAAGTCATATTGACATGGGGTTTTCGCCAGAAGACTTCTTATGATGTCTAGTTGGTCCTAAATGAACATGGTGCCAATCTGATATCCAATATGGCCACAACAGTGACCATCTTGAAAATCTTTTTATCACTACTCCTCCTGAATGAAAAGTACTATTGCCATGGGTTTTTTACCAGAAGACTTCTTATGTTATCTGGTTGGTCCAAAATGAAAATGATGCCAATGATGTCTAGTATGGCCACTACAGGCCATCTTGAAAATATTGTTATTACTACTCCTCCTAAATGGATGGTCATATCAAGATGGGGATTTTACTAAGCAATTTCGTATGATGTCTAGTTGGTCCTAATGGTGCCATTCAGACATTTAATATGCCGCCATCTTGAAAATCTTATCACTAATTCTCCTAAATGAATGGTCATATCAGTATGGGGTTTTCACTGAAAGACTTCTTGTGATGTCTTGTTGGTTGTAGATGAAAATGGTGCCGATCCGACTTCTAATATGACTGCCACAATGGCCATATTGAAAATCTTGATATCACTACTTCTGCTAGATGGTTTGTCATATCAACATTGTACTTTCACCAAAAGACTTCTTATGATGCCTTGTTGGTACTAAATAGAAATAGTGCCAATCTGATATTGAATATGGCCACCATGGCATCTATCTTGAAAATCTTGTTATCTATACTAAAAAAAAATGGAAAGTCATATCAACATGGGATTTCCACCAGAAGACATCTTATGATGCCTTGTTGGTCCTAAATGAAAATGGTGCCAAGCTGACATCCAATATGTCCACCGCAGTAGCTAATTTGAAAATCTTGTTATTGCTGAACAATACCAAAAATGGTTCCAACACTCAGTAGTTAAAAGGAAGAAATGGTCTTATCTTGAATTCCCTGAAATTCTTTTCAGCCAGTAGAGCATCAGACCCTTCAAGGGACTCTTGTTTATAATAGGTCAAGAAGCATCCAAATATTTAAGATTCTGAAGGAGTAAGTATCATAAAATATTTAATGGCACAGAAAGTAATTAATTTTTATTGAGTCCCATTGTTAATGTTATCTATTTTTGAAAAGGGAAAATTTAGAGGTCCATTTTCTTATTTATGTTCCCCACATACAGGTATTTTTGACTGTTATTTATTACACATCAAATATCTTGGACCCTAGTTCACTTACACTCATAAAAATAGGTATGTAGATAGTCAATGAAAGTAACTCAACCATACCAAAACTTGGTCAGTATGGCTTAATTTTTATGCTTTAGTGACTTTCGTATTTTTTAGCTATTCCTTTGTTACATCCTCAATATTTTTAATCCTATTTCACCTACACCTATGAAAATCGATATGTGCATCTCAAAGAAAATGACAACCATACCAAAACTAGGTCAGTGGCGCCTAATTTTCTTGCTTGAGTGACTTAAATTTTCAGCAATTACTTTTTTACACCCTCAGTATCTTGATCATATTTCACCTACATTCATGAAAATTTATATGGGGATGCATCTTAATGAGAGCAACTGAGTCATACCAATACTAGGTCAGTGTGACCATATATTTGTGCTTAAGTGACTTTTATTTTGAGCTATCAGTATGTTACGTCCTCAATATCTAAGACCCTTTTTCACCACATTCATGAAAATTTAAATGTGGATGCATATCAAGGTGGGTATTCCTATCATATGAAGACTAAGTCATTGTGACCTAATTTTCATGCTTGAGTGGCTTTTGGGTTTTCAGGTATCTATTTGTTACACCCTCAATATATTGGACCCCATTTCATCTACACTCATTAAACTTGGCATGTGGAGGCATCTCAAGGAGATTAACTCAACCATACTAAACTAGGTCACTGACCAAATTTTCATTCTTTAGTGACTTTTCCAGTTATTTGTTTGTAATATCTTTGATCATATTTCACCTACACATGATAATTAGTATGTGGATTCACCACAATGAGAGTAATTCATCAATACCAAAAGTCAGTCACTGTTACCTCATTTTCAGGCATAAGTGACTGATATTTTCCTCTATAACATTCATTATTAGAGTTGAATTGAATACCAAATTTTCCTATTCAAATTTAAAATCTACTATTGTATTTATTGACACCCACCATTCTCAGCCAAGCTACATTGTAAACACTGAACTGAGTCATCTAAATTTAATTAAATGAAATTGCAGTGGTTTTGGGTAAATCTTGTGAGGATTCAAGCGAAAAATCAAATGAATGTAGGTGTTATTCTCCTTGTTTATCTTCAAACTCAGTACAAACATAAACGTTCCTTTAGTGCTGAAGACAGATGCCAAAGGGCAGAAACTCAATTACCTTCTTCAGTTAAATGCAGGGACTATCTCAAACATTTCTCTGGTAAGTGACTTTTTCACAATCAGAATCACACATGGACATATGGGCAATTTAATTTAATAACATTTTGATATATTGATTGTAGGTCTTCAGAATTTGTCATACTAGTACATGCCTGACATTTCCACAGGGACTGACTTTTTGTCAGACTATAAAATGCCCAAATTGGAGATTGGGATTTTTTGCCATAAGAAACTCATATTCAGATCTAATAAATAATTATGTGAACTGAAACCCATACACAGGTTTTTACCTTATCTTAGATGTACATTGCATTATGTGTGAAATGGCCTTGTGGCTTCTGTATACAGTATAATGTAACCTCTACCAGGGCCAGGTACATGGAAACTAGTTCCCTCCTGAACCAAGTTTGGGAGTTGACAATTTGGTTTCCTGGGTAAAGAGAGATTTCCAACAAACAGTTAAGTCATTTTAAATAAGGCATAGGAAAGAAAAAGTGAAATGATCCCTGCACAAATTGCAATATATGCTGATAACTATGGCTTTGAGCTAATGCACACCAAAACAGAGTGTAGCAAGCTTTATTGTAACAGGAAACTCTCAACCCCTACAACTTAAATGATTCTGTTCCAGAGTCATGTCAGCTGGTGTCACAGGATGAAGCCGGGTGAGGACTGGATTAGTGAAGACACCGAAAGCAACTGCGTTAATAAGATGTTTATTTATAAACGCAATTTAAAGATGAACAAATCTGACACCATTATAACAAAAAGATAAGGAAAATTATAAAGTTCCTAACATGGAACTATCAACAACAAGTAACTCAACGAGAAAAATCAAAGATGAATTTAACGAATGGAATTTTAAACAAACGTGAATGGCATCCTATCACCAATCGACAAATAAGAGTATATGATTTACACCCCAATATAAACAAGGTCTTATTAAGTACCAAGGGTGACCAAAGCATGTGATTTATGCACTTATCAATATGATACTCATCAATTTATCAATTCATCAAGCGATATTGGAATAAGTATGAATTTATGAATATAATGTTCATATAACGAAAATGAAATGGGAATGCATGAAATTATGAATCTATCACGCATATAGCGATATTGAAATAGGAATGAATGTAATTTTGCACAGATAGCAATATTGAGATAACAATAAAATGGAACACGCAATAAATATAACTATCGTGGCGCCCATTTGACAACCAAGATGTATCTCCGGTTCCACCCGCTCTAGTCCATGGTCAAGGAGCTACCACGCATGGTCCACCCCTCCCAGTCTGTTGAAGGATCCCTCGAGAGCCTTCACATTAACACAGACCCGTTGGTCGAGAAGCCTTGGTCCCTCGCATCGAGAAAACCAGTACACTCTTCCGAAACAACGTCACCAGACACAGCGTACACGTCACACGAAACCACACAGAGTTCTGTGACTTCACTCCACCAAACCATACATATGGACCAGCTAAAAGTATAACAACTAAACCGTGTAGTACATATGACACGGTTAGTACTTTGTATTGATATATGTTGCGCATGCGCGCACATGAATTACATCTCGTTACACATTACATTAATCATTCAATGCATGCTGCGTATAATTAAATAATACCCGTCTGTTCAGTTACAACAAATAGCTAACTTGAACCAGCCTATAGTATTTCTAATATCATGGCGTTGTATGATCTAGGTATTGACTCTCTGTAGAATTTAGAATAAATTCTAAAACATCTAATATATGAAACAATTATGTCATATAAAACGAATAGTGATAAAGAATACAATCTTAAATTTCACATACCTCTACAGCTGAAGTTTTGCTCCCGTAAAGAGGTAAGCTTTCTGACAAGACTCGTCGTAGTGTAATTTGTTTATAGAGAATTCGCTCTATATGTACTCTAGCTGTGACAGATATGCGCAGCAGCTAGGTACGTGAGTTTTCACTGCACGCAATTTGTACGTGCAGCATGGGGTGAATCGCGCTCAGTATTTCAAAATAACTAGAGCTGAAAAAAATAAACAACCCCCGAGTAACACTCTAGTCAGAAACGAAACCCGAATACATTTTTGACCACATATACATATTGATATAAATGATACAATTCTGTGACAGCTGGCATTTCGACATCTGCATTACTGATTTTTAAGAAAATAAATGGATAGTGTCAGCTTTTAAGCATATTGGTAATTCCACAGCGTTGTAATTACTACAAAACTTGAATAAAAGACCAAATGCAGAACTGTACTGGAATTAACTTTCCAAGGTATGATGATCAGTGGTGGGTTGGGGGTTGGGTTGAGGAGTGGTAATGGTGTGTGGAATTGACTATAACTGATCCAGACAGAACAATGTCTGACAACAGTTCACAATTTTTTTTCGCAACTCTGGTTGATTGATACGTAAAGTCTTTGTTGACTTGGATATGACCCCTATTCTATACCATGTTCTTCATCAACTTGCGGTATTACACGTTATCTTTTCAAGAGTATAATGAATAGAAATGGCAGTGTTGTGAGCAATGTGATTATTCAGAATTTTGACATGATGGTTACTTTGTGAGTCAGAGTTTGAATTTCAGGTGATTTGGCAGGCTTTAAGTTGTTCCCTTGTAAACTAACTAATTCAAATTTGATTAGTTTACATTTTTTTGCCTTGTTTGTTTCTTTTGAAAAATGCTGCCAAACATGCTTGGTAAACAAACAAATATTTGAATACCAATTTTCTATTTGAATATTCACAAAAAAGTATTCTAATTTGAATGTATGGATATTCATTTCAGCTCTAGTCTTTTTATTGTCTGCTACTCAAAATGTGCTCCTTTTGGCATGAGGATTCATGTATAAGAGTAAACTCACTGCTGATAACATATAGGTTAAGTTATTTTTAAAATGTCTTTGCTGTATTTAACAGGGTTATGTCCCATTAGGATTGAGCTCTGTGTTCAAAAAGGCAATCCTATTAACCATACATTTTGTACTTAAGTTTGTGCCTTAACAGGGGCATTGGTTGTCTTTGCTAACTGTTGAATTTCTTTTTCCTTGTATAAAGGTAGAATGAAAGGTCAGTCTTTTTATTTTGACTGAAAACTTGAGATTACATCACCAAGTGTCAGTATCTTATAAAAGAAAATTCTCATTTCAGATATGATTCGAACTCGGGAGGTGAGAGGGAAATTCAGAGAACCATGTTAGAGCTCTTAAATCAGTTGGATGGCTTTGATTCTAGAGGAGATGTAAAGGTGAGATTCCTTATTGTATTAAATTTATCTAATATACAACTACTCAATCTCTCCTTCTTTCTTGCTCACAGGGTTGTAATTTCATTTTTCAAGAATCCCAGGAATAATTTCATCATTACTTTCTGTTTTATGTACCTATTATATCTGTGGAGGAAGCATATAGTGTTACCTATGTCCTTTGATCATGTCACATTATGTCCCATTGCATCCATCACAGATTTAATTTCTGCTTAGTAACCTTTGAGGGACTTCATGAATTGAAATGAAATTTGGTATGGGGCTTTATATCTAGAAAAACTAGGTCAAATTTGATTTTTGTTGATTCCGCCTTGACAGTAGCACAACATAGGGATCACTTTGGCATATGTGTGCATGTCTGTAACTCCATCCACACCCTTGATTTGTAGGTAATAAAAGGCAGTCTTCAGAAAATGGGAGTCTCTTATTTATTTTCTGGCAAAATTGTATGGAGTTATGGTCACTGTTTGACTTAGAACTTTGCACTCAGTTTCTGCTCAATAAATTTTGAATGACTTCATGGGTTAAAACTAAATTTGGTATGAAGCTTTACATTAAGAAAATGTAGGTCCAGTTTAGCTTTCATTGTTTTCCAGCCAAATTTTACAGAGTTATGGATTCTGTTTGACCTAAAATTTGCCCTTTAATTTCAACTAAATAACTTAGAAGAACTTTATTGATTGAAATCAAATTTGATATATAGCCTTACATTAAGTACACCTAGATCTTGTTCGATTTGACCATTTTCCAGCAAAATTTTATGGAGTTATGGTCTCAGTTTGACTTAGAATTGTGCTCTTTAATTTCCACTCAGTATGGATTAAAACCAAATTTGGTATGAAGCTTTATATTGAGCAGACCTAGCTCAGGTTTCATTTTTGACATTTTTGGGCAAATTAAATGGAGTTATGGACACTGCTTTATTTTGAATTTTGCCCTTCAGTTGCATTATATTGGTGGGTGACAGCTGTGCCATATGGACACATTTCTTATGTTTATTACATAGTTTATGTTTTGTCTGCATAAATGAACCTTGTACAGATGTTTAACCTTGAAATGGGAGATTTTAAAATAATTAGAGGCTGTATGGCCCAAGATGAGTATTATGGCAGGGTTGAAAAATCACTAAAAATCTACTCGCCCAATCGGGCAAGTGCTAAAAATATTTATTTGCTCAGAATAAACTATTACTCAACCTGAAGTTAATGACATAAATTTAATCATGTTAAAGGTTGTTTTCCAGAAGTTATTCTGTGACCCTTCTAATTGTAAATAATTACAAACGTAAATAGTTACAAACGTTGTAAATAATTACAAACTGACCTATTTGCTAGTTATAAATAATTACAAACTGACCTGGTTGTAAATAATTACAAACTGACACCAGTCTGCTTTCCCTCAGGCAGTCATTTTTTTGTCCCTCGCCTTTTCAAAGAAAAGTTGGGGACATGGTATCCGTGTTTCCGGCTGGTCTTATTTAGTTTCCACTCGATAACTTTAAAGCTGTTTGAGATTAAGAAACTTGGTATACTTATATATCATCATTAGAAGGTGTGACATGTTACATTGGGGGTACTGTCTTCAAGGTAAAAAGGTCATGGCTGTATATTCTTAGTTTTCCATCACCATTTCCTTTCCTCTATAAATCTTTAAAGCTGTTTGAGATTAAGGGATGAAAGTTGGTATGCTTCTGCATCATCTCTTGAAGGTATGTTGCATACCACAATAGGGGTCCTATGTACAAGGTCAGGGTCACAGGTCAGTATTTTCCATTTTCATCACACTTTCCCTTCTGCTCCTTAACTTTAAAGCCATTTGACATTAAGAGATGAAACTTGTATACTTACATATCATCACTAGAAGGTATGCTGTGTACCACTCAGGGGTTCTGTCTTCATGGTCAAGTTCACAGCTCAATATTTTATATTTTCGATCACATTTTTCCTTCTGCTCTATAATTTTACATCTGTTTTAGATTAAGGAATGGTGACCTCACTGTGGTAGTTGCAGACAAAAATTCATGGAATTGGCTTGTTAGTACTGGAGAGTGAGAGTGAAGTGATTGTATGAGCATGATAGAAATAAATGGAAAATAAGCTTCTGGTAGAAAGTATGAATTTTCATTCAAAAAAGTCCACACTATTCTCGACAGCACATACTTTTCATTAAGGAGAAACACTGGTCAGCCCTGAATCAGTACTAAATTTACTTAGCCACCAGAAATTTTCACTCACTAGTTCAAGTTTTGTGAGTGAATTTTCCACCTCTGTATGAATTGGTCTTGGAAAGTGGTGGGAGGCAGGGGATGCAATTTGGTAACAAATCAAACATAATGAATAATATGTATGATTGAGTATATATCTTCAATTCATGCAAGATATAATTAGCTCTACTGGACAAAGAAGAGAAGAGTTTATGTGATGTTCCTGCATCCATCTATGTGTCATCCATTGTTTGTTATTGCTACTCCTTGTAAACTACTCGGAGGAAAGTGATGAAACTTGGCATACAGTTTCATCCTGAGGTCTGGTTGTTCCTAAATGATAATGGTTGTCCTTGACTATCCAACATGACTGCCATGGTAGCCATTTTTGGAAATTCTCTTATCACTACTTCTCCTGAATGGATGGTCATATTAGTATGGGGTTTGCACTTAAACACTTCTTGCAATATGTTCTTGGTCCTATATTAGAATGATGCTGACATGTGGATTTCATTGAAAGACATTTTGTGACATATAGATGATCCTAAAATGGTGAAAATCTTGAGAAATAATCTTATTGCTACCCATTTTGAACAGATGGTCATGTCAACATGGGGTTTCACTGAAATATTTCTTTTGACTTGTAGGTGGTCCTAAATGAAAATGGTGCCAGTCTTGCATTCAAAATGGCCACCATCATGAAAATCCTTTTATCGTTATGCCTTCTGAACAGAGTCATATCATCATTGGGTTTTCAGTAAAAGACTTCGTATGAGTTGTAGATGGACATTAATGAGAATGGTGCCAAACTGACATACAATACGGTTACCATGGTGGCCATCTTGAAAATCTTGTTATAACTGCTGCTCCTGAATAGATGGCTATATTGACATTGTTTTCACTAAAAGACTCCTTGTGACTAGTATATGGTCCTAAATAAAAATGGTCTCCTTGTGACTAGTATATGGTCCTAAATAAAAATGGTCTCCTTGTGACTAGTATATGGTCCTAAATAAAAATGGTGCAAATCTGATGATCAACATAGGCACCATGGTGGCCATCTTGAAAATCTTGTTATGGTTCATCATCCAGAATGGGTTCTGACATTTAGATGTTCTGAAATGAAAATGGTGCTGATCTGATATCCACTATAGTAGCCATCTGGAAGATCTTAATCGTTGCTACTACTCCAGCTCAGATGGTCAGATCGACATGGTGTTTTTACTAAAAGGGTTCTTAAGGCATATAGACAGTCAGAAATAAAAATGGTTCTGGTCTGATGTCTAACAGGGCTGTCATGGTGGTCATCTTGAAACTCATGTTATTGCTGCTTCTCTTGAACAGGTGGTCATATTGACATGGGGTTTTCAGAAAAAGGCTTTTTTTTAGTGTGGTTGGCCCAGAATGAAAATGGTGCAGATATGACCTCCCAATAATGCCACCTCAGCAGTTACCATGAAAATCTTTTCAATAGTCCTTCTATCACATGGTCATATCGACGTGGAGTCTTCACAGAAACGCTTCTTGCAGTATGTAGTATGTCCTGTATTACAGTGATGCTAAACTCCAAAATGGTTGCCTTGGTGGCCATCTTGAAAATCTTCTTATGACTACTTCTCCTGAATGGACTGCTGTATTGAAATGAGCTTTTCACTAAAACACTATAACAGAATGTAGCAGATCCCAAATGAAATGATCTGACCTCTGATCGCAATCATAGCAGCCATCTAAAAATCTTGTTCCAAACTACTCAGAAAAAGTTTGATATGCTGTCAGACATTTGATTTTTGGTGGAGGACGGGGTGGAGGGGTCTATGTGGCAGCATGGGGGAAGGGGTGTGGCTAGTGTGACCATATTAAAGTTTCCAGCAACTTTTCAGTTGTATATACTTTCAATTATTTTAATCCATAATGAAACTAAAAAATTACTTTAACCCTTTTCATACTGAAGCCCAATCAGTCAGGCAGTTGTGTAGAACTGGACATTTTTTCATTCAGTGGTGTAGCAGTGAAGTTGGTCAATCTGGCTTTACAGGACAATTTTTTCAGATAATTTTTCAATGTTGTGTACCATTTTAGAAAGCATAAAATTTTCTTTAAGGTCGTATATTTTTTCACTGAAAGTGAAAGTTGAAAGTAAAGTTATGTAAGGAAAAAAACATGCTTTACATTTTTTTTAATAACTTACTTTCAATGCAATTTTTCTATCTGCAATATTCATTGTACCTCGTATATGTAAGTGCATGAAATGTGGGGAATTTAACGCCATTTAAGAAGGTGACAAAATAATACAAATCCATCAAGATTGTCAAAAGTTATTAGAATTTTATTAAATTCACTTGCATGAGAATTGGAGAGCAGACAGAATAATCCTTACTGGTAAGTCGAAAAAGCTTTTCATTTTGGTTCAGTGTTTTTATTCCACAAAAAATTCTAATGTAATAATATCAGAGTTCTGTTGGGTTTATTTTGGTCCATTTCCAGGAATGCAGTAAAATTTCATAACATTATGCACACACCCAACATCAGTATATGTGCAAACTTTATGAGAAGTGAAGTTCTCAAAATGTCCAGTTAGCTTGAAAAGCATCCACGTCTTCATCATCGTCAATATCTGAGTAAAAAATACCATACCAATTAACTATTTATCATCTGCTCAGTTCATTTGATGCAAACAAGATCACGATCCCCACTGCCTAAAATATCAATTTCCCCCACAAAATTGTCTATATTTTCATCAAAATCGGCATCCACATCACTACCGCTTCAGCACTGTCCACCATTTTGAATTACACGCATTAAAATTCAGTTTTTAAATCAAATTTTCTACTAACCAGTTATCATCATCTCTGTTCATTTTGTCGAAGCCAAGCTCACGATCTGCACTGCCTAAAACATCAATTTTTCCCAGAAAATTGTCTTTATTTTCATCAAAATCGTCATCCACATCACTACCGTAACTTGCTGCTTCAGCGCTCTCCGCCATGTTGATCTCCACACATTAAAACTCGTGTTTGAAATCAAATTTTCAAATAACCAGTTATCATCAGCTCCGATCATTTTGATGAAGTAAAGATAACGATCCGCATTGCTTAAAATGTTGATTTCCACACAAAATGGTCCTTATTTTCAACTAATTCAGCAAGCACATAACTGTCTTCACTTTCCTCTTCAGTATATGACCGTCATTTTTTATCTCCGCACATTAAAGCTCGATTTAGAAATAAAATTGTTACCAGTTTTGGGGTCTTTTAAACTCAATCTGTTAATGATTTGTGTACCTTCTAACTTTTTTTTTTTTTTTCGAAAGAGTACACGTAAAGTGATGATGTATTATACAGTTAAAAACACACTTCTGCGAAGTGGTCGACAGAATATAGTGAACATACGACTGGCAAAGGTAAAGTACGACTGGAGTCGTATCCCGCTGGAAAAGGGTTAAAAAAGTTGTAAACAACCACATGATATATTTTGGCTTGAAAAACTGGAAGTTGAGATCGCTACATCCACAGGAGTTTGATGTTTCTTGCATAAAAAAATGCTGAAAATTAGGGGGAAAAAATGAAATACCTGATCTATATTATAAATGTATTTGTACTATTGATACAGTTATGGTATATATTAGGCATTTAATTTGTTCTTAGCTCATCATTTTTTATGCACAAAATGTCATGCACCTGTGTGACATGTTTTCTCTCTAGAAGGTTGAGCTTCTAGCATCTGATTTTATAAATGGTTTTGAATTGATGCTCAATGCAGAAAAGGTACATGTATTGATAGGCATTTCAAATCTGCCTTGTCAGACACTTTGTCAAACAAAGTAACAGGAGTATTGCTATTTGCCACAGTTTCAGTTTTTGAAGAATGTATATGTTCATTACATCCTGCATGGTCAACAAGGGCTGACTTTGATACACCTGGTCTTACAAATTTGTTCTTCTGCTTTTGCTTTTGACGTAACTTGAAAAGCTTCACATTCAGTGTTTTGTCGTATCTTAGCTATCAGAACTGGTTTGACCATTTGCTGTTGAAACATCTTAACTTCATCGGATTAAAATTTTCATCCTAATTGCCTCTTTTTCTCTTAATCATGATGGTTAATGCTTGTTGTATATATTTAAAATTTATGATACCTCCAGCAAAAATAATAGTACTGTGTCTTTCCTATGGTCAGATCTTATTAATTGTAAATACTTAATCAGTAGCGATTATACTATCAAATTTTGGTGTTTTTTTACTATCGAACAACCAATCGACAGAACTCGGATGCTTTGTTTTGCTTGATTAATCTTTACTTTTCTATATGTTCCTTGCATCAAAACTTTTATCTGAAAAAAACTGCAGTGGTATTTATTGTTCTAGCAATGCAGGCAATTTAAAGTGGAGATTATGTTTGATGCTTGACAATATGTGTAGCAGTATAGATGGGATCACTTGGACATGGTAGTGTATACCTTATTCTGCCTTGCGGATGAAAGGGCAAGGCCAGGATTAGGAAGCAATTATAACTGACACTCCAGGCAGTCTAACACCTGTCATATGAAGATTTTCCATCCCATGCTTGTTTTGTCAGATAAGGCTTTTGAAATTATTCGACTTTACAGTTGGGAAGTTAAATATAAGAAAAGGAATAAGATTTAAATTCATAACAACAAATGTCCAACAGGAGTATTTTTCAGTCAGTTGAAATGTCATTACCATTGGAGATGACCTGCAAATACAAGGGTTTCCAGGGGCTTGGTAGGTAGGTAGGTAGGTCGGTATGTACATGTATGTATGTCTGTATGTATGTATGTATGTATGTATAGCTTTTTACAGCGCATCAGCACTATTCTGGCTACAAAGTACTTTGTAAGTTACGGTAAGGCATCTCTGAAAAGGCATTCAAAACAAAGAAGAGGGTAAAATCCTTAAAACACAAAGTCAGAGTTTTGATAATCCCAAAACCTCAACTGTAGTGTTATCATGGGACACGTCACAGGGCAAAAATGGTTGCTTTTATTAATCGCCTCTTAAGCCATGTTGGAGGGCACATCTTACCTATTATACATTCCCAAGCCCAGAGGTGGGGCAAGGGGGGTGGGGGGTGGGGTGGGGGGCCCTGAATGAACATTGTGGTCATGTTGGAGGTCACTCCTCACATCTATATACACCTTCCATCAGTGCATATTATGATATGATATTGTTCATCCATTCATCTGTTACCAATTTTGTTTCCACACAATGACTTGAGCTCTCCACCATCTACATTTACCAAACTTTGTGGATGGCTTGTACTTAGGGTAAGGAAGAAGCCTATCAATTTTGGGGTCAAAGATCACGGCTACTGTGACTGAAAGAAGAAAAACGGTTTATGCAGATCAGTTTTACATCACATACCTGGGTCAGACTTTGGGGATGTCGTGTACTTGGGATAAGGAAGAAGCATATTGATTTTGGGTGTAAAGGTCAAAGATCAAGGTCACTGTTTGAAAGAAGAATAATGGTTTCTAAACAATAACATTAAATCTACATCACAGACCTGGACCAGACTTTATTGATGGTGTGCACTTTGGGTAAGGAAGAAGCTTATCAATTTTGGGGTCAAAAGGTCAAGGTCACTTACTGAAAGAAGAAAAATGGTTTCTTCACACAAAATTCAGTTGTCAATCATGTACCTTGAGCAAAGTTTCTGAAGGGCCTGAACTTAAGATATCAAAGAGGCCTATTGATTTGGGGTCAAAAGGTTGAAGGTCAAGGTCATTGTGTTTCAAAGAAAAATAGGATTGGCAGAATAACTTTTGTTCTAGAGTCAGTTCCTTGACCATTCTTTGTGGATGATCTGCACTTATAGTAATAAAGAAACCTATGATTCTGGGGTCTAAAGGTCAGCCATCACGATAATGGTAAGTGTAATAAGAAAATAATGGTTTCCGCACATTGAGATTAGTTGCACTTTATAGCTTGACCAGATGTCCAGGTCAGTAAGACTATTTGGTCAACAATCTCAGGAATCAACCCATGCCATTCTGATGTCTGCATAGAGGACCATTAAACATGGGGTGAGTGTATAATGTGCGATTCACAGTACTGTTGTACCTTATTGAGCTCATGAACACTGTGGCTTGTACATATATAAATTAATTATGATCAGACTTTGTATTTTGTTGTTCTTCAATAAACAGTTTGTTAGTAAGCACTCCAACATATATTTCAAGGTGAAAGGTATTGACTCTGGTTTTTTTCTATGATGGCTTTGAGCATGATAGCACAAACAAGTATAAATGGATTGTCATCAAACCCAGTTTGTGGATATATCTAAAGAATACCTTGAAAGATTCCAGTTCAATAACTTGGTTTTTTTATATATATTAAAAAAATGTGGATTAAACTAAACTTAGCATATGGGTATATCTTCATGGTATCTGAGACAAGTTCAGTTATCTTTCCATAATATCAGGTTCAAGGTTAAAGGCTATGACAAAGATTTTTGTGCTGCAGTTGTCTTGTGAACTTGTTTATTCGAACGTATAAGAAAATATTTTTGTTACCCAATTTGGTATGTTGGATTTTCTCCCTTGAATACCAGCAAAATTTTTGTCACATTGGTATTGAACACATTCAGACACATTCACCACTGAGCTTAAGACATCAGATGATAACATTGCAGCAGTGAATAATCCTACCCACTGTTCTACAAGCTGGACAAAAATGTCTTAAATGCCACCTTGAAGCTCGTGCGTAACATTGTGGCAACATCCTCAGTGTTGGACATAACATTGTTAGCCATTTTTTGGGCTTGCCAAATGACCAGGCAGCAGTCATGCCTGGGAATCTACAGCTAGGATTGCCAGGGTCATTAACAGGGCTGCACACCATTCTATGGCTAATGCCCTGATGGCATCTGCTAACTTAGATTTTGGTGATATTAGATGCCTGTCTTCAATTGTTGTTACTCAAGCCACATCATTCCTTGGCTCACCTTGCTTCCATTAACCGCCATTGATTTGCCACCCTGCCCACACACAGACAGCCTACAGGTTGGCAGACTCCTTAATTTTCATCAGCATTGGATACAACTACTTTCACAAAACAAATAAGCAATCCCAGTCGTTTAAGAGGGACTTGGGATTTCATTTATCCAGCCCCCTCCCTTTCATTTTCCCCTTTCACGACAGATGTGCTGTCAGATTATACAGAAGGCGATCTGGTGATTAGTTATCTAGTGGGCAGTGGAGATAGTTTGGAAACCAGGCTCTTTCTAGTGCCAAAACTCAGTGGAAAGTTCAAGTTGGTCATTGATCATAGCTGTCTCAACAAATACATTGCCATGCCCAAGTTATAGATGAAAATGCCACAATCAGTCGGGATTTCCATCAAAAGGGATCAGTTTGTAACCAGTTTAGACTTGACTGATATATATTTCCATGTCCACCTACCAAGGAAAAATATACCATTTTTATGCACTCCCATTCGGTCTCATCATCAGTCCATCATCAACAATGCCTGGCTGATCTATACTACATCCTCCAAAAACACAAGGTAAGTTCAATCCTGGTGAAGGGCAGGAATGATCTTCTGTCCCTTTTACATACATGTGACAGAACAGAGAGGTCAGCTTAGGACAGATCAGGAGATTTGCAGAATTTGGTCAGGAGTTTTAACTTCAAATCAGGAGGATTTTCATTGACCCGATTTTTTAGATAATTACAACTATGGAACAAATGTACTTTTTCTGTATTAAAATATGCATATCATCTCATCACATCAGTCCTTTTACAGTAACTTGTTGTCCTTATATGTTGTACAAGCATTTTTAGGCTTTCTTAGTAGATCATTGCCTGGATTATATTTGTGGCAGTCCTCATCATTGTTGATCTCAACACTTAGGAGATGATGTGTCCATGATGGATCCAGGTTTCCATCTGAAGTCAGCCTGAATTTTCTTCAGAATAGAAAATGTCCTTTCAGTGTATGCATTGGAATGTAGCAGTGTTAGTGGACATGAGTCCACCAAGAAGTTTAAATTGTTTCTGCCTGTGGGTAGATTCAGGTTGCTGACTACCTGCCAGAACTGCTCAAGATTGGTGCTTTCTGGGTCGAATTTGGGAAGTTCTTCTTAAAATTGAGATTACAGGAATGGCAGAATGCATATTCATGTCCCTTTCAACTTGATTCCAGCCACTGAAATTCCTGTTTCCATCCATTATTAAATTTTGTGTGATATTTCAGTTGTTTAGATTTGGGGGTTTTACTATTGGGAGATAACACATGCTTAGATTTCTCGACAAACTTAAAATACTGAAGCCAAACCAACCTGTTTTATGTCACCTGCGCTCCCAGCTAAATATAACCATCCAGATCAGACACATTCCTGGCAGGCTCAGTGTCCTAGCCGACTTGCTATCAAGAAGGGGCCATATCCTTCTTACCAAGTTGTCCTTTCATCAATCAGTTTTTCATCGAATTTGTGCACTTTGGAGACATTCAATGATAGACTTTTTTGTGACAAAGTGGAATCCCAAACTACCCACCTTTGTCTCTCCAGTCCAGGACCCAGAAGCATGGGCCATGGATGCACTGTCAATCAGTCGGGAGGGGTTTGGGGCCTTTGCCTACCTCCCGCCCCCCATATTGATATTAAAAACAGTAATACAGAAATTGAGAGGTCAGAACTGCAGATTGATTCTTATAGCCCCTCTCAGGTTGGATATGTCCTGGGTCAACAATCTGCTTGATCAAATGATAGACATACCCAGGAAAATCCCTGTGAAACCAAACCAGCTGAAACAGGTATTTCACCCCTGCCTGGACAAGCTCCTCCTTGACACCTTCCCCTTGTCAGGAGAGCCCTGCAAATAAAGGAATTTCAATCTTTGATTATGGAGAGAACATCGCAAACTAGAAGGACCTCCACTTTGAAGGCTAACAAGGAAAAATGGTGCGTGTTCAGGGACTGATGCAAGGTCAACAACATCATTCCTTTGAGTGCCTCAGTCCTACAGTTGGCTGATTTATTTTCTCTGACTATTCAAGGAGAAAAAGTTAATCCCAATTACTATCAAAGGCTATTACTCCATGATATCCAACACTTTCAGGCATCATGACAGAGGGAATATTGGTCATGATAAAGATCTATCAGAGCTGCTAGCCAATCGGACTTAAGTAGGCCAAAATCCCTCACCGTGTTTCCTAAATGGAACTTTGTGTAGGTTTTGACATGGCTCAATTCAGATCAGTTTGAGCCTTTAGCCAGAACCTCGCTGAAGCTACTATCATACAAGACATGCTTTCTGATAGCTTTAACTTCAGCATGCAGGATGAGAGTGAGTTACATGCCCTTTCAATGGACGTGAACTATCACCAGTTAAGATCTGATGGTTTCATGGACCTAATGATGCACCTAGGTTTTGTAGCTAAGAATAGGTTGCCATCAACGGGATAATCAGAGAGTCATCATATGCTTTCTCTCCAATAGATACATCGTGAAAGGCAATGGAGCAAGACCCTGTCTGTGCCCACAAGCATTACTTAAAGAGCACAGATCATGGAACACAAAAACGTTTCTTTGTTCTGGTGAAGGCCAGGAAAGAGGATATAACCCCACAAGCCCTATCATAGTGGCTGAAGTGGGTGATATGCTGAGTGTACTCTGAAGTCTCAAAAGATCATAGTTGCCTCATGAAGATTTCAGCTCATGAGATTAGAGCAATCTCAGCAAGCCTCATGTACAAATGTAATGTTTCGATTCGAGACATAATAGAAACTGTTGACTGGAATGCACTGCCAACCTTCTTGTTTTTATCTCTGGCATCTAGCTTTACAGAGACAAGAATTGAATCTTGTGGGTGAAGTGGCTGCTGCCCAGATGACTATAAGACCAATTGAATCTTGTGGGTGAAGTGGCTGCCCAGTTGACATCAGCACAGCCTCCTTATGGGCACGAGTTTAGTGCTTTCGCTGAAATCGCCCAGAAATGTTATTGGTAAGAAGAGTTCATTATTTTTTTGTTAGCCATGTATAGTCGCCACAGATCACATGACTGTTGGTTCTGCTGCTTTCAGGTTAGGAGAATGGGTTATCCTTCATATAGAGAATCCAGCCATTCTTCCCTCAAAGGGTGCCCAGGGTAGAGATACATGCAGGCTGTTTAGCATTCCTTCTTCCTATTACCTATTCTCCTAACATTATTGTCATTGGGAAATGTATTAAAAAGAGAAAGCAAATTTTTAAAATAAATTACGTTTCTCTGAGAATACTTACCCAATCACATTACCTTAAAACCTTCTCACACCACCCCACAAATGCAAGCACCCTAGTTGATATATCCATACTTGCCATATTCCCAGACAGTGTTGGGGGTTTTTGAGACTCAAAAAGTGTGTTTTGAGGTCCCAAGGGGGGGAGGTGGGGTCAGTGCACGTGACTCCCCCCCCCAAAAAAGCGACATCATCCAAATGAGAATAAGCTATCTTTTCAAATCAGCTTATAGCAAATGACTGGAAATTCAAATCTGAATAAAAGAAAATACCATTTGTTTTCTCTGAAGCATTTAATATACTGGTACTTGCAAACAAAAAAATGGTAGACTTAGCATTGTCAAATAACATCACCACACACATATGTACACATGGTCACAACCTCACAGACATTAAATACAAAAATACACCAAGTTACAGTCTTTACAATCCATTGGACAGTGGAATGTAGTTTAAATTAAATGCAGTCTTTGCGGCTTTCAATAGTTCAGTAGTTGGTTTGAAGGTAATGCAAGTGTCATTTGTGTTCATCTTTGCACTCATTAGAGATTGAATGGTGCTGTTGTTCAACCTTCCCTGAAGATCTTGTTGAAGTTTTCTAAGAATAGAAAATGATCTTTCTGCATTGCTGTGAGGGAGTGTCAAACATGCAATGGCTACTTGAGTCAGATTATCAAATCTTGTTTTGCTGAGCTTTGCTCGCTTCACAGATGACTCAGATTTCCTGAATCACAACTACGTTTCGACATTTTGCCTTCGAAAATGAATCACACTTGTACACTTTTCCAACTAACAAAATAAGCATGTTTTGCATTTTATATATTGTAAAAATCCGACTTCAAAGGAATGTTGCCACTGATCACAAACTTTAATAAAGATGACTTCAACATTCTCATTCAATGCAGTCAGTGATGTGTAATAATATTTGTTCTTAAACACGCATCTCTTTGACGTACTTAACTTGAGACAAATTGGGTTGTTCCACTTAGTGTGCTTTACCTATGCAAATTAGCCTAATGAGCTCTCCCTCAGCAGTGCTCAAAGGATTTGACACGACACTTCACCCTAGCTATTATGAGCCAGTTAAGTAAATCTCTGAAAGGTGACTGTTTATCTCTGACTACCTTATCTTTTAATTGCATCTAAAACAGCTGTATAAACTGTCCCAAGGATAGTTTTACATGAGCTCTGAGCAGGACTGTTTACTGTTTATACATACCACAGATTACTGGCATATATCATGGTGGTCAAGAATATACGGGGGGTTTTTTTGTGGGAAATTATTTTTTCGCTAAGATTGCTGAAAATCGTGTTTTTCAAAATGTGGCCGTGTTGGGGGTTTGGTAGTTCAAAATCATGTTTTTTCGCATGACATGTCATGTTATGGAATGTATGTTTGCACTTTAATCCTCAGAAAGAACAAACGAAATAATGTACAACATATTTATTTCCTAAAAGAATTTAATTTTTCAAAACATAGGTTGCTATTATACATTTTTTTACATCAGAGGTTTTCAGTTTTCCATTGTCCAGGTATCTTATATGCACTATTTCTTGCTCCAGTATGGTAGCATCAGTACTTCCATCAGCAAGAATGGAAAGAAATTTACTGGAATTCAGACTTTCCCTAACTGCACAGGCCTTGTGATGTCCAGAACTGTCATGAGACTAGATTGGTTTACCATAATTCTGAATTTGTCAGTTCCATTGACAAATACACTGGTTGAATTTCCAACCTTTGCCAGTTTGGGATATTGTTTGCAATAACTTCGAAACATGTTTGCTTCTGAGTAAGTGAATTCAAGCCAGGGATGACTATCAACCTAATGTGGCTGAATATTTCTCAGTCTCATAGTAGTGTCATATTTGACAATTTGTGTTGCCACAGAGTCTGGCTTTTGTCTCTTTGGAGAAATAGTTACCTCACATTCAGTGCCAGTCTTACGTTTTACCTCTCCACTTTCACATTAATTTTCCTTCTCTGACTCTACCTTATTAACTTCATTGAACTACTTCTAAAGTGATCATAACATACATTTTGTCCTTTAAATATGAAGAGAGACAGCTCTTTAATTAACACAATTGTTTTGCCTCAATGCAAAATATGGACGTGGAAGTTAATCCTCTGTATAGTCAATTAAAATTAAAGAATCATCACTGCCATTTAATCAGTTCACAGAGGGAACCAACACTAATGTCAATAAAGTGCCTTTCACCAATTTAATAGGATTGATTCGCTGGATTAAAATCATCGGGTGAGTCGTTCATGAGGGTCTGGTTTAAGTAAACACAATACAATGAAGCCATTTAAAACAATGTTAAATTAATCATACCGGCTTTGTTTTGTCTCACATGTTTTGATTGGCCAATAATTTAGTCACTTAGCCCTATATGCAGTTGAGCAGTAGTATAGCATGTGCACATGCAAGAGTTGTCAATGACCACCAGTAGGTGTGATACTGAATGTAAATAAATACATGGAGAGGGGTAGAATCAAGTACCGGTATACTGTACACCTGGAGGGCATGAACGGCCAGATGAAGGTAGATAAATTGATTATGGCATGAAAATAGGCACTTGTATGACTTTTTTAAAAATAGGCAAAAAGCACTTGTCCCAGACTAGCGACTTGGAAAAGTTTACTTGCATAACTTCGAAACTGAATAGTCCGGGACATCGGGCTATAGGATTTGCTCACCCCTGGAGATATTGATTGATACATATGAAAATAACAAGTTTTGTTGTACCTTATATTGTCTTTTAAAATTTTCTAATTTAGGTTGTCATGGCCACAAACCGAATAGAAACTCTGGATCCAGCTTTGATAAGGCCAGGAAGAATTGACAGAAAAATAGAATTCCCTCTCCCAGATGAAAAGACCAAAAAAAGGATATTCACAATCCACACGAGCAGGATGACTCTTTCAGATGATGTAAATATTGATGACTATGTGATGGCAAAGGATGATCTCTCTGGAGCTGATATCAAGGTATACTGTGTCCTTTTGAACTTTCTATCATTCTCACTTTGGTAGTTGCATAGTTTCATTGCCACACAGTCGAACAGGTTTTAAAAATACCTGAATGAAGACTTCACCACTTCAGCAGTCATTACAGACCATGGCTTTTTAAGAAAGGTGATAGGTTACAAGCAATAACACTGTATACCAAGACAAATTTTGTGTAATTTTATTTCACATGTTTTGCAAATGAATGTGTGTTACAGATTTTAATTTTAGCGAAGATTTATCATAGGTACTTGAAAGAAGGCTTATTGAATATAGGAGCAAGACTGTCTCAGTTAAATTTGTAAAAGTACATGCAGATTGCATGAAAAGTTTCATAGTTTGCATTACCATCTTGACAAAATGAGATTTGAAGATTACAAAAATAACATAGCAGCTAGTTTCTAATGACCACTTTGTCCTTCTGCCCGAGGTGGCTGTTTAATACAAGTTTGTAGATAAACTCAGCTGATCACAATTTAGCATGGATTTTTATTTCTTTTATTTATGAAGAAATACCTTTTTTTGTTTGTTTAAAAGACGTGAAAGTAATGTTACAACAATTTATGTCCAGCTTAATTTCTCCTGAAAAGTTGACTTTTTAACCAAGTTTTAGGGTTCTACACATTGGAGCAGTGAAGCAAACAAGCTTTACTGAAGCAATTCAGTCTTGGAATTTCGAAAAGAAAACTGTAATATTACAGTTGATTTTGTTACCACATGTGTTGGGCAGTTTAATGTCATCTTTTGTTGAATATGTACTGTAAAGGCACAGATTTTTAGTGATCAGAAACTCTACTTTTTATAGTAAACATTTAATGTCTAATTCATGCGTACCCCTTATAAGGTATATGCATATATTGCATGTTATTGCTATGTGAATAGTAATCAGTTCCATTTCTCCTGCAGGCTATATGTACAGAGGCAGGACTTCTGGCTCTGAGAGAGAGAAGGATGAAAGTGACAAATGAAGACTTCAGGAAGGCAAAGGAGAATGTGCTTTATAGGAAGAATGAGGGATCACCTGAGGGATTATATCTTTAGAGAAAAAATACAAAACATTTTTGACCCATCAATTTGGTTTTTGAATGGTTAGAAAAAATATTTTGACAGCAAGGAATTTCTGCTTTAGAGCAAAAAGACTTTTTGTACAATGGCTTGATTGTAAATTAAAAACGCTTTATAATCAGATTCTATAAATTAAAAACACTTTCTATTCAGTTTCTATCATAGGAAAGTAGCAACATTAGAAAGCAATTTGAACTTATTCTACCCACTCATGAAATGAAAAGAAAGGAAGTTTTCAGTATAGACTTGCTTATAGAAGATGTTACCTTAGTTTGTAATAAAAAGCAAAAATGCCTAATACAACAAGTATTCAAAGTAAGAATTTTTAAGTGAAAAATATCTGCCCTGAAGAAGTTCATTTTACACAGAAACAAAAACTTGAATAATGGAGAGATGAGAATACAACTTTGATCAATTCCTTCTCCATGAAAAAATTTTGCAATGTATTTGTATCGTATTCAAAACAAGTAATAAATGTTTTATGTTAATTACATGTTTTCTCTGTTCTGATTCTTAGTAGATATAATACTTTTCTTTTGTGAATATTTATATTGTTAAATACAAGTTATATTTTAATAGTATTTCTTGAAGCATCTTGCCTTGAAAGGACAGGGTTGGATAAGGGCTGATATTGGTCCCCAGATTGGTAATAAATTATAAGGTCTGTGCTTTGTAAGAGTATTTGTTAATACAAATGTCATAATCTTCGTATGTCCACTGCAATATATACATGTTATAATGAAACACTGTGAAATGGACAGTTAATTTTGTTTATAAATAGGAGTATGTTAATCCAAGATATACACATTTCTGCATCTTCAAAGTCCTCATAAACTACCATTGCAATTGAGAATATATTTGATTCTTTTGGCAGAAGACACTTTTGTAAACATCTAACACAATTGCAGATTTCATACATGTTCTCATTTGCATTTATCCATAACAAATAGAAAAATGAAGACAAACTGTGTTCTTAGCTCACCTATTACAGTCAGTGACTAATGGTACAACTTTACAGTATCATACAAATTTAATTTTTTATTTCTTCTTCTTTAAACGAACTGACATATATCGATTGCAGTTTGTAAGGATGAGTTATTTTACTTTCTCTGGTTCTAATGCATTTTGGGGCATTATTTAGCACAAATCATAATCAAACAGAATATTTGGAAGAGCGTAGCTAAATATTGAAGAGTTACTTGAAGAAAGGTGATCTGCAATAAGAACAGAAACAAGGGAAGCTATTTAAGTATTTAAAGTATCGTCTGTAGATTACAGTATATGTATTATAACTTTAAGTCTACTGTGCAGTATGACAGGCAAATACAATTTATTACAGCTATTTTCGAAGAAATATTTATTGAAGAAAGGGATTATATTGTACAATTATTGTCCAATTTTTAAAAGAATTATATATATACATATATATATATATATATATATATATATATATATATATATATATATATATATATATATATATATATATATATATATATATTTTTTTTTAAAAAAAAAGGAGAATCAAATTTTATTGTATATATTAGTTGTTAGCCCGAAGGAACTTCAAGGACCACTTGCTATCTATATATAGTAAATTACCCACCTTTAAGTAACGAATTTGAAATGGTGTAGTTGTATAATGGTCGTGTACTTCATCTCAAATAAACATTAGAGCGGTAGTTTGAGACTAGCTTTCAATTGTTTGTTTTTTAGCTCTACTGGTGATAGAGCAGAAGAGCTTATGCAGTATTCCCTGCTCTTTCAATATTGGTATAAGGACTACAGTTTTGAAGACCATTTTACAACTTTATGATTGCACTTGACACAATAAAGATTTTAGCTGTTTTAGAAGCTAAATAATTGGATAAGGGGAAGCAACTCATGCATCTCTTCAATCCAAATTCTTTCAATAATTTCAGTATCAGTTTATCTCTGGAGTCAAAAGTAATTTATTTTAAGAGTTTTAGCATTAGAAGATATCACTATAGAATTTATCTTCCTATAAAAGTTCGGTTTGTTAATACAGGATTCGCACGGTCATTAAGGGTCATTGAAAGTCATTGAGAAATGAACACCTCATTTTAAGGCCTTGAAAGTCATTGATTTTTTGCCTAGGTCATTGAAAGTCATTGAATTTGAGGATTTTTTCTTAAAAATAAAATATGATGAAAAATGTTGCATTCGAGTAATTTTAATGTTTTGCGAGAATTGGAAGTAAATTTAGAGTTTTCCGTCATTTGCTAGTCGTTCTGCCATTATCAGAATTGAGAAGTAATGAGACATTTTGCATAGTGTCCCTTTCACATGATGTAATTAACGCATGCACACTCTTTCACTTCACCACGTGTTTCTGCCAAGCAAGGATGGTTCATTAGCAACAGAGTCTTTTTAACGAGCGATAATCGCAAAATGCCTGGAAAGTGCACATTCAGCAATAGTTGGCTGCAAAGACAAAGACTTCATTCAGTGGCTGAGAAAAGATGCAACCTTGTAACAGCGCGCTTTGCGTAGTGTGCAAGAAAAACATCAATATTGCAGGAATGGGCATTGCTGCCCGAAGTAGCCACGCAAAGGAAAGAAACACTTGGAACTAAAGAAAACACACGAGCCAGCTGTTTCGATGTCAGTGGTGTTCATAGGGACAGTGCAAACAATATAATTTAATTCTTTATCATCGCTGTTGTCTGCATCATAAAAGCCAGTTTCAGCTTTGTCAGCAGGTTCTACAAATTCAACGAATGTCATGGCTGGAGGATGCAGTTTCAGTGGCAGGTTTCATGCAAAGTTTGCACTTGACAGATATAATGTACTTCTGACAGTGAAGGTGTAAGGTGAAGTTGTTTGCATTTGCAACATGTACAGTGGAGAGAATCTTGTCATACCTCAATGCTACTTTCATATACTATGGCTGAAATTTCTTTACATATTGTAGTTGTGGAAATTGTGCTGATTTAAGTGCACAGCTGATCAAAATGGCTGCTACCATGTGCTGCAAAAATCAGCCTGAACTAGTCCAAAGTACACTAACTTTAGCAGTTATTAAAATAGGGAAAACAAATTTTGCCAGAGTAGGCAATACCAGTTTCTGAAAGTGCAATGAATAAATTACAAAATATATAACAAGTAAAAACCATATCAGCTCATTTTCTTACAATTTACCTTTGAAGTGAAAATGACCAACCAGAGCTAGCAGTTTTTTTATAGGTGCACATCAGAAGTAAGGCCAAGCTGAATACTTTATGACCCAAATTACATCCATCAATCATACATCAAACTAAAGGGAATTAAAAGTACTTTTAACAATACCTATGATATGCAAGGTCTTTTTTAAATAGCCAGGATAACCAGTGAGGAAAACCTGGGTAATTCTTTTTCTTTTAAGTACGAAACTGTAGAGAGCTACCAAAGCAGTGATGTCTTGAAGACTGAAATATTATTGATGTCAGCAGCCTTTTCCAGGCAGCAGGCAAACTGGCAGATGAAGCAGAAGAGAAAGGGACAATCACACTAATGTCTCAGTCCAATGGACTCAGAAGAAAAGGAAAAGAAAAAGAAGAACAAGTGAAAACACTAGAGTTGCAGCTGGAGGAGAAAGTACAGCAGTTAAAGAGCAGAGTTTAATATTTTGGTCCAGTTACAATGATTTTATTATATTTTGCCTTTCATATTTGATTACATTTATTTATATCTGTATTATTATTGTTTTTGTTTTTTGTTTATTGTATTTAATTTAGTATTTGGAAGTAGAAAACTTGATATTGAGAGTAGTCTATGAATACTGAAAACTGGTCATTAAAAAGTCATTGAAAAATCATTGAATTTCAGTTCTCCTGATCTGTATGAACCCTGTAAAAATAATGTCCATACAATAGATTCACCTACATTGCAAAATGATGTTGAATCCAGGTGAAAAGCACGAGTCCAGACAAAGTTCACAAGGATGACCTTCCAGCAAAACAAATGAAAAAGCATTGGGCCTAGAAGTTCAGAGAAGATAATTCAAAGATGTTGCCATCATTCAGTGATCCACAAAAGGAGATACTTTTGCATTCTGCTGTGCAGGCAAGCAACATTTCAATAACGGCATGACAAGAAAGACAACTGCCAAAAGCATGTTTCTTCTTCAAATACCTTCCCTGATCACATTAATGTTAGGAATATAAGCCCGCTACCTCCCAAATCTAACCCTCCCAACAGACGAAAATTCATCTTTCCTGCCTATCTCATATAGACAAAAGGGCAATAACTCTTGCCCATTACCTCCCCTTGCCATCGCCAGGTGGCGCAAGTTTTAAGCTTTCGCTGTTGAATTGGCATCATCGTTCAGTTCACCTCCAAATATCAATGATATTTTTAACTAATATCAGCCATCCATTTAGGATTTTGTATTTTTCTGGTGTAGAAATGATTATACTACAGTTGATATACATTATTATTTTATTTTGACCACGTTTTATGTGAATTTTGTCAATTACGCAGACTTAGTTTTTCTGTGATCTCAGACAGCATGCTTCAGCACTATATCGAATAGCAGATGTGTTGTAGTTATTTTCTCGTGCTCACTGCTTGTTTCTTTAACTGGTTGTGCACTGGGTGTTTATGGCATTTTGCTAACACGGTCAAGTTGTTAATTTATTATTTTTTCTCTTTGTTTTGTCGTTTCAGTCAATAACATGTAGCAAATGGCACGAAGTGTAAGAAATTCAAGGCCAGCTAGGACTCGCACAAATCTTGTCTAGCCTGTACCAAATATACCTTGGCAACATGCAGTGTGTACGCCTTGTGGTCAGAGGATATGTGGTCTACAGATAGAAACGCGGGAAATCTAAGACTGAACAGACGGATGTTTTGAGTATTCAGCCAGCCTTGTTAGGACGTTACTGGGCCCTCCCCCATCTAAGATACGACGTACACTACCAACTGCTACCTGTTGCATCTCCTGAAATGGAGGAAACGGGGCTGCAGGCTTGTCTTCTCAACAGCCTTCTACGCCATTGTTGGGACTACACGCCTGGTGCAGGAGGCGACTGCGCAGTTAATTGGTTCTAATACATTTTTGCCCATATGTCCGTCTTCTACTGCATTTGATAACTTTGATACTTTAAGGGAGTGTCCCCCCAAAACTAGTCAATCCAGTGGGCGTAAGTACCTCCACATGTCCGAGAATGGCCTTCAGGTCTGTGAGTCCGGTCGCATAGCTTTTGTGCATGCCGTACATGAGCCATCCCGTCACACCGCACTCTCGTACGATGGGGTTTACACATCATCTACCGGAGCTGTGCTGTCACACTGCACCTCCGTACGATGCCGTCTCGGCTGTCGACCGTTTGGCTTCATTAGCAAATCGTCCTATGGCTAGGCTGGTAGGGCCCTGGTATATTAATCTGTAGGGGGATCTTAGTGATAGATCCGTCGATCCGTCCTCCTACCATTGCGAACCAGCCGGTAGTAGAGCCGTCCGCACCGACTTCCGTACGTTCGATACCCATACCCACCTTTGAATCTATCAATCAGCCGTCCGTACCGATGCGACAGCTTCATCCTACGGATTCAGCTAGGATTTTTCACACATACTACCCTTTAGCGCGGTACGGCCACTCTTCTATTATGCCTCCAAGCATGTATTCGTAGAGATTGATCAGGATGCGGACGACCCACATACTGGGTGTGGGGAAAAGCCTGACGATCCTCTTTACTCAGATCCCACTCTGGAGAAGACTGAGTTTAGCTTTAAGGTTGCAGTTGAGAACATTTTTAGGGTGCTGTCGTCTTTGGAATGCCCACCACCCCCTACTTCTACCCCGGCCTACAAGGTCAAAGCCTCAGTCGACTTCGAGGACGAAGAAGTAAGCCGCTCCTTCCGTCTCCTACTGCAGTCTTTAAAAATTAAGGAAATTGACGACCGCTTATTTCACAAGATCAGCGACCCAGGAAACTCTAAAGCCTTCTTCTTTCAGAGCCAGTTATCAGCGACCTTCTCAACTCGCTGTTACAGAACTCACAGAGATACCTTTTCCACTAATCTCCAGGTGTAAGACAAAAATTACGCCGCTGTCAATCTGACATTGCCTGTTTTTTTACAAAGTTGATAAGGGTGCTTTTCATGCGACGTCGAAGCTCGTACGCACTATAGTTGCCACGTCTTCGTTATTGGACATGACTTCGCTAGTAATTTTCAGGCTCACTGAGAAAACTGGCAATGGTCATGCATGGGAGTCAACGGCCAGGATAGCTAAGGTCATTAACAGTGCGGCCCACCACTCTATGGCGAATGCGGTGACTGCTTCTGCCAACCTGGACCTTGTGCGACGTGACCCATGCCTACGTTCTACCTCGCTCAGGCCGCATCATGCCCTGACGCTGCGGACCACTCTCTTTGGTTCGCCATTGATATTCGGTGGAAAGATAGAGGAAGTGCGGAGGCAGGCAGCTCAGGAACTCCAGCTTGTTGCTCATCCACCACAGACTTACAAACCCTGTCCAACTCATCCTCGAAGATGCGATGATCGAAGACAAAAGGATACGGGATCGTTTGCTACACAATCACAAAACCAGCCTCGATCTCAAACCAACGGACGGAGGGAAACATCCAATCAATTTCGGAGGCAGTCTTATAGAGGGTGTAAGAGACAGAGTTTCTCCACCCCAAGCCTCCGAGCTCTCGCCGTTCACTCGTTCCCCCGACCGCCCACAGACAGCCTATCGGTGGGCGCAAGACTCTTTCACTTCAAGAATCGTTGGATAGCCCTTTTTCCATAAAACGAGTGGGCCATCCGAATAGTCTCGGAGAGGCTTCGGATTTTGTTTATCAAACCTCCTTCCCTTTAGCCCTCACCACTTCTGACGGAAATACCGTCATACTCTGGGAAGGACGAAGTTTTGCAACAAGAGATCAGAGCGCTAATCGAGAAGAGGGCGGTGGAAATTGTTCAAAATCCACAATCTCTGGGGTTCTACTCCAGGCTTTTTCTTGTAAAAAAGGCTATTGGCAACCTCAGGCCGATCATCGACCTGAACTGACTAAACCACTTTATAGTCCCACCGAAATTCAGAATGAAGACGGCACGATCAGTTCGACTCTCCATCTGTCCGTATGACTTTGCTGTCAGTCTCGACCTGACTGATACATACTTTCACGTCCCATCCATCCATCCTCACAGAAATTCCTTCGGTTTGCGTGCCGAGGGAATATTTACCAGTTTCGATCTCTCCCGTTCGACTTAAACGTCAGTCCTTGGGCTTTCACAAAAATAATGAACTGCGTCGTCACCCTGTTCTATTCGACCTCATCCACTGCAACGGCGGCTTACCTGGACGACATCCTCGAGAAACATGCTAAGTTTGATTCTTGTCAAGGGATGAAACGATCTCCTATCCCTTTTGCATCATCTCAGGTTTCTGATAAATTGGGGAAAAGTCCCATCTCTGTTCATTCCAGTGGTTCTTTCATCGGGGTATGGAATTTCTCACACATCACAATTTTGTACGTCTTTCCCACGTTCGGGTAATCCGAATCTTCGAACTCGTAGAGTCCATTTCCAACAGGAAATGGATCACAGTCAGAGATTTTGCAAGTTCTCGAATTGTTCAATGCGGAAGTGGATCTAATTCCGCTGGGTCGCCTTTATATGCGCCCTTTACAGATTTCCTTGCTGTTTCAGTGGCGCCCCTTTTCAATGTCACTAGAATCCAGGATAAGCATCACGAGAGACAGTATCATTCCTGGTTCAATGGCACAACCAAGGTTGACTCACGACAAATTCACAGGAACAACTGCAACCAGAATTGACCATATGTACGGAGGCAAGTACCCAAGGTTGGGGAGCCCACCTGTTCCGGGCTTCGACACTGCCAGCAGTTAGTGGGATCCGGAGGACACGTTTCCACATCAGTCTTTTGGTAATGAAGGCAATAATCAAGGCCTTTCATTTCTGGAGAGACCATCTCCACGGGAAGGTCGTCTTAATAATGTCCGACAACTCTGTGGTTATGACACACCTCCTCAAACAGGGCGGTACCTAATCACCACACCTTTGTCTCCATGTCTGGGAGTTCCGACGTTGGTGCGCACGTCTCGACATTGCCATCCAGATCAGACATATTCCCGGCAGACTCAATGTCTCAGCCGATTCTCTGTCCCGGAAGAGTCAGATTCTCCATACAGAATGGTCCCTCCACCCGTCGGTCTTTCGTTGGATTTGCGCAGAATGAGGACGTGTGATGATCGATCTTTTTGCGACCAGGTGGAATCCAAAACTTCACACCTTCATCTCTCCAGGTCCGGATCCCGAGGTATGAGCCGTTGATGCCATTTCTATCAGTTGGTAAGGATTGTGGGCCTTTGCCTACCCCCCCCCCCTCCCCTACGGTCTTGGTGTTGAAAATTATACCGACGTTGAGTGATATTTTGATCGCCCTCTCCGTCCGGATAAATCCTGGATCAACGATCTCCTCGATTTGGCGAAAGATCTACCCAGGAAGATCCTGGTTAAACCGAATTTTCTCAAACAGCCCGGACCCAAGTGTTTCATCCATGTCCGGACTGACTCCTCCTTCACACTTGGCTCTTGCCGGGAGAGCCTTGATAAGGAAAGATTTTAAACCGTTGATTGCGGAGATAATCGCACGATCAAGATGGCCCTCCACTCTGAAGGCTTACTTGGGAATGTGTCGTGTCTTCAGGGATTGGTGAGCAGTCAACAACATAATCCTTTTGAGTGCCTCGATACCACAAGTAGCTTTTTTTTTTCTCTGGCTTTTCTAGGAGAAAAAGTTTCCTCCGATTAGGATCAAGGGTTACTGACATCATGGTTGAGAGGATCTTGGTCAGAATAAAGACTTCTCTGACTTGTTGGCCAGCTTCCACCTGCGACGCTCTAAATCTCTCACTCGGTTTCTCAAGTGAAGTCTTTCCTGGGTTCTGACTTGGCTGAGTGCAAACAAATTCGAGCCCTTAGTCAGGATATTGCTGAAGCTCCTATGATATAAAACGTGTTTCCTAATAGCGTTAGCCTTGGCATGTAGGGTGTGCGAGTTACATGCCCTCTCCGTGGACCCGGCCTATCTTCAGTTTCGATCAGATGGTTCCGCGGTCCTTATGATGCAACCCGGTTTCGTGCTAAGAACCGGTTGCCGTCAGCGGGCAATCAGAAAGTCGTTATACGTCCTCTAGCCTATATCGACACATCCTGAGAGGCGTTGCATCAAGATCCGGTCTGGGCTCTCAAGATTTACTTCAAGCGCTCCGAACCTTTTCGAGGAACATGAAAACGCCTCTTTCTTCCAGTTAAGCAAGGAAAGGAGGATATAACCCCTCAAGCCCTCTCATGGTGGCTGAGGTGGGTGATACGCTCGGCGTATTCCGAGGTCTCACCTGAACAGAGTCGCCTCATGAAGATCTGCTCATGAAATCAGGGCAATCTCTGCGAGCCTTGCGTTCGAATGCAATATGTCAATTCGAGATATTATCAAGGCTGTTGGCTGGCACACACAGTTCACCTCGAGTTTTTATCTGAGAGATTTAGCTCGCTGAGACACGCTCTGAATCTGGTAGGTTCAATGTCGGTCACACAGACGACTACCAGACCCAGTTGACGTCAGCACAACCTCGGAACGGGCCCCCTCAGCACCTTTCGCTGGATTCGCCCGGAAAATCTTAATTGGTAAGATATTTTATTCATTTCTATTTTCTAGACGCTAACCATGTCTCCATTGGTTGTGCTGGTCTCAAGTTAGGAGAGTGGGTTATCTTTCCTATACGGAATCCAGCATTCTTCCCGCGAAGGATACCCGAGATATAGGTAGGATGCTCAACATTCCATCCTCCAGCTACCTGTTCTAGTAACGTTAATGTAATTGGGGAACGTATTTGAAGGAGAAAGCAAATTTTTCAGTAAATTATGTTTCTCCGAAAATACCCGATCACTTTGCGAGCATCCTCTTTACAATGTTCCGCTCAGCTTAAAACTTGCGCCACCTGGCGACGGCAAGTGGAGGTAATGGGCAAGAAGTATTGCCCTTAGTCTATACAAGATGGACAGGAAAGACGAATTTTCGTCTTTTGGGAGAGATGGATTCGGGAGATAGCGGGCTTATATTTCTATCGTTAATTCGATTGGGTATTTTCGGAGAAACATAATTTACTTAAAATTTACTTTCTACAAAGAAACCCTAAAGCTTAGTATCAGTACATGATTCATCACAGAAGATTTAATAAAAAAAATTTAACACTGCTAACGATTTCAGTGACCTAGACAAAGGAGTAATGAGAGCACAAGCTCTTTTCACGGCACATATTGTGGAACGCAATTTGCACAATCAGTATTTTCCGACCATGCAGGTAAACTGTTTGAAAAAATATTTCTGGATTAAAAAAATACCCCGTGAAATACAGCTGTGGAAGATTGAAGACGACCGCAATTATTCACGAACTTGTTGAAATAAGAAAAGAAGAGGAGGTTGAAAACTTGAAGAAAACTGCCATTTTAATTGCAACTGATGGTAGTTATGATGTCCGTTCTTGGGCAAATGTATACATAAATTCCTTGAACTACTAAAGGACTTCTTCAGTTTGAGAAGAAGCTGAAGAAGACTGTCAAGCATAGGAAGCCTAGTGTAGAGAAGGAAAGAAGCAAAACCAAGGAATGTTCCCAGAAACTACACGAATTTAAACATTTGTTTTGAACTCCCATTCATATTGGGGATAAAGTGATGAAGGATGCAGAGAATGAAAAAGCACAAGAAAAGAAGACAGTAATGGAAGTAAAGAAAGAAAGAAGGAAAATAAAGTGGAAGAAATGGTTGTTGATGAGGATGATATAAATGTTTGTCGGCAGTCTGATAGACTTAAAAGAGTATGCAAAGCCTTGGTTTCAGTGGAGTTACAGCTCGACTGCCTCATCCTTAGGCATGCCATCCCTGTCTTTGACCAAGCCAGTTTGCTCCTTCAAGGAGATGAGCTACTTATTCACAAATCAAGAAGGTTTTTATTAGAAGCCTGCTGGTAAGATTAGTAAAGCCAGGTGCCCTTGCTAACAAGTGTTACCACAGTATGTTTCACTGAGAGAATGTACCAGAAGGAAGATGCCAGAGACTTCATAAAGAATAAAAAAAAATGAGGAACAGTTTACCACGACCTTTGTGAAAGATTTTTATGCCAGAGTTTGACTCTACTTTGTGAAAGCTTGCAGCTACATGTATGAGAAGTTTCCATTAACTGCTGCAGAAGGCTGAAGTAGTGCATGCTGTGTTGAGGTAGTTTCATCTATACAGTACTTTGTATAGATGTTTTCTGCTTTGCTTCCTTCTCCGTGTACAGTGGATGAGCTTGAACTTGAATTTATTGAATATCAGTGTGAGATGTTTCCTGCAGCAGTACTGCGGCCAATGAGAGCAGATTCTCCATGCAGCCAGATGGCCACAATTAGTGATAAGAAGGGGAACACCAAGTTTAAGTTCTTGCCTAAAGTGATGCTTCGGATTTTCACAATCTCTCTTTCCAATGCAGTGTGAAAGGGTTTTCTCCTTCTCAGAAAGAAGCACACAGAGGACACAGCACACCTGAGTAGGAAAACAGTAGAATTCTTGATGATTGTGAAGAAATGCAAGGTAAAGTGTTACAACACACATCACTTACCTTCAGATCTTAAGAAACTTAAGGGAGCTTACTCAAAACACTTAAGCAGTTAAGAACATGAATGAAGAGTGTTACTGTACAAAATGTATAAATGGTAGTTTCAAAACGTTTATATTTTTAGTATTTGTATTCACATTTCTACTTTTGATTCTGAGAGAAGACCTGAACATTGTGAAAAAGTCAGAGATACAATATTTTGACTTTTTTATAGTTTAAAAACAATTCTGCATCATTTGTTTCTTTTAAATTATTAACAGATATTGCCCTCGTGCTGACTACATACTGTGTAAGTGGTTCATGAAACTTGAAGAAGTATACATAAATATAAAACTAACTGTGTTGAATTTAATAAATCAGTTTACCTTACTATTGAAGTTCTCCAACTTATTATTTTTCGAGTAGTACCTTACTATTTTGCCATGTAGGAGGTAGGCAATACTGCTTATAGGATGACCTGTTGTCCGTTATCCGTCCGTTAGCTCAAGTTTTTTTATCACTGCTCCTCCTAAACTACTTAGAAGATTGCCATGAAACTTTACATACAGATTCATACCATGGTCTAATTGATCCTAAATGAAAATGGTGCTGCTCAATATGGTAGTCATCTTGAAAATTGTATTGCTACTCCTCCTGAATGGATGGTCAGATCAACATTGGATTGTCACTCAATGACTTCTTATGCTGTCTAGTTGATCCTAAACAAAATGGTGCTGAGAGAGATAGAGAAGCTATATGAAATGCAGTACCGAGAAACATTTGGTGGCGACGGCCCTTTTGGAGCCCATTTTTAGCATTTTTGCCAGTGTTCAGCTGCTGGATTTTGAATGTCAAAATCATTTTTTTTTAAATAAAAAAATAAAATTAATTTGTATATATGTGTTCAATAAGTGCCTGTGTAGATGTGTGTGCGCACAAACTGAAAGCTTATGAGAACCTGGTGACATGGTCGACCATAGCTGTTCCATTTTGTTTAAAATCAAATTGTAAATGAATAGATTGCCGGCCTCAACTCTGGAAAAAAAAAAGTTTCCTTGTCCCTGAGTAAGCTGCCTTTAAAAAAAAAGTCTCCTTGTCCCCAGACTCGGGTGTATGTGTGTACCAATTTCATTTCTACCATTAAAAGTGATGTATTTATATTCGATGTTTAGTTCTGTGTTCACATGCTTATAAGAGGACAAAGCTACTATGTCAGTGTGAAATTCAACACCATTTGACCATGTTTTATTTCAAGCACAAAGGTTTGGCAATATAAACCACATGCTACACAAAGAAGGTGCATATGTTCATAATGGATTATCCTTAATATCCAAGTCATATAATATAAAATTAAGAAAATGGGGAATTAAATGTTTACATATGGTACGAATTTTGCATGATTAAACTGACTACTGACTATAGGGCAGCTTTATTATAGCGATAAATACCTGTATATTTTTTAATGAGATAATGTTGACTTCTAATTAGTCACAGTGATAGGGTCGAAAATAAAATCATGGAGGGGTGTGTGCACTGAAACAAATACATTTGTATTGATCTGACCTACTGTTTTATTGCAGAAATGAATACATCCACAACCCGAGCCCCTATAGTCTTGACAAAGACTATCAAAATCTATATCCTCGGTCTGTGCAGTAACAAAACCGTACTATTCATGTTGATTAAGTGTCTCACATGCCGTAGGCTTTGCTGCTATTGTACTCTCTCTCTCTCTCTCTCTCTCTCTCTCTCTCTCTCTCTCTCTCTCTCTCTCTCTCTCTCTCTCTCATAAAATTTGTATACAATTATAACATTTTGGGATCAGTCATCAATTTAAGAAATAATTCTGTTGTTTTGGTAATAAAATAAAGTAAACGTCCGCACAGCGTTTTTGAGAAGAAAATAATTACAAAATACATCAATTGTCCTTTTGGGGGCGATTCTATCAAATCTTGCAAGATCTGACATGCAAATCAGTGCTACACAACATAATTGGCACTTTTTGATGAAAGTGAAAATAAGTGTCATATATAGTCCGCTGCATTTAATAGAAATATACATTTAAACAATGTTGCAAAATAAAAAAAATAAAAACAAGTTTTGTTGGTACTATCATTGACTATATGCATATTGTGTGCAAATGCACAAATTAAAATTTTTTTGGCGATTAGCTTGATAATAGCTTGTTATCAATCATGTCTATAATACATGAAAATAGACGCAACAACAGAGGAGAAAACTATTAGCTTTTTAATTATCACTATACTTTAATAAAAGAAGTCTTGAATACAAATTAAATACAAAAAGAGAGAGAGAGAGAGAGTAAAGGGTGGCGATCTGAGCACACAAATGGTACTCTGGGCACAAGGGGCATTTAACATTAGTCCATATGTTTATCATTAGCATGGCACTCTGTGCACAAGTGAAAAGGTAATGTTAAAACATCTATAGGATTAACAATATGGGATGGACTAGGGTCAATGTGGAATTTCGTAATTTTAGCATTTCTTTTAGTCTAGGCCATATTTTCTAATATAATATTCCTGATTCTTTTCGTCTCTGCCAAAGTCCGTGTCAGTTTCGTAAGTTTAGTATTACTTTTAGTCTCGGACATTTTAATCTAATGTTCAGGATTTTTTTAATCCAGCTAATTTCCGTAACAGTTTCGTAATGTTAGCATTACTTCTAGTAACGGCCACCATAATGTAATTATGAGCTGGCTGCCTTGATTACAGATATTTATAATATCAATACAATATATGGAAATTTACCGACGCCGCCAACATAATCTGAGGTATAGATAATGTGTTATATATAAATATCGGATAGGCAGCATTCTGTCCAAGGGACTTCCCTTCCTCTGCTTGGTTTGTAGATGGATGGTAATTGTGTGTGATTGTCTAAGATTAAGAATTAATACTCATTACTTTACATCCCATCTTTTTACATCTGTTTATTGCTGTGGTTGCTGGTCAGTAGTGCGGATGCTGGTCAGTAAGACTGTATTGGTTAGTAGGCGTCGGTCTTGGTTAGTAGATGTGGGTATTTGTCACTAGGTGTGGGTGCTGGTTAGTAAGACGATGTGTTGGTCATTAGGTAAGGTGCTGGTCAGTAAGACAGCGTGTTGGCCAGTAGGTGTGGGTGATGATCAGAAGGTGTATGTGCTGGTCAGTAGATTTGGGTGCTGGTCAGTAACACAGTGCATTGGTTAGTAAACGTAGGTGCTTTTCAGTAGGTGAGTACTGGTCAGTAGGTGTGGGTACTGGTCAGTAAGACTCCGTGTTCGTCAGTAGGTGTGGGTGATGTGTACCTGCTGTTCAGTAGATGTGGGTGCTGGTCAGTTACACTGTAGTGGTTAGTAAGCGTGGGTGTTGGATAGTAGATGTGGGTGCTGGGAAGTAAGATCGTTGGTCAGTATGTTTGGGTGCTGGGTAGTAGGCATGGTGGCTGGACAGTAAGACTAGGTGTTGGTCATGAGCTATGGGTGCTGGTAGTAAGACTGAGTATTGGTCAGTAGCTATGAGTACTGGAATGTAAGACGATGTGTAGGTCAGTAGGTGTGAGTGAATGTGTATTAGTCAATCATAAGTAGCATAGGGGGGGGGGTACTGAGCCCGTGGGGGGCGCTATGGCCTCTATGAGATTTTAACATGGCGGGGGCCTCTATGGCCTCTATGGGATTTTAACATAGCGGGGGGCGCTATGGCCTCTATGGGATTTTAACATAGCGGGGCCTCTACAGACCCTATAGGATTTTAACATAGCGGGGGGGCTCTACAGACCCTATAGGCTTTTAACATTGGGGCCTCTACAGACCCAAACGGGGAATTGAAACAGGGTAGGCAAGAATGGAAATGACCTTCTGCCTAGTGACTATATCTATATAGCCTAGAGTTATATATAAAGCATTACCTATACATCAGATCATGTTGGAGGTGTCAGTAAATTTGCATATATTGTACCTATGTTATAAATAGCTTTTATCAAGGGAACCAACTCATAATAGCACTAAAATGGACGTGACTAAAAGTTGTATTAAACTTCGGGAACCGTCACGGACTTTGGCGTTGACTAGAAAAAATCCGGAATATTATTTTATAATGGCCTAGACTAAAAGTAACACTAAAATTCCGAAATTGTACCGGACGTTAGCGGAGACTGAAAATAATCCGGATTTTTTTTAAAAAAAATTGGCTGAGACTAAAAGTAACACTAAACTTCCGAAATTGTACTGGACGTTAGCGGAGACTGAAAATAATCGGGAAAAAAATGGAAAAAATTGGCTGACTAAAAATAGTACTAAAATTTCGTAACTCATTTTAAATTTTTTTGTTATTTTTTATTTTTTTTATCCAACACATGCACAACACCATCCATTTTTTGAGAAAAATTTTTTGTTTTTATTTTTATTTTTATCCAACACATACACCACACCATCCATTTTTTGGGGTTCAGATCGAGAGTGAGAAAATGGATAGAGGGGGTGACTTCAGATCGATAGAAAGAGATAGAACATACTAATTTTTTTTCAAATTCAATAAAAAAAACCACACAACACCATTTTTTTTCAAAAAATCAACATTTTTTTAATGAACAAGAAGAAGCTTCTCTAACATAAAAATTTCAAAACTAACAACCAACAAGATATTAAACAGGAACGTATTTACAGGGTTGACAATGTTGGGAAGGTAAACTAAACTTCCACTTTTCTACATCTACATCATTCTGATGCACACTACATTTCTGAGCTAAAGACAAGAGATAACCATAACGTTCACAAAACCATCGTTCTACTTTAGCATCGTTTCGAGCATAGTCTCTATCAAAACAAGTCACTAAATGTTCTAAGGAATATCCGAGACTGCGTTGATGAAGAAAATGTACACAATATTGTCCACGCACCATGGAATCCGATCCTTATAATCGAACATTATTGAATCGAGTAGAGACGGCATTTCTTCTCATAAAGTCGATGATGTCGTTTTCCAAAGGAGGTAATCCATAAGAATCAAAAAATTCCACACCACCACCATTGTGATCGTTGGGAAAGTACACAGCTACCCAATGGGTTCCTGGTAGATGACTGTCGTCGGTATTGATGACATAGGCATGAACGTTTTTAGGTTTGCGATGAGGTAGTTCATCTTTAGCACACACCACAGGATTCCAAGAAGAAGTGTAGGAACTGCGAGTCAACAGGTAATGAAGTTCCCTGGTATCCATTTTTTTCATCACAGGAAATAATGAGTCATCAATTCACACTTGACTTTATGCTTGAATATTTCTGTCAAGTAATTCCACGAATACTCACGGCGGATAGTTTCTGTACTCTGTTCAATGAGACCTACGATGCGTTTGATCTCCAGAGGAGTGAGTGAAGGTGAAGAAGAATCCTGCAAGTCTTTATACCATTGTCTCAACACCTTTTCTTCCGAGATCTGAGACCAAGCCTCTTCCAAATATTCGTCCAATTTTTCTTCGCTTGTCATCATCAAACATTTGTCGTGTTGTTTTTGGCTGGGATGATCGATTTGACATCCATGACAATGTTCTCGGGTCAAGCTGTTAATTCTTTCAGTCAATTCCTTAGCATAACAGGAGACTAAATGTTTTTCTTGTTCAGGCCATCGACAAGTCATAAATCCAGTAAACTTTGGAACAGGATTGTTTTCTTCTTCTTTTTTAGGTTCTGAATGAATCACTTCGTCATCATCATCATCCGTGGTAGTTTGTGACTGTTGAACTTCACAAAATCCCTCATCTATTTCCATAGGTTCTTCTTCTACGTGTTGCATCTTTTTTTTCTTCTAATAGTCTAGAATCACTTCTCTCAAACTGTTGATCTCTAGAGTGTTATCAAATTCTGCATACAAGACGACGTTCACCGTGTGAGGTAGAGGATCTGCAAACTGAAGTTCCACACGAAGTGGGCCTGATTTTATAGGGTGGAAATGTCCTTCGTCGCTGCCTTGGTCAAGAGTGAAATCAAATCCCCACAAGGCATACCCTCCTGCATAATCGTCGTACGAAATGCCGTGGCTGGTGTTGGTGCCTAACTGTCCTGCGGCTTCAAACAGGCTCAAGTAAGATCGCAAGTACTTTTTCTGCTCAAAGTTAGGTTCAAAAGGTCTGGTACACAACATTTTGCCATCTCGACTGACTTCTATCTTGGAGACGTTGTAGTGTTTAAACTCGAACGGATTCTGATCGTGGACTCCATTGAGGGCTGCATTACTGACGATTCCAATCAGCAAACGTTTTGGGAGCTGTCCTTGGAAGACGTGATCTTCGACTTTGGATCGGAGTCCAGCGGCAACGGTAAAGGTTTTCACTTCCACTCGTCGCACAGGATACTTGGCAGTGGTTCTGCTCAACGTTTGAATGATGTCGTTGGCTACTTTTGGTAAGACTTCCACTCGTCGCACGTAAAGTTTGGCTTCTTGGATGATGGTTTTCCACTCGTTGTTTTCGGCCATCAAATGAAAAGCGGCACTACTGCGATTCAGTCTCAGGCGTACATCTACTCCGTTCAACAAATACTTGTCTTGCAACCACATATCCAAATGCAAACGATCCATCAGTTCTAAACTGCGTCTGATTTTCTTTCGACGGTCGTTAAATCCCACATTGTGTAGGACTGTTGGAATTATATCTTTAGTACCATTATTGCCATCCTCAGTAGACTTCGCCGCTACTGTCAGGTCTGTGATGTTGAACTTTTCCGAGGTGTCAGGTTTCCAGACCACCGAAGCATCCAGATGAGTGTTCTTGGCTTCTTTTCCGTACGTCAAGAGATTTTCCAAATAAGCACGGTAAGGGTAAGTATCCAAACTGCTGCTGACCAGTTTGTTATTCAAGTACAAATCTACTCCGCTGAACAAGGAATGCATGAAATTATTGACGGGTGCCACTCTGGCAGCGTCCCCAGGAAGGGTGTTGTCCGCCGTTTTCTTCAGTTGAAGTTTCAGGTACAAGTAACTGTTATTCAGATCGATGTAATCTTCGGTTTGTCCTTTGATTTCAAATTCGATAGGAGCTGATTCCGTCAAAGACGATACAGGATGAAATTCCACCCATTGGGATTCTTGCATCGTCATCATGGTGGGAGGCATGGTAAACATATCCAGTTCGGACTTGGTACATTCGCAAGAATCTCGGTGCATCATTTTCAATGGCTTTTAGTAATCAAACACGTCTAATTCTCTGACGGTTCTTCTTCTTTTCTTATTCTTTTTTGAACTGCCGTGTGTTCTTTTATGAACTCTGAAGGGATTTCGATGTTGTCGTCTCTTTCTACCTTGTCTTTGCTGTGAAGTGGAGGAAGAAGTAATGCCAGGGCCTGAAGCGTGAAGTGAATTTATAGGATTCTCTCGGAGACCTAAAAGATCTTTGCCAGTGTTCATCAACACATTTTTGCCTGCTCTCATAAAGGCTTCTTTTGGATTTTGTTTGTCGATGAGGACATTTTGCAAAAATTCTTTTCCTTGCGTCAAAGCGGCATCTTTTAAGGCATGGAATCCTCGAGTCACCATCGGTTTCAAAATAGGAGCTACCGTCCGAAAAGCTGATTTTAACATATCTCCTAAACCATGTCCTCGTTGTCGAGCCACTCCTCGGTACACTGGATACATTTTTTGGATGTTACAATGCGTTAGAGAACCTTTTGCGAAAATGTAGTTTCGCCGTGACTTTTCCTTTGTCAATGAATGGCACATCTTGTCCCAAATCTCCTTTTATACTAATGTTGACACTGTCAAAATACGATTTACTGACTGGAAGATAATGAGGATGTACAAATTCACGGTGAACGTGAAACGTGTTTCCACCTTCTTCGTACGCACCAGCAGAAGTATCCACTTTGAAAAGAATGACTCTCAGTAAGGGCGCAGCTGTGTGTCCCACCACGTTGTATTCCACCACATCGGAGTACACAAACATTAAATTTAGTCCAACGTTCAATTCGATAGGGGTGCGAAAAGCCTCTCCGAATTCTACGTTGCTTGCGACTTTTTTATTAGTATACTTTTTATTTCCACCCAAAATAGAATACAACCCAGGAGAAAATTCAATGGTCATGAATTTTCTGTCCTGCTCGGGTAAGTTTTTGTCTTTTTTGTCGTCAATGAGTTCCCCCTTCTCTTTGAAAAATTGTAAGATGAAACGGCGTGCCACATCATGGTAAGCGATTCGTACCTATTTTGGTTTTTTTTCCAAGGCTTTGCCAAATTGAGCTACGAAGATGGCGTCAATGGTGTCCACCAAATGTTTATCACTAAAATAATACCCCTTAGGAATTCTCATGGTATGGCTCGCAAAGGGAGGAGTGGTCTTCGTGAATACCTTTCTGGAATGCTCAAGGCCAGGTTGAATTTTCTCCAACTCATCATGCACTCCCTTGTTCAAGATTTCCACGATGAAAGTGTTTTGACCTTCGTCGATGTTCATGATTTGCGTAGGATGAATGATTTCTACCAAAGCCACTTCCCAATGAGCATCGTGATCTAATTGGATGGACTGAGGTAATTTGGCCGTGAAACAACATAAGCTGTTGTTGGGAAACACATCCATGGAACTGTCACTAGGTAAAGTTAAATAAAATTGGTCATTCACAGTAGGTCCAAAGTGGTTTTTGGCGTCCGAGGAGTCACTCGAGTTCAAAGGATGTTCAAAGGGTTCCAAAAGAGGAGTGGTATTGTGGTGACTGGAAGAAGGTGGACTGACGTTGGTCGTACTCCCGTGGTGTTGGCTGCTGCTGTTGTTGTGGTGACTGTTGTCCGTCGTCGTCGTAAATTTCAAAGAGGGACTGGGTAAAAGATAACCGATGCAACTGCTGAGTAAAATTGTCCACAATTGTTTGTCTCCTTGTTGCAAACTCAAATTGGCAATAGCTGCTCCGATGACACAATACACTACAAAAATTTGGCAGAAAAAGACGATTTGATTTTTAGGCACACGTTCTCCGCACCACACCCAGAGCGGTTGTTTTTGTAATTCTTGAAGAAAGGAACTCTGCGAAGGAGTCGTCGAAGTCGTGGTTGTGTTGAATGGCATGTTAGGTTACTTCTTCTTCTTCTTTTTATAGTCGACGACTTGGGAAGCAGCAATCCAAGAATCAAAACTAGGAGGATATCCTTTCCAACGTACTTTGACTTCTTCTACTCGACGTTTGCCTACTTTGCGTGTTCTTTGTTCGAGAATGCTTTCGATGTCGTACAAGGCGTCTTCTTTTTTGGTCACTCGTTGTAACTCAGGCAAGTAAAATGTTCCTTTGAGTACTTCACCGTGCATGTCTTCCAATTTATAGACGGGAGGATGGCGTCCACGCACGGGTGTAGTGACACGAAACAATTCGGTGGTCCAGTTGGGTAAATAACCTTTGTCAAAAGTGCGTTTGGTTTTTTCGATGCGAACCCAATCTCCCGTCTTCAACTCCAGCAAGGTTTTTTTCTGAGGTGGTCTGCTCCTCTGGGGTGTACCAAACAATTTTTCAAACACGGTCACTTCGTTTTCAGGGCTGACCTCTTCGGGGGCACATCCGATGCTTCGATGGTACGATTGATTGTACGCTTTGACCAAACGAGGTAACACGTTGATGTACTTGCGAGTGTGTTGATGTGTAAAATATTTCCACATGCGTTCTTTCAAAGTTCTTTGAAAACGTTCCACGATACTGACTTTGGTTTCAGGATTTTCGGTGGTAAAAAAATGAATCTGTCGTTGTTTCAATTCTTTTTGAAAAGCTTGGTTTAGAAATTCGGTGCCTTTGTCAGTTTGCCATCGTCAAGGGTGACGACCACTGTGTTTCAAGACCAATTTTAAGGCACGTACCAATTCGGTACTGCTTTTAGATGTCAAAGGCACGACCCAAGCAAATTTGGAAAACACGTCGATGACACAAAACAAATATTTGTGACCACGATTGTAGGTTGACAAATGAGAGACGTCGGCTAAATCGGCTTGCCATTGATGATCGATGCCTTCCACTTGGGTTGGACTTCTAGAAAATTTTCGTCGAATGGGTTTGTGTAACGTGTACGTCGATTGTTCTTGTAACCATCGTCGTACTTCTGGCAAACGTACACTTTTCAATTTACTTTTGGCAGCTCGATTTAATTTTTGAACTCCTCCGTAACCAGCAGCATGGCCAGGATTGTAATAAATGGTAGCTAAAAGTTTCTCCATGATTCCTCAATAAGTCAACCAAGTACCAATGCTCTTTTCTTCGTGGGGTATCTTTTTGGATTGCAATGCTTTACGTGTCCGACGAGCCACTGGTGTAAAGGAGGATGTTGTTTGAACAGGGGTCATCGGTTCTGTTTTGACTTCTGTCTTCACTTCTTCCTTTTTCACTTTTGATGGCAATGGGGTAGACATCATCTTTTTTATCCAACCCGGTGTGACTAACTTTCGTATTTTTTTAATAGGTGGAGTTTGTAACTCTTCTTCTTCTTCTTCTTCTTTCACGGTCATCCCCGTGGCGGTGTCTGTTTTAGTGGTGGTGGTAACTTTAGGATCGCTTTTCATCAGGGTTTTGAAATCTCTCAGAGTGGGTGGAGCTGTTTCGTCGACAGCTTTTTGGTGCGTTGCGATTTTTCTGTTTCTGACAAATCACTTCGTTCCATCAGGGTTTGTAATTCTTGTTGTAACTGTGACATCTCGTTGAGATTAGGATTGGGTGGTAAATGAGGTATCCGTTGTTCGTTCCAACGATACAATTCCATCCATCGTTTGTAAGGCACTAAAGTCAGTTTTCGTCCTTCCATTTCATCCAAAGGTACAAAAATGTGTGGTCTTTCCAGAGAAGGGTGTCCTTTTTATCTTCTTTTTATCGCATGACACCTCCTAAAAGTGGTCCAGCAATCGTTCCTAACAAAGGAGGTGCTATTTTTAACAACGGTCCTATCAGCATAGGTAGAAATCCTCCTCGTTGCACCAACATTTTTTTCTTTTGCTGGAGAGGTATTTTCTTTTTCACCATTTGGCGAAGAACGTTCCGATGTTTACCTAATTTTTGTTTCTGTATCTTGGACAAAGGTACCGTTTCTTTCAAGACGTTCAAACAACATTCACACACGGTATCGATGATTTCTTTAGGGGCTGTTTGAATGAGTTGTTTTCGCATGGGAGGATTGGATTTGGTCAGGACAGACAAGACGTCCCAATGTTTCGCCAGACGAGGTGGAAGTCGTCCTTTTTTACTTTTCTTCTTTTTTTGGTGGTGGTGGTGGTGGTGTGCACGTTTGGGAGCCATCTTAGAGGTGAGGAGTAAGTCTGAAGTCTCTGGCAGGTCACCCTTCTATTTTATACTGGAACACGTCTCCACTGATTGTCTGCACGACGTACCATCTTCATGACAGGCCTCACTCGACGTTGAGGTGTTTTCAATGGACTAAATCGTCTCAATTCTTCTTTGGATAAATCCACTAAACTTTGTAACACGCCGGTTCTTTCTTGGACTTTGGTTTTAGGGGAAGGTACTTTGTTGGCGGCCGCTGCCATAGCCAAATCAGCCGATGTCGAGGGTCCCGAAGCGGTGGCTTTCGAAATAGGTTTCCATTTTTGCATCAAATTAGGAAACACTTGTCTTAAGTCTGGTTTGGCAGGCATCATCGTGAAGGGTGGAGAAGTAGACAAAGATGATGTGGACGCAAAAGGAGACCTCGTCACTGCTGATTGTGGTGGTGGTGTTTTGCGGGTGTACGTTTGCGTCCTGGCAGCAGTACCTCTCTTGCGGCTCCTTGCAGTGGTGGGTGTTTTTTTCTTCTTGGCAGAACTTTTCTTTTTTTGGGGGGGGGGGGGGGCGTTCGTGTTTTTAGGGCTTTTCTTTTTTGTGGCTTTCTTTTTGGGACTTTTCGTCTTTTTTGGTGTTTGGGTTTTTTGGCTTGGGCATTAGGATCCCATTTCAAAAGGGAACGAATCATAACCCCTCCTAAAGAACCGCTTTCTCCAGGGGTTAAAATAATTTGTTTTTAGTCCGTGGATCGATTCTAGGATCAGCTAGTTGTGACAATGCCCCTTTATGTTTTTGAAAAAAAACGTTGAGTTTGATGAGGGATGTGAATGATGCCTTGCAGTAATTGACGTGCCGTCAAAGTAAACCATCGTATCACTTCTTTAAGACTAGCTTCTAACAAATGAGCACGGACTTGTGCATTTTTTTTTGCGACTGATGCCATACAAGGCACGAATCAATTTAGCCGAAGGATGAGATTGAAAGGAAGTCATCTCGAAGACTGTGAGACAGAAATGACGCGGTAGATGTTTTTATAGGTTTTTTTTTCTTCAGAGAGTGGCCGAAGGGGACGTGTAAATGACAGGACCTCCTTCTTGGCACCAGTGGTGAAACAATTGAGCACGAAATCTCAAATAGTCGGGAGTGGTCGGTTTTAAGTCGATGAGTAAATACGCATGAGGTGTTTGAGTGGCATCGTCGTACGCATAATTCAACCAAGGAGTACCTAACTGTTTGGCTAACACTTGCACTTGAGATTTGTCTCTGGGGCTTTTAAACAAGACCACGTAATGAGCATTGAGACTGATGGTACGATGGGCTTTACTTTGTTGAAATAAATTTTGAGTAATGTAAATGATGCTGGCATTTCGATGGTGTCCTTTTCGTGTAAACCAAAGTTTAATTTCTTCTTAGTCTTCTCCTAACATGTCGTCGAAGATGACTAGATGTGTTTGACTCACGTCAGACACGATCCCATCGTCTTCGTGAGGGATGCCTTCTACAAACGAAATGGCTTCTCGTTGACTTTCTTTCAATAACGTGTAAGACGGTTGCCACTCTTAGTAACACCACATGATTCGTTGAGGTGGACGATCGAACAAATGAGATTTATGTTCGATCAAACGTTTGACAAATTCGGTTTTGCCTGAACCACTGGGTCCAGCAATCAACATGTTAAATGGATGGCGCAGATACAAAGCGTCCGAACTGTGACGATCTAACTTTTCGTCAATCACTTTGACTACAGCAGAGGAAGTAGAGGTAGACGAGGCAGAAGAAGAAGATGTAGCCATGACTGAGGTAAGAAGATTTTTGAGAAGAAGACAAAAGACCCAAGACATTTTATACGTTTCATACACGTTTAATTTTTTTGGTAAAACAAACCAACACAACAAACAACATATTTTTTACAAGTCATGATGGACAAAAATGCAAACCGTTAAAAATGGTGAGGTACAAGATTAAGGCTACCACTAAAAGAATCAAAGTTCTGTATCCACAAGTCATTGTGAAAACTTAGTGACGTGTCAGGTCTTTGGCAAACTGTGGTACTTCTTGTAGCCAAGCATCGAAACCAAGACTTTTCCAGTCACGTACATCTTTACAATCGGTAAGTTGTTGGTGTAACTCACTAGCAATACACACCTCTTGAAACGTGTCAAAGGTAGATAAAGTTTGACTAATGTCTTCTTCACACGGAGGTACCCCACTTGTCTTCATCACCACTCTCAACACTTTGAGTACAATTTGTCTTTCGTGTACCGATAAAGCATGAATGGTCATGTTGTTTTTGATGGTTCATCAAAATAGTCCAAAACAACCAAGGGTCCTCCAAAATAATCCAAGGCAAACACTGTTCCTCAAAAATACTCCACAACGAATGTCCTGGAAAACGAAATCCAAGAAAGGTAGTCACTAAGACACACACTGCATAGCGTCCAAAATTCAATGGAAACAGTTCTTGTATCAAGTGTTTATAATCCTCTAAAGTCTGAACACGATCGTTGACTTCCTTCCACGGAATACGTTTCACGAGTGAAGACCACAGTCCTGACATGGTGAGACTTTATAGGGTGAGATTCCTAAGGTGGATATCTTTGGTGGTGGGTTCTTTTGTGATAGACTATTCCCGGGATTCTACAATGAAAGGTTTTCTCCAGAATCTTTCTTCTGACAGTTTGGAAGTAAGCATACCTTAAAAATCGAGAAATGACTTTGAGTTTGCGTTTCACTTGGATCTGGACAAACTCTCGGTAAATGCGTTGTCGCACCTCCAAAGGTAAACCACGAATGTGCTCTGGTAAAGTTTCCGACTTGGAAAGAAGTAACTCTCTTTTGTGTTCTTCACGATAGCGGTGATAGTTTCTCTCCAGAATCAGGCTTCTGATACGGTGGAAGTAGAATAGTTTAAAAATCGAGGAATGACTTTGAGTTTGCGTTTCACTTGGATCTGGACCAACTCTTTGTAAATGCGTACTCGCAGCTTCGAAGGCAAACCACGAATGCGGTCTTCTAAACTAGGGACAAAATACTGGTAAATGTGTTCTCGCAGCTCCAAAGGTAAACCACGAATGTATTCTTGTAAAGTATCATCCGACATGTTACTTCTTCTTGGCATCTGGCTCATCGTACCCGTACTCTTCTAAGGCTACTAAAGGTAAGAACTGACAGTGCGGAGACCATCTGGCATGTTCAATGTAAGCTGAGTCGGTAGGCTCCCATTGGTGAAGTCTCACACCGCAACTGAAACACTGAACTTTAACTCCTTCTCCCAAGTAGATAAATCCAGATCTGGCTAAAGCTTTGGCAGTAGTTGATTGTAGTAGATATTTAGGCCACTTGTCTGGGAACGTCTGGAGTCGACTTTCAAACTTGGAATAACCAGGCAAAGCCACAGGTATCGTCAATTCTTTATGACATTCACAGGTACGTTTAGCATTCTTCCCAATAAAGAAGAAAGGTCGTCCTGCATCTCTAGAGGGACGGTGAGGTGCTGCATCGACGATGTCCAAGAGTACGGAATCCGTCTGATCGTGTGAATCGATGCTGTCAACGCTTACGGAATCCGTCTCGTCGCATGGCACTGCATCGCACTCCAAGTCGTGATGGCACTTGGAGTTCACACTAGATTTCTCCCTTGGTGGGTGGGTGGTATGAGTATTCTTATTCATCTTTGGTGGAAGGATGACAAAATTACTCATCTTTTTTTCTTCTTGCTCGGACAACGTTAAAAGTCAGAATGAAGGGTTAGGTTTGGAAGGGGTGCCCTTTTTTATAGTGCAGATCGGCGTGTCCGTAAGGCAAAGTGGTGTGGTCTGGAAGTCTCACTCGCTTCTGGTACACGATTTGGTACACTTTTTGTAAAGGGCGACTGACAATTTGGTGATTAGGTAACCGTACGATCTTGTGAGGTTCTAACGTGTGCACTCGAAAGTCTTCCACTTGTCCAGACAGCAAAGCATTTTTCAAAACCTCAAAGTTAACCACTTGGCTGGTTCGATAGTTGAGGGTTAATCCTTTGACTTTACATTGGGTGTGAAGTTGTCCTTGCGGGTCTCGGTATCGGTAGCCGTAATTTTTAGGGCCACCGCTGGCAAAACTCCGGATGGTGTCTTGAGGGTGCTCGTCTGTCCAGGCTCCTAAACGATCTCCTTGGATGGTAGGGTGTGGGCAACCGGGGCGATGGATGTAGATACAACTGTCTGTGTCAAAGTACAGGACACGATCTCCCAAGACTTCTAAAGCTTCGTCGTACAATTTCAAGCGAGCATGAACGGTCACGTAAGCGGCAATGACTACGTTGCTAAACTTGTCAGGTTTTACAAACTTGGGTTCTTCGAAATTGACTAAGATCAAATCATCGCGGACGATTTCGACGTGTTTGACTAGTATACTTTTGTAATCCACCAGTTGAAAGTAACGATAAGGATCGGTTACGTATTCGGTCTTGGTTAAGATGGGTCGTTGTGCCATTTTTCCCCACAAACAATTGAGCATCACTTTGGCAAACGATCTTTTTCCTTCGTTCTTTTCGACGTCTTCCAAAGTGATGCCTTCGATGTCACGGTACTCTTCTTTGAATCGCTCTTGGTCTTCGGGAGTCTGACACCACGAAGGATAACCGCTGGCTTCTTGTTTCAGTTTTAAAAATTGGTTGACGTACCCCGAGAAAATGCCTGGATGATTGGTGGCGTCGTCCTTTTGGTATTGTGATGTGTTTGGAAAGTGCCAGATTTCGTACACTTTCAACAAACGGTATCCTCGATCCAGAGCTCGAAACAATTCGGCGCTAACCCACGTTCCTGTCAAAGACCGTTCTTCCTTCGTGTGGTGACATGGATGATCTTGGTTGCACGTTTCGGCACACGTACGGCATAAAGGAAACATCAGTTTTCCTTGGCAATGGTGATGTAAGATGGGATGGTACAAGTTTGTCGGAGGTAAGACTTTACATTTGATCAATCCTTCGAATTGACGAATGTGTTCCACGTCAATGTGTTCTGTCAAAATTTCAGGGTGACCGGTGGGAAAACGAGCATATTTACACACCCAAGGATATAACGAACAGACGTCAATGTATTTGATTTCTTCTTCTTGGGATTCGTCTACGTTGTACAGCAAGCGAGTGGCATTGGTTCGTCCTCCAAATAAACTGTGTCGCGGATCCAAAGGTTCGATGTCGGCCACGTCGTAACTTTCGGTGATGTTCTTAAATTCAGGATCGGTTTTCAAACGTCGATAGTACTCGTGCTCCCACATTTCTACCACTTGGTATCCTTGACTTTCTAAGTGAAGTCGTCGTTGGTAAGTGCGTTCGTACAACTGTTCCATGGTAGAATCTGAATAAGGACTTTTCATATCTCGATCAGGATAACAGGTAGGGCATCCGTGAAACAAGAAACCCTGAAACTCGTACACTGTGTGCGGGTTTTCTAAATCAAATCCATCCACGGAATAAGCTCCAATCTTCTTTTCTCCTCCTCCGTTTCTAGCATGTTGTATCCATTTATCTTCTTTTTGGCACAAGTAATGGAGCCAACGTAAAGCTTTGGCCGAATATTGACGACTGGCAAAGATAGACGTGTTGGAGTCGATGATGGCTAGTTTGTTCTCGGGCATGAAATTTTGCCTGTAGACTAAGGAACAGGCTTTGGGTAGGGTGCACGCATCTTTCAAAGGATCGACGTCTCCGTGATCGAGAAATAACTCTCGAAACTTTCCACAACAACGCCTTAAAATGTCCACATCGGATCGACAATACTTGAGTATCTCTTCTTGAAAGTCAAACGGTTCTGCCTGGTGAGCGCGGTACCAAGTGTGAAAGGCTTCTCGCTGTTCGGGGCGCATTCCGTCGGGGTCGTAATCATGGAGGTCAGGCAAATGAGGTAGGACGGCATGTTGATTAGCTTCCGTGTTGAAGAAGTGAGGAAAATAGCCTTTGGCCATTTCTGTCATGCCAAACGTTTTTGGCATTCGACTCAAAGGCATGGCCAAATAACTCATAGAATCTTTGAACTGAACTTGACCCACTTTCATGTAGATGAGTTTTTTTCCGTTCACGGTGACTTCAGGGCGTTCGGTACCTTGTTGCAAATAATAATTTAACAAAAACTGTCCATCGTATCCCGAAAAATTGTGAGCTATGACGGTCGCATAGCGATGACAGTCTCCGTAACGTTGAATGTCTTCTTCGCTCCAACTGTCGTGGGTGGTAGGGTCTAAAATCCATTCAGCAAACTCGGACAGAGTGTTAGCCCCGCGAAAGATTTTTTCACGTCCTCCAGGAATCCGACTACAATGAGGACATTGAAAATGGATCGTTTCTTGAATGCACTTCTCACAAGCCCGATGAGCCACGCAAAAATTAGGGATGTGAATGCCTGTTTCTTGCATGCATTCAAAATCAAAAAAGATGAAATCCACTTTGTTCTTGTTCTTCTTTAATTCTTTCTTCTCTGTCTTGTCGAACTTTTGAATAAAACATTGATGATCATAATTCACGATCTGCTGACAAATAGAACATTTTTTCTTTCCGGTACAAATGTGTCTCTTAGGGTCGTTGGTGCAAATTTGCTGTCCACACGTGGAGCACAATTTCAATAAGTCGCAAGCACATTTTTGTTGGTGACCTTGTGTCTTGCGATGCTCTTCGTAACAAGAGGGACTGACAAAAGTGCGTCGACACGTCTCACAATGGATGTGGTGTTGTTCAGGAAGGCATGGCTTGTCCGCCAAACAGCCCCGACATCTTGCTCCGCAATGAATGTGTCGCTCTCGACTGTTAAACCCTTGGTTGCATTTCTCACAGTAGTAAGAGTATCCCAAAAATCCAGTGATACTGGTGATGGTATCGAAATGTTCTTGGTGGTAATAGAGGTGAATGTATTTTCCTTCGGGAAAATCAGGGCCTCGAAACAGCATATCTCCGCGCACTTCTTGAGGGTGAACTTTCAAAGTGTAGTGAGGAGCCAAGACGTCTTGAAGTTGTTGCATTTGAGAAATGCCACACACGGTCTCTTTAGGGATGCCTGCTTGTTGCAACAGGAGTTCTGCTTCGTTTCGTTGTTTGGCTCTGTCCGACTGTCGAATGTTATTCCAGGCTCTTTTCCATTCTTTGTTCTCGTTCTTGTTGGCATACGTTCGCCCCACCACAATAGCCCGAGCCAAGCACATCTGGTCTTGAGTATTGTCGATTTGGACGACACTGCGTTTGGTACTTCGATGATCGTCCACCAGTAACGGTTTCCTACTTCGTCCACTTCCTCGAGGTGGAGCAACGTGAGTCATGTAAAGTGTAGCCTTTCCATTCGTGATGGTAAACTTGTCGTTAGATTGTTGAACGTGTTCGATTTTAGAAATGACTTTGTCTGGTGTTAATTCTGCCGGGGTGCTGAACTCAATCCAAACAGGACTCTTCAAATTGTCGTGATGGATGGCCAGTCTCAATCGATCGTCTTCTTTGGCTCCACATTGGCGTTTCAAGTTCTGTAACACAGATTCCCACAAATCGCTAATGAACGCCGCCGCTTTCTCGGGAGGTGATTCAGACTTGAAGTCGTTGAAGGGAACCGTGTGAGTGTAGGCTGTAGTTTTAAATTTTCGATAAGTTATTTTTTGAGTCTCTCGAATCCGATAGTAATTTTCAGGAGCCACGGTAGTAGGTCTTTTTTGGTCAGGGGTTCTGGTGGTGGTGGTGGTTTTTGGGGTTTCAGGTTCACTCATCTCATCTTCGAAATCGCTAGCATGGACTTGAGCTAGCAGTTCATCTAGCGGTGTTTCAGGCGGCACGGAAAATCGTCGTGGCCTCTTCGTTTCTTCTTCCGTTTTCTCATCGATTTCGTGTGATCTTTTCATCTTGAAGTTTACTTAGAATCTGATTCAGTTTCACCCAGAGAACCTATATATATAGAGATTTTCACACAGGGAGACTATATATAGAGAGACCTTCTTACCCTCAGAATCACTAGTCGTGATTGAACTTTCAAACTGCGAAGATGGAAAAGTACTGCGCTCGAGATTAAAGTCAAGATACTGGAATTGAATTGAATAAGTATGTCCATAAGGTGTATGATAATTATGCTGCTGACATACTTGGTAATGTCTATCATATGAAGTCTGGAAGGAAAGTCAAAGGAAATTTGAATTCATTTGGATTGATAGCTATTAGGGTTGCTTATAAGGAAGGAAAGAGGGAGAAACATACAAGTCGAGGGAGATTTGTCTTTGAAGCGGTGAATGGAGTGGATCTACCAAGACAGAGTCAAGTGGTACATCTCAATGATGTACTTGATGATGATAGAATAGAAAATCAAGTGATGACTGCTAGTGAAAGAACATGTTTGCATAAGCATGTGAAGAATGATAAAGAAATAAGGAGAGTTAATTTTGGAAGTGCTAGAAGTGTGTTGTGCCAGTTTGTTGGTGAGACTGAGGAAAGAAGATTTGGAAGTATGACAAAGGCTATTCAATATTTTGATTGTAATAAAGGAAGTATCTACAATTGCTGTACTGGGATTTATAAGTCGGTCTTTTCGAAGAAGTTCCAGAAAAGATTTCAAGCTAGATTGGAAGAGCCAGAGAAGAAGAGTCAAGGAACTAGTGGATTTGTGAGACCTGTGAAATTAACTGACTTGAATTCAGGATTATATAGTCGGATGGATTCCATTTGTGATGTGGCAAGATGTTTTGGATTAGATAAGAGTGAAGTTAACAGGATTTGTAGGAAAAGGCAGTGGATTCGAGATGCTAATGGACATTTTATTAAGTTGGAGTTTATAAATGAGAGTCCAGAAGAAAGTTATGAGAAATTGTAGACAAAAATCTTTATGAAGTGTCAGAACAAGAAGAGAATGAAATGGTTGAGATGGAAAAGGATTGAACTGTATTTGACTTATATGAAATTGTTCATTAGAAAGAGTAACATAATGTATATACATTGAATAAAACATAATTATTATTGATGTATATCACTGAATGGTGTTGTGTGGTTTTTTATTGAATTTGAAAAACATAATTATGTTATATCTCTCTTCTTTCTATCGATCTGAATTCCGGATTATTTTCAGTCTCCGCTAACGTCCGGTAAAATTTCGGAAGTTTAGTGTTACTTTTAGTCTCAGCCATTTTTTTTAAAAAAAAATCCGGATTATTTTCAGTCTCCGCTAACGTCCGGTACAATTTCGGAATTTTAGTGTTACTTTTAGTCTAGGCCATTATAATCTAATGTTCCGGATTTTTTCTAGTCAACGCCAAAGTCCGTGACGGTTCCCGAAGTTTAATACAACTTTTAGTCACGTCCATTTTAGTGTTATTATGAGTTGGTTCCCTTGATAAAAGCTATTTATAACATAGGTACAATATATGCAAATTTACTGACACCTCCAACATGATCTGATGTATAGGTAATGCTTTATATATAACTCTAGGCTATATAGATATAGCCACTAGGCAGAAGGTCACCACTGCCCCCAAGTACCCCCACTGCCCCCAAGTGTCCCCAAGTGCCCCCACTGCCCCAAAGTGTCCCCAACTGCCCCCAAGTGCCCCCAATGTTAATTCCCGTAGGATCTCAGAGTGCCCCCGCCATGTTAATTTCTCGTACGACCCCAGAGTGCCCCCAATGTTAAAATTCCCGTACGACCCCAGACTGCCCCCAATGTTAAAATTCCCGTACGACCCCAGACTGCCCCCAATGTTACCCTTTTTCAATTCCCCGTTTGGGTCTGTAGAGGCCCCAATGTTAAAAGTCTATAGGGTCTGTAGAGCCCCCCGCTATGTTAAAATCCTATAGGATCTGTAGAGGCCCCGCTATGTTAAAATCCCATAGAGGCCATAGCGCCCCCCGCTATGTTAAAATCCCATAGAGGCCATAGCGCCCCCCACGGGCTCAGTACCCCCCCCCCCCCTATACTACTATCATATCCCATGTTAATTCCCCTTGACCCCAGGCCGTTTCATAATGTTAATACTATGGATGTTTTTAATGTTACTTTTTTCCCAGAGTGCCATACTAATGTTAAACCTATGGACTAATGTTAAATTCGCTTTGTTCCCAGGTCACCATTTTTCAACATGTCGGCCATAATGTTAATTCCCCTTGCGCCCATTGTGCCATTTTTGTACCCTGATCTCCAGCCATTACTACTGGCGTTTTTTTTATCTGTATGAGTTTCATCTGGATCTGATTAGAGGCTGAAATTGATCATTATCCTACCTTGTCCTTTTGCTTCAAAACGCGACCAGGCACTTGTAAATATCACCAGCTGAAATTGATCATTATCCTACCTTGTCCTTTTGCTTCAAAACGCGACCAGGCACTTGTAAATATCACCAGCTGAAATTGATCATTATCCTACCTTGTCCTTTTGCTTCAAAACGCGACCAGGCACTTGTAAATATCACCAGCTGAAATTGATCATTATCCTACCTTGTCCTTTTGCTTCAAAACGCGACCAGGCACTTGTAAATATCACCAGCTGAAATTGATCATTATCCTACCTTGTCCTTTTGCTTCAAAACGCGACCAGGCACTTGTAAATATCACCAGCTGAAATTGATCATTATCCTACCTTGTCCTTTTGCTTCAAAACGCGACCAGGCACTTGTAAATATCACCAGCTGAAATTGATCATTATCCTACCTTGTCCTTTTGCTTCAAAACGCGACCAGGCACTTGTAAATATCACCAGCTGAAATTGATCATTATCCTACCTTGTCCTTTTGCTTCAAAACGCGACCAGGCACTTGTAAATATCACCAGCTGAAATTGATCATTATCCTACCTTGTCCTTTTGCTTCAAAACGCGACCAGGCACTTGTAAATATCACCAGCTGAAATTGATCATTATCCTACCTTGTCCTTTTGCTTCAAAACGCGACCAGGCACTTGTAAATATCACCAGCTGAAATTGATCATTATCCTACCTTGTCCTTTTGCTTCAAAACGCGACCAGGCACTTGTAAATATCACCAGCTGAAATTGATCATTATCCTACCTTGTCCTTTTGCTTCAAAACGCGACCAGGCACTTGTAAATATCACCAGCTGAAATTGATCATTATCCTACCTTGTCCTTTTGCTTCAAAACGCGACCAGGCACTTGTAAATATCACCAGCTGAAATTGATCATTATCCTACCTTGTCCTTTTGCTTCAAAACGCGACCAGGCACTTGTAAATATCACCAGCTGAAATTGATCATTATCCTACCTTGTCCTTTTGCTTCAAAACGCGACCAGGCACTTGTAAATATCACCAGCTGAAATTGATCATTATCCTACCTTGTCCTTTTGCTTCAAAAACGCGACCAGGCACTTGTAAATATCACCAGCTGAAATTGATCATTATCCTACCTTGTCCTTTTGCTTCAAAACGCGACCAGGCACTTGTAAATATCACCAGCTGAAATTGATCATTATCCTACCTTGTCCTTTTGCTTCAAAACGCGACCAGGCACTTGTAAATATCACCAGCTGAAATTGATCATTATCCTACCTTGTCCTTTTGCTTCAAAACGCGACCAGGCACTTGTAAATATCACCAGCTGAAATTGATCATTATCCTACCTTGTCCTTTTGCTTCAAAACGCGACCAGGCACTTGTAAATATCACCAGAGGATAAATTTCATTCTATTAAAAGAATACGCTTGAATTTTGACCTCATATTATCCACTGATTTTAGTTTCATTTTTTTTTTTTTTTTTTTTTTTTTTTTTTTTAATTAAAACTATTTTAGAGACATAACAATATTTCGGAAAGTACAAAGGTACCAACCTTTCCAAAACATTTTTAGAGTTCACGAGGAAATAACATTTATTTCTTTATGGCAGAGGAGATAAGATCTAATTGATACAGTTACTTCCTTTGACAAGAAAATGACAAATAAGTTCTCACTCTTCAGTTAGTAATCATTAGGTGGTGTATCAAAACTTGTATTCGTGACGGTAATCTATGCATACAAGTAAATCAAATCTATTGACCGTGAAATAAACTTTGATTGGGAGTAGTTCACATTGGCACTGTTTCAGCAGTGCTTCATGGTAAAGAAAGCCTATTTGGGTTGATTTCATCAAGCATCAACTTTGCTTTTACATCTTACCAGGAAAATTATATTTCAGCCCCAATCTAGCTTAAAGTCCTTGTGTCCTAACTTTGGTTCCCTTCAAGATGCATGACAAAATTTCTTGTTTTTTCCAAGGAAAATTTTTTCATACATTCAAAGAAGGACATGTGTAACATTGTCGTAAATTATCACCCTAATTCCCTCATTTCCCAGAGGAGGGTATAGATAACGTAGTTTCATATTGGATGAAGAAATTTAATGCAGTGGAAATCCTCGGGACCAATTAAAAGTTTTGGTTTTTATGAGTTTTCTGTTTACTGGGTTAATTGTATTGATAGAAAGTGAAAAATCGGGACTGGAAAATTGTTTCAGTTTCCAAAGGATTTTAGTTTACCGAGGTTTCGGTCTTGAGAGGTTTAGTCTTTGGGTCAAGTGAGCTTGTGAAGTAGCTCTGCGTTGATTTTTTGTTGTGTGGCAAGCAACATAGACTAAGAGTCTTTATTTCTTAAATAATTTTTATCAGATAAGGTATGTATTCTAATGGCATCAAGATTAGGTATGTATTCTAATGGCATCAAGATTAGGTATGTATTCTAATGGCATCAAGATTAGGTATGTATTCTAATGGCATCAAGATTAGGTATGTATTCTAATGGCATCAAGATTAGGTATGTATTCTAATGGCATCAAGATTAGGTATGTATTCTAATGGCATCAAGATTAGGTATGTATTCTAATGGCATCAAGATTAGGTATGTATTCTAATGGCATCAAGATTAGGTATGTATTCTAATGGCATCAAGATTAGGTATGTATTATAATGGCATCAAGATCTTACAAATTTTGATTATTAGTGACATCAGTATTTATTAATGAGGTGTTATGCATTTAACTGTATCAGCTCATTATCACCTCTCCCGCAAATATATATATATATATATATATATATATATATATATATATATATATATATATATATATATATATACACTTCTAAACTGATTTGCAGAAAACTTGGCAAACAAGATGGCAGTTAGCTCACCTAGCCATAAGGCCAAGTGAGCTTATGGTGTGGTCCTTCGTCCGTTATGCGTCGTCCATCGACACTTTCATCTTCTCCAAAACTGCTCAACAGATTTCAATCAAATTTCATAGGTGGCATCTTCGTGTCAATCTCTTTTAAGTTTGTACAAATGATGCCGATCCACCATCCAATATAGGCACCATTACTAAAATTATTTTCTTAAAAAAAAAAAACTTTCAAATTACTATCTATCATAAACCACTCAACAAAATTCGACCAAATTTTGATAGAAAGCATATTGGTGTAAAGGGCTTTCACGTTCGTGCAAATGATGCCGCTTTTCTTTTAAATATGGCTGCTGTTACTGAAAATAAAATAAACCATTATATAACTTCTTCTCAAATACCGTTAAACAGAATGTCATCAAATCTGACTGAAAGCATACAGGCATAAAGAATTCTGAAATTTATAAAATATATGTTGATTTGTCACCTAATATGGCTGCTGTTACTAAAAACAGAAAAATCTTGAAACTACATTTTATGAAAAACCGCCTTTGCAGAATTCGACTGAATTTGACAGAAAGTATTCTGACATGAAGGGCTTTCATGTTTATAGAAATGATACCAATAGACCATCAACTACGTCTGGCATTACTAAAGTAGAGCAAATTTTAAACGACTTCTCAAGAACCACTAAACAGAATGTCACCACATTTGATAGAAATCATCTTGCAATGAAGGGCTTTTTAATAATTTGTGTAAATGATGCCTATCTGCCATCCAATATAGCTGCAATTGCTAATAACAGAAAAACCTTCAAATGACTTCTTCTCAAAAACCGCTCTGCCAAATTTTATAGTATACTGGCGTCAAGGCCATTTAGACTTTCACAAATGATGCTGATCGGCCATCGAATATGGCTACTGTTACTAAAAAGTTAAAATCATTAGATCGACTTCTTCTCAAAAAGCGCTAAACATAATTTGCCCAAATTTGACATAAAGCACTATGGGAATAAATACTTTGAAGTTTGCGAAAATGATGCCAATCCACCATCAAATATGACAGGGTTGCTTAAAACAAAAACATTTAGGCCGTTTTATCTCAAAAACAGCTCAATAGAATTTTACCAACTTTGACAGAAAGCATCATAGCATAAAGGTATTTCAGTATTAGACAAATGATGCCGACAATGCCAACTGATGTGGATGAAGGTACCAAATAACAGAGAAACCTTGAAACTGCTGTTTTCATAACATGTGCTGTTTTCATAACAGACTTGGGCGAAATTTGTACAGAAAGCACCCTATTTACTCATATTTCTTGGCCGAACACTATTGCATTTGCCTATTAGGCAGATGTCGGCCTGGTGCGCAATCTCAGGCTCACGTGGACCTCTTGTTTTTTTTCTCATGCCTTGCCAGAATATAGTAGGGGAAAGACTTGTGTGTCAAGTATTTAAACGGCAGTGGTGGTGGCATGAGTAGCAAAGTTTATATGCCCCAAATGTGATAGCAGAAGCAGGCATATGGTTTTGCTGTTGTCCATCCACACACCTGGGGAGTCGTGGTAGCTCAGTTGGTAGAGCGTCGGACTGGTAAGCCAAGAGTCGCGGGTTCCATACCCGAACAGGCCAGCTCGGATTGGCTCCCTCGGTGTGTCCTTTCGAAAGGCTCTTAGCTGCTATTTCTTTCGTATGTGCTATAAGTGCTGTTAAAACCACCAAATCAAACTGTCCGTACATCTCTACATATATCCTGAACCCGCTTTAGCACAACGGCACAAAAACTATTCAACTTTGAGCAATGAAATGTAGATGACCTGACTAGATTATCAGGCCATTCAAATTTTTAGCTCACCAAGCCGTCCGTCAGCATTTGCTTCTTACCACTTTGGAGTCCGTATTTTCTGATCCAAGTTCAACCAAACTTGGAATATGGGATTATGTCATTAAAATCACAGACAAGTTCGCTAATGAGCGAGATCCATGCATGATCGCTAACCTTGTTACCACTCTGCAGGCCATATTTCTGATCCGATTTTGATCAGATTTGAAATATGTGCTTACATCATTAAGATCTCGGATGAGTTCGATAATGAGCGACATTCATGCATACTAAAGTGATTTTGCAACTGACTGGCTGGGCCGTATTTCTCATCCGATTTTGATCCAACTTGGAATGCCGGTATATGCTAATATCATTAAGAGATGAGTTCGATAATGAGCGAGATCCACACATGCTAAGAAGGCGATCTTTCATCTGATTGGCTGAGCTTGTTACTCCTCTGGAAGGCATATTTCTGGTCCGGTTTTGATCAAACTTAAAGGATGGGCCTATATCATCAAAATATAGGATGTGTTCATAAAGATCTGAGATGGATTCGATGACAGGCGAGATTCACGTGTATTAACGAGGTAATCTTGCATCTGATTGACCGAACTTGTTACCACACTGGACCCCCGATTTCTGATCTGATTTTTATCAAACTTGGAATACATGCTTATATCATTAAGATCCCTGATGAAGTCAATAATGAGTGAGATTCATACATATTAATGATTTGATCTTGCATCTGATTGGCGGAGCTTGTTGACACTCTGGAGGCCATATTTATGATCCAATTTTGACCAGACTTAAAGGCATCCTTATATTATCAAGATCTTGTAAAAGTTCAATATTGAATGAGATGCACACATAACAATCAGTGGAACTGATTGGTTGAGCTTGTTGCCACTCTGGAAGCCATATTTCTGATTGATTTTTGCGAACTTTAAATATGGGCTTGTATCATCAAGGTCTTTAATGATTTTGATAATGAGCGAGATCCACGCATAATATTGATGTAATCTTGCATCTGATTGGCTGAGCTTTGTTGCTATTCTGGAAACCATATTTGTGATCTGATTTTGATCAAACTTATTATATATGCTTATATCATCAAGATCTTGGACTTTTTCAATAATGAGCAAAAGCCATTCATATTTATTAGGGGGTCTTCCATTAGATTGGCTGAGCTTATTACCAGTAAGCCATAGTTCTGATCCGATTTGTATCACAATTGGAATATGGACTTATAGCATCAAGATCTTGGGAAAATTCGAAAGTAAGAGGGATCCACACGTATCAATGAGGTCATCTTGCTTCTGATTGGCTGATCATGTTACCACTCTTGAAGCCATATTTGTTATCTGTTGGATTTATTATCATCAAGCTCGTGGATGTTTTCAATTATGAGCAAGAGACTGTGCATATTAATTATGCCTTTATCTTTAGAAAGAATTTTTATCAGGATATAATAAAATAGGTAGAATCAACATGCATATAAAGTTTGGGACATAGTTTACATAGGATGGGTTCGTACAATACTACATAAGCTAGCTTTGTGAAACGGTCAACTGTTAAGTTATATAAGGGTGAGCGATATCAGGTCCACACGGGACTCTTGTTATTATGTGTGAGACCTAATCATATTTATGAGCTGATCTTTGGATCTGCTATGGAGATTTGTTTACCAATGTAGAGACTGTATTTTTTGTAGTATTTTCATCAAGCTGGGTAAGCAGATCTATGTCGTCAATATCTTGGCTGAGTATGAATTTCAGTAAAAGTAATGCATATTAATGATGTGACCATGTATCTGACTGACAAAGCTTGTCAACAATCTAGCAACCATATTTCTGATAAGATCAAACTTATTAAATAGTCTTATATTATCAAGATGTTGGATGAGTTTGATTATGAGCAAGATCTGCATATATTAATGAGTTAATATTGTATCTGATTCGGTGAGCCTGTTACCACTCTAGAGACCGAATTCCAATCGGAATTTGCTCCACCTAAACCTTATAGTATCATTATCGTGAACAGGCCGTATAATAAACGAGATCAGCGCGTGATAATGAGGTACCTTGCATCTGATTGCCTGAGCTTGTTACCTCACTAGATCTAGAGACTATATTTGTCATCCAAGCTACTCTTGCAGTTGTTACTGGATTGCTATGAAACGTAGTAAATATTATGGTCAGCACCAGAAAATATGTATGTTGAAAAATCATTGTACACACACCTTTTTTTTCAGAAGAATTATGCGTTTTTTTTTACTGTAGATTCATCTCCATCATGGGGTAGGAGTGGGGTGCGGGGGTATATTTATGTCAAAAAATTGTTCACAATACCTCAATTTATTATTTGCAATCACAGGATTTATACCTGCTTATTGTCTGAGACAGACTAACTTTCTAGACACATAATTCAGAGACATTCCTCACTTGCGGTGTCACAGCATATACTTTGTTTATCATTCTTTGCTCTTAATTTTGAGGCAAACTCCTGCGCGAATTGTTTTGTCATCCTGGCTTCACAAGTATTATTTTCCCATTCAAGTTTATATAGTACCAGTGGGTACCTCTGTGAAGCTATTGGTTCACATGTGATTTAATTTCAGTACATAATTTTAATTCCACTAACCACCTATTAGCACAACCCGAGGCATAACATCGAAAACCTAGAGATTCTTCTTTCAACATTAGTAGCGCTTAAGCCACAAAGTTGCTTTTATGTCTTTTCGCGCGCGCGTGAGAGAGTGTGTGTGTGTGTGTGTGTGTGTGTGTGTGTGTGTGTTATCTTTTTGATATAAATCTTAGCTTATTATCTTACATGTGCAGGGCAACTTGTTTACTACTTTAGTTAACGTTTGAGTGGTAACTATTTGTTTGTGTCTATGTATGTGTGTGGAAATGCACTCATCCTTTTAATGGAAGTCACAATGAACAAAATTTTGCGATTTTACTGTGAGTGATACAAACTATGGTAAAAGTTATCTTATCAGAAAAGGAATAGATGGAGTAAAGTACACCCTGAAATCTGTCACATTTAGCAGGGTTTTGGCATTTCCAATTTCAGCAAGTTCTGACACGAACCTAAAGTAAGTTGGTGTTGACAATGATGCGAAGATGTTATATGAATTATAATTATATTTTGTTGTTGTTGTTTTTTTGGGGTTTTTTTGCTGTTTTTTTAAATAATTTAATATAAAAAAAACTCTAGGTCACAATATACAGTTGTTACGGCATTATGTATTATTTTTAATTATAATAGTTTTCATTTGGGTTTATAATAATTGTATTATAATTCCTTAGTTCAGTAGCCTAAGATATTTGTAAAGTACAATGTACTTTAACGTGTTTACATGAATCATGCTATGTCCTTGGAAAATCAATAATTATGTCGGTCAGCTTAACCCACAATGAAGAAGTCACGTGGTACCGCGTGCAGATTTTATGACCTGAATCTTATGTCAACATCATGTTGATTTGTAATAAGGTATTTACATTGTAGTACAAAGGCACTACAAGCAGTAACATGTGCGACCTAGTTTCTGATTGGTTAAAGAAGGTTGTTGACAGAACTCATTCTAAGTCGCAGTATTAGAAGTTAAATTCTCTTTAACGCCGTAAGAGACTATATAATGCCAATATAACCACTGAATCTTCATTCTTTGCAGTTCTCCAGAATCATAAGGTTATTGAGGAAGATTATTATTGTTTGTAAAATCAGCTGGTGAAAATCTATTATCTACATAGTACATTTTGGATTTAAGTACTATTCTTCAAGGAACTTAATAATATTCTACATTCACAGGAGTTTACCTGGGATTAATAACATTTGGATTTAAAACTGTGTTTCTTGTGGCATATCAACACATTAGTGACTTCATTCGGAATACTTTTGATTAACTTCCGGATTATCAAAATTCAATAGGATATTTAGGATTATTTAGAAATTTCTAAACTGTAAGTTATTTTTAATTCTTTCACTTTGTTTGTTTGAAATATTTAATATTTTAGGAAATTAAATTTATATTTTATAAATTGTGAAAGCTTGTTTGAGTCGTTCTTTCTTTTGTTACTATTTCTAACCCCTAGACGTAACAGAGTCTATCAAAGAGAGGTGACACCCATACAGTATAGAAAACCAGACTACTCAGATATGTATTTCTATTTGTTCCTTTGTTCGCTCATTATCTTCAACATAGATTTGTTCAATTTTTTTAAATTAAAATTAATTACATATAATAAAATATTCCATGCATAGATCAACTAAAATGGCATCACGAAACTAGCATCTGGTCAAATATTGGTACGTTTTTCATAAATGAATGAACCTTAATTGCTTTGTGTACTTTCAAAGCCACGTAAATTACTTAAATATTACAATATCAGAAGAACTCAATTGATCTTCAAGCGTACCCTATAGATCTGAATAAGACAAAGAGGGGTGGGGTACTAAAGGTTAGATAGCGACATGTAACATCTTGTAAAACTTTGGTGTAACCTGTATTTTTTTTAAAATTTTTTTTTTACTTTAACATGCCTTGCGATAGTTTGTGAATTCATACACGAAAATCCTTGCGTATGCTGATAAAATAAGACATTGATACACTGAAACACTAGCAGACAGAGGAAATAAATTGACTTTACCGTTTCGAGTAAAAGTTCTCACATTGACCTCACCATTCTGAGTAAAGGCACGTACATATACATCAGTGAAACAGTAGAAAAACATACTTGGAAAATTTCATTCGTCATAGCTTCGAGTAAAAATTTTAACCGTGGCGCCTTATGTAAATATTTTGGAAGGTTAACAAGCAGATGCACGGTTTGGTAATACTACATATAATATGTAAAGATAATGATATGTGTAAACTATAACATCTATGCGCTGAAGTTTCTCACATATCTAAACACTTATACCTCACCATTCTTCCCCCCCCCCCCTCCTTTTCTTGCATGACATCAAATTCAACTGTTTGTATATTTTTTGTCGATTGTGCAAGTTCTAGTTACCGATACAATACAATCTAACATCAGACCCTTGTGGCGATCCATGATGACATTAGGTTGTTTTTCCATTGGAGGAAGCCACGATACTTTCACACGTAGTACAATGGCCGACGCACAAGCTCGCATTCTGGAAGGTATGTGAGGGCAAGCGAGGAAAGCTGTGTTATGTTACAGCTACATGAGTTGGCACGATAGGATTTTGCTCTAAAAAGAAAAATGTTAGTCACTCCGCTTTAAGAATTAATGGATCAAATCATCAAGCATTTATAAAGGCATTTACCCCCCCCCCCCCCCCCCGCCGCACTTCAGACCTTTATAATTGTCAGAGTAAAGAGCAAATATATAAATGTTTATGAAAACTAGGCTCTTTCTGTTCTTGCTACCGTTCTAAACGCAGGAAAAACATTTCGTACGAGTTGTCTTTGTTGCAAATCCTTTAATACTTGCTTCATAATCTTCATGGCATTTAGCTAAATTTGTAACCGGTAACGATAACAGACTTTCCTACCTAACTCTTCGATGCCATTTCTAGCTGTCTCCTGTATATTAAACTTTGCTTTTTATATTATTTTCGATAGTGTATCGCCATACGCGTACGAACGATCGTGTAGTTTGTCCTACAAGCATGGGGTAAGGAACCTATATTTATTCTTGGGTCAGACATTCCAATATTTTAAAAGCAATGGATGTTTTCATCCAACATCCACCCTTGTTTGACCAACCTTGCTAGTTCGCGTGATGAAAAAAATAAGAATAATACACGTTTCTTTCTTCTTGCCTTTCTTGATAAACTATTCGTTGATACATGCTTACCAAGTTACATGTCATGTGGCACACGTGACATCTACAACGTATCCCTCAGCCTTACTCTTGTTGGTGCTGTTTTCTATGGCTCGTTCAAGCTTTTCTTTAAATATTTCCGGTCATTATCGAGTTTCTTTTGCTAAATTACTTTCCTTTATGTTTAAAACCTTATTGTACATAAGAGCTCGGACAATTTTACTCAACGGCCAAGGTCCCGGTTTAATGTAGTCTCCGAGGCAGAGGAAACCGGAGAATATCATCATTCATAGATAGCTGACCAGATGCACGCACATAATCTACACAGAAGAACGATCAAGATATCGCAGAGATGCGAAGTTAGTGTGTTATTACTGCACAAGCCACGCTATAGTGGTATTTGCTCCTTCTTCTTTTGTCCTCTTCTCTCCTCTCTGTTTCTCGTATGGTTTTTGTTTACAATATGGTCTTTTGTCGATGGGAGTTCAAACTATCTCCATCATTTTTGTGTGCCTCACCAATTTTATGTTACCACTGTTCGTTTGCCAGTTTAAGTTTTTGCGTTCAGGTCGGTTTGCAGGCACTGTTGTGGGGCAACTAGTTAATTCCTCAGCATCTTATCCTTTTGACTGAGTTTTACTTCGATGCCTCTTTCGGCGATTTTCAATACCAACGCACTTGAGTAGAAAAGGAATTTGTTAATCTGTATATTTGTTTTCGAGGTCATGTATTGATTTGTTTTCGAGGTCATGTATTGATTTGTTTTCGAGGTCATGTATTGATTTGTTTTCGAGGTCATGTATTGATTTGTTTTCGAGGTCATGTATTGATTTGTTTTCGAGGTCATGTATTGATTTGTTTTCGAGGTCATGTATTGATTTGTTTTCGAGGTCATGTATTGATTTGTTTTCGAGGTCATGTATTGATTTGTTTTCGAGGTCATGTATTGATTTGTTTTCGAGGTCATGTATTGATTTGTTTTCGAGGTCATGTATTGATTTGTTTTCGAGGTCATGTATTGATTTGTTTTCGAGGTCATGTATTGATTTGTTTTCGAGGTCATGTATTGATTTGTTTGAGGAACATTCAGGACATAAATAAAATCTCTTAGATAGGAAGAAGACAAATATTTCATTGATTAACAACTAATACAACATAGTAATATACTGCCAGTTCCGTATGCTTTGAATCTTATCAGACTGGCACTGTATTGTATTACAGATTTAAGGTGCACAAAGTCGATAAAATACTGCATGCATGCTAAAACACTTTCACTCTTCGTTATCTTATTAGCCATTGGCATGCCGAAATCACTCCTCTCAAGCAGATCTTGCAGTTATGTCACATTATAGTTCTATTCCTTATTTTTTCATGGTTGTGACGGTAAGGATACTGAAAAAAAAATCTGTTTGCGTTATCCTGGTGATGAAAAGGACATCTCCTTTATGTTTAAGGTGGGGGATTTCTCGTATGTATACCAAATAAGGTATTATGCAGGCGAAAGTATACATTGGCAGTAACCTGGTCAGTGTGTGAATGGGAAATTATTGATTATTGTGTACAGGTGGAAAACTGTTAACAAATTCAATACTAATCTCTTCGCTTGCATTATTTTTCTCATCATAATCAAGCAAACGAAGTTCATTATCGATTAAATGGTTTCATGTGGGATCATACAATTGAATGAGAAGCTTTGAAATGGACAGACTAAATCTTTAAAAACGGAAAGTAATATTCAAATTTCCCTCAGTAGTATCATAATTACCTATCACGACTCCCCAGCCCACGATCCCTTCTAGTTCCCCATAACTTTTCCCCACTGGGGATTTCTTACACATGCGTGCATCAGCATGAAAGCTTCGCTTCAATTCCGCGTGAGTCCGCGTGGAAGCCCTTGTCAGGGGTTCACTGGTTGTGGAGCCGTGATAGGTAAGCGTGGTCTCATACACGCACACTGTGATACTACTAGGTGGAAGCTTCGCTTCTCGACCGCGCTGCTCGAAGATTTCCTATGATTGCTTCCAGTGAAAGCCTCTCTGTTATAATGATCGCGGCTCTGCGAGCAAAAACGTGCGCTGTTCAAACAAGAATCCTAGCAGTAGTCTTATCCGATCTCCAGTTTTTGCTGGATTTCTTCCTCGACTTCACCTAGCAAGTCTTCTGTCAACCTTTTGCCTCCTTTTGACGATCGTTGTTGCATAAAATGCTTTATGATTTTTACAGTAAAGCGTCCGGCTACTGCTGAAAACATTGCAAGCATCAAGAACTTAGTTAGTGGCTGTAAAATCTGGTCTTCTATTGTTGATATTGTTTGATCCAGATATTTGTTCTTCCACATCATCGAATCCACGCATCACTGACTGAATAGATTCAATTATGGGCTGTAGACCTTTCTCGTCGATACTCGATGTTTTTATTGACTTAATACTATCAATTATAGGCTGTAGATCTTTTTGATTGATACTAGATATTTTTATTGACTTAATACTATCAATTATAGGCTGTAGATCTTTTTGGTTGATACCAGATGTTTTTATTGACTTAATACTATCAATTATAGGCTGTAGATCTTTTTGGTTGATACCAGATGTTTTTACAACTGGGCAATATTTGAGAGCATTCGATATGTGATATAATCTGACTGAGCTGATTCATTATAGTTGTTGGACTTCTTTTGCAGAAATGGAACCATGCAGCTTTTGTATTTCCGCAATAATTTGCGGTGGAAGGTCTACTTGTTTTCTTCGCAGTTTATATACTTTTTAATGTTTTAAAGTTAAATTACTCCGTTGGGAAAGCGGAGCTTTCCGCGGACGTTCTACCAGATAACTTTATCTGTGCGCAGATTCGTCAGTGGTTTTCCATTTCAACTAGCACCATTTCAAACTCCGCCAATAACATCCACAATAACACACACGCATTTATATTTCGCGAGTAAAACGGTTTTCTTGGCGATTTAATCTCGCAGCTGTTGTTCCGCTTCGATTATTTTCCCACATCGGTAGCTTCAAAGGTCAATCACAGTTTTTGTACTACTATTGTCATCGTGGAGATTAATTGCTCGTCAGGCTGGCCTTGTTCGGCTGCAACAGGCACACGCACTTCAAACCAGGCATTTTTCTTCACTGTTACAACTGCCATGCAATCATAGAAAATATCTTCCTGGTAAACATTTATGTCTCCCGCGATTGTGCGTTGAGGGGGGGGGGGGGGGGCTTGCTACCACGTTCACCTAAAATTACATTGAATAGACCTTTGCTTTGTGTCTCCAACGATCGTTTTCGCCTAAGAACTGTTATGCGGACAAGTGTGTCATTGGTGAATATCAGTTGAGGTTTGTCTTTTCCTGGCCGAGTCAATGTTGATCTGACATAATTGACGAAAAATGTAAGCGGTGTAGATTCGTCGGTGAATTTCACTTCATCGTTGTAGAAACAATCCTTGGATGTTTTCACATTTGAGTTTTCAACTTCCCGCGACCGACTGTTTTCACGTGCTAATGCAATGATTCCAAGCTGGTCTCGATTTGGTAGTGGCACATCAGGGAGGTCTATTTCTATATGGCGTAGACTATATTTGAGCGTATATGAAGGTCTGGTAACACCTCTCTGAAGCGGATATTCGTCGACAAGTGGAATAAAATTGCTATCAATGTTAGCATCCGATGTCAGCTCGTCACCGCGTTGCTGTTCAGAATCCATCACGTATATGTAATGATAAATGTTTAATACAAACACCAAAGACGGCTAAGTACCCTTCCGAATAGACGTTGAATACTTCAAACTGAATTTCATCTCTGGCGACTAATAGTAACGATGCTGCGTATGTGAAAGGTTCTGAAACACTGTCGTCTCCGGTGGCAGGCGTTAATAATCTACCATCACGCTGGTGGCCATTTACCAATATTGTCATCATACCCCACCAGCCTCTAAATCCGGTTAAGATGAATAAAAACGATCTGGAATTACACACCTTTAAGAAGTGAGGTTTAGGTCAAAAAGCATCCACGGCAGCAGGGAAAACAAGTCTGCCATTCATCTGTTTCTTTGATTAATATTTTTTTTTAAATTTCGCTCCATGAAGTGATTACGCGTATTGGTGAGGTCACATTGGCGACCTTTGCATCCACGTATTGTTTGTCGCAGCCTCGGAAATATCGATGTAATTTTTGATAAATTCCACTGACGCGTCAGCGTCTCTGATTCCAAGGTTCTCAGTGATTTCGGCCAAGTTTTTCGCCATGCCTTCTCGCGGCTTGAAAACAATATTGTTGATGTCCACTTTGGACGTTACAAGTTTTCCAGTTCGATCTTGAAAAATCACAAGCTCGTTTGGGTCGACGCCAACAACAACCCAGTTGCTCAACTCTTATCAAATCAGCTTTGCTTGCAATCCTGGTCAGCTCCACATCAGTGCCGCGTCGAGTTGCTCTGCTCGCGCGTCTGTAAATGCATTTATATATGTTTAAAGTATAGCTTCTAAGTGACAATGCAAAATCAACAAGCACGTGCGAGGTCCGGCTTCCCGCGAGTGCATGCAGTGCTTCAATGACAAGATGTCCACATATTGGGAAGTCTGTTTGAGTTTGCAACAGCAGCGTTGAATAAAACAGGGGTCGTCGTCTAGGGACGCTAGCCCCGGGGTTAACCACCATGTAAATAATCAACGACTTCACATGGCGGTACAAGTCCGTAGGAGTCAAAATACAATAGATGTCGAGGCGTTACCACGTATGCAACCCAATGAGCTCCAGGTCCTGTTGTCGAATCCAGGTTAACGATGCCGGTTTCTCACGTGCAGGTAATCATAGACGCAAGCTCATCCCGCATAAAAACACATTGGAAATGTTTGACTGACTTTGTCATCGCGAGTAAATCAAAATTGGTCAACGGACGCCTGGCGGCCGTCAACGGCAAGGCCACAACCGAAGACCTTGGCCTGAGAGCATTTGGCTCCGAAGACCTTTTCCTTTTTTTATACGTCCATGAGAGGCTATGCGGCCTCCAACCGCATTTTTGAGATCCATCCCGGATGCGGTTCCAACGGCCCCTAACGCAGTTGCTTTTGCAACTGCAGGAGCTGCGGCCGCCAACAACGCTGGAATGGATGCTAGGAATGGAAATATTCCACCGCCTTGTTTCTTCGCGCAGACCCCGGCCGCTGACAACTTAAGAGTTATCCCGCGGCGTTAACGTTTAGCTGCTTCAAACTGTTGCGCCCGCGTCGGTGTCAATATCAGTGTAGTGGTCCCGGAAAACTTGTCCGGGGAAAGTTTTAAATGAATTCCGGTTTGTTTTCTCATCGTGGCTGAGATCTTTTCGATTTGAACTCGGCTCAATGTGACAAGTTTGCGCAGATGTGACATTTTATTTAAAATGTAACAGGTTCAATTACGAGTTTGCGAAAACAACAACGAGTTTTCCACAGTTGCGTTAATGACCCTCATTCGGCCACTTCAACCCTGCAACAACAGAAACTTATCAAAGAGGATCACAGCAATACATCTGTACTCTGGATCACCGGCGACACCTCCTATACGTGTTTTATGTTCAGCACGGACTAACTAACCAAGTCTAGATGCTCGAGAGAAAAGTAATATATCGGGTACAACGTTGTGAAGTCATGCTGGGAAATCTGCAAGCCTGTGTCAACGTTCTGATGTCGGTCCATGTATTTCAACAGCCGAAGATACACACGCGCGACTTGATTGTTGTAAAAGTTAAGCAAAATGTTTTCGGTACGTTCTTGGTGACCGTTTAACCTCAGCGAGACCTCAGTCACTGCCAGTTTTGCGAATATCATTGGACTTTCTAGTTGGTTGTCCCGATTGTCTTTTATTTGAAATACCACAAACACGTGACGTGGTGCTCTGATCCCTTGTTGGGTACTTAGTTGCCATGAGAATTCTCCTCAGACGCCGCTTTGGTGCGAGTCTGTGGTGATCGTGAGTAATGAAATCGTAGATGTTCCGCCAGACTCCATAAATGATGTCAAACGTTTTTCTGTGGTCACTGATGGACTCATTGAAGGCATCCAAAGAGTAAGTTTGGATAACTCAACTTTACCCTTGGCGACAACGGCAACATCACACCAGACTGCATCCTTGGCGTTGCCCTTCCGATTTAACGTGACTCTGTGTTTGGCCCCGAAAATAACCTTACAAAGTCTCAACAAAATCCGAATATGTGCGTGAGTGGAATCGTGCAGGAAAACTCCCCGCGCGCGTTAAGCTTGGCTCGACGCTGCGCGATTCCACCGGTGAAATCAGGATTGTATCCGGTGACCACATTTGCGTTTGCATTAACGTCGTATTTGATATGGTCAGGATGTTCGCTTGTGTCTTTGACAAGCATCATAGACGGACCAGCGGACCTTGCGTAATCGTCACTGTAACGGGCGAGTCTGAGAATTGTTCTGGCAATGTCAACGTTGTCGAGAATTACTTCGATTTCCTTTCCATCGATAAAATATCGTACGCTGTTAAACTACACCATAATACCGTTGCTGAAAAATCCGATTTTGTCGTTGGAACCGTATACGTTGTTGTTGACGCTTACAAGCTTTCCTTGGACTTCCAAGAATGCCTCACACGGAAGAAAATACCGAGATGTGTCATGAACCCAAAATTCCATTGGCCCTTGCTTGTTTGGATTCCGAGCCTTGTGCGCGTAATATTGCTAATTTTGAATGCTTGTCTCTCGCAACACAGGCGCGTCTATGTCCCAATCGGGATCGGGTGCATCTTTGAATTGAGTCATCGTTAAGACATTATCGGTTTCGTCTAATACCTTTTTAGAAATCTCCGCGTTCTGAATCCGCTCCATATTGCCAGATTTGCAATCATCGAATCTGTATTGTGATGTGGCAGTGATCGCGAACTTTTTCATTGGTGGACGGCACGCTGAAAGCTTCTTTACAGATCCAGCAATGAGTCGCCGGGGAAAACTCGCGAATGTCATCGCAGGTCATGATCATGTCTGTAGGCGAGGAGAGCTGTTGTCGGATCCATTTTGCTCTAACTTCGAGCGATTTAATAAACACCTCAACCGAGTCCTTGCTGCAATACAAAATTGGCGGTTCAGTTGCTAAGTCACATCTGACAACAGTGTAGCAAAACCCGCATGGGACTTGTTCAGCAACTTGTGTTGTATTTGATAAAACTGCAGGTGGCGGCGAAGCTTCCTCCAACGACTTTGGTAGTTCACAGAAACGTTTAAGCATTCAAAGTCCGCGTAAATGATATATGATACTTTTATCTTCCGTTGCACTGAGGTGAATTTTAAAATATTCTTAACAGGTTTTGGCATGATTGCACGCTGTGGCTTCTCACTGACTCTCTCACAGTAAAATTCATAGCAATCAAGCAGATGTTTAGTGCTAAATACATGCATGCAGCGTCCACATGGAAACTTTCTTCCATAGTGTTTGCTGTGCCGGCAAACTATTCGTGGAAAATCTTTTATCCACACACAGTGGTACCGCGCCGCTGAGACATCAGAGTTGTCCACGCTTTCCGTGTTGCTCAACAACAGTAGATCGATATTTCGCTCGCGTGCATGTGGGGATAGTTGAATCGGGCTGAAGGCCCTTATTCCAAGTAAACATATTAACAGTGATATCAGGGTTGAGTCGTCCAAACTTACTAATGTCAGAAACCTGCACAGGAAATTCAATGTTACCAAACTAAAGTTCGCCCAGGTGCTGTTTGCATTTTTTTAGGCTGGTCTGTATGGTCGCTCGCGGGATATAGTGCGGATAAGATCGCCCATTCAAAACACCGGTTGTCATTGCTTTTCAGATTTATTACTGCTCGAGGTGGAATACACGCTGGTGTTGGAATATAGCTCGACCCGCGAAAAGGCTTGTACGGTGAAATATGAAGATGCACTTCCGCGCATCTGGAAAGAGTCCATCCTGAACCTGCGTTGGTGTATTTTTAACCTTCTGGAAAATCTTTGCAAATGCTTTGTCGATTTCATCTTTGATGGCCTCAATGTCTTTACGGTTCACGATTGTACGGGAACCATTGTGAAACCACGGGCGTGAGATTTTAAGCACATGGTTGTCTAGAGAAATGAGGCTTTCCTTATGGTTGAGAGGCATAATAAAGTCCACACCGAGAACAATGTCCACCTTAAAGTCATAGGTGCCCACGTACTGTAATGTTGAAATGATTCCTGGACGCATGTTCGAGAGAAGCTTCACAGAGTCGTTGTCTGGCTCGTATTCGATTGGAATAATTACCGAGTAATCTTGTAAATCATGAGAGCGCCTGTGGAACGTAAACTCTGGAACTTGGACTCGTCGTGCTTGTGCAGCAGCATCCGTGGCAAAGGTAGCTGTGATACGGCGACGGCAGTTTTCATCATCAGCAACCACACGTGCGATTTCGGCCAGCCTGGCTAATGGAGGAATCGTAATATATTACTGTGCTGCTGTTTCACGAAGTTGCCTCACGGTCGGACGCGGTTCCTCTGAATGAAGTCCTAATAGTGCAAGTATACCTGCCTTTGGTGTACCTTTCGGTATACTTATTCCACGTTCTCGCGCGGATTGCTCAAGTCGATTCACAGCTTGCCTCACAACCAGCTTTGGTTTATCTGGGGGAAGTTGTCTCACAGCCAGCTGTGGCTCATCTGGAGGAAGTCCTAATAATGCAAGTATACCTGAATTTGTCATACCGTTTGGTATCCTTATTCCACGCTCTCGTGCAAATTGCTTGAGTTGATTCACAGTCGGCATGCCCGTATATAATGGAAATACATTATCTAATTGCTTATTTGATCATTAACAACATCATCGGCTTTTTCCTTGACGACATCGTTAGCTTTTTCCGTGACGGGCGCGTTGGCAAGTCTTCTTCGCCGCTCGCGATAATATTCGACAAAAGATCCACATGGTCGGCAAATATATATGCGGAAACTTTAATCTTTAATTGCATTCCTGATTGCTTCATTCTGTCTGTATCGTTTTATTTTCTTATTTCTTGCTTTATATACTTTGGTATATAAGTAAACACTTCATAATCCAGAGGATAGTATTTGAGTTTACGGCCATAAATAGTACGATACCTTTTTCCACCCAAGTTGGTGATTTGTAATATCACATCAGGCTCTGCTAAATAAACAGGCGCATCTTCCCGATCCCAACCAAATACGTGAGATCTCAGCACGGATAAAATTTCATTCAAGCTACGATCAATAAGAATTACCCCTAATCTTCCGTTATAAAATTTTACACCAATAACAGTACCATTCTTTCCGCGTATGTATCCAATAATGTCAAACATCCTGTGCCGCCACCTATATTCATGCTCTATGCTTTGTATTCTTTCATGTTTAAATATATGTTTGGTAAGCTTATCACATAGGGCCAGCTGTCTTGTTTCCGCGTGTGTAAAAAAATCCCCAGTGGAGAAAAGTTATGGGGAACTAGAAGGGGGTATGAGCTGGGGAGTTGTAATAGGTATGTGTTGTCTCAAACGCCCATTATGATACTACTCTCTCTATTGTTTGTTTTTGATTCACGAAAAGAGCTAGCTTTTGCAAATGAAAACATGAAACCAGCCTTTCATATTATCAAAAGGCTTGTTTGTCAAATCCAACGATTTTCTACCATACTTCAACCAAATGATCCTATACGTTGATGTTACTTATCTGTAAATATTCTGCCTCCTGCCTTATGGCAAATAAAATGTAACAAAAATCTAGAGAGAGAGCAAACTAAAGTATCCAAATTATTTCATGTCCGGCATTCCTTTACCTTGTAATTTTCCATAGGAATTAAATGAAAGAAGAAGTAGAAGAGGTGTAGGAGGAGATCGTCGAGGTGATGTTAAAGATGCAAAACTCGAATACATTCTTTCTAAAATAAACTATTTATCATAATCATCATCACTGTTTTGTATATACCTTTTACAATCGCACGTACCTTTTGCAATTCTTTTATAGCTGCAGACAGGTAAACATGTTCGATCGTCTATTGGTTGATGAATGCGGATGTTTAATACTGTCGGGTAGTTTGGCTCCTCCTCCTGTTAGGTCAGGAACTGTATGTATGTTAGTCTCAGTTAGTTGTTAACGATATTGAGTGAGAACGATTGCTGCATGTTGGGAGAGTTTCACATTTATTCGTGCGTTTTTAGTGCACACACTAACATAAAAGACCATGAGAAAGGTTTTCTTTCAGAAGGCTATGAAAATTTTTTTGAGGATTTGATCGAGCATCGGAAAATATAATTTCAGAGATGTGAAATATTTATGTGGTACAAGCCAGAAAATAGCAGACGATAGCAGACGATACAATGCCAGCCAGTTCAGACAGCGTCAAAGTTGCAGTTCGCGTTCGTCCCTTCAATCAGGTAAGATTGATGTAAACCAAAGCTACATACGTGTTTTCTTATTGGAGATATTTAGAAGAAATGTGATCATGATTGGATTATTGATATTGATTGTATCTTTTTATGTTTTCTTGTAGTTACCACTGTCTATCAGAGTATCGCTAAAACAGAATAGCACTTACATGTTTATGCAATAAACCTGCTATTTCAAATCTTAGAGATTGTTATCATTGCCAAACATTTTAGTCAAGATTCTGAAGCATTTTTTGGTGTAGACAGAATCGGGATGGAAGTATTATGTTGCCTTTGTCATGATGAAAAATTTTCTACAGAATAGAAACTGTCGAAACTTCAAATTTTATATAAATTGCATTGCCAAACTCAGGACAATTAGATAAGCCTTTGTCTTAAATTGAAAAAGTCGCTAGACGGCTCTATGTTTTTTTTTCATACTGTTGGTCGCGAAATGGTAACGACGCTTGATTGTGAAATGGCACCAGTTATTTTATATAACTCCGCGATCTACTGTTAAGCTGGTAATTTTAAATGTAGAAATTTTATGTTAATAAAAATCGTTTAAAATATTCTTGATAAATTTCACTTTTGAAACTAATCCAGATAAGATCTATCATTGTAGAAGAAATTATACCTAGAGGATATGACAATATCAATAAGATTAAACACATATATCACAACACTTACAAGATAGTTGGAACAAAGGAATACATACTCAAACGTGATTTGTATGATGAGAGTGGATATGAAATACAAAGACTGCTCTACATTACATTTATGTTGAAACACGAGACCTCGGTCTGTCTCTTTCTCCGTTTTAATACTTTGGTGACACAGCAGATAACAATACTAAATCCAATCGTTCATTGAGTGCAGTGTCTTGTTTGCACAAGAAGCTATTCGTGGCCTTTTAATAGTACGTGACAATTATGATAGTTCAGTTACATAGTGGAGCAGCAAAAGAACACGTATAAAAGAACATAGTTTCATGCATTCAGCCCAGGCAGTTTTTATTATTCTATTATTTAACCTAACAGGTTTGAAAACGTACAATAATATAGTAATTCCTTACGTAAGAGCGTGCTATTGGTATGTATGGACAATCCTCAAATTGTAGATACTGATATAACACACCAATAGTTGTTGAACATATTTACATAAATGATGAAAAGAGAATCGCTTTCAGTACCATAGTTATTGGAGCTGAACATGTTCAAATGACATACTACACTATCAAGTACAATTGGCCTCAAGTTGGGCTTAGAAGCTTTGACTACGATATATGTGGTCACCATAGGGATTTACTCAGGTTGTATATACAAGAAACAAGGAATAACACAGCAGAAAGACATCTTGAAGAATATAGATACAAAAGGATGAAGAAATGAACTTATTGACCATTTTCAGACCAAGTTCATTATCAGAGATGTTAAGCCTCAGTGGTAATATTTACCAGGGTGGAGAAAACTGGCAGGTGACTTCATACAAGTGGACTAATTTTGCCGTTTTCAATCAGTCATACATAAACAAATTTAGGAAACAACTTACTTGATGAGACACCGACAAAAAAAAATGTTTTCAGTTCTTTCTATGCCTATCTATCTATCTATCTATATATATATATATATATATATATATATATATATATATATATATATATATATATATATATATATATATATATATATATATATATACATACACACACACACAAGATTCAAAGAATGTATTAAAATTATCATAAACCCCATATAATTAATAGCAAAATCTATCAGTTGTCCTCCAACTGATTACATAATTTGAAATAGGGACTACTTGATTTCAATCCCTCTAAAGCTTGCGACATGTTGTCTGTTCTTCTGTTACTAAGAATAGTTTGCTTTTCTAATAAATAAATAAATAAAGTTTTGCTATATTTGTCTCTATTTGGTGTTTTGGCCTTAAAAAGCCACTCGAGCTATTAAAAGGGGAAATCAAATTCTAATCCTACGAGGAAATGATTAGACTAAAAGTGGTATAGATATAGTTTGACAGCTGTTATGTAGTACTAAAAACAATACAGAACCATTTCAATAAGAAATGCTCATCAAAGGTAATAGCTTAAACATTTTCTCTCGAAATATTTTATGAACTTTTGAATAAATGTTTTTAAGAGAAAAGATAAGAACAAACTGAACATTTATAATTTAGATTACATGTATGTATAGAGATATTGGTGTTAAAAAGTTACATGATTATCAATATCTCACCAGTTATGTTCATCACTTTGATCCTGTTTAGTATATTATTACATTATAAACAAAATTCTAGGAATTATGATTGGTAAATTATCAAGATATAAAATTTTCAAAATTATGCTAGTGGTGTGTATGTACACCAACACAAGATCATGTAGGTCGTATGACTGACAATGCTCAATGTTGAGATGCTAGTGGTGTGTTTATGTACACCAACACAAGATCATGTAGGTCGTATGACTGACAATGCTCAATGTTGAGATGCTAGTGGTGTGTATGTACACCAACACAAGATCATGTAGGTCGTATGACTGACAATGCTCAATGTTGAGATGCTAGTGGTGTGTATGTACAAAGTCAGCACAAGATCATGTGGGTCGTATGACTGACAATGCTCAATGTTGAGTCAATCGAATGGTGGACAAACTCTGCATCAAAAGCTGAAATGCAAAATATCTAATGCATCATCCAAATATATTAAATTATTTATACATAATTACTGTGTGGTTTTGTTGTCAATGGATATTATCCTCCAACAGAAGACTTGATTCTAACTAAACTATGCTGAATCGCCGTTAAGCGGGATTTTTTGGGCCCAAGGGGGGAACTGCTACAACTTGTGCGCTGTTGATAAACAATCGTCTGCACAGCCTACAGTCAGTGACAGTGGCAGCTAAAAGATTCGCAACGCACATTAACGATTAAATTGTGCATTGTTCTTTGAAACAAATGGGTAGGGTTGATGAGGTAACAAATTCATTACATGTCAGTTTATCGGTGTGTACGGAATGTTAGTGTCTATGGAGTTCAAGACGGTCACAACATTCTCTACACAGGTCAACTAATATGTAATCGATATTATTACCTGATAAACATAATTATAGGAGTATGATTCGTCAATTATCAAGATTCGGTTAGGGGTGTATGGGTTTCAAGACAATCATAACAGTCCATACACGTCGGTAAACTAACATGTAACTGATAATATTACCTGAGCCCCGCCACCCCCACCCCTCTCCCCATGATCAGTACTTTGATTAATGGTCTATGGATCCATGCATGACTGTACTGTTGGTTTTGTTCATAATTCGCGTTAGAAGTAAGATGATGACTTGTTGAGACAGGTAACCATCTAACCATATAGACAGTTTAACACACCAACAAAATAGTGACTTGTTGAGACTGGTAACCATCTAACCATATACACAGTTTAACACGCTTACAAAATATTAATAGCTTATTTTAAGTCGATACAATTCCATAAAGTACCTTTCCTATTTACATGAAGTATGCAGTCATTAAATAGTACTTATTAAATGGTATCTATTTTAATTCGATTCTTAACAAGACCTTTCGAAAGCAAATCAGTTTAAAAAGTGTAGGTTTTGGAATGGAGTGGTACATGTGTTAGAAGACAGAGGAGTCATTTTAAAGACAACGATAAATGAGGATGGATAATATCATTGGTTCTTTCCTGTTAGTATAGTAGACAATGAAGGATTATAAACATTGGGAAAACTTTGAAATAAAGGTACACTGAACAAAAATGGCATTTAACACTACGGCTAGTTTAGACATGTTGCCATTTGATTGATTATTTACCGTATTTTGATCCAGTTATCTCCAAATTGCCTGCCATTCTAGCTAGTCAAAGCGATATTATGTCAGGCTTTGTTGATGGGTTTCAATACGAGGAATACAGAAAATAGAGTATTCAATATACTTTATTTACATCAAGATTGTTATGTGTGATTTAAAGAGTTAAGCAAAAACATCCATGAAATATACATGTTACTGGTACATGTATCAATGTCTTTTGACCTTAAGGTTTAAATTTACATAGTAAGAAACAGCTCATTGGAGCTATTTTACCGAAAATAAATAATATCACAATTAGCTTTAACATACATACATACATACATACATACATACATACATACATACATACATACATACATACATACATACATACATACATACATCTGGGGGTTCAAAGGAGACTGAAAACAAGTTGTATGATTATATGACTTTAATCACCTGTCGAAATATGAAAATTTTTCATTTTCATGGCACAATGACAGGGAAAGGACGAACAGTCCTTTCTTCTTGACAGCAAACGGCAAAGTGCCTTACAAAACTATGTTTTAATACTGTATCTGAACGGTGCATAAAATATGAAATAAAGAAATAATTGAAGAGAATTTACATGTCATTTGGAATATGTAACAAAAAGATTTTGCTTAAATTATCTACAGTTTTATTCCAAGTCATACGAAACTTAACAAAATTAACAGGAATAGGAATTATGAAAATGTTATCGTCCATTTAAGAATTAATAATAATGAAACTTAAGCAAAGTGACATACCTGTAGAAATATTTAAAAAAATTAATTTTCATGGCACAGTGAGAGGGATTTCTTCTTGACAGCAAACCAGCAAACTGCAGTGCATGTAAAGCATGCACGTGCGATTTGAGCGAGGATAATACCTGTTTGGCAGGTTTTGCATTGCTAACTAAAAACAGATTTGTAGAAGTGCGCGCTCTGGATGACTGAACGAATGAATGAAGATTGAAAGAATGAATCAACGAATGAATTTACGACAATAGACCAAAACGACTTTACGACGGTTATATTATAAAACAACGCACAAGTGCAATCATGCTCTATAAGAAAACATTTTTAATGCAAATAATTTCATTTAAATCTAAAATGGATATCCTGCCTCTGAAAAGTTGAAATTTATGTCAGCAAGATGTAGTAAAAGAATCAACATGGAATAATTCCCTGTAGCACATACATACATACATACATACATACATACATACATACATACATACATACATACATACATACATACATACATGGAAGCCACGGTAGCTCAGTTGGTAGTAGAGCTGAAACGAATATCCGAACATTCGAATTAGAATATTTTTTTGCGAATATTCGAATAGAAATGAGTATTTAATATTCGTTTGTTTACCCAGCGAGTTTGGCAGCATTTTGTAAAAGAAATCAACAAGGCGAAATGTAAACTATGCAACTTTGAAATAATTAACGTACAAGAGAACATCTTGAAACCCGCTAAATCACATGAAACAGTGGCGTACTAAGGGTAAATGTAGCCCTGGGCGACGATGATGGCCCAAAGGGCCAGAATACGAGGCCCGAATTTTTATCAGCTGTTTCGGCGCCCCAAGACCTCTGGCGCCCGGGGTAATCACCGCGTCCTCCACCCCCACCCCCGTTAGTACGCTACAGACCTGAAAGTCAGACTCCGACTCACAAAGCAATCATAATATCAAAATTGTGAATAATCACATTGTTCACAGCATCACCATTATTATTCATTATACTCTTGAACAGATAACGTATAATATGACAAGTTGATGAAAAACGCGGTGTAAAACATGGATCATATCAAGCAAACAAAGCCTTTACGCATCAATCAACCAATCTCCGAAAAATGTTTAAACAGTTGTCGGACATCGGTTCTATCTGGAGCAGCGGTAGTCAATCCCGCAAACCATTACTACTCCCAACACCCGATAATGTTATCAAGGAAAGTTGACTCCTATATAGTTCCGCATCTGGTATTTTTTTCAAGTTCTGAAGTCATTATTCATGTATGGAATTACCAATATGCTTAAAATCTGACGCTATCCTTTTCTTTATTTTCATCTAAAAAATCAGCAATGCAGATGTCAGTTTTCCATCAATAAGATGTATATGGACCAGATGACATGACTTTGGAACAGAATCATTTAAGTTGTAGGGGTCGATAGACTGCTGTCTCAATAAAGCTTGCTACTCTCTGTTTTTCATGCGCATTAATACAAAACCATAGTTATCAGCATATATTCCAATTTGTGCATGGATTATTTAACTTTTTTTCCTATGCCTTTTTGAAAATTACTCAATTGTTTGTTGGGAATCCCTCTTTACCCACGAAACTGAATGATCTACTCCTAAACATGGTTGAGGTTGGGAACTAGTTTCCAGGTACCTGGCCCTGAGGAAGTTTACATAATATTGTTTAAAACCACCATACCATTTCACACATATTGCAATGTACATTTGACGTACTAGATGATGTCAATACTGGTGTGTGGGTTTCAGTTAAAATAATTATTTTTCAAGTCTAAATACGAGTTTCTTATGGCTTAGCAGTCAATCCCAATGTCTGATTTGGGTATCTTATAGTCGGTCGAAAAGTCAGTCCCGTCGGACATGCTAGGCATATAATAGTATGACAAACTCCGGAGACCTGCAATAAACGTATTCAAATTTAATTAAATTGGCCACATGTCCATGTGTTTTTGTGAACAAATCACTTCCCCGAGAAATTCTTTAGATCGTTCCCATTATTAACTGAACAGGTAATCGAGTTTCCGCCCTTTACGGTCCGTCTTCAGCACTAAATAAACGTTTATGTTTGTACTGAGTTTTGAAGATAAAGACGAAAAAAAAACCAAATAGATTCGTTAGATTTTTGTTTTCGTCATTTAATTAGATTTAAATTACTTGGTTTATAGGGTTTACAATGCAGCTTGGCTGAGAGTGGGGATGTAAATAAATAACAAATGAGACTAAGAAAAGAGGATGAATTTGATACCTTTATTCGAATCCTATTCGATTACATTCAAGGAATATTCGAATAGGAATATTTGGTATTCGTTTCAGTTTTATTTGGTAGAGCGTCAGACTTGTAATCCAAGGGTCGTGGGTTCAATACCCGCCCAGGTCATCCCGGGTCGGCTGCCTCGGTTTGTCCTTGGAAGAGACACCAATAATGTGTTAAAAGAACCGTATAAAAAACAATACATACATACATACATACATACATACATACATACATACATAGATACATACATACATACATACATACATACATACATACATACATACATACATACATGCATGCATGCATGCATGCATGCATGCATGCATACATACATACATACATACATACATACATACATACATACATACATACATACATACATACATACATACATACATACATACATACATACATACAAGACAGGAAATGAAAGCACTAAAAACTACAAGCAAAACTTCAGGACTAAAAGCTAAAACACTGCATATGCATCAGAATGAAAACAATTAATATACACATAAAATGGGGGAGAACAATCCAGTTAAAACTAAATGTGTAAAACTTAAACCCATACTGAGGGCAACTAAAACGCTATAACAGTCTACAAAACTAAACGTAAACCCATACTGAGGACAACTAAAACGCTATAATAATCTACAAAACTAAAAGTAAACCCATACTGAGGGCAACTAAAACGCTATAAAAATCTACACAACTAAACGTAAACCCATACTGAGGGCAACTAAAACGCTATAATAATCTACAAAACTAAACGTAAACCCATACTGAGGGCAACTAAAACGCTATAATAATCTACAGAACTAAACGTACACCCATAGTGATGGCAACAAAAACGCTATGATAATCAACAAAACTAAACGTAAACCCATACTGACGGCAACTAAAACGCTATAATAATCTACACAATTAAACGTAAACCCAAACTGAGGGCAACTAAAAATGCTATAATAATCTACAAAACTAAAAACTAAAACACTACACATGCAGCATAGTATAGCAGAAGCAGCAGCAGCAGCATCTTTACTTATGTTTACATACGGACTATTTGCATAAATCGCTACCAGACCAGGTCTTTAAGAAAATTAAATTTAAAAAAAAAATCTGTGATTGTTCGAAAGTTGTTTGGGAGACAATTCCAGAGTTTTGCTGCTGCATACCTAAAGGATTGTAGCCCATACCTGGTTGTTCTTTCATTTGGAATCTCCACAGTGTTTGCATACCTACAAGAATAAAAAGAATTTGTCAAAAAATACCATATATCTCTAAAATAGGTATGATATGATATTGCTTGTTAAAAATTTTTAAAACTTCAAGTGCCATGGTCTGCAACCTTCGGGTGTAGAGAGTTGACACATTTGCCAAATCCAATAGTTCAGAGTAAGGTTTCGTGTGTTCATTACAAGCAGATCTCCGTGAAGTTTCGTATGTTCATTACAGGCAAATCTCAGAGTAAAGTTTCGTGTGTTCATTACAGGCAAATCTCAGAGTAAAGTTTCGTGTGTTCATTACAGGCAAATCTCAGAGTAAAGTTTCGTATGTTCATTACAGGCAAATCTCAGAGTAAAGTTTCGTGTGTTCATTACAGGCAAATCTCAGAGTAAAGTTTCGTGTGTTCATTACAGGCAAATCTCAGAGTAAAGTTTCGTGTGTTCATTACAGGCAAATCTCAGAGTAAAGTTTCGTGTGTTCATTACAGGCAAATCTCAGAGTAAAGTTTCGTATGTTCATTACAGGCAAATCTCAGAGTAAAGTTTCGTGTGTTCATTACAGGCAAATCTCAGAGTAAAGTTTCGTGTGTTCATTACAGGCAAATCTCAGAGTAAAGTTTCGTGTGTTCATTACAGGCAAATCTCAGAGTAAAGTTTCGTGTGTTCATTACAGGCAAATCTCAGAGCTTTTTTCATGCAGTTTTTAAAGTTTGTTTATATTTAACAAGCTGCATGAAATGCTAAGTTACGGGACAGTAGTTGAAATTTGCCAAGATAAAGTCGTCCTTCAATTGGAAGATATTTTGCAATTCGTTTGAGCACATTTATTTAGATGCTTTTTAAGAGATCTCATTGATTTGCTTATTAAAAAAGTTTAGCATAAAATACCAAGTGACTCTCACGAGTTTCACCGAATTTTCACAAGATATATTAGTCGCATTGGTGGAGAAAGTCTCAAAACATCCTTTAGTTTTTGTATCGAGTGTAACAGCTATGACCTTATAATGGTTTGCTTTCATTTCATTGACTGAAATCACTTATTAAAGTAGTGCACTCATTGAATACTGAACAGCGGGTCACATCTTTCCATGAAGACGGCTTTCACAATCATTAGCAACCAGGAATGTCTACCTCTGCATCGCTTGCACAACGGGCTTTAGAGAATCATATTCAGATTAGGTAAAATAACACGTTTTCCCCGGTAGTGTAGGCATATACCGTTTTGGTATGTAACAAACCGATTGATAAAAAATGGTTCACGTAACTAGTCGCTCGAAACTTATCGGCTCTATCGTGTTTCGCCGGAAACAACTGCAGGTTATCTCCCATTGAGAATTAAGCTCACCGGTACCGATGACTCGTGTTCGCATGTACCTGGCCTAAGCTGGCAAAGCCAGTGTCATAGGTCTGTAACTAATAATATCTCTGTCTCTGGATTGGCTAGTCAGTAATTCACTCACACGATAGTAACGTCATTCACACAAAGGTTATTTTTAAAACTCTCCACTGAACTGCAATGATTGGTTGTTAGTGTCACATTGACGTGGTGCATAATGGCCGAACCAACAGTACGAAATTGTTGTTCTTTGTTAAAAAATGGCGATTGATAGTTATCTTCGGTTTCACGACCGCCAGAAGTGACGTAGTGGTCAGCAAATGCCGCCTTTTAATATTGTCGCGGAGCAAACTGCTCACCATGTGGCGCTCTCGCTTCTCTCAAAACGTCACCGGCACCACAAGTTTAAATCTGCCACTTTCTTACAGGAACACCTGGTCTATTTTTTACCGAATTTTTCACTAGATTCTCAAAAAGTAAGGGCAATTATAGAATTTTTAAGCATTTATTCAGCAACTCTAGCAGTGTCATGGTTAACTTTGCATCTTATTTTCCAAAATTCAACGGAAAAATGAATGAAATGACAACTCAAAACAAAGCTGACGACGGGTTCAAACGTTCTGTGCAGGCAGTGGTGTTGTTTGCCTACATCACTGGAGAGGAGTTTGGTCCCAGAGGTTATGAGCTATGCCTCAATAATGATTAATAAGTATCATAAAAAATTCCCACAAAAAAAACTTACCGTCAAGCAGGTACACCAGTGGGATCTGCGCCATGCTAAGGTATATCCACCCATTGGTATAATTGGTATAATTGGCTTGTTACTGATATTTTCCATATTGTTTAGAGCACACGTCCGTTCTGTCAGAAAGTCAGTACTATAAATATAAAGTCAGTGAAACCTAGAGAACGAACGCAACTTGATATTGTATTGCACATCAATATCATCGTAATGCTCTTCTGCTCCCGCATTCGTAGACTTTTTATACAAGAACTTGTTCCTATTTTAAATGTTCTTCAAATGTTACATTACTATCTTAAAGTCAAGCTCAAGAAACTGTGATTGCTCTCCATAAGTCTTCACATAAAATCTATGTCATATTACAAATGCTGCCATCCTGACAACACATATAAACACTTATGTATACAGGTTCTCTTGTTTAAATTAATTGGTGGTAGTACGCTGAATTGCTGAAAGATGGGTTTACTGAAGGTCAGAAATCTGCAAGACTTTATACCACTGTTTCAACACGTGTTCATCTGAGATTTGGGACCAGGCCGTTTCCAAATATTCATCCAATTTTTCTTCACCTGTCATCATCATACATTTGTCGTGTTGTATCTGACTGGGATGATCGTTTTGACATCCATAACATTGTTCTTTAATCAGGCAGTTAATTCTTTCAGTCAATTCCTGAGCATAACAGGACACTAACTGTTTTTCTTGTTCTGGCCATCGACAAGCCATAAATCCAGTAAACACAGGAACTGAATTGTTTTCTTCTTGTTCTTTTTTAGGTTCTGAACGAATGACTTCGTCATCATCATCATCATCCTTTGTGGTAGTTTGTGACTGTTGAACTTCACAAAATCCCTCATCTATCTCCATAGGTTCTTCGTGCTGCATCTTTTTTTTCTTCTAATAGTCTAGAATTACTTCTCTCAAACTGTTGATCTCTAGAGTGTTATCAAATTCTGCAAACAAGACGACGTTCACTGTCTCGGGTAGAGGAGCTGTAAACTGAAGTTCCACTCGAAGTGGGCCTGATTTTATAGGGTGGAAATGTCCTTCATCGCTGCCTTGGTCCGGAGTGAAATCAAATCCCCACAAGGCATACCCTCCTGCAAATTCGTCGTACGTAATACCGTGGCTACTGTTGGTACCTAACTGTCCTGTGGCTTCATACAGGGTCAAGTAAGATCGTAAGTAATTTTTATGGCCGTCGCTAAAGTTAGGTTCAAAAGGTCTGGTACACAAGGTCTTGCCATCTCGACTGACTTCTATCTTGGAGACGTTAAAGTGCTGAAACTGGAAAGGATTCTGATCGTGGACTCCGTTCAAGGCTGAATTTCTGACCATACCAATCAGCAAGCGTTTGGGGAGCTGTCCTTGGAAGACGTGATCTTCGACTATGGATCGGAGTCCAGCGGCCACAGTAAAGGTTTTCACTTCCACACGTCTAAGAGGATACTTAGCAGTGGTTCTGCTCAAGGTTTGACTGATGTCGTTGGCCACTTTCGGTAAGACTTCTACACGTCGCACGTAAAGTTTGGCTTCTTGGATGACAGTTTTCCACTCGTTAGCAAAAGCCATCAAATGGAAAGCGGCACTACTGCGATTCAGTCTCAGGCGTACATCTACTCCATTGAGTAAATACTTGTCTTGCAACCACATGTCCAAATGCAAACGATCCATCAATTCTAAACTGCGCTGTCTGATTTTCTTTCGACGGTCGTTAAATCCCACATTGTGCGGCTCTGCTGGAGTTATTCTTGCATTAGCAAAATCAATACCATTAATCCTCTTAGGCACTGACACCTGTGTGTTGTCGAACAATGTCGGAGTGTCAGGTTTCCAGACCACTGAAGTATCCAGATGAGTGTTCTTGGCTTCTTTTCCATACGTCAAGAGATTTTCCAAGTAAGCACGGTAAGGGTAAGTATCCAAACTGCTGCTGACCAGTTTGTTATTCAAGTACAAATCTATTCCACTGAACAAGGAATGCATGAAATTATTGACTGGAGCGACTCTGGAATCGCCATCAGGAAGGCTGCTGTCCGCCGTTTTGATCACTTTGAGTTTCAGGTACAAGTAGCTGTCATTCAGATCGATGTAATCTTCGGTTTGTCCTTTGATTTCAAATTCGATAGGAGCTGAATCCGACAAAGACTATACAGGATGAAATTCTACCCATTGGGATTCTTGCATCGTCATCATGGTGGGAGGCATGGTAAACATATCCAGTTCTGACTTGGTACATTCGCAAGAATCTCGGTGCATCATTTTCAAGGGTTTAATAATCAAACACGTCTAATTCTCTGATGGTTCTTTTTCTTTTCTTATTCTTTTTGGAAGTACCGTGTGTTCTTTTATGAACTTTGAAAGGATTTCTATGTTGTCGTCTCTTTCTACCTTGTCCTTGCTGTGAAGTAATGCCAGAGCCTGAAGCGTGAAGCGTATTTATAGGATTTTCTCGGAGACCCAAAAGATCTTTACCAGTGTTCATCAACACATTTTTGCCTGCTCTCATAAAGGCTTCTTTAGGGTTTTGTTTGTCGATGAGGACGTTTTGCAAAAATTCTTTTCCTTGTGTCAAAGCGGCATCTTTTAAGGCATGAAATCCTCGAGACACCATCGGTTTCAAAATAGGAGCTACCGTTCGAAAAGCCGATCTTAACATATCTCCTAAACCATGTCCTCGTTGTCGAGCCACTCCTCGGTACACTGGATACATTTTTTTTGGGATGTTATAAGACGTTAGAAAACCTTTTTTCGAAAATGTAGTTTCACCGTGACTTTTCCTTTGTCAGTGAATGGTACACTTTGTCCCAAATCTCCTTTTATACTAATGTTGACACTGTCAAAATACGATTTACTGACTGGAAGATAATGAGGGTGTACAAATTCACGGTGAACGTGAAACGTGTTTCCACCTTCTTCGAACGCCCCAGCATCAGTATTTACTTTGAAAGGAATGACTCTCAGTAAGGGCGCAGCTGTGTGTCCCACCACGCTGTACTCTACAACATCGGAGTACACAAACATTAAATTCAGTCCAATGTTCACTTCGATAGGGCTGCGAAAAGCATCTGCGAATTCTATGTTGGTTGAAACTTTTCGATTGGTATACTCTTTATTTCCACCCAAAATAGCATACAACCCAGGAGAAAATTCAATGGTCATGAATCTTCTCTCCTGCTCGGGTATACCTTTTTCTTTAGCAGTTTTGTCGTCCACGATATCACTAGTAACTGGGTCTACCAATAAAAATTCCATGTGGAAACGGCGTGCCACATTATTGAAACTGTCACGTACAATTTTTCGGTTATTGTTTAAGGCTTTGCCAAATTGACCTTCAAGGATGGACTCAATAGTGTCCACCAAATGTCCAGAACTAAAATAATACCCGGTAGGAATTCTCAGGGTATACTGACCAAAGACCTTTTTTTTTCATCTGATACCTTTTTGAATGATCCCTTCATGTCAGGATTATTTTTGTCTCCTTCCCAGATTTTAGGATCATTATTTTCCAAGTCATCTTGTATTTTTTTGTTCAAGATTTCCACAATGATAGTGTTTTGACCTTTGTTGATGTTCATGATTTGCGTAGGATGAATGATTTCTACCAAAGCCACTTCCCAATGAGCATCGTGATCCAATTGAATGGATTGAGGTAATTTGGTCGTGAAACAACATAAAGTGTTGTTGGGAAACACATTCATGGAACTGTCACTAGGCAAAGTTAAATAAAATTGGTCACTCATAGTTCCAAAGTGGTTCTGGTGTCCGAGGAGTCACTCAAGTGGAGAGAAGAATGATGTTCAAAAGGTTCCAAAAGAGGGTTGGTATTTTGGTGGTGACTGGACGAAGAAGAAGAAGGTGGACTGGCGTTGGTCGTACTCCCGTGGTGGTAACTGTTGTCTGTCGTTGTCGTAAATTTCAAAGAGGGACTGGGTAAAAGATAACCGATGCAACTGCTGAGTAAAATGGTCCACAATTGTTTGTCTCCTTGTTGCAAACTCAAATTAGCAATAGCTGCTCCGATGACACAATACACTACAAAAATTTGGCAGAAAAAGAGGATTTGATTTTTAGGTACACGTTCTCCGCACCACACCCAAAGCGGTTGTTTTTGTAATTCTTGAAGAGAAGAACTCTGCGAAGGAGTCGTTGAAGTCGTGGTTGCTGTGTTGAATGGCATGGTGTTGGGTTACTTCTTTTTCTTTTTATAGTCGACGACTTGAGAAGCAGCAATCCAAGAATCAAAACTAGGAGGATATCCTTTCCAACGTACTTTGACTTCTTCTACTCGACGTTTACCTACTTTGCGTTTTCTTTGTTCGAGAATGCTTTCGATGTCGTACAAGGCGTCTTCTTTTTTGGTCACTCGTTGTAACTCAGGCAAGTAAAATGTTCCTTTGAGTACTTCACCGTGCACGTCTTCCAATTTATAGACGGGAGGATCACGTCCACGGACGGGGGTAGTGACACGAAACAATTCGGTGGTCCAGTTGGGTAAATAACCTTTGTCAAAAGTCCGTTTGGTTTTTCCGATACGAACCCAATCTCCCGTCTTTAACTCCAACAAGGTTTTCTTCTTCTTTTTTTTCTGGGGTGAACCAAATAATTTATCAAACACGGTCACTTCGTTTTCAGGGCTGACCTCTTCGGGGGCGCATCCGATACTACGATGGTACGATTGATTGTACGCTTTGACCAAACGGGGTAACACGTCGATGTACTTGAGAGTATGTTGATGTGTAAAATATTTCCACATGCGTTCTTTCAAAGTTCTTTGAAAACGTTCCACGATACTGGCTTTGGTTTCAGGATTTTCGGTAGTGAAAAAATGAATTTGCCTTTGTTTCAATTCTTTTTGAAAAGCTTGGTTTAGAAATTCGGTGCCTTTGTCAGTTTGCCATCGTAAAGGTTGACGTCCACTTTCTTTCAAGACCAATTTTAAGGCCCGTACCAATTCGGTACTGCTTTTAAAGGTCAAAGGCACGACCCAAGCAAATTTGGAAAACACGTCGATGACACAAAACAAATATTTGTGACCACGATTGTAAGTGGCTAAATGAGAGACGTTGGCTAAATCGGCTTGCCATTGATGATCGATCCCTTCCACTTGAGTTGTACTTCTAGAAAATTTACGTCGAATGGGCTTGTGTAACGTGTACGGGGTTTGTTCTTGTAACCATCGTCGTACTTAGCAGCTCGATATAATTTTTGAACTCCTCCGTAACCAGCAGCATGACCAGGATTGTAATAAATGGTGGCTAAAAGTTTCTCCATGATTCCCTCAAGAATAAGTCAACCAAGTACCAATGCTCTTTTCTTCGTGAGGTATCTTTTTGGATTGTTTACGTGTCCGACGTGCCCCTGGTGTAAAGGAGGATGTTGTTTGAACAGGGGTCATCGGTTCTGTTTTGACTTCTGACATCACTTCTTTCTTTTTCTTTTCTGAGGGTAATGGGGTTGACAACATCTTTTTTATCCAACCCGGTGTGGCTAACTTTTTTTTCTTTTTAAGAGTAGGTGGAGTTGGTAATTCTTCTTCTTCTTCTTTTACGGTCATCCCTGTGCCGGTGTTTGTTTTAGTGGTGACTTTAGGTTCGTTTTTCATCAGGGTTTTGAAATCTCTCAGAGTGGGTGGAGCTGTTTCGTCGACTGCTTTTTGGCGAAAGAGTTGCAGACGTTGTAAAAGTTGACCGTACCGTTGCGATTTTTCTGTTTCTGACAAATCGCTTCGTTCCATCAGGGTTTGTAATTCTTGTTGTAACTGGGACATCTCGTTGAGATTAGGATTCAGTGGTAAATGAGGTATCCGTTGTTCGTTCCAACGATGAAATTCCATCCATCGTTTGTAAGGTACTAAAGTCAGTTTTCGTCCTCCCATTTCATCCAAAGGTACCAAAAAGGTGTGGTCTTTTCAGAGAAGGGTGGTCCTTTTTATCTTCTTTTTTTTTTTTTTGGTTATCGCATGACGCCTCCTAAAAGCGGTCCAGCAATCGTTCCTAACAAAGGAGGTGCTATTTTTAACAACGGTCCTATCAGCATAGGTAGAAATCCTCCTCGTTGCACCAACATTTTTTTCTTTTGTTGAAGAGGTATTTTCTTTTTCACTATTTGACGAAGAACGTTCCGATGTTTCCCTAATTTTTGTTTCTGTATCTTGGACAAAGGTACCGTTCCTTTCAAAACGTTCAAACAACATTCACACACGGTATCGATGATTTCTTTGGGGGCTGTTTGAATGAGTTGTTTTCGCATGGGAGGATTGGATTTGGTTAGGACAGACAAGACATCCCAATGTTTTGCCAGACGAGGTGGAAGTCGTCCTTTTTTGGTGGTTTTACTTTTCTTCTTTTTTTGGTGGTGGTGGTGCATACGTTTAGGAGTCATCTTTTTTTAGTAGGGTAGAAAACAAGTCTGAAGTCTCTGGCAGGGTACCCTTCTATTTTATACTGGAACACGTCTCCACTGATTGTCTGCACGACGTACCATCTTCATGACAGGCCTCACTCGACGTTGAGGTGTTTTCAAGGGACTAAATCGTCTCAATTCTTCTTTGGATAAATCCACTAAACTTTGTAAGATACCTGTTCTTTCTTGGACTTTGGTTTTAGGGGATGGTACTTTGTTGGTTGCTGCTGCCATGGCCAAATCAGCCGAAGTCGAGGGTCCTGAAGGGGTGACTTTCGAAATAGGTTTCCATTTTTGCATCAAATTAGGAAACACTTGTCTTAAGTCTGGTTTGGCAGGCATCATCATGAAGGGTGGTGAAGAAGAAGAAGACAAAGATGATGAAGTGGACGCAAAAGGAGACCTCGTCATTGGGGACTGTTGTGGTGGTGATGGTAATGATGCTGGTGGTGTTTGCGGGTGTACGTTTGTATCCTGGCCGCAGTACCTCTCTTACGGCGGGTGCTAGTGGTGTTGGTAATTGTGGTAGGTGTTGTTTTCTTTTTCTGGTGGGTGACTTTCTTCTTCTTTTTTTTGGTGGTTTTCTTTTTAGGACTTTTCTTATTTTTAGGTGTTTTGGTTTTTTTGGCTTGGGCATTAGGATCCCATTTCAAAAGGGAACGAATCATGACCCCTCCTAAAGAACCGCTTCCACCAAGAGTTAAAATGATTTGTTTTTTAGTCCGTGAATCGATTCTAGGATCAGCTAGTTGTGACAACGCCCCTTTATGTTTTTCAAACAAACGTTGAGTTTGATGAGGGATGTGAATGATGCCTTGCAGTAATTGACGTGCCGTCAAAGTAAACCATCGTAACACTTCTTTAAGACTCGCTTCTAACAAATGAGCACGGACTTGTGCATTTTTTTCACGACTGATGCCATACAAGGCACGAATCAATTTAGCCGAAGGATGAGCTTGAAAGGAAGTCATCTCGAAGAGTGTGAGACAGAAATGACGTAGTGACTGTTTTTTTAGTTTTTTTTAAAAAAATTGGCTGAAGGGGACGTGTAAATGACAGGACCTCCTTCTTGACCCCAAGGGTGAAACAATTGGGCACGAAATCTCAAATAGTCAGGAGTGGTGGGTTTTAAGTCGATGAGTAAATACTCGTGAGGGGTTTGAGTGGCATCGTCGTACGCATAATTCAGCCAAGGCATACCTAACTGTTTGGCTAACACTTGTACTTGAGATTTGTCTCTGGGGCTTTTAAACAAGACCACGTAATGAGCGTTCAGACTGATGGTCCGATGGGCTTTACTTTGTTGAAATAAATTTTGAGTAATGTAGACAATACTAGCATTTCGATGGTGTCCTTTTCGTGTAAACCAAAGTTTAATTTCTTCTTCGTCTTCTCCTAACATGTCGTCGAAGATGACTAGATGTGTTTGACTCACGTCAGACACGATCCCATCGTCTTCGTGAGGGATGCCTTCTACAAACGAAATGGCTTCTCCTTGACTTTCTTGGAGTAGTGTGTAAGACGGTTGCCACTCTTTGTAACACCACACAATACGTTGAGGTGGATGATCGAACAAATTAGCTTTTTGTTCGATCAAACGTTTGACAAATTCAGTTTTGCCTGAACCACTAGGTCCAGCAATCAACATGTTAAATGGATGGCGCAGATACAAAGCGTTCCAACTTTGGCGATCTAACTTTTCGTCAATCACTTTGACCACAGAAGAGGAGGTAGACGAGGTAGACGAGGTAGAAGAAGATGATGTAGCCATGACTGAGGTAAGAAGATTTTTGAGAAGAAGACAAAAGACCCAAGACATTTTATACGTTTCATACACGTTTATTTTTTTTTATTTAAAAAAAAAACAAAAAAACAACAACCAACACAACGAAGCATATTTACAACTTTACACGAACACGAAGAAGCGAACTAGTGATAAAATAGCAAAGTAAAATGATCACGTACAAGATTAAGGCTACCACTAAAACATTTAAAGTGTTGTATAAACAAGTCAATGTACAACATTTTGGTGTCCTAGAAAAAATGGAAGGCCTAGGCACTGGGGGTGACAATCTTCTGGTCGTCTTTGTTTTGGTAGAAGAATACTCTGACGACGGCGGTAAGGAAGGAGGAGTGTGGTGTTCCTCAGGGGGTGGTTGTTGTATTTGGACAGAGGTGTTGTGGTCATCTTTTTCTGTTGTGTCAGGTTCTTCTTTTTCTTCTTTCAGGGTTTCCCATTGAGGTTCCCATTTTTTCACTTTTAGACTCTTATGGACATGTTGCCAAATCTTTGGCAAACTGGGCCACTTCTTGTAGCCAAGATTGGAAACCAAGGTTTCTCCAGGGACGTACATCTTTCCAATTGAAAAGTTGTTGGTGTAACTCACTAGCAAAACACACTTCTTGAAATGTTTTATAGACAGATAAAGTGTGACGAATGTCTTCTTCACATGGAGGTTCCTCACTGATTTTCATTACCACTCTCAACACTTTAAGTACAATTTTTCTTTCGTGTACTGATAAAATCAAGTTTTTATAATCTTCTTCTTCTACTAAGACCAAAGAAGAACAAAGGGTCATATTGTTTTTTTTTGGACTCCACAAAATAGTCCAAAGCAACCACGGTTCCTCCAAAATAATCCAAGGTAAACACTTGTCCTCAAAAATATTCCACAACGAATGTCCTGGAAAACGAATTCCAAGATAATCAGTCACTAAGACACACACCACATAACGTCCAAAATTCAATGGAAAGAATTCTTGTAACAAGTCTTTATAATCCTCTAAAGTCTGAACACGACCGTTGACTTCCTTCCACGGATCCCGTTTCACGAGTGACGAGTAGAGCCCAGACATACCGGTACATTATAGGGTGAGATGGCTAAGTTAGGTATCTTGGGTGGCATGTTTTTATAGCCAGGCTCCAAAGGATGGTACCTTTTGAGAAAGTCTCCTTCAACGTAGTGCCAGCAATAGATGTTTCCCAGAATCAGTCTTCTATGACTTTGGAAGAGAGCATAGTGTACAGCTCGAGAAATGACTTTGAGTTTGCGTTTCACTTGAATCTTGACCAACTCTCGGTAAATCTTTTCACGTAATTCCAAAGGCAAGCCACGAATGTACTCTGGTAAAGTTTCCGACTTGGAAAGAAGTAACTCTCTTTTGTATTCTTCACGATACTCGTGATAGTTTTTCTTCAAAATCAGACTTCTGATATGTCGAAAGTCACGGTAGTACGCAAATCGAGGAATGAATTGAAGTTTACGTTTCACTTGAATCTGGACCAACTCTCCGTAAATACGTTTCCGCAACTTCAAAGGTAAGTCACGAATACGATCTTCTAAGCTAGGTATATACTGAAAAATGTGTTCTTGCAACTCCAAAGGTAAACCACCAATGTATTCTTCTAAAGAAGTATTCTCCTCCGACATGGAATCTTTTTAAAACTACTTCTTCTTTTGTTTGGCATCTGGCTCATCGTACCCGTACTCTTCTAAAGCCACTAAAGGTAAGAACTGACAGTGCGGAGACCATCTGGCATGTTCAATGTAAGCTGAGTCGGTAGGCTCCCATTGGTGAAGTTTCACACCACAACTGAAACATTGAACTTTATCTCCTTCTCCCACGTATTTAAATCCAGATGTGGCTAAAGATTCAGGTTTAGGTCCTTGTAGATATTTTGGCCACTTGTCTTTGAATGACTCGAGTCGACTTTCATACTTGGAATAACCAGGTAAAGTCACAGGTATTCTGACATGCGAATATTTACCAATACCTATTCCCTTGTTGTCGTTATGGTCAATACAGGTACCTTTAGTATTTCCACTAAAACATAAAGGTCGTACTGCATCTTTAGAGGGTTGTCGATGAGTGAGACTTCCAGATGGTCCTGAATCCAAGATGTTACAACATACGGAATCCGTTTGAACGTGTGAATCGGGGATGCCAAACCGTACGGAATCCGTCTCGTCGCATGGTACTGCATCAAACTCCAAGTCGTGATGATGGTACTTGGAGTTCACACCACTACTTGATTTCTCCCTTGGTAATGGTAGGTGGGTGGTAGTTTGAGTACTCTTATTGTAGTTATGTGGAAGGATGACAAAATAACTCATCTTCTTTTTTTTTCTTCTCTTCTTGCTCGGTCAACGTTGAAAGTCAGAATGAAGGGTTAGGCTTGGAAGGGAATCCTTTTTTATACCTGTCGACTGTACCATCCGCAAAGTATTGTAATGTGATCCGTGGAAACGCTAAAGAAAGGTAAGCACAGTTTAGTGACCATCTGGCATGTTCCAGGAGACCTGAATTCTTACAAACCATACGAATAGTGACACCACAACTAAAACACTGTACTTTGGTTCCCTGTCCAAAGTAAACAAATCCTGCTCTGGCTAAAGAGTGGGAAGTAGGTAATCCATTTTTCCTAAGTTTTTTTCCTTTTTTGAATGTGCTCCATCGATGAGGACAATAACAATAGTCAGGCACGTGTTTAGGCCAATTTTTGAACGTCTCCAAGCGACTGGCACACTCACAATAGTCAGGCAAGGCAAATGTTGAAGTCATCTTGGTGTTGTCTTTTTTTTCTGTTCAAGAGGGTTTTCCTTTTTTATACTCCAAAGCAGCGTGTCCGTAAGGCAAAGTGGTGTGATCTGGAAGTCTCACTCGTTTTTGTTACACAATGCGGTACACTTTTTGTACAGGTCGAGTAACGATTTGATGATTAGGAAGTCGTACAATCTTGTGAGGTTCTAACGTGTGCACTTGAAAGTCTTCCACTTGTCCAGACAGTAAAGCATTTTTTAAAACCTCAAAGTTGACTACTTGGTTAGTTCGATAGTTGAGAGTCAAGCCTTTGACTTTACAGGAGGTGTGAAGTTGACCTTGCGGGTCTCGGTATCGGTACCCATAATTTTTAGGGCCACCGCTGGCAAAACTCAGAATGGTGTCTTGAGGGTGCTCGTCTGTCCAGGCTCCTAAACGATCTCCTTGAATGTCAGGGTGGGTGTAACCGGGTCGATGAATGTAGATTCAACTGTCAGTATCAAAGTACAGGACACGATCTCCCAATACTTCTAACGCTTCGTCGTACAATTTCAAGCGAGCATGAGCGGTCACGTAAGCGGCAATGACTACGTTACTAAACTTGTCAGGTTTGACAAACTTGGGTTCTTCTTCAAAATTGACTATGATCAAATCATCGCGGACAATTTCGACGTGTTTGACTAGTATACTTTTGTCGTCCACTAGTTTAAAGTAACGATAAGGATCGGTGACGTATTCCGTTTTGGGTAAGATAGTACGTTGGGCCATTTTTCCCCACAAGCAATTGAGCATCACTTTGGCAAACGATCTTTTTCCTTCATTTTTTTCCACCTCTTCCAAAGTGATGCCTTCGATGTTACGGTACTCTTCTTTGAATCGTTCTTGGTCTTCGGGAGTCTGACACCACGAAGGAGAACCACTAGCTTCTTGTTTCAGTTTTAAAAACTGATTGACGTACCCCGAGAAAATGCCTGGATGATTGGTGGCGTCGTCCTTTTGGTATTGGGCTGTAGTTGGAAAGTGCCAGATTTCGTACACTTTCAACAAATGGTATCCACGATCCAGTGCCCGAAACAATTCGGCGCTAACCCACGTTCCTGTCAAAGACCGTTCTTCCTTCGTGTGGTGACAGGGATGATCTTGGTTGCACGTTTCAGCACACGTCCGGCATAAAGGAAACATCAGTTTTCCTTGACAATGGTGAGGTAAGATGGGATGGCACAAGTTTGTCGGAGGTAAGACTTTACATTTAATTAATCCTTCGTATTGACGAATGTGTTCCACGTCAATGTGTTCTGTCAAAATTTCAGGGTGCCCGGTGGGAAAACGAGCATATTTACACACCCAAAGATACAAAGAACACACGTCGATGTATTTGATTTCTTCTCCTTGGGATTCATTCACGTCGTACAGCAAGCGAGTGGCATTGGTTCGTCCTCCAAATAAACTGTGGCGCGGATCTAAAGGTTCGATGTTGGCTGCGTCGTAACTTTGAGTAATGTTCTTAAATTCAAGATCGGTTTTCAAACGTCGATCGTACTCGTGCTCCCACATTTCTACCACTTGGTATCCTTGACTTTCTAACTTGAGGCGTCGTTGGTAAGTCTGTTCGTATAACTGTTCCATGGTAGAATCTGAATAAGGACTTTTCATCTCTCGATCAGGATAACAAGTTGGGCATCCGTGAAACAAACAAGCCTGAAACTCGTATACTGTGTGCGGGTTTTCTAAATCAAAACCATCCACGGAATAACCTCCAATCTTCTTTTCTCCTCCTCCGTTTCTAGCATTTTGTATCCATTTGTCTTCTTGTTGACACAAGTAATGAAACCAACGTAAAGCTTTGACCGAATATTGACGACTAGCAAAGAGAGACGTGTTGGAGTCAATGATGGCTAGTTGGTTCTCGGGCATGAAATTTTGCCTGTAGACTAAGGAACAGGCTTTAGGTAAGGTGACTGCATCTTTCAAAGGATCGACCTCTCCGTGATCGAGAAATAACTCTCGAAACTTTCCACAACAACGTCTTAAAATATCCACATCAGATCTACAATATTTGAGCATCTCTTCTTGAAAGTCAAATGGATCGGTCTGGTGAGCGCGGTACCAAGTGTGAAAGGCTTCTCGCTGTTCGGGGCGCATTCCGTCGGGGTCGTAATCATGAAGGTCAGGCAAATGAGGTAGGACAGCATGTTGATTAGCTTCCGTGTTGAAGAAGTGAGGAAAGTAGCCTTTAGCCATTTCTGTCATGCCAAACGTTTTTGGCATGCGACTCAAAGGCATGGCCAAATAACTCATAGAATCTTTAAACTGTACTTGTCCTACTTTCATGTAGATGAGCTTTTTTCCGTTCATGGTGACTTCAGGACGTTCGGTGCCATGGTTCAAATAATAATTTAACAAAAACTGCCTATCGTATCCCGAAAAATTGTGAGCTATGACGGTGGCATACCGATGACAATCTCCATAACGTTGAATGTCTTCTTCGCTCCAACTGTCGTGGGTGGTAGGGTCTAAAACCCATTCAGCAAACTCAGACAAAGTGTTAACTCCACGAAAGATTTTTTCACGTCCTCCTGGAATTCGACTACAATGAGGACAGTGAAAATGAATCGATTCTTGAATACACTGATCACAAGCCCGATGCGCCACACAAAAATTAGGAATGTGAATGCCTGTTTCTTGCATGCATTCGAAATCAAAGAAGATGAAATCTACTTGGTTCTTGTTCTTCTTTATTTCTTTATTCTCTGTCTTGTCATTTTTTCTTGCCAGCACAAACGTGTCTCGTGGGGTTGTTGGTACGAATTAGTTGTCCACACGTAGAACACGATTTCAATAAGTCGCAAGCACATTTTTGTTGGTGACCTTGTGTCTTGCGATGCTGTTGGTAACAAGAGGGACTGACAAAACTTCGTCGACACGTCTCACAATGGACGTGATTTTGTTGTTGTTGTTCAGGAAGGCATGGTTGGTCCGCAAAACAGCCCCGACATCTTGCTCCGCAATGAAGGTGTTTCTCTCGACTATTAAACCCTTGGTTGCATTTCTCACAGTAGTATCCGTATCCCAAAAATCCGGTGATACTGGTGATGGTATCAAAATGTTCTTGATGGTAATAGAGGTGAATGTATTTTCCTTCAGGAAAATCGGGGCCTCGAAACACCATATCTCCCCGCACTTCTTGAGGGTGAACTTTCAAAGTATAGTGAGGAGCCAAAACATCTTGAAGTTTCTGCATTTGAGAAATACCACACACGGTCTCTTTAGGGATACCCGCTTGTTGCAACAGGAGTTCTGCTTCTTTTCGTTGTTGGGGTCTTTGCGATCGTCGAATGTTCTTCCAGGCTTTTTTCCATTCTTTGCTCTCGTTCTTGTTGGCAAACGTACGCCCCACCACGATGGCCCGAGCCAAGCACATCTGGTCTTGAGTATTGTCGATTTGGACGACACTGCGTTTGGTAGTACGAAGATCGTCCACCAATAACGGTTTCCTACTTCGTCCACTTCCTCGAGGTGGAGCAACGTGAGTCATGTAGAGTGTCGCCTTTCCATCGGTGATGGTAAACTTGTCATTGGATTGTTGCACATGTTCTATTTTGGACATGACTTTGTCTGGCGTTAATTCTGCCGGGGTGCTGAACTCGATCCAAACAGGACTCTTCAAAATGTCATGATGAATGGCCAGTCTCAAGCGATCATCTTCTTTGGCTCCACATTGTTGTTTCAAGTTCTGTAACACAGAACCCCACAAATCGGTAATGAACCCCGCCGCTTTCTCGGGAGGTACTTCGGACTTAAAGTCTTTGAAGTGCACTGTGTGAGTGTAAGCTGTAGTTTTAAATTTTCGAGAAGTTATTTTTTGAGTCTCTCGAATCCGATAGTAATTTTCAGGAGGAGCCAAGGTACTCGGTTGTGTTTTTTGGTCTGGGGTTCTGGTGTTGGTAGTGGTGGTGGATTTTGTTTTGGGTGGTTTTGAAGGTGGTAAGGTTTCAGGCTCACTCATCTCCTCTTCGAAGTCACTTGCATGGACTTGAGCTAGCACTTCATCTAATGGTGTTTCAGGTGGTACGGAAAATCGTCGTCGTGGCCTCTTTGTTTCTTCTTGTTCTTGTTCTTCTTCTGGTTTCTCATGGCTTCGGCGTGATCTTTTCATCTTGAAGTTTACTTTGAAACTGATTCAGTTTCACCCAGGGAACCTATATATAGAGAGAGGAGACTATATATATATAGAGACCTTATTACCTTCAGAATCAGTCTTTGGGATTGAACATTCAAACTGTGAAGATGGAAAAGTACTGCGCTCGAGATAAAAGTCAAGATACTTGCTATATCTGCCAAGAGAAAGGACATTGGGCTTCAGAATATCCACAACTTCAACAAAAAAGAGATTTTGGAATTTAATTGAATAAGTATGTTCATAAGGTGTATGATAATTATGCTGCTGACATACTTGGTAATGTCTATCATATGAAGTCTGGAAGGAAAGTCAAAGGAAATTTGAATTCATTTGGATTGATAACTATTAATGTTGCTGGTAAGAAAGGAAAGAGGGAGAAACATACAAATCGAGGGAGATTTGTCTTTGAAGCGGTGAATGGAGTGGATCTACCAAGACAGAGTCAAGTGGTACATCTCAATGATGTACTTGATGATGATAGAATAGAAAATCTTCAAGTGATGACTGCTAGTGAACAAACATGTTTGCACAAGCATGTGAAGAATGATAAAGAAAAAAGGAGAGTCAATTTTGGAAGTGCTAGAAGTGTGTTGTGTCAGTTTGTTGGTGAGACTGAGGAAAGAAGATTTGAGAGTATGGAAAAGGCTGTTCAATATTTTGATTGTAGTAAAGGAGGTATCTACTATTGCTGTACTGGGATTTATAAGTCGGTCTTTTCGAAGAAGTTCCAGAAAAGATTTCAAGCTAGATTGGAAGAGCCAGAGAAGAAGAGTCAAGTAATTGGAGGATTTGTGAGACCTGTGAAATTAACTGACTTGAATTCAGGATTATATAGTCGGATGGATTCCATTTGTGATGTGGCAAGATGTTTTGGATTAGATCATCGTGAAGTTTACAGGATTTGTCAAAAAAGGTAGTGGATTAGAGATGCTAATGGACATTTTATTAAGTTGGAGTTTATCAATGAGAGTCCAGAAGAAAGTTATGAGAGAATTGTCGACAAGAATCTTCCTGAAGTGTCAGAACAAGAAGAGAATGAAATGGTAAATATGGAAGTGTATTGAACTGTATTGGACTTATATGAAATTGTTTATTACCACGAGTAACATAATGTATATAAATTGAATAAAATATAATTATTATTGATGTATATCTCAGCTCTTGTTTGTTTTTTAGGTCCGCGCAATGGATGGTGTGGTGTATGTGTTGAATAGTATGTTGGCGTGATTTCATCCCTTCGTCATACCCTTTCGTCTGATAGCAGGTTTTTGGGGTTTTTAGGCAGCAAAGGGGGGATGTTTTCCTTCACGTCGGCGCTTCTAACATATAAAGCAGTGCCTTCCACAGTTGCGCCATTCACATTTGATTGCTGAACTATGAATACTATTTAGTTATTACAAGAAGCTTGGGATAGAATGGTGGATGTGGAGTCGTTGATGGAAAGGTTGGAGTATTGGTGGAGATATCCTACCACCAAACCATTTGTCACCAGCCAACTAGCGGTTCTCAAATCAGAGAGAAGGTTGGTGAATGATGTTTTGGTGGAGGAAAGACAAAAAACTTCCTTAGCTCCATGTCGAGTAGGGTTCATCAAGAAGAGCCTGGACTTACAAAATGAAGTGAAATACTTCCTTCACCTTGTTCAACAAGATGAATGGTTGTATCCACCTCCTAGTAATGTCAGGCGCGAAGAGGTGAACCTTCATCTCGTCATAACATTATTAAAACAAGTTTTAGAAAAGGAAGTGGCTCACATTAAAATCTTGTGGGCCCAAGAAAGAAGAATCAAGGAACAAGTTAAAAAAGAACAGGATTTTCAACGCCTGAATTTAAACTGGATGAAAATCCAGGATAAGTTCAGACGGATGAAACATCCTGACTGGCTACCTGATTCTTTACCACCAACACTTCCAACCAAGAAAAAAGAACTCACACCACCTTCCTAAGTTTCTTTACACAATGTTGGAGGAAATAATAATCCTCCTCCAACGGTCCTTATCAGGACCACCCATTTTACAAGAAAAGATTAATTATTTTTCCATGATTGCCATGTCCCCCACACGACCCCGTATGTAGTGACGAATACAACGTCCTCTACTATGAAAACACCCCCTCCCCAGTTTTGATGGTAGAGGACGTTGTATTCGTCACTACATACGGCGTGCTAAAATTTCCTTTTGTAACCCAAGTACCCCCGCTATAATAAATTTCCGTTTGGGTCCATAGGGTCCCCCTTGGGCCTATAAATCTTGGGCACTTTTGACACTTTTGGGCCCATAGGGTCCCCCAACGTTAAAATCCCGTATGGGTCCATAGGGTCCCCCCTTGGGCCTCAACACTCCCCCTCTACTACTTACGTACGTGTGCGTGTGTACATACATACATACATACATACATACATACATACATACATACATACATACATACATACATACATACATACATACATACATACATACATACATACATACATACATACATACATACATACATACGAGGCATAGGATCTGATGATAAGTCCCCTGATGTCTTTTTTTTCACAGCCACCGGCGGTTAAACCTTTCATAAATATGATTTATACATGTCATCTAGTAGATTTATGTGTTTTATTGTGCTGATAGTGTAATGAAAATTCTTTGGTAAATTGAAGCATGACTACAGGACTTCCGTCAGGAATTCTTACCAGATAGTGACCCTTTATGTTTTTTTTTTGGCAGTCACAGAAAAACAATAAAAAATATAAAAAAGAAATATATAAAAAATTTAAAAAAAACAGGGGTTATCAAACAGTATCGGATAACTTAAGTTGAAAGTACTTTTGTACACATATAACTAATAGATAGATATATATTTGTATCAATATACATCAAATAGAGGATATACGGGTGTTTGAGGCAATTATTGGTTTATAATGAGAAGTAAAAATTAAGCTGTGAGATATGAGTTGAGTCACCGAGTATTGAGAAATTGAAAGATATTGAATATTAAGGTGTTTCCATAGGTTTATTATATGAACGGAGTTAGTACCATGAGCATTTAACATTATATCTAATGCCCTTAAAACAACAACTTTATTTCAAAATCAATGCATGAACGTCACTAACAAATGATACGCGATACAACTGTTCATTATCATAACTAATATATAAATATTTTCTAACTATATATGGTTATCAGTATGATGCCAATAATGGTTTGCTTAAAACCTCAGCTATTACTAGCGAGACATCAGTTTGCAGATGTTCCCCTTTTACAAGTCATTTCATAAATAAAATGACCAACAACAAATGCACAACAAAAAACAAAAAAAAACAAAAAAAAAAAACAACAAAAACAAACTGTTTTCTATAAAAAAGTTTTCTAAATCATTTAAAAAAAATCAAATTCATTGTATGCATTTCGTAACTTGTCACGGAGGCAATCTCATTGTATGTTGTTTTTACATCTTAATTTTTATATTTTACGTTATTGTCCTTCATGTTCACGTTATTTGGAAGGGTTTATTTTGTTTAAAAATTATTTACAATTCTTGATTGTTACGTTTTCGAACTTTACCATTAATTGGAACCTTATAGACATTATTGTGCTGAGGTGCCGTAAAACGCTGCATGCATACATACATACATACATACATACATACATACATACATACATACATACATACATACATACATACATACATACATACATACATACACTCCTTGTATGTTCAAAAAGGGGCATTTTGTTAAAAAGATGAAGCTCATCTTCTGCCTCAACTTTGTTGGCAGTTTTTCATTTTATCTTCAAGTTTTATGGTATGGAAATTCCGTACTACATGAAAGAGCGTCTCTTTAAAGAATTCGATTGGCGGAGACATTTTCTGAATGATTCCAATATTTCATAATTTGCAACTTGATATAATTTATTAATGGAAAACGTCCAAGTTCACTTTTACAAGCAATGTCAGTTGAGTTCTTGCTAACAATGTTAGTTGAGTTCTTGCTAACTGGTAGATTAAATTTTCAAAATTTAGTATGTACTTTCTCAAAATGTAAGTTTTCTGTCAATTCAAAGAATTTGTATCTGTACAATGTTTATCTAGCTTGTTCAAGATTTAATTCCACCATATTTCACAGTTGTATAGTATTGGTTAGAGTATCGAATACATTATTGAAGATTAATGGATTAGGCAAGTTCTAACAATAGCACATTATGTTTTCAAAAGAACCTTGATGACCTTTCATAGTTCCTCCTTTGTATTCCAAAACTATCAGTGTGTCAGATCAACAAGTATAAAGGAATTATATCCCTCCCCAGCCGCTTTGTCACTTCAAGGTCTTTAAAACTGTCGGGGAAAGGAGATTTAAACAGTATTTATTTGCAGAAGTCATCATGGAAAGTACATAAAATCCAACAGTAACCCTATGTACAGAAGTCATCATGGAAAGTACATAAAATCCAACAGTAACCCTATGTACAGAAGTCATCATGGAAAGTACATAAAATCCAACAGTAACCCTATGTACAGAAGTCATCATGGAAAGTACATAAAATCCAACAGTAACCCTATGTACAGAAGTCATCATGGAAAGTACATAAAATCCAACAGTAACCTTATGTACAGAAGTCATCATGGAAAGTACATAAAATCCAACAGTAACCCTATGTACAGAAGTCATCATGGAAAGTACATAAAATCCAACAGTATTTATTTGGATTACGTCATCATGGAAAGTACATAAAATCCAACAGTATTTATTTCGATTACGTCATCATGGAAAGTACATAAAATCCAACAGTATTTATTTGGATTACGTCATCATGGAAAGTACATAAAATCCAACAGTATTTATTTGGATTACGTCATCATGGAAAGTACATAAAATCCAACAGTATTTATTTGAATTACGTCATCATGGAAAGTACATAAAATCCAATATTTATTTGGATTACGTCATCATGGAAAGTACATAAAATCCAACAGTATTTATTTGGATTACGTCATCATGGAAAGTACATAATATCCAATATTTATTTGGATTACGTCATCATGGAAAGTACATAAAATCCAACAGTATTTATTTGGATTAAGTCATCATGGAAAGTACATAAAATCCAACAGTATTTATTTGGATTACGTCATCATCGAAAGTACATAAAATCCAACAGTATTTATTTGGATTACGTCATCATGGAAAGTACATAAAATCCAACAGTATTTATTTGGATTACGTCATCATGGAAAGTACATAAAATCCAACAGTATTTATTTGAATTACGTCATCATGGAAAGTACATAAAATCCAACAAAAGATATACAAGATTGAGCAACAGGCATAAGCGTACCGTATATACTCGCGTATAAAACGATACCAACTGCAAACTGCATAGACCCAGATCTGCCGTCGCATAATGCGCCGGTAGATCTGAGTCAATGCAGTTTGTAAGGACTAATCAGTAGAACAAACAACATAGACCCTGATCTGCCGGTGCATTATGCGACGGCAGATCAGGGTCTATGTTGTTTGCATTTGGTCTCTTTTTATACGCGAGTATAGACGGTATTCGAGCTCTCTCCTCATTGACAATAATATTTACTTTAATAATTGGTCTGGCGTGAGTAACGAAGACACAAGATCGCAAACGTTGAAAATAGTAATGAGATACTACAAGAAAATTGTACATACAATATTGCACTAATATCAACCAGTAACTTATAAACATTTATAGAAGAAACATGTTATTGTATGTTTTAAACACGCGCGAATTTTTTTTTTATTGTTATAAATTTATAAACAAAATGAAAATAAAGAAAAAAGAAAGATATTGACGTTGATGGGAGGAGGGGAGGAGGGTTATATTGTTGAGGGAGGTAAATGACTTTTAACTTCAGCTCAGGTGGTGTATTTGTAGTAGCTAAATACGTACCAGAGATATAATAGATTAGTGTCAAGATATAAGTAGTGATTAAACAAATCTCGTAGTCGCAATTATGTACTTTTGGACCGCCTTAAAAACTAGGCTCTTTGTCTTTTTCTTGCTATTGTTTGCTTCTTGCTATCGAAACCCATGAAATAAATTTTGTAATAGTTCTCTTTGTTGTGAATTTGTTAATAACTAGCCTATCGTCAAAGCAGACATAGCCAGGCAAAACCCATTATCATAGCACATCGTATAAAATCATTATATTTTGTTTTGACTCTTACCTCATTTAAATTAGTGCTAATCTTTAGTGCATCCTGAAAATTTCATGAAAAATGTTTGAAAAATGGTTAAGTTACGACGATTTGAATTTGTATATGATAATAGGTGGCAGTCGGCTAGATGCCGGACATTAATCCTGAATGTCTGAGAAGCTGCCAGTGCGCATGTAAATCACGCTAGTATTGGTCAGCGGTCCATAGGTATTGACAGATGTTAAGATTTGAGTGACATATGGCGAGGCGATAGGCAGTATCGAAATCAGACTTTCCTGTATAACTCTTCGAAGCCATTTTCTAGTGGGCTCTTGTGTGCTAAGTTTTGCTTCTCATCTCGCAACCAGAATGGTGCGGATTCCAGTCTTACCATGGGATTAGCCGGGTCTGCTTCGGCGGTGTGTCCTTTGGGCAAGGCACTTTACTCCAATTGTTCCGGCCCTAAATAATCTTAATATGTTGCTGTGGTGTCAAACCTTAATACCAAATCAAACGTTTTTGTCTCGATAATCTTTTAAAACGCGTGCATTGCATACGGGTATGTATGATCTTGTGGTTTGACTTACAAGCAATGGGTCAGGGAATTTATTCATATTTACCCATGGGTCAGACTTTCCCATATTTTAAAAGCAATGGGCGTTTCCAGCAAACATCCACCATCATACTAGTTAGCGTCAGTGAAAAAAAAAGAATTATACACCCTTCTTTCCTGTTTCTTTCTATTCTTCTTTTTTGCCTTTCCAGTTCGTTGATATGCCCAGTCAGTTACGTGTAATGTGGCACACGTGGCATGTACAACATCTCTCTCTCTCTCTCTCTCTGCCTTGCTCTTTTATTCGTGCTGGTTTTTATATAACTCAGCTCGAGTTTTTTTTTTTTGTTCTTTCTATTCTTCTTTTTTGCCTTTCCAGTTCGTTGATATGCCCAGTCAGTTACGTGTAATGTGGCACACGTGGCATATACAACATCTCTCTCTCTCTCTCTCTCTCTCTCTCTCTCTCTCTCTCTCTCTCTCTCTCTCTCTCTCTCTCTGCCTTGCTCTTTTATTCGTGCTGGTTTTTATATAACTCAGCTCGAGTTTTTTTTGTTGCTGAATGACTTTCATTTAAGTTAAAACTTTATTGTACAAAAGAATACAATTTCTCGACGACCATGGTCACCGCCGTGAGTTGTCCTTGAGGCAGAGGAAACTGGAGAAATCCACCAAGTATTGGTGGCAAGCCACATACCATCGCAAATGCTTACAAAGGAGATCAAATCCAGGATTGTAGAGATTTAGAACAAGTGCGTTATCACAGCACTAGACAGGCTAAAGTGACACTAGTTTTGTCCCTTTCACATTTTCTCTCCGCTTATCTTTCTTTCGGGTGTTTTTTTTTCCTTCTTTCTTTCTTTAATATATCCTGTGCACGTATCAAGCTTGTTTATTCGAAATGGTGTTCGAGCCATCTCTACCACCTTTTTTTATGTCTCACCACAAATGTGATAGAGTAATATAGTATTACCCTTGTCTATCCGTGTGTCAGTCTGTTTGGTTAAGTTTTGTGCTTTGGTAAGTTTTACTCACTGTGGTCGGGCATTCGTGTTCCATGAACACACATTGCTAGTTGAGTTCTCCAACACATTGTCCTTTTGATTTGGTGTTATTTAAATCCCTGTGTCCGTCATTTGTCTCTATCAGAGGACTTGAATATGGAAAGAATTTGTCAATCATTTTTATAGGTCATGTATTGATTGATTGAATGATTTGAGAAACCATCATGATATTTAAAAAATAAAACATATCGTTTAGGTGGCAAGAACAATCGATTAACAACAGTCACAGCATATCACTAGTATTATATATTTCATAATGAGTGTTATGAATAATTAATATATTATGTGTGTTTAACCTTGTCCATGATAGTAAGTCGCACTTTGAAGTTCTGGTCAATTGGTAAATACCTTGTTGACTGACATTGAGTTCAAGGCCAGTCTTTTTGACAATTATTCACAACTAGTTTAGCGTTTTCCCATAAGAACGACGCACGTTCTGTTGTATTGTGAGTTATTAGAATATGTGTATATATTAGGGACTTGATACTCATTTATTCATTCCTGTTTTAAAATCAGTCTGTGGGAATCTGTTTATGATCAGAGTATAGTTGTGTTGTAGCAACAACTAATAATGGAAAATTATTGGAGAGAGAGAGAGAGAGAGAGAGAGAGAGAGAGAGAGAGAGAGAGAGAGAGAGAGAGAGAGAGAGAGAGAGAGTGGGCGGGGGGGGGGCACAATGACAGCATTCGCGATTTGAATACGTTTTTGAAATCATCTGGTATCAGTTATATATTTGCATACATGTTGTTAAATTCTATAGTTTTCATTTGCATCGCCCTTTCCCCAAAGTAGTAAATCTAAGATAACAGCTAGATATGTCATTGGGAGTAATTTTCTCATCAACTCAGATCGTTGCTGACTATACTTGGGACAAAAAAAAAAATTAATAAATGCAAGGTGGTTTCTATCCCACCTAAGGAACAAAAAAAGGGGTGTCAACATGTTAAATGCGGTAAATATCAGCTCTGATGAGCTTACATTATGTCGCAATCTAGTATGGATATCTAAGGCTCGATGACTAAAACGAGGCATTTTACTGGATTCGATATTTGGACATAAACATTTTTTCAATGACTGTAAGACATGCTACATTGGGTGTCCTGTTCAACATTGTTCCACGAGGCCGCTGCTGAGGGTATACAAGAGGATTTAATAGAATTTAGCCTGAAATTGCAAGTCTTATTGGAACGCGAAGGTTATAATTTGTTTGTTCGGACACAGGAGGAGGGAGCAATTCAATGAGATAGTCCAGAGTTTTGCATCGTTTTAATTTTATAGAGTGTTAATACTTTTCTCTTTGGTATTGATTGCAGACTTTCCCACCCAGTTTCAAAATAAACAGATTGCCTACTCGTATATTTTGGAACTACTTTCTTTTCCCATTTAGGACCTTATGTATGTTATTCAAACCTGTATGTCCACATTTTGGCCTATTACATTTTCTTCTTCGTCTGTTCCTCTTCTCTCTCTCTCTCCTCTCTCTCTCTCTCTCTCTCTCTCTCTCTCTCTCTCTCTCTCTCTCTCTCTCTCTCTCTCGGGATGAACAGATCCTCTAGAACACATATATGTAATCAACGAGGAGGCGCCATACAGATGTCCCTAAAAACGAACTCCAAAGAACAAAAGTAAGCTTCAATTGTTCACTTTTTTATAATTAGTTTTCCACATGAAACATACAAGTTGTCAGTGACTGAACTTAGACGACGTGTTGCAACTCGATTTTCTGGGTAACCCATAAAGTATCGTATACCTGTTACACTCCTCGACGAACAGTACTCGTTTTTAGGAAAAACTATTTATTAAATATAGTACTTAAATTATGTAAGTAGGGATTTGAACTTTCATCACAATCATAATCTGGTCTGAAAACGACGGAGAAATCGGACATTGATGAGTTTTGATTGCAAACCGAATTTAAGTGAAAATCGAAATTGTTGGTTCAGCGTCTGTTACCGAGCTTGATTGCAAGCTTGACATTTGAATGCAGAAAAAAAGAACCAAAATCCTTACAAGTAAGCTCAGAATCATTAAAAGCTCTCGTTTATAGATGTTACGCTTTTAAGTCCGTCGGATACGACCGATACGTGATGTTGCTACAGTACCCAAACAATATTCACTGTATCAATCCGCGCAAGAAATGTATGACCGAAAATTAAAATCTCTTCACTGTCATATGAAAACAGTCATTAATTGGACAAAATACACAGTTTGAAGCATTATATGTAAAAGCTATATTTGTAGAAAGTCGCTGTCCTACAATTATTGTAAAATTTCGGAAGTTCTTTTTATCGATGTAGTAATGCAGCCGTTAATCGCATTGGCACAGAATGGACAAGAAAATGTATGCAAATCGACGGCTTTTGCCCTAACAAATATATAATACAAAGAAAATATACGTTGTTTGAGTCGATATAATGAAATATTTCGCGAGTGAAGTGGAAACATTTTGTACTGTCACGAGACGCGAGACTACTTTCTTTTCTCCTGTGTAGGAAATATATCTGCCCTTATGAATGTTATTCAAGCTTTTATTTTCATATTTAGGCCTATTTAATTTTTCTTCTTCTTCTTCTTCTTCTTCTCTCTCTCTCTCTCTCTCTCTCTCTCTCTCTCTCTCTCTCTCTCTCTCTCTCTCTCTCTCTCAGGATGAACAGATTTTAAAATATGTCAAGATTGAGTATACAATTATGTAATGAATGAGGATGTGCCATCAAAATAGGCATAAAAACGAATTCCAAACAACAAACAGTAGGCTTCAAGTATAAATTTGTAAAACATTAGTTTTCCATATGATTCATGCAAATTGTCAGTGACTAAACTTAACATGACCTGTTTATATTCGATAATAAGTGATATCCATAGAGTCTCGTATACCTGTTACTTTGTAGGGAATAAACGTTTGATTAAATATAGTAATAAAATTGTAGGGAATAAACGTTTGAATAAATATAGTAATAAAATTGTAGAGAATAAACGTTTGATTAAATATAGTAATACAATTGTAGGGAATAAACGTTTGAATAAATATAGTAATAAAATTGTAGGGAATAAACGTTTGATTAAATATAGTAATAAAATTGTAGAGAATAAACGTTTGATTAAATATAGTAATAAAATTGTAGGGAATAAACGTTTGAATAAATATAGTAATAAAATTGTAGGGAATAAACGTTTGATTAAATATAGTAATACAATTGTAGGGAATAAACGTTTGAATAAATATAGTAATAAAATTGTAGAGAATAAACGTTTGAATAAATATAGTAATACAATTGTAGGGAATAAACGTTTGATTAAATATAGTAATACAATTGTAGAGAATAAACGTTTGAATAAATATAGTAATAAAATTGTAGGGAATAAACGTTTGAATAAATATAGTAATAAAATTGTAGAGAATAAACGTTTGATTAAATATAGTAATACAATTGTAGGGAATAAACGTTTGAATAAATATAGTAATAAAATTGTAGGGAATAAACGTTTGATTAAATATAGTAATAAAATTGTAGAGAATAAACGTTTGATTAAATATAGTAATAAAATTGTAGGGAATAAACGTTTGAATAAATATAGTAATAAAATTGTAGGGAATAAACGTTTGATTAAATATAGTAATACAATTGTAGGGAATAAACGTTTGAATAAATATAGTAATAAAATTGTAGAGAATAAACGTTTGAATAAATATAGTAATACAATTGTAGGGAATAAACGTTTGATTAAATATAGTAATACAATTGTAGAGAATAAACGTTTGAATAAATATAGTAATAAAATTGTAGGGAATAAACGTTTGAATAAATATAGTAATAAAATTGTAGAGAATAAACGTTTGATTAAATATAGTAATACAATTGTAGGGAATAAACGTTTGATTAAATATAGTAATACAATTGTAGAGAATAAACGTTTGAATAAATATAGTAATAAAATTGTAGGGAATAAACGTTTGAATAAATATAGTAATAAAATTGTAGAGAATAAACGTTTGATTAAATATAGTAATACAATTGTAGGGAATAAACGTTTGATTAAATATAGTAATACAATTGTAGGGAATAAACGTTTGAATAAATATAGTAATAAAATTGTAGGGAATAAACGTTTGATTAAATATAGTAATAAAATTGTAGGGAATAAACGTTTGAATAAATATAGTAATAAAATTGTAGGGAATAAACGTTTGATTAAATATAGTAATAAAATTGTAGGGAATAAACGTTTGATTAAATATAGTAATACAATTGTAGAGAATAAACGTTTGAATAAATATAGTAATAAAATTGTAGGGAATAAACGTTTGATTAAATATAGTAATACAATTGTAGGGAATAAACGTTTGATTAAATATAGTAATAAAATTGTAGGGAATAAACGTTTGAATAAATATAGTAATAAAATTGTAGGGAATAAACGTTTGAATAAATATAGTAATAAAATTGTAGGGAATAAACGTTTGAATAAATATAGTAATAAAATTGTAGGGAATAAACGTTTGAATAAATATAGTAATAAAATTGTAGGGAATAAACGTTTGAATAAATATAGTAATAAAATTGTAGGGAATAAACGTTTGAATAAATATAGTAATAAAATTGTAGGGAATAAACGTTTGATTAAATATAGTAATAAAATTGTAGGGAATAAACGTTTGATTAAATATAGTAATAAAATTGTAGGGAATAAACGTTTGATTAAATATAGTAATAAAATTGTAGGGAATAAACGTTTGAATAAATATAGTAATACAATTGTAGGGAATAAACGTTTGATTAAATATAGTAATACAATTGTAGAGAATAAACGTTTGAATAAATATAGTAATAAAATTGTAGGGAATAAACGTTTGATTAAATATAGTAATACAATTGTAGGGAATAAACGTTTGATTAAATATAGTAATACAATTGTAGAGAATAAACGTTTGATTAAATATAGTAATACAATTGTAGAGAATAAACGTTTGATTAAATATAGTAATAAAATTGTAGGGAATAAACGTTTGAATAAATATAGTAATACAATTGTAGGGAATAAACGTTTGATTAAATATAGTAATACAATTGTAGAGAATAAACGTTTGAATAAATATAGTAATAAAATTGTAGGGAATAAACGTTTGATTAAATATAGTAATACAATTGTAGGGAATAAACGTTTGATTAAATATAGTAATACAATTGTAGAGAATAAACGTTTGATTAAATATAGTAATACAATTGTAGAGAATAAACGTTTGATTAAATATAGTAATAAAATTGTAGGGAATAAACGTTTGATTAAATATAGTAATAAAATTGTAGGGAATAAACGTTTGATTAAATATAGTAATAAAATTGTAGGGAATAAACGTTTGATTAAATATAGTAATAAAATTGTAGGGAATAAACGTTTGATTAAATATAGTAATAAAATTGTAGGGAATAAACGTTTGATTAAATATAGTAATAAAATTGTAGGGAATAAACGTTTGATTAAATATAGTAATACAATTGTAGAGAATAAACGTTTGAATAAATATAGTAATAAAATTGTAGGGAATAAACGTTTGAATAAATAAAGTAATAAAATTGTAGGGAATAAACGTTTGATTAAATATAGTAATAAAATTGTAGGGAATAAACGTTTGAATAAATAAAGTAATAAAATTGTAGAGAATAAACGTTTGAATAAATATAGTAATAAAATTGTAGAGAATAAACGTTTGATTAAATATAGTAATAAAATTGTAGAGAATAAACGTTTGATTAAATATAGTAATACAATTGTAGAGAATAAACGTTTGATTAAATATAGTAATACAATTGTAGGGAATAAACGTTTGAATAAATATAGTAATAAAATTGTAGGGAATAAACGTTTGATTAAATATAGTAATAAAATTGTAGGGAATAAACGTTTGAATAAATATAGTAATAAAATTGTAGGGAATAAACGTTTGATTAAATATAGTAATAAAATTGTAGGGAATAAACGTTTGATTAAATATAGTAATACAATTGTAGAGAATAAACGTTTGAATAAATATAGTAATAAAATTGTAGGGAATAAACGTTTGATTAAATATAGTAATACAATTGTAGGGAATAAACGTTTGATTAAATATAGTAATAAAATTGTAGGGAATAAACGTTTGAATAAATATAGTAATAAAATTGTAGGGAATAAACGTTTGAATAAATATAGTAATAAAATTGTAGGGAATAAACGTTTGAATAAATATAGTAATAAAATTGTAGGGAATAAACGTTTGAATAAATATAGTAATAAAATTGTAGGGAATAAACGTTTGAATAAATATAGTAATAATATTGTAGGGAATAAACGTTTGATTAAATATAGTAATACAATTGTAGAGAATAAACGTTTGATTAAATATAGTAATAAAATTGTAGGGAATAAACGTTTGATTAAATATAGTAATAAAATTGTAGGGAATAAACGTTTGATTAAATATAGTAATAAAATTGTAGGGAATAAACGTTTGAATAAATATAGTAATACAATTGTAGGGAATAAACGTTTGATTAAATATAGTAATACAATTGTAGAGAATAAACGTTTGAATAAATATAGTAATACAATTGTAGGGAATAAACGTTTGATTAAATATAGTAATACAATTGTAGGGAATAAACGTTTGATTAAATATAGTAATACAATTGTAGAGAATAAACGTTTGATTAAATATAGTAATAAAATTGTAGGGAATAAACGTTTTATTAAATATAGTAATAAAATTGTAGGGAATAAACGTTTGATTAAATATAGTAATAAAATTGTAGGGAATAAACGTTTGATTAAATATAGTAATAAAATTGTAGGGAATAAACGTTTGATTAAATATAGTAATAAAATTGTAGGGAATAAACGTTTGATTAAATATAGTAATAAAATTGTAGGGAATAAACGTTTGATTAAATATAGTAATACAATTGTAGAGAATAAACGTTTGAATAAATATAGTAATAAAATTGTAGGGAATAAACGTTTGAATAAATAAAGTAATAAAATTGTAGGGAATAAACGTTTGATTAAATATAGTAATAAAATTGTAGGGAATAAACGTTTGAATAAATAAAGTAATAAAATTGTAGAGAATAAACGTTTGAATAAATATAGTAATAAAATTGTAGAGAATAAACGTTTGATTAAATATAGTAATAAAATTGTAGAGAATAAACGTTTGATTAAATATAGTAATAAAATTGTAGAGAATAAACGTTTGATTAAATATAGTAATAAAATTGTAGGGAATAAACGTTTGATTAAATATAGTAATAAAATTGTAGGGAATAAACGTTTGATTAAATATAGTAATAAAATTGTAGGGAATAAACGTTTGATTAAATATAGTAATAAAATTGTAGGGAATAAACGTTTGATTAAATATAGTAATAAAATTGTAGGGAATAAACGTTTGATTAAATATAGTAATACAATTGTAGAGAATAAACGTTTGAATAAATATAGTAATAAAATTGTAGGGAATAAACGTTTGAATAAATAAAGTAATAAAATTGTAGGGAATAAACGTTTGATTAAATATAGTAATAAAATTGTAGGGAATAAACGTTTGAATAAATAAAGTAATAAAATTGTAGAGAATAAACGTTTGAATAAATATAGTAATAAAATTGTAGAGAATAAACGTTTGATTAAATATAGTAATAAAATTGTAGAGAATAAACGTTTGATTAAATATAGTAATAAAATTGTAGAGAATAAACGTTTGATTAAATATAGTAATAAAATTGTAGGGAATAAACGTTTGATTAAATATAGTAATAAAATTGTAGAGAATAAACGTTTGAATAAATAAAGTAATAAAATTGTAGAGAATAAACGTTTGATTAAATATAGTAATAAAATTGTAGGGAATAAACGTTTGATTAAATATAGTAATAAAATTGTAGGGAATAAACGTTTGAATAAATATAGTAATAAAATTGTAGGGAATAAACGTTTGAATAAATATAGTAATAAAATTGTAGAGAATAAACGTTTGAATAAATATAGTAATAAAATTGTAGGGAATAAACGTTTGATTAAATATAGTAATAAAATTGTAGGGAATAAACGTTTGAATAAATATAGTAATACAATTGTAGGGAATAAACGTTTGATTAAATATAGTAATAAAATTGTAGGGAATAAACGTTTGATTAAATAAAGTAATAAAATTGTAGGGAATAAACGTTTGATTAAATATAGTAATACAATTGTAGGGAATAAACGTTTGATTAAATAAAGTAATAAAATTGTAGAGAATAAACGTTTGAATAAATATAGTAATAAAATTGTAGGGAATAAACGTTTGAATAAATATAGTAAAAAAATTGTAGGGAATAAACGTTTGAATAAATAAAGTAATAAAATTGTAGGGAATAAACGTTTGAATAAATAAAGTAATAAAATTGTAGGGAATAAACGTTTGAATAAATAAAGTAATAAAATTGTAGGGAATAAACGTTTGATTAAATATAGTAATAAAATTGTAGGGAATAAACGTTTGAATAAATAAAGTAATAAAATTGTAGGGAATAAACGTTTGAATAAATATAGTAATACAATTGTAGGGAATAAACGTTTGATTAAATAAAGTAATAAAATTGTAGGGAATAAACGTTTGATTAAATAAAGTAATAAAATTGTAGGGAATAAACGTTTGATTAAATATAGTAATAAAATTGTAGGGAATAAACGTTTGATTAAATATAGTAATAAAATTGTAGGGAATAAACGTTTGAATAAATATAGTAATAAAATTGTAGGGAATAAACGTTTGATTAAATATAGTAATACAATTGTAGAGAATAAACGTTTGAATAAATATAGTAATAAAATTGTAGGGAATAAACGTTTGAATAAATATAGTAATAAAATTGTAGGGAATAAACGTTTGATTAAATATAGTAATACAATTGTAGGGAATAAACGTTTGATTAAATATAGTAATACAATTGTAGAGAATAAACGTTTGATTAAATATAGTAATAAAATTGTAGGGAATAAACGTTTGAATAAATATAGTAATAAAATTGTAGGGAATAAACGTTTGATTAAATATAGTAATAAAATTGTAGGGAATAAACGTTTGAATAAATATAGTAATAAAATTGTAGGGAATAAACGTTTGATTAAATATAGTAATAAAATTGTAGGGAATAAACGTTTGAATAAATATAGTAATACAATTGTAGGGAATAAACGTTTGAATAAATATAGTAATACAATTGTAGGGAATAAACGTTTGAATAAATATAGTAATAAAATTGTAGAGAATAAACGTTTGATTAAATATAGTAATAAAATTGTAGAGAATAAACGTTTGATTAAATATAGTAATAAAATTGTGGGGAATAAACGTTTGAATAAATATAGTAATAAAATTGTAGAGAATAAACGTTTGATTAAATATAGTAATAAAATTGTAGAGAATAAACGTTTGATTAAATATAGTAATAAAATTGTAGAGAATAAACGTTTGATTAAATATAGTAATAAAATTGTAGGGAATAAACGTTTGAATAAATATAGTAATAAAATTGTAGAGAATAAACGTTTGATTAAATATAGTAATAAAATTGTAGAGAATAAACGTTTGATTAAATATAGTAATAAAATTGTAGGGAATAAACGTTTGATTAAATATAGTAATAAAATTGTAGGGAATAAACGTTTGATTAAATATAGTAATAAAATTGTAGGGAATAAACGTTTGATTAAATATAGTAATAAAATTGTAGGGAATAAACGTTTGAATAAATATAGTAATAAAATTGTAGAGAATAAACGTTTGATTAAATATAGTAATAAAATTGTAGAGAATAAACGTTTGATTAAATATAGTAATAAAATTGTAGGGAATAAACGTTTGATTAAATATAGTAATAAAATTGTAGGGAATAAACGTTTGAATAAATATAGTAATAAAATTGTAGGGAATAAACGTTTGATTAAATATAGTAATAAAATTGTAGGGAATAAACGTTTGATTAAATATAGTAATAAAATTGTAGGGAATAAACGTTTGAATAAATAAAGTAATAAAATTGTAGGGAATAAACGTTTGAATAAATATAGTAATAAAATTGTAGGGAATAAACGTTTGATTAAATATAGTAATAAAATTGTAGGGAATAAACGTTTGAATAAATAAAGTAATAAAATTGTAGGGAATAAACGTTTGATTAAATATAGTAATAAAATTGTAGGGAATAAACGTTTGAATAAATAAAGTAATAAAATTGTAGGGAATAAACGTTTGAATAAATATAGTAATAAAATTGTAGAGAATAAACGTTTGATTAAATATAGTAATAAAATTGTAGGGAATAAACGTTTGAATAAATAAAGTAATAAAATTGTAGGGAATAAACGTTTGAATAAATAAAGTAATAAAATTGTAGGGAATAAACGTTTGATTAAATATAGTAATAAAATTGTAGGGAATAAACGTTTGAATAAATAAAGTAATAAAATTGTAGGGAATAAACGTTTGAATAAATATAGTAATAAAATTGTAGAGAATAAACGTTTGATTAAATATAGTAATAAAATTGTAGGGAATAAACGTTTGAATAAATAAAGTAATAAAATTGTAGGGAATAAACGTTTGAATAAATAAAGTAATAAAATTGTAGGGAATAAACGTTTGATTAAATATAGTAATAAAATTGTAGGGAATAACGTTTGAATAAATAAAGTAATAAAATTGTAGGGAATAAACGTTTGAATAAATATAGTAATAAAATTGTAGAGAATAAACGTTTGATTAAATATAGTAATAAAATTGTAGGGAATAAACGTTTGAATAAATAAAGTAATAAAATTGTAGGGAATAAACGTTTGAATAAATAAAGTAATAAAATTGTAGGGAATAAACGTTTGATTAAATATAGTAATAAAATTGTAGGGAATAAACGTTTGAATAAATAAAGTAATAAAATTGTAGGGAATAAACGTTTGAATAAATAAAGTAATAAAATTGTAGGGAATAAACGTTTGAATAAATAAAGTAATAAAATTGTAGGGAATAAACGTTTGATTAAATATAGTAATAAAATTGTAGGGAATAAACGTTTGAATAAATAAAGTAATAAAATTGTAGGGAATAAACGTTTGAATAAATAAAGTAATAAAATTGTAGGGAATAAACGTTTGAATAAATAAAGTAATAAAATTGTAGGGAATAAACGTTTTGAATAAATAAAGTAATAAAATTGTAGGGAATAAACGTTTGAATAAATAAAGTAATAAAATTGTAGGGAATAAACGTTTGAATAAATAAAGTAATAAAATTGTAGGGAATAAACGTTTGAATAAATAAAGTAATAAAATTGTAGGGAATAAACGTTTGAATAAATAAAGTAATAAAATTGTAGGGAATAAACGTTTGAATAAATAAAGTAATAAAATTGTAGGGAATAAACGTTTGAATAAATAAAGTAATAAAATTGTAGGGAATAAACGTTTGAATAAATAAAGTAATAAAATTGTAGGGAATAAACGTTTGATTAAATATAGTAATAAAATTGTAGGGAATAAACGTTTGAATAAATAAAGTAATAAAATTGTAGGGAATAAACGTTTGAATAAATATAGTAATAAAATTGTAGGGAATAAACGTTTGAATAAATATAGTAATAACTTGTTTAAGTTGCGATTTTAACTCTCATCACACACTTAATCTGAAAGCGATGGAGAAATCGATAATAGATGATTGACAATCGAAATTTGGGTGCAGCGTCTGTACTAAACTAGAGTGCAAGCTTGCCAAGGCCACACAATTCACATTTTAATTTAGAAATAAACAAAATAAAAACCCAGAATCCTTATAGGTAAACTCCTAAGCATTAAAATCATTATTTTAAAGATGTTACGCCCTGAAGTCTATCGGATGCGACCGCTCTGTGGTGTTGCTACAGTAGGGCCGACACAAACAATGTTCACTTTATCAATCCGCGAAAGAAATTTCATTTTCGTTTTAAAACAGTCATTAATTTAACAAAATACAAAATTTGAAGCATTATATCTACGAGCTAAATTTGTAAAAAGTCGCTGTTATAAAATTGTAAAATTTCGGAACTTCGTTTTATCGATGTAGAATTTCAGCCATTAATCGCATTGCTAAAGAATGGCGAATAATCATTGCAAATTTACGTTTTTTCCTTTGATAATATATTATAAAAAGAAAATCTACGGGTTTTTTTAGTAGATAGTGAGATAATATTTCACTCGTGAAGTTGAAACGTTTCGTATTGCCACTCGTGACAATACAGTGTTTCCACTTCACTCGTGTTGCCACTCGTGACAATACAGTATTTCCACTTCACTCGTGAAATATCTATCTTCTAATATCTACTCAAGTTACGTAGATATCCTCTACTTAACAATCTGCAGGTTTCGTTTACTTTGTTATCAGGCTAGCACTGTATTTCATTACCTATGTAAGGTGAACAAAATCGATAACATTTTACATGCATGCTGAAAGACACTAACTCTTTGTTTACATAATTAGTCCTTTTAATGCCGAAATCACCATTCTTTACCGGTTCTTGGAGTTATGGTAAAAGCATGATATTTGTATTCCTTATTTTTTGCATCATCGTGACACGGACTGTAATAAATATACGGCTTAATGTGACGTGTAAGGGGGCGTGTAGCGTGTATAAAGAAATGTTTGCAGTTTTTTGTAGCGAACCTTCCTTCGCCTTCCCCTCCCGCAGGTGTTCGTACTTTGGTTTTCCAGATATTGGTATTGGAGCCCGATATATCTTCTACATCCCTGGCGCTTGCCTATGCACAAAATACAACAATTGTTCCATATATATATATATATATATATATATATATATATATATATATATATATATATATATATATATATATATATACTTTCTCGCTATTCCCTTATCTTCTTGCTGTAATGACGATACACATAAGTATCATGGTCTGGTGACTGACTGAGTTTGTATTAACGTCGTGTTCGGCCTCTCGGACATGTACGACGAATCATGATCGGGTTTCTTACTTACTTAATTTGGATTATACTCGTGTGCGGCCATTCGGCCATGTACGAGTGGCATGATCTGGTTGGTTGGTTGGTTGTTAAATTAACGACGTGTGCGGCCATTCGGCCATTTACGTCGGAGGCATGATCTGGTCAGTTTCGGCCTTTATATATACTAGGTACCATGCAACCTTGCAAATTACGAGTCTATTCATAACTGGACCATCCCATTCTTGATACAGGGATTCTTGTCAAACAGCCGACTTAAGATGCAGGGGAAAAAGGTTACAATAGAGACACTTCACAAGATGTATTCGCATCCTTCTAGTGACTAAAATACATCTATTGTTATATTTAAGTGGGGGGTTTCACGTATGCATACCAACTAATTTATTCTGCAGGCGAAAGTATATATAGGCAGTAACTGGGTCAGTGTGTAAATTGTACAGGTGGCAGATTTAATGCTTTTCTCAGTCTCATTGCTCACATGTTTTTTCTCACCGTAATCAAGAAGACGAGGTTCATTCTCAGTAAAAGTGTTTTGTATGGGGTAGTTAAATTTAATCCTTTGAAGTGGAAAGACTAAAGTTTGAAAAACAAAAGTATTTAAATTGCCCTATATTGATTGTCTTTGATCCATGAAAAGCGATTGCCTTTGACAGTGAAAACATTAAAACTATATTTCAATTTTCAAGGAAGCAAAACTGAGGAAAAATCTTGTACCTATTTTACCTGTTCATTGTAAAGTTTTTAAAAAAGACCAGAAGAAATTTGTTTATTCACCTGACACAACGCCTTTGGATATATGTTCTTCCAACGTTATTTCAAATATCCATAAGAACCTAATCAAATGTAATCAAATGCATCCGTTCAAGCTCACTTGTCCTTTATATCACGTCATCAAATGCATCCGTCCAAACTCACTTGACCTTTATATCACGTCATCAAATGCATCCGTTCAAGCTCACTTGTCCTTTATATCACGTCATCAAATGCATCCGTTCAAGCTCACTTGTCCTTTATATCACGTCATCAAATGCATCCGTTCAAGCTCACTTGTCCTTTATATCACGTCATCAAATGCATCCGTTCAAGCTCACTTGTCCTTTGTATCATCTAAAGGCTTGTTTGTCAGATTCAACGATTCTTTACCATACTTCAACCAAATGATCCAATAGATTGATGTTACTCATCCGTAAATATTCTGCCTACTTCTTGATGGCAAGTGTTATGATACAATTCATCCTGTGTGTGTGTGTGTGTGTGTGTCCAATACATTATCGGCACAATGCGACCTCATCTCTGCGATTTGTCCTGTATCGGATATCCACTCTCCAATGATGTGTGAGATGTTTGAAAACAGAGGTAGAAATCAAAGATTTTGTAAGCTTTGTAATCTAAATCAAATCGAAGATAAATATCACATTTTACTTGTATATCCTGCTCTGGGATAAATTTTGAAATTCATTTACTTGTATATCCTGCTCTGGGTCAATATTGAAATTCATTACCACGATATTACCATAATAATCCTACATTAGAAAAATTAAAAAACTTTATTGACAAATGCATCAACTGGATTCATTAATACACTGGCAAAATTTGTATACATTGATATGGATACAATTAAAGCTATATTTTATAGAATAGTACGTCGACAGATATTGATAGGTCTTTGCAATTTTTTATTTTCTGTTGCTTGCTCTTCTCGTTGTACACATGTTGTAAATATGTCATGTCAAGGCGAGAAGCCAACTTTGCGCTTTGCGCCAATAAAGAACTTGAATTGTAACTCGTTTGTGGAGTTTTCATTCCACATATTTTGCGAAGTATATAGAACATGCCGATTTTTATAATATTTGAAGTCAGTATATATAATCTTCGATTCAGAAACGGGTGACTTGCAAGGCAGCTGGTTATGACGAACCAATCACTTGTCGCGAGTGGTCGTATCTTAGTTGATTAAACTAAGTTTTAAAAACAAATCCAGTTACTTATGATCGCCATTCAACAGATCTTTAGTCCGCTATTGATACATTTCTCGGAAGGACAAAAGATTAAAGCGAACGACGAATATAAAATTCTTTAATAGCCGCATACTGTTACGCCCCAGGTTTACATGTTCAAACATCTATTGGTTGAGGTTTGTCATTTGTCAGACGTAGCGTGAGCACATTTGATCACTGTGAGAGTTTCAGATTTGTATCTGTCATTATCAAGTATACAAGACCCAGAGATAGGTTTGCTTTTAAAATGTGAACAAGTGTTTTAGGATTTATTAGGCATTTGAAAATGTAGGGTTCAGAGTTGTGAAACGCTGATGTAGTACAAAGCCAGAAAATAGCAGACGACAAAATGACAGCCAGTTCCGACACCGTCAAAGTTGCAGTTCGTGTGCGTCCATTCAATCAGGTAAGATAAAGGTAAACCAAAGCTAAAACTACGCGTTTTCTTTTTGTAGATATTTACAAGAAATTTGATAATGGTTGCAGTTACCATTAACCCTGAATTACCGTAAACATTGCGAATACAATGGCTACGTGGGGAATACGTTCCAAGTACGCGCGGAATACCTTAAAAACACGTGTCTAATGCCCGTCAAAGGTAAAATAAAAATGTGTATGTTCTCCTTTAAGCTTTACGTTTGTAGCCACGGAAGACTACAGCCCCTTTGGTCTTTGAAAGTCAATTACTTACGATACGTTGAAGTTTTTACAATTACTTTGACACAATGTTCCCTTAATATACATCTATACCTGACTGTCACAACTATCTAAAAGTATATCAGTATGTGTATAGTATTTTTATGGTTTCTTGGATGGTTTGTTGTCTTTAATAAAGGATATTTTAACATGTTCGAAATTTCGTTGGGCGTTCCTTTGGGTATGCTGGGAATACGGTCAGACAGTAATTTCTGGGTTTTATTGTGTTCCTCATGCTGTTTTAACCTGTCCAAATCACATATAAACTCGTTTTAAGCGTTTGTTGTTGATTATATGGTATTCATTTCAAAGAGCTGGTGTATACGCTTTGAAAAAGAAAAAATCTTATTAGGGCTGGATGCACCGAATAGACAAGGAATTCAGAGTTCTCCAGAAAGACAGGCAAAGTGAGTAATAATTCCTCCAAAGAAAACAACAAATTGACCACAACATTTTATTTTTTTTTAACTTAGCGTAGGCTATGTTGTGTTAACGAAAAACCATGTACAATACTTTACACACAAATTATACCGAAGCAGAGCAACGAACAAGCAGAGCCAACGTTCACTTCAAATTATCAAAGCAGAAAACGTTTTAGGGCCCATATTTGAGAAGGACTGTCACGAATGCGGAGGAGAGGAGAGAAGGGGTGGGGTGGGCGAGGAAGATGTCTTTCCTTCCTTAATTTCATGGAAAGTTAAGATTTTGATGAGTCAACCCAAAATATATACAAGATAGTAAACGAGAGATTATTTTAATCCACTGCATGCCAAAATTAATTGTGCTGTTCCAAATCAGTAAATATTAACTAAACATTTGATGGGATATATCAAAATGGAACCAGTTTGGGACTGTCGTCAAAGGATAACCATTTACATGATGTTTGTTGATGGAAAAGATAACTGCTGGCATTGGAAAAGTTGTTAGGGATGTTCATACATTTGGCTATGAGAATGGAACAACACTGAAAGAAAGAAGAGCGTCGACGCTTATCTCGCCTCAAAATATTTTCAGAAAAGACATAAAAACATTAATACATATACCGGTAGTATCAACAACATTAATAATAATATTTGTTTTCTTATTAGCAGTAGTATTGATAATAGGGGCATGCATAGTATAGTGGTAATGCGCTTGCTTTGCATCTTTGTGGTCTCGAGTTCGATTCATGGTTTCAGAATTGAAAAGGTTCTATGTACGCATCGAAGGACGATGCTTGCCCGATTTCCTCCACCTCAAAAACTATTCAAGCCAAGCCAACATCAGATTCGTCGAGAGTAATTTTAATAGTTGTTAGAGCTTGTTGTAAATCGGTATAATAATAATAATAATAATAATAATAATAATAATAATAATAATAATAATAAACTCGAAGCCTAAACCCTGGAATAATATCATCGTTAGAACACAAATTCAAATAATTAATTAAGAAGACTCGCAAAAAAACCCACTCCATCAGAGTTTCACTATTATATTATTCAAGCATTTTTTTCCAATTAAGAGCGATATCGGAAAATACGAAGTGGATTTAATAAAAATTACAATTATTTCCAGCAAAAAAAATGGTAGCGTTTTCAAAATGCGTCGAAAATTTAACAGTACCATATTTGCGTCTTAGAGAAGGCTCTTCACTATTTTTTTTTTTGTCAAAAGGTGCTTCCTATTTTTTTTTTTTTTTTTTTTTTTTTTTTGGTCACTCATAATCACAATGTATTGAAAAGACGGCACAGTTTGTCTTGGTTGTGTATTCACCCATATACATGTAGTTTCATGGGAGTGATTGATGTTTGGATATAGATGTTATAAACTTAAAAAATAGTGTACGAGTCTATAGACTATATATATCTATGAGGTTTATTTTTGTAATTTTGGATCGAAAAAATAAAAAAGTGTACGAAATACAATTAAACCCAGAAATTGAATTTGACGGCATTCCCGGTGTAACCAGCGGAACATTTGAGCGTAATTTCGAAAATTTGATAATATTTTTAGGGTATGAAAAATAATAATAATTTTAAAAAAATATACGAAATATGGAATTCAAGTGAAATTCTTCAATACCCCAGTCACAAAGTGTCAAAGTAACGGTAAAACAACAAGGGTATTCATCACAATAATTAACTTTCAGTAGTCCAGCTTAACTCCAGTGTTTCGTGGACAACAGCTTTCGTACATAAAGCTTAAGGTTTATGTGCCCTTCTTGGTCATTACACCATGTATTTTGGCCATATGACTTCCAATGAGCACAGCAGAAACTATACATTGTATTTAATTTTCGCTGATAGAAGTACCTAGATTACAGGATTATAATTACAAATAGGTAAAAATATTTAATTCACTGCTACTTAAACAAGCCATTTTCTTTTTAGTTTCTAAAACTTCTCCAAAAAATTACAAAGTCGAAAACATTTCAATACAATATTGACACAACCTCTATCAATGTATAATGAGAGCACACACACAGGTGTCTTTACATCATAGTATTCGTCTATTCCAGTCGTTCACAACCTTTTTTTGCCTGCGACCCTAAACTGGCCACCAACAGGACCTCCCGACCCTCAGGCTTATAATATGATTTAAAAAATTTCTTCTGATGACCCTTCGCGATCCTACTTGAGAACCCCCCCCGTGATCCTGATTTTAGGTCGCGACCTGAGGTTGTGAACCGCTGATCTGTTCAAACCATAGTGGTCACTGATGTTACAGATGAGTAACCGCAACTTTACAGCTACATGTATAGGAGGTTAAAGGGTTTCTTCCAAGGTTTTTGCTTTTTCCTGTAGTATTTAAAATGTCCAAACGCATGTTTTACTTTGCTTTAAGTCCGATCGTCAAGCACCCAGTCGTTTTAGATAAAATAAGTAAAAATAAGCGTTCCCGCTTTGTATGTATAATTTCCGTAAATCTTCGGAAACCGAGCGTGTGTGACGTCAGAGGCGGGAGACTGACAACAGAGCGCGACGGAAGTCGATGCACGCTAGTTTTAGGAGGAAAAACGACAACATACTCTGCTGCATACAACCTCTCAAAGTTGGTGTGTAAACAAGTCACATAATATGACCTCTCATCGTCGTTGGGTATTTATTTCATCCAAGACCTTTTGATGCTGTTACGTCGGCAAGCTACATTTTATACAACTGCGTAGAGAGGATGAAAAATCAGTGCTAATATTGCAGATAGTGTTTAATATGTGTTCAGAATTTTTTTATAAATGTTTCAGAACCCGTATTGACCTATGCATGGTCGACTGAAATAATTTAGATGTAAACTATAGGGCGTGGTGTAACATGAGAAGACAAATTTTTACCAAGTATGGCGTTTAATGTGACGACCCTATTCGGCTAAGTTACGTAATATTTTCTATTTATGTAAATATAATAGCTAGGGTTCATTTTAACATTTCGCTACATAGCTTTTATTCAAATTGCACTTTTTCCATGCATTATCAAGTATTGCTCAAAATATGCAATTACTAGCTGCACTGAAATAAAGGTCTTATTTCAAACTGAATCTGAATATAGTCTAGCATGCTATTCATCGGAAAGAAATGCAATATTTAGCTTTTTCATGATACAATAATTTATATAAAAAGAAACGTCAACAAAACAAATAAATAAAACAGAATCTTAATAGTAACCATTATAAAAGGACCATCTGCGTATAAGGTCCAAAGGTCCCATATAAATCAAAACATGTATATAAAGACGACCTGCGTATCAAGACCAATTCCAGGTTGTCCTCAGAGTAGTCTTTGCAGACAGATTTGACTATACCTTGTTAACGGATCTACATTTCGCTATGGATTTTCAGTGATTATATCCGATTTATTTTGAAGAAAATCGATACGATATGAATTATACACAAAATCTCGATTGCTTGGTTGACCTGACATCATGTGATCAGTGGCGGCGCGAGGGTTATATGTCGTTTTTATTTATTACCACAAAATAGTATATACCTTTCTGCATATTGGTGTTCCATTACTGTACACCAGCGTCATCATGTATATTAATGTTAATAGAGGCACAACAACAACAACAAAAACAAAGTAAATAAAAAATATATATTTTAAAATTCAACAACATCCATAATTTCTATATTGTTCGTGCATAATGCCTATTTTAGATTACTGTAATTCCGGGTCCATTACTGTATTTCCTCTCCATTACTGTACAGAAATATTTTAAATAAAAACTTATAAGAATAAAAAGTCTCCAATCTGGAGATATAAATAAATAAATATAATTATGTTAAATTACTATGCGTCGTGTTTAAATTTGTTACCATAGTATATTATACCTTGCTGTATATTCAAGTGGTGTACAATTACTTTACACCAGCGCCATCAATTTTCATATTAATGTCAACAGATAAAAAGTAACAACAACAAAATGTAAATTATTTTTAAAAAAATCATTCAACAAAATCAATACTGTGTGTGCAAAATGCTTAGTTCTTGCTCCATTATTTTAATGTCTTTTACGTTATTGCATTTCGTCTCCATTACTGTGTTTAGGTACACAGCCCTGTCTCATCCACGAGCTTCAGAGCTGTCAAAATCAATGAGTTCGTTCGACAACGGCTCAAGCTGGGTTTCTGATGTCAGTCCATACTTGAAATTGCTAGATTTATTTCCAAAATTAAAATTCAGGCATAAAATGTTCACACAACATGGCCAACTAGCCATATGCTTAGTGTCCCGTCTCTGACGTCACAGAGTCACATGACCGAAAAGCTCACTAATGTTCAGAACAGTCGAAAGATCTCGTATACTTTAGTCGTTTTTCTGACACCTACACGGATAGGAGCGGCTGTAAGCATATGAGACGTATCTGACTACATTTTTAATGCAGAATATCAACAAAAAAGCTAACTTTTAAAAACCACGGAAGAAAGCCTTTAATTTAAACCAATTGTGGCTCTTTTGGACTTCGTCAATAGTTAGTGAAGTTTTAAAAACTAAAATAATTAAATTGCTTGTTGTAGTGGTAGTTGATTAACAATTTATGCCTATTTGTAATTACAACAGTGTTGTCTAGGTACTCCTGTCAGTTAGAATTAATTACAATGTATAGTTTCTGCAGCGTTTATTTAAAGTCATATGGCCAAAATACACAACATAATGACCGAGGTAGGTAAAACTTTTTAATCAACTGCCACTTAAACAAGCAATGTATTTTTTGTTGTTGTTTAGTTTGTAAAACTTCATTAAATAATGACCAAGTGGACAACATTTCCAGATAACTTTGAAACAACCCCTATAAATTTCCATGAAAGCACAAGTGTCTTCACACCATATTGTTCATCTATTTAAACCATAGTGGTCACTGATGTAAGCTCAACTTTATAACTAGAAGTTTATGGGGTTAATTCAGAACGTAATGTGAATTTTCTGGACTTTGTCAAGTTTTAAAAACTACAAAATTCAATTTCTTGTTCTAGTGGCAGTTCATTAACTATTTATACCTATTTTTAATCATAATAATGTAATCTATGTTTTCTATCAGAAATAATTACAAGGTGTAGTTATGATGCGCTCATCTGAAGTCATATGGTCAAAATACATGGTGTAATGACCAAGAAAGGTACATACACCTTAAAGAAGTAAAGAGGTAACACTTACCTTGGATGAGCATTTGGCCACACGTTTTGAGCGTATTCCGCGCGTAATCTTTGTATCCGCAACGTCTAACAGGATTCGAAATAAACGCTCACATTCTCCCCAAATGCGAGTTAATTATGGAAAATGCTAGCTGAGATTTTAAATTCTTGCAGACTTCAGCAATAGCAACATGTTTCAGTCGTATACAGCAAATCATTAGTAAAATTAAAGTTCGTAAATTCAGCAAAATACACATTCATAATTCAGAAATGTAAATCAAGGCTTAGCAGTGAGATAAGCTAATACTGTGGCCATAAATATACTCGAGAAAATATTAACTTGCAAAATCCTTTTTCTACTGGCAGTTTTTCTTATTTGTACTAGTTACTTGTATTAATCTATACTGCAAGCTTGGACTTTTGGAGTAAGAAGGAACGATCAGTTTCCAATATCATTTTTATTATCATTTTCAATAGAAGAACTACATTTACAGATAAATCTTTTTTTTTTTTTCTTCTTCTTCTTTTTTATATCTTAACCCTGATTTTGAATGGGTACAACAATGGCGTATGCCATTACAATGCAATAAATGTAATATAATGCACATGGCCAAAAATAAATAAATAAAAAAATAATATATATATATATATATATATATATATATATATATATATATATATATATATATATATATATATAATAACATTAATTTGTCATATTCCTTGGAAAGAAATTATTTATTAAATTTCAACCAAATAAAATATTTAGGCGTCATAATTACTATCGATCTAAAATGCAACCTTTACATTCAAGAAATATGCATCGGTGCAAATCGTACCTTAGGACAATCAAGATCTATGTAACTTAACAGGGTTCTCTGGGATGTACGCATACTTTTCATTTTTGGACGCATGAAAATTCCAACAGCTGAGTCATCGGTACGCAAGCTTTTCTGTTATTTGATCCGTTTGTATAAAGCCTGTATCAACCATATTGTGTGCGAGCTATCAACGAAGTTCACATGATTTTTTTGTATGGGATCAGGTGAACCCGCATAGGTTAGATCTTACCAGACAAAGTGATTAAGACACCTGTTAATCGATTGTCGGTGCCTAATGATCATTGTGATCAAAATACTAATTACACGCGCGTGTGCTTTGACACCTCTCTTTGATACGCATTACTCAGTACAGTTTTAATCCATCATATAAGAAATCTTTATGCAATGTTCGGAACACTTGCATGTTATCGTATACCGTATTTAGAAAAATAGTACAAAATATTTTGGGATTTATTTTGTGTGTCGGAGAAATACGAACTCTCACATTAATCGTAATCAAATCAGTTGTTTTTTTGGCGTCATGTATACTTCGTTTTCAAGTGATTATCGTATGTGTACTATTCCACTGGCAACTTTGCATAATTTCTTTGGTGCCAAGCGTAAGGCTGTAGATGAGCACGATTTTCGCAAGGCTAGCCGACAGAAATTAGTAGATGCATCTCCTATTGATGAAGAAAACAGAACGCCAAAGAGACTGAGAGATTCGTGGAACGAATCATGGAATAGAACATTCCCATGGGGCGAAAAACGAGACAAGAATGGAACATGATTAGCTGTATGCACATGGTGTCGTGGCTGTGGAAAGAGTGAATGCAATGGAAACCCAAGGAACATTGAACTTGCAAAGTTCAACATAATGGCATTAAGACAAAGGTCCATGGACGTTTAAAACAAGAGACTGTCACGAAATAGACAAAGGTGATGGAGGAAGGTTCAGAACTTAAGATTTTGATCCTAAACCTACAGTGAAGAATTTTTTTAAAGTTTGTTTAAGAAAAATGTGAATGTATTTGTAGTATGCTGTGTTGCTTCAAGATGAAATGAAAAAAGTGAACGGAATCTGGTCATTTGTTTCTTTTTCCAGTGACTTGGAGAATTAATTGATTTGAAATGAAATTAAACTAATTAAATAAATTAATATAGAAAAGAAAGTGTAATCTCTTCCTTGATTCCTTCTAGGTGCACACAAAGATAGAGAATGGCAAAGTAAAGACATTGAAAATTGTTATGGTTGTAACATCACAAACAATCAAAATTATAATGGTCATCTACTGCCTTAATTTTTCATTCGTTTATTATAATACTAAATATTTCATAATGAATGAGCATTAGTAATCTGATGACATATATATTGGTGACAACAATACATTCATAACGTTCTAAATTATTACAAGGGGGAAAAAAAAGTATCGTTATTAGGATTGCAAGTTTTAGTGCTGGGACTGCTTTTTTTTCAAGGAAGCAGTCCTGGACTGCATCTTTCCAAATCCTGTTGAGAACCCTGACCTATCATCTTGCCACAGAGTGAAAGAGTTATCTTTCATTAGTTTAGTTACCCGTATTTCAGACTATGCTTGTACAGTTTGGACCCCCACTCCCAAGCATTTCAGGATGAACTAAAAAAAAATACAAAAGTGAGCAGCCAAGTTTGTTAAAATAAAATATGATTACAAAGCAGAAAGTGTGAACTCAGTACCGAATAAGTTATTTTGGCAACCCTTAAACCAACGTAGATTGGAAAACAGATTAATAACTTTTTAAAAAAATATAAAAAAATAAACCACTGCAGATATTCCCTGCTACAATATGACCAAATCAAAAGAACTGGTAAAGTAAAAAAAAAATGCTTTTTTCCTCAAGAAATAGCAGAGCTTTAAATTTTGGGAACCGCAACCAATAATTAAACTGCTGAATCCTTCGTAAAACCAAATTAATGCTTTTTCCAAAACGGTATAATTTGTCTGAAAGTTTTTTTTTTTACGCTGTGTGGTGGATTAATGTCATTATGATGTATCACTGAACTAATCAAGATCACATACATCCCAGTTTTTATTTTTTGTACCATGAGAGTAAACAATCAACCTTACCAGACTGAACACATCACTAATTACGAACAACAATTTTGTTTTTAGGGGATAGTCAGGATAATATGTGACACAAAATATCTGCGATTAGCCGTCCTACAAAAAAATACCAGCAGAACAACAGATTTGACCTAAATGAAGATACTTATGTAGAAATATTTCCTATTTGCGAATAAAATTATTGGGCGTGAAAGAGATATTCTGATTGCACTTTGAAAATAGTATGGTTGTGCCCTAGTCTACTGCGTATAATCGGTAGCAGGGATAGAATTTAACGATCGCTTACTCGTCAAATGCGAGTTAATTGCGGAAAATGCTAATTGAGACTTGAAGATCATGCATCTTTCTGCGAGTGTTAAATGTTTCAGTGATATACAGCAAACCATTAGTAAAGCTCCTTAAAGTACGTACATTCCGTAATATACACATGAATAATTCCGAAACGTAAAACGATTTTTTTTTTTTTTTTTGGGGGGGGGGAGGGGGCGGGCTTGGATTCCTTAACCGTGAGATAAGCTGTTTAGGACATAGCCTAATACTGTGGTCATACATGTACCTACTGATATTACACAGTGGACTAGGGGCACAACCATACTATTTTCAGGATATATCTTGCGCGCCCAAATATTTTATCCACCAGTATGGAAACATTTCTCCTATATTATCTTCATTTAGGTAAAATTTGTTACTAAGTCACTTCTGATGAACTTTTTTTTGACAGCTCAAAAAAGTATAAAATTGAACTTTTCCAGAGTGTATCAGGTGTTGTTACAAATCAACTGCAATCTGATTAAAATCAGATCTCCACAGTCCTGTGTAGATCTGCTTTTAATGAACACTGATTGAAATAAACTGTGAACTGTCTCACTGCTACTGGTAAACAAGGTATTTAAAAATCTGTATTTTTTGGTTGTTGGTTTTAACTGCACCTCTAACAAATTATTGGTTATATCATGCCGAAGAAATGGGGGTTAAGTAAATCGATGTGTATAAGGTGTATAGAGATTCTGAGTCAAGGGTAACATCGTTAAAATCTAAATCTTTGGTAGTATTATACACTACTAGACCATAGCACTACTAGTTCCGCGGAGTCGGGTTCTTTAGTAACGCTGGAGAAAAATTAAAAAAAAAATAAAATAATTTAGTTTGTAATTATTGAATTAATTAACATGTTATATATTTGGGGGAAGCCCACAGAACATAACAGTTATTATGATACCACTTTCACCTTCATGTATGACCTGTGCATCCTAGTTCGATTATTCGATTAACTGCCTTCTGAGACTAGAACGGTTTCGGGATTTGGCATCGCAACCGCGCAGGTTGTATGCCAAGAGCTGATTATCGCGCGCAATGGTTCGGCGTACATAAGTCGATAGCAGACGCCTGCTTACATTCATCGATATTGAATGCACTCTAGTATAGGCCTAGGTTAAATTATTAATGATACATTCAGTTAATTATTGATGTATTAGGTTTAATGATACATTCAGGTAATTATTGATGTATTAGGTATGGACGTATATTATATATGGGTGTTATCGGCTTATAGTCATTTCGACCTAGAACCAGTTCGTCCCGGGTTGTTTCGGCCCGCTATTTCAACCGGGTCGTTTCGTTCCGCATTTGCGGGTCATTTCGGCTCATTGTACTTGGATATAGGCAGTATATAAAGAGTTCATGTATAGTGGCGCGTCCTATTACCGCGGTATGCCTATTACCGCGGCATTTAAATAACATAATGTCAGGAAGTTCACATTGCCATGAATATTATTAAGTAAGTGTAATCAAACTTTTTGAGATATGTTTTCAAGATAGTAACATACATGTGACAGAGCCAGGATTTCAAACCAGTAGATTTACAAATTTTGATCAGTAGATTGTCTTCTAAAAAGGTAGATTTTTTTATCGGAATAAATTTTACGTGTTTTAAGGGGATTGAAAACAAAACGAGTGCGTTTTTTCACATAATATGTATTCTCTTCATATTATAATAAAAAAAAATTTTGAACATGAATCCGATTCAGAATCTGATGGAAAATGTTACAATAATAGTTAGTTAATATGAGCCAGTATATTGTCAATTAAATGAAAAAGGAAGAGTTGTACATCTCACAGTTCAATGTCACTGTCTGGTGACCACTGGCGACATTCACTGTGATTGTCAACCTTCACACTTAGCAGGCTCTCAATAGTTTTCTGGTCCAGATTTCCCCTTGAAACACTCTGGATTTTCCAAAGAATGGAGAATGTCCTCTCTGTGTCAGCATTGGAATGTGGCAATGACAGGACAACTACACTCAGTCTGGAAAGAAATTCTAACTTAAGTTTTTCTGTTGCTGGGTTTCTGAGGCTGCTGACGGATCTCCATTATTACTCCAAGCTCATTTCACCCAGAGGAGGAAGTTCCTGGCTTGGACTTGATATGTATTCCTGAGCCTCATCCTCAAGGGCTTGTTTCTCTTCTAGGCTTAGGTTCAAAAAATCTGTCACCACTGTAATTAATTTTAAACAAATTAGATTTAGACTTGAAATAAACAGCTAAAAAACACATGATTTTAATAATTTATCACAACTTTAAAATTAAATATTAAGTAATACATTTTTATCATTTCTTCCTCCTTATACTACCTTAAAATCCACTTTGCATGAAACACACAATGCAAACTCAGGACCTTTGCTACTCGCCTGCACACACTTAAATTCTGGTATCCAAGCGTTGTTAAACTTGTTAAACTTGTTGCAGTATTTCTTAGCTGGTGGCTTCTTAGCATTGGGAGAAAGCGGACGTTTCAGCATTTTGACATTAATTGAAAAAAAAAAAATATACAAGCTGCCCTTAAAAATTCAAGAACAATACAAGAACAATTAAAAGACAACAAATCAAAATACTTACTCAAGTGTTTCTGCCGAGATAATTTTTAGTCGGTCTCTCTATTTTATCTTCCTTCCACGACAGGTCAGCCGAGTTTTAATCAAAGACTCACGGTCATAATGGATTACCTTTGATCCTTTTATTACTTATAACACCTCAAACAACATCCCGCATTTGGCCTTAAACTCTCCAAATTACAACAATAAGGTAATCAATTAGCCGCTTGTTGTGTACACATGCTAGCTGTTCTTTAACAATTGTAATCCGACTGCTCAACCACGCATAATCGCACTGGTCGTAGCACAGGTGGAACATTTCTGGTTCCCAGTAGACTGGTTCTGGCTGGTTTATCTAATATGTTGATAGAACGCGTAAAAAAAATACTGGGGTTTTTTTATTTAAAAAAATTTTTCTTTGAAATTTTCAAAAGCGATAGGTTTCGACTACTAAACGGTATGTGCGGTAGACGGCCTTTAAAATTGTATTTTTGGCCTACCGTCAGTAGAATCACATGTATGCAGTAATAGGACCTACCGGTATACATTTAAGTAAAAGAGAACGTGAATGTATAATTTATTTAGCTAAAAATATGTAAATGTATGTATTGTGCAAAAGTGAATAGAATAATAACATTTTCTCATGCCCATGCACGCCTTACGTTTGTAATGTTAACATTAAATTAAATAAATACTATTAATGTACCGTTTATTGATTTGTAATAAACTTTTTAATTCAATTAAACTTGGTTAGTTAGATGTTTTCAGTGTTCATTGTTTCTTATTATCATCTTTATTATCGGATTGATTAATGTATGTAACTATTTGCAAAATGGTGATTATTTTTTAGTCTATAATGTTATATCTTTCCATCTTATAATTGAACCCTAGATAAGAAAAATTTTAATGAAAAAATGAGTGTTTATTTGTAAAGATGTAATTGCAACACAGTTGCAAAAGATATTCTCATAAGATCAACACAATCGTAACTGGTTAGGCCCCCCCCCCCAAAATGTGTGTTTCTGATTTGTGCATCTAATTGAGCTGGTTTGTCCAGTACTTTGAAGCGCTTGAAATATTATTTGATTTATATATGATGTTAAAAAAAAAAAATACCTACCTGCCTACCCTAATTTTAAAACCATTGCAATAGGAAACACATATTTTTTTGTTTGGCCTTACATGGGAAATCATTATGGTGTATTAAAAAGGGAAGAGACAGAAAACATGAAAGAGAGAGCATGGATTATCAAGGTAATGGAAATTGTCACCCAAAACGTTATTCTGACATTCGGTACATTTTCTTTCTTCATATGGATTCTTATTATTTTGACCATTTTCAACATGTGATTTATAGATTGACGTCCTAAATTTTAAGATAGGTTTGTATAATTTTTGTTTATTAAATATTTGAATACTGTTTTTAAAATATATTAAAATTTTGTCCTTTAACCCTTTATCTCTAAAACAGATAAGGCCACACAAAAAATGTGTTTCCTATTGCACTGGTTTTAAAATTAGGGTAGGCTGGTATTTTTTTTTAAAATTTTCTTTTTTTGAACATTATATATAAATTAAATAATATTTCAAGCACTTCAAAGTAATGGCAAAACCGGCGCAATTAGATGTACAAATCAATTTTGACAATGTGATTTTTTATATTTAAAAAAAAATTGGGGTGGGGGGAGGTGGGAAAAAGTGCTAGGGTTGGAAATGAGAAACCGGGATGATCGGCCGACCAGAAACACATTTTTTTTGGCTTTATGGACAGATGAAACAAGTGTACAAGGTTTAGTTATTTCAGAAAAATAAAATGACATAGTACATAGAAATGGTTCAGACAAGGTTTAATTATTATGTTGATATTGTACCTAATTTATTTAATTTATAGGAGTACATTCAGTGCAACTTTGCCTGATTTTCATAGTTTCAAGAGGCATTTGTGTTCACTTTACAAGAGTGAAAAGTCTGTAGATGGAAATATTGGAAAATTGGCTGATATAGGTAGTAAGGGGAAAGAAATTTAATGCTTTGTAAAAGAATAATCTGGATTTTATATTGTTAAACATTTTATTATAGGGGAAACTCCTCTTTTTTCCTCTGTGTCTGACTCTATCTCTATTTTGGTTCATTGCTATGTTTTTTTTCCATAAATAACATTATATTTTTTTGAGAAATCATAAATTATAAATACAGGATATTATCGTCAGATACAACTGTTTGGATAAGTTTACGATATTGCTCTGATTTAAAGTTTCCTTATTTAATGATATTTAGATTTGTACATGTTGGTTGTATATGTATGTACATGTAAGATAGTGCCTGCCTCTTCTTTCCTTATTTCTTAAATTTTAGGATTCTTTTTAAAGAGGCATATGAAACTTGCTATTTTTTCTAATTTTGTAAGGATCACTGTTGTAAATAATAGCTAAATATCTTACTTTCCTTTAAAATATTTGTTTTTGTAATTCTTTTGACCTTCAGGTATATTTTGATAAGGATAGTAAATTTAGTTTTTGTTTAATTTTATTTTAATCCCTGAACCCAGCCAGACAGGGCTGTTGGGGATGATGTAAAAGACTGGCAATTAGAAAATAAGTTCAGTGCCTTGTTTACACTAGACACTATTCATAGCCTTTAATATTATGTCAAAGTTTTAATAGAACCATGTAGGTGAAAAAAAAATAACATGTACTGTAGGTGAAAAAGACATACAAAGAGCAACATACATTTTTCTTGCATTCAGACCAGGTTTTTTTGTTGTTGTTGCTATTTTCATCTTATTTTGTCCAGCATGCTTATATAATACAGCAAATGATAGTATTGGTAGGGAATGCTCCAATTCACATCAGATATGCTGATGTTTAATTGTTTTAATTCCACATATTTTGCCAAGTGTGTATAATATGCTGATTTATATAATATTTGAAGTCAGTATATGGAATCTTCTATTTGGAAAAGGAAGATCGCAAATGCATCTTTGGCTGCTTTATCTTCCCATTCATTACCCTTGATACTAGTGTGACTAGGTAGCAGACAGCACAGACTACTTTTTTCTGATTGTATAATCAAATCATGCCTCTGTAATATCTGGGATTTAAGGTTTTTCCTTTCAATATAGAAATGAATCCGATATGATGATGAAATTTGTTTTTTGAGATGTTTCAATGTCCAAAGATCTGCGTATGACTGTAATTTCTGGGGTAAAAATTGATGCTTAATTTGGTAGCTGGCTTGAGATGGTGCGACAGGGTGTTGCAATTGCAGCTCCAATCTTGTCTGCATCTTTCAAACTGTCTGTATACTGGGCTGTATAGCAACAATAGGAGGTTCTGATTTAATTGAATTTACTCCGCATACTGAGCGGATTTGTTGTGGACATTTTAAATTGGCAAAGATCAAATTTTAATTTTGGGAGGTGTTGATAACAAGGAGCGTGATTTTGGAACATAGAATTTTGCAGTATTTTGAACGGTAGTTTTTCTGTTTCTAAGTGAAGATGGATTCATATGCCAAAAGGTGGAATGAAGTTTGGTTTATGAATCTTTTATTTTGGTATTTGAGCATAGAGACTGCATCATATGTGGAATTATATGGATTAGAAAGTAGTTCAGTAGTATACTGAACAGTTAAAGTATAAACATAGATCATGCAAATGAGACTAATTTAGTATTGTTCCGTACTCTATTCTAGGTGTTTACAAACATAAATATGTGATAATGTAATGATACTACCTCACTGACCTATCTTGCTGAAATTTGTAATAAGGTATCAAATAAATAGGTTACTTTACTGATGGAAAGGAGTGGTCCTTTGGTTGGAGGATACATGGGTAACTTGAAAGAAAACAATACACACGGATTGAAAGAAAACAATACACACGGATGAGTTCCTACAAATTCTTTCCAGTTGATACAGTAAATAAGAATAAACAGTGGAAAAACTTTTAAAGAAACTTACACTGAAAACAGAGCTAGCATTTTTACTGTAGTTCATGATTGTAAAAATTGTAAAAGTCACTAACATTCTACTTCAGAAAATGGGGGCTTTAATTGATCCCTGCAAAACAAAATAACTTTAGACAAGTTGTAATTTGATCCATTGGTAACCATGTATTTTGATGCAGTGATTACCTGTGCCTCTGCCAAGCCCTATGGATAGTGTGTCATGCTTTGTTGATAGGTTTCAACAGAATGCATCCAGTAGATGGAGTAATCCAAAAACCACAATTAAATCAGGTTTTTAAGCAAAACACCTCACCCCAAAGGACATTTACTAATGTTAATTTATTTGATTACATGGCAGCATGCAACCAATGAACCGCCAAGGGAGACTTCAAATACAATTTTACATATCAATCAGCTTGGATACATTGAATAGTGGGTCATAATTAGTTTTGTAAACACCTGGAATATGGTAAAGAACAATACTGAAATATGATCTATATTAAAACTTCACAAAGCAACACAAAAGACAAGCATTTTAATTGTTCCTCCCCAAATTGCCAACTTTGTGGGTCAAAAATGAAGTTTATAACATAAATATGTGATAATGTCATGGCTGACACAATTTGTCTTCAAGACTTTGCAACAGTGGACATAGGCATAATTTTAATAAAGAACTGATAATTAAGATGGGTTGCTTATCTGTATCTTATCCAGTTACAAAACTGTACAAATGCAGTATACCTGATGAGAATTATCTAAATTAGGAAGTGCCAGCAGGTTTTAACACCATAGAATTAAGTATCAGGACATTTAGCACAGTATTCAGGTAACCATGGTATGTGTGGTGGTCAAGCTTTTTATGGCATCTCTATTCTGGGCCCAATTATTCCACAATGCTATCATATGCTAAGTTTAATGACTGACTCTCCACAGTTTATATTGTGACTTGAGGATGATGTTGTGCCACCCTTCAGCCTTGGGCTTCAATGACCCCCTCAGGATTCAGTGAACATTGATACCAGAAGAAACCTGTATGATTCCTATAGTAATAATATAGCATGTCGTGCTTGACCCAATGGTCTTTGGACATGTTCTGTAATGAACAAAAGTAAATATTTAACGAAGAACTAATAATTCAAACAGACATGTAAAATTGTGGACATAAGTCCAATTTCCTATTCTGGTATTCATGCTTGAATTTATAAGTATTTCATACAAGTTGATATCCTTGTCACAAAGCCATACAAGTTTTAAAAATGTATTTAAGTTAATCAGGTGTTTGCACTACAAAGCCCAATTACCAAATTTAAGTTTGAAAAAGAGGTCATAATTTCAAGGGGTCATTTTGATTTGTCAAAGTCTTGGACTCTAGTATTATAAAAGCAGTCTTATATATCAAGTTATTTGATTGTTTTAAGATGTGATGCACAACCAACCAGAAGCTTTACCTCAGATTGTTTTAAGATATGATGCACAACCAACCAGAAGCTTTACCTCAGCTCCGATAGAACTTTATTTTTATCCTCTGTATGGCTAATATACCAAGGAACCTGTTGCATTTTTGATGTTACAAACTTGAGATCTTGTAGAAAAAACAACCCCCCCCCCCCACACACACACAAATCAAAACTGGTAGATTATTTATAAAACCCACATCTCTAAACCATGTGGTTCAACTGTGACTATCACCTAATTGTTGATCTTTCTCATTAGCCAGTTTTCTTCTTCTTGTAAGCAGGACACAGATGCATATGTGCTTCAACAGGTAAGCTGTCGAATGAACAGTTCATACAAATATGTACATGTGTACCCATAATTTTGAAAATGTGAATCAATTTAGTGAGAGCCTTTGTTTACCTAAAAGAATTCCCATGTCTTTAAAATAGTTTTTTTGTTTTGTTTTTTATTGATTATTAATGTAAAGTTAAACCGTTATTAATACCCTTCCATGACACTTCAGCATAACCAGAAGATATCCACTATCAACTTCTGAAACACTTACAATGTACCTGACACAGCTCAAAATACACTGCTAAACATTAGCAGTAAAATGGTGACTTCCCAGAGTCTTGGTGAGCAGCAACAGTGATACCAGGGCCCAAAACCTGGGAAGGACCAAACTGACCCTTCCAACTATTGTCCCACCATTAACAAAATGTATTTGCAAAACCATGGAATGGATGATAAAGGATAGATTACTCTGCTATCTTGAATCCAACAAACTATTATGAGACATTCAGTGTGGATTCAGATGCCAGAGTAGCACAATAGACCATCTTGTCAGACTTGAAGCATTTGTTAGAGAACTTTTCATAAAGAAAGAACATATAGTTGCTGTCTTTTTCAACTTGGAGAAAGTTTATGATGCCACATGGAAGTACAGCATATTGAATGACCTATTCAACTTATGTCTAAGGGGCCGCCTACTTTCATCTCCAATTTTTGAAAGATAGAAACTGCCTAATTAACATAGGCAGGACCCTTTCTGAAAGCTATCCTCAGGAGATGGGTGTACCTCAGGGCAGCATATTGTCAGTCGTACTGTTCAACATCAAAATTAACTGCATAGTGAAATGCCTTAATCCAGGAACTGACTGCTCATTATATGTTGACAACTTTTTGATTTGTTAAAGATCGGAGAGTATGCATTCTATTGAACGTCAACGACAGATAAGCTTCAACAGAGTTCAGAAATGGGCAGAAAAAAGGGGTTAAAATTTTCTAAATCAAAAACGGTTCATATGCACCTCTGCTGATTACATCATATTCATGATGACCCAAAACTCTATCTCAGCGGTCCTTTTATTCCTGTTGTGGAGGAGAGCACATTTTTAGGGCTTATTTTGGACTGTAAACTACTTTTCTTCCACATATTTGATTCCTCGGACGAATGTCAAAAAGCCTTTGATTTAATATGAGTTGTGGCTCGATTTTGTACAGATCAGCTTGTCAATTTTACATGCAGATGCTTGATCCAATACACAATCAGGGACTTAAACTCCTTCTGGGTGCATTTAGAACTTCCCCATCAGAAATCCTCTGTGTTGAGGCAAATGAACCATAACTTTATCTCGGACAAATGAAATTGGCTCTTCAGTATGCTATCAAACTATCTTCTAATCTATCTAACCCTGCATATGATATAGTCTTTGGGCCCAAATACCAACCCTGCATATGATATAGTCTTTGGGCCCAAATACCAACCCTGCATATGATATAGTCTTTGGGCCCAAATACCAACCCTGCATATGATATAGTCTTTGGGCCCAAATACCAACCCTGCATATGATATAGTCTTTGGGCCCAAATACCAACCCTGCATATGATATAGTCTTTGGGCCCAAATACCAACCCTGCATATGATATAGTCTTTGGGCCCAAATACCAACCCTGCATATGATATAGTCTTTGGGCCCCAAATACCAACCCTGCATATGATATAGTCTTTGGGCCCAAATACCAACCCTGCATATGATATAGTCTTTGGGCCCAAATACCAACCCTGCATATGATATAGTCTTTGGGCCCAAATACCAACCCTGCATATGATATAGTCTTTGGGCCCAAATACCAACCCTTGCATGCTCAGAAACCAAACTTCATTCCACCTTTAGGCATATGAATCCGTCCTCACTTAGAAACAGAAAAATCAATGTTGGAAATACTGCAAAATTCTGTATTTCCAAATCAAAACCGTGGTTATATAAACCTCCCAAAATAATATTTGACCTTTGCGAATTCAAGAAGTCTTCATCTAATCCTCTCCTTTTTCAGAGTAAATTCAATGAAAGAAGTTCCTCCTATTGTAACCATACATCCCTTTATACAGATGGTTTGAAAGATATAGACAAAGTTGGAGGTGCCAGTGCAATACCTCATGGCACCATCTGGAGCTGGTTACTGGATAAAGTCTCAATTTTTACTGCAGGAATTATAGCCATACTCAAATCGTTGAAGTATGTTGAAATCTATCAGAAAACAAATTTCATCTTTTCGAATTCCCATTCCAAATTGAAAGCCTTGCAGAATCTTAAATCTGACAACCCATTAATATCCCAGATATGACAGAAATATTATGTTTTCATACAATCTGGGAAAATTATTCTGTAGTGTTGGCTGCCTAGTCACATTGGCATAAAGGGTAATGAAAGGGCAGATAAAGCAGGCAAAACTGCCCTGCAGTCATCCATTTACGGTACAAATGGAAGATTCCATATATAGTGTACTGAGTTCAAATATTGTATAAATCAGCATGTTCATCAAACCTGGCAAAATATGTGGAATGAAAATGCCAGCAAACTTCAGAACATCAAACCCACTATTGGAGAGTGACATTCCTCATATAGAATAAATCGGAGAGAAGAGGTGGTATTGTGCCGATCATGTATTGGACACATATACTTGACTCGTGCATACCTTCTGAAAGGTGAACCTCAACCATAGTGTGTACCCTGACAGTGGAACAAATTCTTGTTGAGTGTGTTGATTTCCACCCTGTGAAACAGTAGTATTTTGATGTGAACTGCTTAAAGAAACTATGAGGATGTACCACCCATGAAAAGCTTGGACTTTTTAAGGAAATGCGGTTTATACAACAAATTTGAATCATGTTTTAAGGGTTTTAAATGTGTTACCTTTTTCTGCTATTTTATATAAATTTTACAGAATTTTAACATCTTTACATTTTATATTTTATCTTCATGTGGTTCCTATGCCAAATTATTGTAGGTTCTTCAGCGTAGATTTTGGCATGGATTCACGGCTACTTAAATGTATGTATGTATTGATTTTTCTCCTTTGAAAATCAATTGAGTGAATCTGACTTTTAAAATACTGTTTTGTTGGTCTCCGTCGGCACAACATCAAAAGCAAGACCACATGCCTGGTTAATAAAACTCAGGTATTTGATTAAAAAAAACAAACAAGAATGTTCAGTGGATCATTTAATCAAACAAATAGCATTAATCACAATTAGATAATAAGCAGATAAACATAAGCTTTCTTAAATCGCTTATCTACAAACGTTTAGTTATTAATAATTTACCTTAGAAGCTGGTTATATTTTTGTGGTACAAAGACTTTGGATTAGCCTGTTGTCAGACCTAATCTGTGTTCGGGTGCATGTCAAGTATTGTTTTAACCTTGTGTGCTCTTGGGACATTTTCTCACTGATTTGCCTCCTATAGTACCGGTATTTGCTAATGATAATTAATCTGGTCCAGCATGTGTTGGCAATTTAGCAGCTAAAATACATTCCCAAGTTTGAAGTGTGTTTTTTTTAGGATCGAAATTTGTTTTAGTTTTCAGAGTAGAGGGGTTTCGGATTACTGGGAAAAAAAATGATGATATTAAAGTATTCAAGAAGGAAAAATTCTGGACCCCCCCAAAATTTTGTTCTTAAGGGGATTCTGGTATACTGAAAACATGTTTATTGAATTTGTTGGTGGTTATGGACTGAATTGCTAAAAGATCAGTCTATTGTACATCAGAAATCCAGGTCAGGATTTTTGGATCATCCAATATGAAAACTGAATCAACAGAGCCACCAAAATCAGTACATACTTAAGATAAGCTATCAAAATGAACAGAATTATTGATCTGTTCTGATGACAATTTTGACCTTTCACGTTCTGGAGATTAAACATTCATGCCACTTGGAGCCATATCAAGTGAGAATTGGTAAAGAGGAGAAAATGATAAGTGGTTTACTAGACCTGTGTTTAAAATACTGGTTTACTAGACCTGTGTTTAAATACTGGTTTACTAGACCTGTGTTTAAATACTGGTTTACTAGACCTGTGTTTAAATACTGGAGTGATTCAGTACTCTATGTCAAGCCCTAAAATGATTGTAACAGCTAATCTCAGAAACTAGGTGATGGTTATATAGACAAAAAGATTGGGATTAAGTACTGTTAGATTCAGTTTATCTTAATGTCTTTGCTAAAATTTAATAAAATTATTTTTAAAAATCATGAACTTATGACATCCATGAAGTCTGAATAGCCATAATAGGCAGTGTCAAATAGTCCTCAATTTTCAAGGATATATTCAGTGCAAAAATAAAAATGAAAAACTCACTTAACTCACATTTGCTGACTAACATGACCTACAAACATTCTAAAGTACGCAGGAAATTAGCCATAATTAAAAAATATATAGATGGAGTGAATTTATCTTTTGAATGCACGACTTTTACTATCAATATAAAGATTATATTTGTTTGTTGCCAGGACCAATAATAAAATATGTTGTTTCGCTAATAAATTTTTCACATCGAGTCCAACCCTTTCAAATGGTATGCTTTTTTGTTTTTTTACCGTGATTTTGTGAGTGAACAAAAGTGTCATTAGCTAATCAAACGGATGAATAATTTTGATAGCTATGAATATAGCTTTTACTTTTTTATTATTATTTTTTTAATTTTATGTTTACCTATGAATAATTTACATGTACAAGGCTCAAGATCCTGTGATAAGTAAATAAATGTAGCTTCTTTCCCAAGCATTTTGCTTTATAGATACTGGCGATTAAACCTTTCACAAATTAAATATGAATCATTCATGTCATCTTATTACAATTTTATTTCATATGTTTTGTTTTGCTGATAGAATAATGGAAATTTAAATCTCAGTCAAGACAGGTTAATCCAATCTCACTTTAACATACATTAACTTTCATTTTAATTGACAGAAGTAGGAGCAAACCATTAAAATAAAATCTATCAGACTCAGTTCAATTCTACTTATGGTAATGGTTTGAGTCACCATCAAGACAAGTCTCTTGTAGACTTCATATTTTGTACGTGATAAAATCGCAATCATCTAGATGCATGGGATTCGCAGTCCATCTAGTACAGATTTTCTGTACACATATACGACCATCACTGCTTGCTATCTTTTCATTGCATTTTTATGAGCTAACAGCTTTTTTAAGAAATAAATTTATGAAAGAACATATGAAAATCAATACACATACTAAACCAGCATTTCTTGCTATCTTTTTATTATTTTTATGAACTAACATCTTTTTAAGAAAGAAATGTATGAAAGAAGATATGAAAATACCATTTTTTTTTTTTACTTTAAGGCATACAAATGATATGTCCACTATATTCATCATAAATACCTCATACAGCTATCAAAATGTGACTGCTTGCAATGTACTGGCAATGCAAGAATGGCACAATTTTAATATTTATCAGATAATAATAATAATACTCTTATCCAGAAGATTTTGTCTCATAGAAGATTAGGAATTTAACCTCAAATACAGGAGACTCACACAAAGTATGGTAGATATCACATGTCTTTATTTATTCTTCTCATGCAAACTTAAACCTTGAACAGTTTCATTGTTCATACTTAGGATAACTGTAATTTAGCACTTAAAGTAATTTTTGGGAAGGCTTTGTCTATCATACAGTTTTAACTGGCTATCATATATAATGTATATACTTGCTTACAAGTCGAGTCCAACAACACAGACCATGATATGTCATTGCATAATGTGCCAGCAGATCATGGTCCATATTGTTTGTGCTATTGATTAATCCTAGCAAACTGCATAGACCCAGATCTGCTGGCTCATTATGCAATCACAGATCTGGGTCTGTGCAGTTTGCAGTTGGACTCAACTTATAGTAAATACAGTACCAATGGTAGAATGGTAATGTTTACTTCTTTATATTAAGTGCTTAGGTGACAACTTTAGAAATTGGTATGTTTTTTGGTTTCCTTGTAATAATCTTGGTTCCTCAGCATTTGATCATACTGGTAAAATATGTGTGTACATAATATTGAAGTCAGATATGCAATAAATGTATGCACATATTGTATTTTGCCTTTTATTTTGTCTTGTATAAAGTCTGATTCCTTTAAATATCAACCAATATCTTATAAAATATTACCCTTTTTAATGTCAACTTTTTCACCAATACAGCAAAGAAAAAGAAAATGAAAGAAGAAAAGAAAAACAAATGCATTTTTGAAGTTTGTTTTTTTAGGAAGATTTTATCTTGTTCTGGAATATACAGAGAGTTATGAACAGATATATTATAGAGCTGGAATTTTGTATAACATGATAGTCCTAAGTGTGGAATGTCCATGATAGTCCTAAGTGTGGAATGTCCATGATAGTCCTAAGTGTGGAATGTCCATGATAGTCCTAAGTGTGGAATGTCCATAAGGTTGTTGGTGATTTTGTATAACATGATAGTCCTAAGTGTGGAATGTCCATAAGGTTGTTGGTGATTTTGTATAACATGATAGTCCTAAGTGTGGAATGTCCATAAGGTTGTTGGTGATTTTGTATAACATGATAGTCCTAAGTGTGGAATGTCCATAAGGTTGTTGGTGATTTTGTATAACATGATAGTCCTAAGTGTGGAATGTCCATAAGGTTGTTGGTGATTTTGTATAACATGATAGTCCTAAGTGTGGAATGTCCATAAGGTTGTTGGTGATTTTGTATAACATGATAGTCCTAAGTGTGGAATGTCCATAAGGTTGTTGGTGATTTTGTATAACATGATAGTCCTAAGTGTGGAATGTCCATAAGGTTGTTGGTGATTTTGTATAACATGATAGTCCTAAGTGTGGAATGTCCATAAGGTTATTGGTGATTTTGTATAACATGATAGTCCTAAGTGTGGAATGTCCATAAGGTTGTTTTTGATTTTGTATAACATGATAGTCCTAAGTGTGGAATGTCCATAAGGTTGTTGGTGATTTTGTATAACATGATAGTCCTAAGTGTGGAATGTCCATAAGGTTGTTGGTGATTTTGTATAACATGATAGTCCTAAGTGTGGAATGTCCATAAGGTTGTTGGTGATTTTGTATAACATGATAGTCCTAAGTGTGGAATGTCCATAAGGTTGTTGGTGATTTTGTATAACATGATAGTCCTAAGTGTGGAATGTCCATAAGGTTGTTGGTGATTTTGTATAACATGATAGTCCTAAATGTCGAATGTCCATAAGGTTGTTGGTGATTTTGTATAACATGATTTTCCTAAGTGTGGAATGTCCATAAGGTTGTTGGTGATTTTGTATAACATGATAGTCCTAAGTGTGGAACGTCCATAAGGTTGTTGGTGATTTTGTATAACATGATAGTCCTAAGTGTGGAACGTCCATAAGGTTGTTGGTGATTTTGTATAACATGATAGTCCTAAGTGTGGAACGTCCATAAGGTTGTTGGTGATTTTTGTATAACATGATAGTCCTAAGTGTGGAACGTCCATAAGGTTGTTGGTGATTTTGTATAACATGATAGTCCTAAGTGTGGAACGTCCATAAGGTTGTTGGTGATTTTGTATAACATGATAGTCCTAAGTGTGGAACGTCCATAAGGTTGTTGGTGATTTTGTATAACATGATAGTCCTAAGTGTGGAACGTCCATAAGGTTGTTGGTGATTTTGTATAACATGATAGTCCTAAGTGTGGAACGTCCATAAGGTTGTTGGTGATTTTGTATAACATGATAGTCCTAAGTGTGGAACGTCCATAAGGTTGTTGGTGATTTTGTATAACATGATAGTCCTAAGTGTGGAACGTCCATAAGGTTGTTGGTGATTTTGTATAACATGATAGTCCTAAGTGTGGAACGTCCATAAGGTTGTTGGTGATTTTGTATAACATGATAGTCCTAAGTGTGGAATGTCCATAAGGTTGTTGGTGATTTTGTATAACATGATAGTCCTAAGTGTGGAATGTCCATAAGGTTGTTGGTGATTTTGTATAACATGATAGTCCTAAGTGTGGAATGTCCATAAGGTTGTTGGTGATTTTGTATAACATGATAGTCCTAAGTGTGGAATGTCCATAAGGTTGTTGGTGATTTTGTATAACATGATAGTCCTAAGTGTGGAATGTCCATAAGGTTGTTGGTGATTTTGTATAACATGATAGTCCTAAGTGTGGAATGTCCATAAGGTTGTTGGTGATTTTGTATAACATGATAGTCCTAAGTGTGGAATGTCCATAAGGTTGTTGGTGATTTTGTATAACATGATAGTCCTAAGTGTGGAATGTCCATAAGGTTGTTGGTGATTTTGTATAACATGATAGTCCTAAGTGTGGAATGTCCATAAGGTTGTTGGTGATTTTGTATAACATGATAGTCCTAAGTGTGGAATGTCCATAAGGTTGTTGGTGATTTTGTATAACATGATAGTCCTAAGTGTGGAATGTCCATAAGGTTGTTGGTGATTTTGTATAACATGATAGTCCTAAGTGTGGAATGTCCATAAGGTTGTTGGTGATTTTGTATAACATGATAGTCCTAAGTGTGGAATGTCCATAAGGTTGTTGGTGATTTTGTATAACATGATAGTCCTAAGTGTGGAATGTCCATAAGGTTGTTGGTGATTTTGTATAACATGATAGTCCTAAGTGTGGAATGTCCATAAGGTTGTTGGTGATTTTGTATAACATGATAGTCCTAAGTGTGGAATGTCCATAAGGTTGTTGGTGATTTTGTATAACATGATGGTCCTAAGTGTGGAACGTCCATAAGGTTGTTGGTGATTTTGTATAACATGATAGTCCTAAGTGTGGAACGTCCATAAGGTTGTTGGTGATTTTGTATAACATGATAGTCCTAAGTGTGGAACGTCCATAAGGTTGTTGGTGATTTTGTATAACATGATAGTCCTAAGTGTGGAACGTCCATAAGGTTGTTGGTGATTTTGTATAACATGATAGTCCTAAGTGTGGAACGTCCATAAGGTTGTTGGTGATTTTGTATAACATGATAGTCCTAAGTGTGGAACGTCCATAAGGTTGTTGGTGATTTTGTATAACATGATAGTCCTAAGTGTGGAACGTCCATAAGGTTGTTGGTGATTTTGTATAACATGATAGTCCTAAGTGTGGAACGTCCATAAGGTTGTTGGTGATTTTGTATAACATGATATTCCTAAGTGTGGAACGTCCATAAGGTTGTTGGTGATTTTGTATAACATGATATTCCTAAGTGTGGAACGTCCATAAGGTTGTTGGTGATTTTGTATAACATGATAGTCCTAAGTGTGGAACGTCCATAAGGTTGTTGGTGATTTTGTATAACATGATAGTCCTAAGTGTGGAACGTCCATAAGGTTGTTGGTGATTTTGTATAACATGATAGTCCTAAGTGTGGAACGTCCATAAGGTTGTTGGTGATTTTGTATAACATGATAGTCCTAAGTGTGGAACGTCCATAAGGTTATTGGTGATTTTGTATAACATGATAGTCCTAAGTGTGGAACGTCCATAAGGTTGTTGGTGATTTTGTATAACATGATAGTCCTAAGTGTGGAACGTCCATAAGGTTGTTGGTGATTTTGTATAACATGATAGTCCTAAGTGTGGAACGTCCATAAGGTTGTTGGTGATTTTGTATAACATGATAGTCCTAAGTGTGGAATGTCCATAAGGTTGTTGGTGATTTTGTATAACATGATAGTCCTAAGTGTGGAATGTCCATAAGGTTATTGATGATTTTGTATAACATGATAGTCCTAAGTGTGGAATGTCCATAAGGTTGTTGGTGATTTTGTATAACATGATAGTCCTAAGTGTGTTTTATTCTCCTTGTTTCCGGTGTCTCCCAGCCAAGTTGTTCAGTCATCTCATTAACACTGCTTGTATTGTATGACATTGTCCATGATAAAATATAAAAATATATGTTCAGTAATTACATTGATCGGTAATGATGGTCATGAACCAATCACAGATCTTTAAATTTCAAATGATTCCCAACATGAGCACCAAGACAGCTGAAATGTGCACTTTCATAAATATAGGGAATCTAAAAACTCGTGGGAGGAAATGATTTTAATATAATAGAAGTCAAAGGTTTGTTGCAATTTAATCATTAAACAGGGGTCCCTTGAAGAGATTGATGCTCTGTTGGCTGAAAAGAATGTCCAGGAATCCAAGATAAGACTTTTTGTTTGTTTTAGTTGCTGTCTGTGTTGAAACCATCTTTGATATTCTTGAGTAATAACAAGATTTTCAAATTGACCACTGTGTTGACCATATTGGATGTAATCAGCACTATTTTCAAGTAGGACCAAGTAGGGGTCAGTAGAAGTCTTTTGGCAAAAACCCAGTGTCAGTATAACTATTCATTCAAAAGGAGTAGCAATAACAAGATTTTCAAGATGGCCATCATGGCAGCCATATTGAATGTAAAATTGGCACTATTTTCATTTGAAACCAATTAGATATCATGAGAAGTCTTTTGGTGAAAACCCCATGTCTATATGACATTCCATTTAGGAGAAGTAGCAATAACAAGATTTTCAATACGGCTGCCATGATGGCCATATGTCTTCTTGGCACCATTTTTATTTAGAACCGACTAGATATCATTTGAAGTCTTTTGGTAAAATCTCCATGTTGATATGACCATCCATCCAGGAGCAGTAGCTATCACACTATTTTCAAGATGGTTGCCTTATTGGAGCTCAGATCAGCACTATGACCAACCAGACATAAGTCTTCAGGTGAAAATTGCATTCAAATATGACTTTCTGTTCAGGGGAGTAGCAATAACAAAATTTTCAAAATGGCCTCTATGGTAGCCATATTGGATGTTCCCATTTTCATTTAAAATCAATTAGACATTATAAGAAGTCTTTTAGTGAAAACCCCATGTCAATATGAATTCAAGAGGAGTAGTCAAAAAAATTTAAATATTATCTCTGTGGTGGCCATATTGGAAGTCCCAGCAGAACCATATTCATTTAGGACCAATTAAACCTTGGAATGAATATGTGTCTAAAGTTTCATGGTAATCCTCTAGGTAGTTGGGAAGAGTAATGGTAACAAACTTGTGCTGAAGGACGGATGATGGACAACAGGCCATCCTAAAAGCTTATGTCTATGACCAGTAGAACTTAAAACTTCAAGAATGAAGATCCTGTTTATACCTTCATGAATTCTATTATAATATATTAGCATTTTAGTGTATGACCCACAACCCCTACATATGTTTTTTAAATGCAACTTTTCCCCCAAATTCAATTCCTCATTGGAGCTCTTTACCGGCTGTATTAGCTGTGGCTCCAGAAATGGTATCATTTAAGCGGGAGCTCTCCACCCTGAATGTTTAAGGACAACTTAGGGCCAAATTACAAAGTAAGATCTAATGGAGTCATGAATACTCATTTTTGTCAGTTAAAAGGAAAAACTATTGATAACACACATTCCCGTCCAGTTAACAGTTGGGAGAAGGTGAGCTGGTATCATAAATAGTTTTCCCATTCTTACTGACAAACAAAACTGCTTGTGAATGGGATCTGTAAGTATGCCATTTGGGTCAGAACTGAAAATGCAAATTGAATTTCCCATTCTCTTACATCTATTTCTTTTCATTTTATTCCGCCATCTTTTAATTTTTTTTCTAGTGGAAATACCATAATACTGATACCTGCTTTTCTTATTTCTTTTCCACCAACGAAACATAATAGTTAAACATGACTGCATTTTTGCAAGATGATGCGGATGTAGACCAGGGGTGTCGAACATACGGCCCGTCAGTCTCATTATTTATTATTTTTATTCATTATTATTGATTATAATTTATTATTATTTTTATATATAATCTGGCCCGCCATCGCAAATGAGTTTGACACCCCTGATGTAGACCAACAAGTTTTCTCCACCCCTTATCTGAGAACTGTCACGTAAATATTAAAAAAAGAGGCGAAGAACAACTTGTTGGTCTAATGTAGATGTAGATTTTCACATGTACTTGGTGCTAACCATTAACTTGCAGGTATCCCATGAAGTCATACAATTTATTGGCACATTTTGTCATCTGCCATGTTGTTGGCACTTGTGTTGTACTAAACAACAAAAGGCTATATTAACTGGAAGCTGTTTTTCACATATTACACTTTTCCTCAAACATTTTGTCCTAAAATGTAGAACAGTTTAAATAAGGAAAACTTTAATTGTTTATATTTGACTTCGGAAAATCATAATCAACTCGTGGTCTTTTGAGTTTTCTGACCAAACTTCAGTTATTTTGACTAATCATCACACCACTAATTGGTGCTGTATGCTGATAATTCCAAACCTTGGTGTGTTTGATAAACACTGAGTAAGTATAGATCAAAGAGTTAGTCAAAGTTGACTGTTATTGTAAAATATGGAGTCAACAGAACTATTTCCATGATCTATCACCAGTAATTTTTGTTCTATGTTGAAACCAGTTAATGATTGTGTAATAATCTATAAAAGTGTCCATATGACATCTTGCCTAAATCAGGGATTTTTTTATGATAATAGATCCCGTTTTTGAATAGATTTATATATTATTCAGCAATTTTATTTGAAAATGCAAAACTACTGACTTTTGAATCCCAGTTTCCCTAAAGTTGTAAGTTTTAAAAATAGAAAGCAGATATTTCCCATAAATTCAGAAAGATCTCTGTCATCTGACACAGCAGAAATGTATTTTGGACGAACTGATCACAGCAAGTGCAATAAATTTATAGATCATTACACTGAAAGTTACTGATGAAGTTGATTATCCAAATTCAGAACAGCAATAGTTATTATAGTCCGATTCACGAAGATCATTTCAAACACTTCATTTGGGGCACTCAACACCAGCTCAGATCTGATGAGACAGATACCCCCAGATAGCTTACAAGAACTGTGAACACCCATAGAGATAATTCTACTCACAAAAATATGATCTGATGAAAATCTGTTAATTTCCATTCTCCTAATCTTGCTTTGATATGAAGACTTCATGTTATGGAATTTATTCATTGTACATAAAGGTAAACTAAAGATATACAATTTTCTTGAAAAGTGACATATACATATATGATGCAGTTTGCAAAACAAAGTAACAATAGGCAATTATAATATTATTCCCTCCTTGAATTGTGACTACAACATATGAAATATTGAAAATCTAACAGGCTGAAATTTCTACTGATATTTGTTCTAAAGGAGAGATTTTCATTGTGTTTAAAAATTACAAGTAGATTTAGGAATACTGTGAATATATTTATTTTCATGAGTATACTTTTTTGTGGTTGTGCAAAAATTATATTTTTGTCAAAACTTAATGTTGAGCATATGCTTCTAACATGACCATAATATTTTTCATTTGATTTTTAAAATGTGGGGTTTCAGGCAACCACCAAATCCATCAAAAATAATAAACGCACAGATAATAGTGAATTCACAGTAACTCTCTGTACATGTAGAAGTGAATCACTGATTGTTAATTAGTTATTCAGTATTTATGTTGACTTGTATTCCTTCTGAACCTGATAATAATTTAAATTCACCGATTTGGGTGTTAAATTAGTTTTTAGCTGGAATTCACATGCATGATCACATGATCACATGATCATGATCACATGATTACAAAGGAAACTCATCAGTATTCTGGCACATCTTAATGGATTATTATTACGCTCAACTTATACAGGAAATAACTGATAAATCATTCTGAATGCATGTAAAGACAATACAAAAGAATCAATCTAACGCAGCGGCTTGTGTTGCAGGATGTGTCAGGGTTGTGCTTCATTAAAGCATTGTAATTAATTATCTCCAAGCTTCTAGATGTATAAGAAATTCCAGTTGAAGATCATTATACAAGTTCCATCAGCTAAGAGAAAAAGTGAAAAATGTTTGCCTTAACAATCAGAGTTAATCTCAGAATGTGGCACATCAAACTAGACATGTTCTGCATTATTTTTGTCCACTCCTGTTTTAGAGGTGGTGTGAGTTCTCAGTCCAAGAACAATATTTGCAAACAATGTTTTTCACAAGCCAGAAGAACCGAGAGTAAATTATTCTCATAACCAATGTTCTTGTGCCAAGAACTGGCTTGCCCAAAGAGTTTCTCAGGCACACATTACACTGCATATACACATGCCACCCTGCATATTCATCATTTCCCCAATGACATAGAAACCAATTCTTTACTTTTAGATACATGGGTCCCCATCCATAAATACTAAAAGACACTAAATAAACCAAATCTCCATGATCTAAGTAGTGCCATCAACAAATTTTAATTCATTTTAAAATATCTGTCACACCACAAGTGAAGCCACCCCACTAAAGAAATCATTCCAATGTGGATGTCCATGCCCCTATGTGTACTATGTATAAATTGATGATCTCATTTTAAATTGAAATTTATGAATGAGTCAATTAATTTCTTGCAAGCCTTGGTGAGCAAATGATTGAAATTATTTGACATGTTTCATAAATATCATTTAGAATGAGCAAAATGTAAGATTCTATTGTCAAATGATTAAAAATACTGATTATGTTAGGGAGCTGCAGTGGCTCAGTAGTTAGCATACAGTCTTGTGACTGAAAAAGGGTGGATTTGTATCCTACCATTGGATCAATCCGGGTCAGCTACTGAGGTGTGTCCTTGGGCAAGGCACTTTACCCCATTTGCCTTGGCACCAAATAACCTATTTGCATTACTGTGCCATAAAACACCAAACCAAATCTTTTATTTGACAAAGTGGCAGAATAGTTTTGTAAAATGACTGTAAAAAAAAAGAATTTGGTTTCCTATGCCATTATTCTTTTGCCTTACATGATGTCATGACATCATTTGTAATGTAAGGAGGTACTATTGTACATGTTACAAATAGAAAAATTATGATATGATTACTGGTATATTAATCTAAATAACACAGTAGACAGTAGTGTATGCTTAGCTGATAGCCATAGTTTGAAGTTTTCTTTACCTCTTCTTTTTCCAAATAGGAGTACTGCATGTATGTGATAATTTGTTGACACAAAGATGGAGATCTATCTTTAGAATATAGAATTATTAAGTGAATGAGAAACATTTTTCAAATGAGGATGAAAGAGATTTCCCAATGACTTTGATGAAAATATCTTGATGAAGTTGAAGATTATGACGTACAGAAAAGTTTATGCAGTTTATTATAGTTTACTTGTGCATCAGTCATTCCCAAAGCAGCAAATATTTCATTATATAGTAAAATTTGTTACTTCTTTTATTATATTTTCAGAGGGAGAAGAATGCTGGATCAAAATGTATAATTTCTATGAATGGCCAAACAACAGTTATTACAAATCCAGAAAATGGAGATACAAAGTCATTTTCATATGATCACTCTTATTGGTCACATGATGATTTTACTGAAGATGAGGATGGTGTTTATCATCCTTCCACTCCTGGAGGTCATTATGCCGATCAGGTAAAATTGATGTCAAAACAAGTCTAGTATTGCTAATCTGATCACATTACAGTTCGAAGTCATTGATGTGACAACATGATAAATTTGAGATTTTGAATGGTTGCAATAGTTTTCATAACAGAAATGGGAGAGATGGATTAAACATCAGATAAATGAGATAAGGATGTACATCTGTACTAGTTAAACAAACTTTTCCAAAAATTTTTTATTGTGACTCTTTAAATTTTGATGTGCTAAAAAATTTCTATCATTATTTTGACCTTGCAGATTTTCAAAGTTTATGTCAGTGTCAATGTACAGTATAAATGTAATTTAACACTGAGGACTAACACTGTTTATGTCAGTATAAATGTAATTTAACACTGAGGACTAACACTGTTTATGTAAGTATACATGTAATTTAAGACTGAGGACCAACACTGTTTATGTCAGTGTAAATGTAATTTAACACTTAGGACTAACACTGTTTATGTCAGTATAGATGTAATTTAACACTGAGGACAAACACTATTTATGTCAGTGTAAGTGTAATTTAACACTGAGAACTAACACTGTTTATGTCAGTAATAAATGTATTTAACACTGAGGACCAATGTTGTTTATGTCAGTGTAAATGTAATTTAATACCAAGTTCCAACATTTACTGTTTGTTGTGTAAATGTATTATTACACTAAGGACCAACACTGTTTGTGTCGGTGTAAATGTATTATTACACTAAGGACCAACACTGTTTGTGTCGGTGTAAATGTATTATTACACTAAGGACCAACACTGTTTGTGTCGGTGTAAATGTAATTTAACACTAAGGACCAACACTGTTTGTGTCGGTGTATTATTACATTAGAGTCAAGTGAAACCAACTGGGGTTCAGTACATCCATTTACATCTCATTTATGTTACATGCATTTATGAAACCATGGCTAAAATGATATAATCTGTGGGAACAATTCATTGAAAGTTATTCATAATTAAGCCTATTGTCTGACATTTAGGTTTGTCTAACTTTTTTGTTAGCATTGGTGTGTACTGGGTTAACGAGACCAGACTGTTCATCTCTCAACAAGTATATTATTATGAACCAAATGAAGATTAGTGCTTGTATTTATGTAGTGTAAGTTTAGTGCATTCAAGCTTATAAATGAGATGTATTGGTTTGAAATTTTGATTTGATATTGTTTGGTTTGAAAATATTAAAAACCATATTAGTATACATGATTATGAAAATGTAGGAGATAGACTAACTTTATCTGTTTTCACTGAAATGACCCCTACCTGATCCACTACTGGATTTGTCTTAATTCTTTCTGAAAATTCAAGCCTTTTTAAATACATATATCCCATTGCTGTATATGCTACCAAGTTTAGAGTCAAACCTGCAGTAAACAGTATTTACTTCCTCTTTGCAACTGCTTTGAAGTATAATTGGTGATTGTAAATAATTTACAACAAAGATTCCTCATTGCAAGTGTTTTGAAGTATCATTAATGATTGTAAATCATTTAAAAATAAATGCATCTCAAGATGATATATTATCTGGTAAATGTGTCTTCTTAATTTTCTTCACATGTTTTAATGTTGCTGCTATATTTAGGGGTCTTCATTTTTTCAAAATGCCAGGGAGCACACATGTGCCATGTTTGCTTTTTTTCCATGTTCATGTAAAAAAAAAAAAAAAAAAAAAAAAAAAAAGAAAGCCAGTCTCACAAGTAGAATTTGCATAGTAATAATTATCAATATGCCACACATACATTTTATTCCATATAAAAGTAAACTTGAAAAGCAACATACACCTCTCCCTCTTTAACTCACGTACAACGGGGTAAAAAAAAACATAGTCCGCATTATAAGCGGGGACACGAGTTACCGAGGGACCTAACAAAAATTAAGAAGGGAATGCCATCCCCGCTGGACATCGAGAAAACTGCAGTGGGGGGGGTAACGGGCCTGTTTAATGGCTGAATACTGGTTTTATAATTGCATTGGGAATAATTGTCTATAAAGAGCTTTTTTTCTAATCTAGTTGTTTGCTTTTTGTATAAATTACCTTTGTTTTCAAGATACCCAACCTTTGAAAGATAGTTAACAACATTAGTCTAAGTGGTTTCAACAACACGTGTACGCGAAAACATTGTGTATTACATCACTGCTTTTTGTTGTTGTCGATTCACAACAAAACAAGATTCCTTTTTTTCAAAAATCCAGGGACATTTATTTTGTGAAACACTCGTTAATGTCGAAATTCGATTTATTTATTGTTGTATTAATAAAATATGGATGCCGTGATTTCATTGCAAGTAACAGTGAAACTTCTTCTCATCCTTGAGGAAATCTCTGAGTGGCAAGTTAGAAATTTTAAGTTCAATACAAACTCTGGAACTCGCTTCTCCGTAATGAACTGTATGTTTCAAACAAAGCTTTTTATTCACCAAGTAGTCATTTGGCTTGGTTGCATTACTATCTTTGATCACATTTGTGAATTAATAGGCAAATTTATGGTAGTTTAATTATATTACTTACATATTAATATTTATAATAGTGTTCGATTGATCAATTGAAATGAATTGACCTGACACACGGCCATGACCACTGACTCTTACGTAGGTATGATTTGCATGCCTTTTAACTTTTCTTTTATTCCACCCCCTTTATTTGATTTGATACAAAATCTGTAATTAATGTGATAATACAAAGCAGGTCTGCTTTTAATTGAGTGTACAACAGGACAAATACTTTTGCAAGTTGGAGATAAAAAAACAGTCAGCACTTAATTAGGTTCTCACGGAAACGCTCGCGGACATAGCTGGCGTGGTTGAATTATATTTTTCATGTTTGAATACAAGAGGGCATATTGCAGTTATGATAATTACACTGAAACCGAATTAAAAGATAGAACTAAAACACAAATTTCACTTGACAAAACCTATTTAATTGGTATTTATTTTTTTAAGTGACATTTTCATTGATCAATATTTTTGTCGAATATTGTTATTTACAGTGTACTGAGAATGTTGTTTGGAAAGAAAATTGAACAAAATATATGACTTCTTATTAAAAGTTGAAAATTTAATGATGTTGATTCAAATTTTCTGGTACTAACCACTGCGATATATCAAGGTTTCATTTACTAATTTTGATCGCAATTTTTTTCACATTCAACAAATAGAGGCCAATTTTTTTTGTATTTTCTAGTAAAAAAAATAGGATCCACGCCTGATCCCATGTTATAAGTGGGTTTGCGAGTTATCCGGGTGCGAGTTATCGAGGGAGCGGTGTACCATAATGTTTTATTTTGAGACTGCTAGGAATATATTTTTCAGTCTCATCCACCAAAATATTGGTCAGGATCAGTATGGTGTACTTGTTATCTTTCAACAATACTTTGTTATGTATGATGTTTATATAATATTATAAATATTTTAGGAAATTATAAATGTTTCTTCACTTTAATATTTGCTTAAATCTTAATGTTATCAGGAAAAACATGTTTAACTAGTGTCCTTGAATTAGGTTGTTTTGATCAATATGTTTTCTCAATTTGAAGGTCAAGGTTGAATTTTGTTTACAAGTAAAATTACATTAAGATGACTCATATTCTAGAACATTCTGTCATGTGACCAATCTTTATATATGCCATGTTTGGTGGACATTTATTCAGTTTTGACATTACCATCAGTCTTGTAAAGAGCTATTACAGTTGTGAAAATTCATTCCAAATTCTAAGAGAGGAATTATTTTAAATATTCATTGGATTATAACAGTGCTCATAAACTTTTGGATTTTGGATTTTTAATTGATGATTTTGGAATTTATGTGAACTTATTCAAAGATTTTGGAATACTTCATTTTGACATCAGCACATCAAGATTTCTAGTACATCAGGACTTTGGAGACCATTTGCACATCATAACATTCAAGGACACAGCCGTGAATTCGGAACATTCTCTATTTAGGACTTGTGATTAGAACAATCATTCTTATTGGATTATTAGGATTTCAAAACACATTACTGTAAGTGACTTTTTGATTTTTCATTTTAATTATCTAGTAATAAATTGCTTGTTGATTTTTACTTGATTTGTTGGTTTCACTTTCTTTCTGTTACATTTTTCTTAGACCATAGAGTCGTAACAACTTCTAAACACATTAGGTACTTTAGAAGATAAAATACATCCGTTCTAATATATTTTATGGGCTGGAGTTCTTCCAGTGTCAAACTTCAAAAAGAAAAGATTTTAATATTGACAGCAGGTTCATCTATGTAGAAGAGAGAATCATTTGGATTTATTATCAAGATTTCTTTGTGCTCAAAATTGTTGTCTTATCTTTTTATTTTTTACAGAAAACTGCGTTCAGTGACCTTGGAAAAGGTGTCCTTGATAATGCATGGCAGGGTTATAATGCTGCCTTATTTGCATATGGCCAGACAGGTTCTGGTAAAAGTTATTCCATGATTGGTTATGGAGCCAATAAAGGCATTGTACCTATCACTTGTGAGGAGCTATTCAAAGTAATTGATGAAAATGAAGACAAAGAGAAACAGCTACAGGTATAAGTATGTTAATATTTTAGACAAGTAAGATTTAAATCTGCTACAAATTTTAATTTTTTTTTCTGTTGCCCCATACATGTATGTCTCATTTGTCTCACAGCAACAAAATGGACCCCATCCAAGTATACTTTAGATGTGATAGATGGGGGGCATTATTGGAGTAAGCCAGAGGCTGAGCATGTATACATTAGCATTTTCACCTTAATGCTTGCTTGAGAGGTGTTCTTTAAAGATTAGTAAAATCATGTGACACTAGCAACATAAGAACCGTTGCCCCCGCTCCATGGAATTTTTTAAAACAAGTTTTTAGTTGTCTAATAAGAAAAACAATCAGGTGAGAAACATTGTCAGTGAGAGGGATTTACATGCTCAGTCTCTGGCTTACTCCAGTAATGCCCCCCCATCCATCACATCTAAAGTTTATTTTTTATAAGCCTTCGACAGCCTCACATGTTTAAAGGACAAACAAAAATCCACTAAAATCAACTGCTGTCACTTCACATGTGAAACCAGTTGTGTACAATTTCTTATTTAAATTTATTTACTGAAAATAATGTATTTATTTATTATTATTATTATTTATTTATTTTAAAAAAATTCTTGGATAATGTCTAATCTGCCATTTTAGGAATTCTCCAAAGGGAACATCATCTCCTGTATTTAGCAGATGTCAATGCTTAATGATATGAATGGCTTTTAAATATTGGATATCAATTCCCAACATTTGTTGCACCGCTTTCAACCACATATTAACATGGTACTTGTATCGACTTGAAAGTGCAGAAAGAAACAATCAACTAATCACATTTACTATAAGACTCTGAGTTCTATTGAGATAATGTAGAAGTGTGTGTGTAAGACATACATTTTTTATATGTTTATGTACATTTTTGAAAATGGTCATATATTGGAACACTGAAATATGTATCTCTTAGATCAATTTATATGATAAATCATTTTTCTATAATTATTTCCAGACCAATTGAAAAACCATCTTGTTTAAAATTGTTCATGAGTCACAAAGTCATTCAAAGTCTTTTGATTTATGCCCAGTCTGAATTTACCATTAGGTTTTGGTTCAGTGAACAGATTTTAAATAAACTCTTCCTTATTATGTTATGAAGGTACTGCAGTTCCTTTCCGCAACATTTCATATACTTTAATTTATACTGGAATCTTTTGTTCATCAGAAATTGTGATGTGTTTTTGTAATTGACTTTGGTTTCAAATTTTGTCAAATTCAGTCTTGTAAATCTGTGTAAAATCCAATTAGCAGATATTGGCCACTGCCATGCTTCACGACATGTACATATTTAGCCATGCATGAACTTGCCTGTCAGTTTTTAAAAAAAAATTCCCTGCATTCTGAGCCATGTTTTTTCCCCCCTAGCAATGAGTTGCATTCATGTGGCCATATTGTTTGTGATTATTTTATGAGTAAAATCGTTTGAACCCTCTGTACCTGTAGTGTCTATTGGACCCAATGCCAGTGAAATTATATTTATTTATTTACTTATTTATTTATTATTTTTGGTTGCAATTTTCATGTTTTTACAAGATAATAAAGTTTGACTATGGACATAATTGCAGCTCTAACAAACTATTCAATGTCACAAAGTTTGTGTCTGCAGCATATGCTTTTTGTTTAATACCCCCCCCCAAAAAAAACCTATGGGTTAATACTGGGGTTTCATTTCATTGCCACTTTGGCCATGTTATATTTGTCCCGTTTTGTCTGTATATACACTGTAAGTTTGCAGCAGTATTGATCAGCTGAGTAAAAGACACTAATAAGTTTAAATTTTTTTTTTTTTAAACTGCACTTTTAGCATTATATTCACTGTATCAGGAAATGGGAATTAAGTGCTTGTAAAGCTTAAACATATCCATTGTATCAGGAAATGGGAATTAAGTGCTTGTAAAGCTTAAACATATCCACTGTATCAGGAAATGGGAATTAAGTGCTTGTAAAGCTTAAACATATCCACTGTATCAGGAAATGGGAATTAAGTGCTTGTAAAGCTTAAACATATCCACTGTATCAGGAAATGGGAATTAAGTGCTTGTAAAGCTTAAACATATCCACTGTATCAGGAAATGGGAATTAAGTGCTTGTAAAGCTTAAACATATCCATTGTATCAGGAAATGGGAATTAAGTGCTTGTAAAGCTTAAACATATCCATTGTATCAGGAAATGGGAATTAAGTGCTTGTAAAGCTTAAACATATCCATTGTATCAGGAAATGGGAATTAAGTGCTTGTAAAGCTTAAACATATCCACTGTATCAGGAAATGGGAATTAAGTGCTTGTAAAGCTTAAACATATCCACTGTATCAGGAAATGGGAATTAAGTGCTTGTAAAGCTTAAACATATCCACTGTATCAGGAAATGGGAATTAAGTGCTTGTAAAGCTTAAACATATCCACTGTATCATCAATAATGATCAATATCATGCGTAGAAACAACTTTCCCAGTACAATTTGTATCAAACAGGTTTCATTCCGAATTCAAGCCTGATCTATATTTTAGGCAACTCCAAAGGGAGTGCTGGATTTTGGCAAACATTCTCAGGCATAACTGTTAATGTTTTCTTCACCAAGGTCAAATTCTGCCTGAGTTCCCTTGATATAGTTTCGATGTCACAAGTATTACTCTCTACAACAGCATGCATATCGCATGTGTTATACATTTTTTTTAGCAAATACCCACTAATGCATGCAAAGGTGCTATATTTCCAGGGTTCAGTTTATTCAATTCAATAAAGTTTGGTCGTTCAAACCTTTTTTCCAGTTGATAAGTTTAAGCCAACCTTGCTAATTAACAGGCTGTACACAACATTATGCCTGAAGAGTAATATGCCTTTACAAATGCCTTTGTCGTTTGTCAACAACTGACTTGACTTGGATGTGTGCTTTGTTCTTTTCCATGGAGGATACGTCCATGTATGCACCAATGCCAGCAGTATTGAACGTGCAAAGTCTGACATCTTGGAGTCGAGACAGGTTGAGTGGCAGTATAGTGTCCTTGTCGGCACCCATAAGCCGAACTGTGTGTAAAGGCTTGTAAGTTGTATAAATTTACCTGAACAGCATTTGTAGGTCGGCTGCTTTAGTGAAAGTGTCAACAATATAATAAACAGTATCAACAATGTAATACACGACGAGTTTATTGCTTATTTATTTTGAAATTAAACAACAAAATACCGACCATGTGGCTGAAAATCTCAGTCTGTACTTCAGCATACTTACCACCTCGTTAGCACAAAATGAAATATGGTGTAGAGTGGGAGCAATGGCTCTTATATTGCAGGTGTCAAGTGATTTTATTGATCTTTAAAGAGTGCCTCTCAAACAAGTGTTAGGGTAAAAATGCTAATTTATACATGTGAGGCCAAAGGCTTACAAAAATAATGTCCATTATCAGTAGCCAATCATTATTAAATGGCAAAAATAAGATGGCTGATAATGAAAAAAGTTGGAGAACATTTTATCAATGATAACTACACTAGATTCCCCCAAAACTGACAAATTCAATTTTTAGCAGCAATTTTAGCAGCCTTCTTCCAAGAGTGTGAAAACGAATTTTGATACTTTACAGTTCATTTTATTTTCAATTGAGCTTTCTTGTTTTAATGTCTATCAGGGAGTCATGGTAGCTCAGTTGGTGGAGCATTGGACTCATAATTCAAGGGTCACTAGTTTGATACCCACCCACCCAGGCCAGCCTGGGTTGGCTACCTTGGTGTGACATTGGGAAAGGAAAATAGCCAGTAATGTGTTACAAAAAGTACTGTTAAAACCCCAAAAGTAATATCTATCATTATCTATTCTTCAACAATAATTTTTTTTAGAATATAATCCAAGGGTCACTAGTTAGATATCCACGCAGGCCAGACTGGGTTGGCTACCTTGGTAATTCTTTGGGAAAGGCAAATAGCCAAAATTGTGTTTACAAAAGTGCTGTTACCCTCTTCCCCCCCCCCCATTAAAAAATCTATAATTTTGCAAATATTTTAGAATATATTATGATGTACAGTTTGAATAAAAACATTTATGACAGCAGAATGAAATATACAGACCTGTATATTTCAAAAACCAGCAAAACAGTTTCTGACCATTAATACACCTACATTTCCCCAGAAATCTACTATTTCACAACAAAAGTAGTCTACATGCTCATGATGTAGAATGGTAAGATTGTTAAAAATGAGGTAACCATAGAGTGGTCACATCCAATATTAAGTATAGAAGTAAAATAAGCAAGGTACAAAAATACTTAAAGACTATCTAGTTAAGAATATTTTCAGGCTAAATAAATTGTACACCCGTAATTGTTTGGAGTTTTGTATTGGAGGACAATATTATGTAAATATTGCATTGCAGAGAGCGTTATAGTTTATATCATTACTCTGAGAAAATACAAAGTCAACTGAGGGAAAACCAAAGTTAATAGTTGCATATGAGGGCTGACAACATGTACTTTTATCCTCTCAGAAATTGTATCTTTATTATATTGTAGTGAATGCTAATCTTCAGGTGCTCTCATTACTGTGAATAGTGGTTGTATTGGTAAATAACTAAATGAACTGTATGCACATCAGTTTGGTAAATGTTACTTTTTTGGAATATTACCTGTTTCAGTAGATACAGAAATGTATATTTAAGGCCACTTGTTGCTGTAGAAATTGTATTTAAATGAAGTTACAGTGAAGATTTAAGTTTTCATGAACCGATTAAATTTCAAGAAATGTACAGTAATACATATAATTTAAATAATTCACGCCCAAGCATTGTCATACACTATCCAGACAAGGTCAAATTCATTATCTCAAACAGAACTTCTCAAATGCTAAAATGTAATTGAAATTGTCTATCATTTTAAGGAATTATCAGTCAGACTAAAATTACATTATAACATTAGCATTTGAGTTTAATTAAGCTGTGTTTAAGTCATTTTTTGAAACTCCAAAGCAATAATTAACTCACCAAAAATGTACATATATTAGTTACTGTATATACACTGTACTCACTTTTGAGCTGAGTCCAACTGCCAACAACAATAGACTCACATCTGCCGTTGCATTATATGATGGCAGATTGGGTTTCTATGTTGTTTGTTCTACTGATTACTCCTGTCAAACTGAATAGACCCAGATCTGGTGGCGCATTATGTGATGGCAGATCTGGGTCTGTGCAGTTTACAGTTGGACTTTTAAGTGAGTATAGACAGTAATCACCTTCTGATGATTTTTTTTGTTTCTTATGAAAACCCATTGTCAATTGAAGAACAGAAATCTTTTCATTAATGAGTACTAAAAGATGGGTTATCCTATATACTCTTATAAGAAGATATATATGGTAGTCTGTTGTAGGCTTGTATGGTAATGGCATGCATGATATTATACAAACAATTACTCTCCTAATTTGGATTAAGAAATTGGTCTGTTATACTGTATATACTCATTTATAAGTCAAGTCCAAATGCAAACAGCATAGATCCTTATCTGCAATTACATAATGTGCCGGCAGATCAGAGTCTATGTTTCTTCGAATGATTACTCCTAGCAAACTGCATAGACCCAGATCTGCGGGCACATCATGCGATGGGTGTTGTGTGTTCAGTTTGCAATTGGGTTCGATTTATAAGTGGATATATATGGTAAGTAAATGTTAAAAAACTTGGTTCTATAAACTGCTTAATGTATCAAGACTTTTCCAAAAAAAGCAGATGTAACTACTACCAGTGCAATCCAAAATTGCTGCTAGACCTTGAAAAAGAACATGTAAAAAACAAATAGTGCATGGTTCTAAATACATGTTTGGAGATGTAAAGTTTTTGCATAATCATCTTGTAAATCATAAGCTACCCACCATGCTGACAAACAATAAGAACACAATACTTAAAGTTTTCTATGTTGATATAAGTACAATAAACATGTTAAGTTTTGAGTTTTTCAAGTCAGAATGTATACAGAATTACCATCATATCTTGTCTGAAGCAGGTACATCTTACAAGAGCATTTCATTCATAACATGTATATTGGACAGCTCATCAAAGTATATATTTCTTGACCAACATCCTGCAATTAGTGTATAGAATTTTCAACAGATAATGGGTTTTTTATAATACGATGGCAGATAACATTAAAATTCTTCTCTCCATTCTTGGAGCTATCACAGATCATTTGAATGTACTGGGTATTTTAGCTATAGCAGGGGTTCGATTAAGGTTGAGCTTTAAATGATGGTTAAAAGTTAGGGGTGAAATGATTCATCGATATATCGATGCATCAATACTTTTGCCATATCGATACACATATTGATACAAGAGGTGAAGAATCGATACAAAACGATATCTACCCTATATAAGTTACTTTAAACTTCAGCAGTCATGAATAATTATTTGTCGTTTGCCTTCTTATTCTTGAACTGAAAATCGATAATGTATCATATCGTAAGCTGTGTATCGTGAATCTATCGATACGTGGCACAGGTGTATCGTTTCACCCCTGTTAAAAGTGCTCTCTTAAACAATTAGGACTTGGAAATAGGTTTGTTTTTAGAAGCCTTAGTGACCATACACATCAAAATTGCAGTACATATACCTCTTTGAACAATTATGTGTGTTATATAATGTTTGCTTGTGCCGTTGTATTTTTTTTTTACCTTAATAGATATTATTTCAGATTGTTCAAAGCATGGCTCTTTATAAATATTTGTCAGTCACAAATTTACGCAAACAGATGTTTTGTTAAGAGTATTTTGACTTGTAACTTGCCAACAAAACAAAAAAAATATAAATTCAGCATACTGGTTTTAACATTTTATAGTGGATATGCAATGTAAACAATTAATCTGAGTAATTGACAAGTCCTATTTTGAATACCATATATACTCACTTAGAATTCGAGTCCAACTTCAAACTGTACAGACCCAGATCTGCCATTGCATAATGCCCTGGCAGAACTGGGTTTGTGTAGTTTTGTTTGGAGTAATCAGTAGAACAAACAACAGAGACCCTGAGATCTGCCAGTGCATTATATGACAGCAGATCGGGGTCTATGTATTTTGCACTTGGACTTGACTTATAAGTGAGTACAGATGCTATTTACTTGCTTGGATACCTTTTGCTTGACACATGTACCAAACTAGTTTCTTGTCAAATTAAGGATGGTATTAGTTTCATTGAAATGTTAGATCATGGCATTGTTTTTGTACTGGTTTCCTTTCTTGAAAGGAAAGAAAACTGGAGGCTTAGGAGAAACAGGAAAAGATAGAGAGTTACTTAGAGAGAGGTTTGGTTTGGTTTTGTGGGTTTAATGCCATTTTTCAGCACATGATAGACTATACAAGGCGGCCAGTATATTTGGTGGAGGAAGAATCCAGGAAGAACCACTGATCCACAGGAAGCTACTGGCACTTCTAAAGGCTAGTGCCTTAGACCACTTGGCCATCTGTGGCCCTATGTAGAGAGAGAGAATATAAAATAGATAAACACTGCACTTTTTTTCTACCAAAGTGGAAAGAGTACATGTTCCTTTATTTGAATGATGGGCAAGTAATGAATTGATCAGGGCAAGTCTCAGAAAATAATGTCAGGTCCTGTTTGTTGATTCATTCATTTCTTTTTTCTTGCATTTATTTGTGAGGAAAATGAAAATACAAATAGTGACTTTTTAACAAAGTAAACAAGATAAGACTTGCAAAAAAATGCAGATTTTCACACATTTGCTTGATTTTTCAAATGATGTTTAAGAAATCTATATGAATGCTGCTATTGCACATCCTCGAATAGCTCAGGTGTATATCTCCGGCAAGGAACCTTATTCCAATTGCTCAACACTAAAATAGTCTTTCATGTGCTGTGCTACACATACTAATTAGCATTATAAGTTCAATAAAAATAGCATTTTTCTTTATAAAAAATCATGGTAATTGACAGAGGACTTTTAAGAATGTGGTACAAATTTTATACAATTGGACAAGAAATACGGGAGTTTTAATGAATTGAAGACGTTATGCACATGTAGTGCAAACCATATAGGGTGTCTTGTGGAGTCCAAGTGCATTACACAAACTTTCTCACCTCACTGGGCGATAAGATTGGTCAGTGGACCATTAGAATGTTTTTATTGTTTGAGAGTTTAATGACAGCTGGCCATGCAGCTAAGAGATCAATTAGTTAAACCTCGTTATAGCCCTTATTTAAAACTAGGCTATACATTTTATATTTCTAGTAATTATATGCTGATATTTAGGTTTGGTTCATTGATATTACATAGAGGATCAAATTTCATTTATTCTTCAGGAAATGTCCTCTGCCTAATATAGGTTACAAATACAATTAATAAAGTGAAAAACCTCTTGCTATGTGAAATAAATGCCTTTTCCAACAAAACTTGTTTTTCATAACCATTGTTTTGTTTCTTTCCTTGGTCAATAAGTTTGCTTGCACTTGCCTCTTAAGTGTAGGGTTTGATCCAGTTTATAGACCATTTCTAAAGGACAAGTTCTGTTTTCTATGTACCAGTAATAATTGTTCTTATAATTGTGTCTGCACTTTCTTTACTTTCTACCCCAACAGACCACCAATTTACACGATGTTTGATCCATATGTTAATGCCTTTAACATTTACAGTCCAAGTACATTTTGTTTTCTTCATCTTCTTACATTTGCAAGATGATTCTAAATACAGTTGTACTATTATAATATTTTTATTTTTTGTTAAAATCACTTCTTAATAGTTAATTCACAAACGACTATATTTCCTACAATAGGATAATGATGTAGGTATGTATAGAACTTGCTTTATTATAATACTGTTGTCAATTTTTCATTACTGTAGTACACAACATCTACTTCTAACACTTCAAACTATAACATTGTAAAGCCCATATGTAAAGTTATGAGAACAATATATAATTGTCACACTTCAGGGTTATGAGCTAGTGTGAACATTTAATTAAATTTCAGAGCCTGGGTTTTAGAGTACCCTAAATAATAATTTGTTTTGATGCAACAGCTTATGCTGATAAGTGTGGTTAGAAAATTTATTGGACATGTTAGTTCAAAGTCATCACTCATATGAAAAAAGGGTTTGACTATGTGCTCAGTATGATAAGAAAATGAAAATATATAGGTCAAATGGGATGAATAATATTTGTAATGTATTGGATCGGTCACTTCAAAGGCAGCTTATGGCTTTCATGTCAGTTGAAATGTCTTGTCTATTTGCTTGTGTCTTTATATTGTTGCCATGTTTTATATGATGTTATTTAAACTTCAGCGCATGTGTATGTATATATATATTAAGCCCTTGATACACTAATTTGGATAAATTCTGATATACCTTACTATTTTAGCACCGTCAGGGTTAAACAGTTTGTTTTCAATCATGTAACATGAATTATATGAAATAAATTAATAATATTGACCTGATCTGCCATTCACTGTCAAATTTAATATTGGTTTTTATTTCATTCCTTTTCTCCTTTTATATTTTGCATTAATTAATAAAAAAAACAACAGCAATGGTCCCTCGCTATAAATCCTCTCAGTATTCTGCTCGGCTTGACCATTGTTGATATGTGAGAAAGCTTGCCAGTAGTTTCCCATGGGTTGGTGGTTCTTCCTTGGGTCTTCCTGGGTTCTTCCTCCATCAAATATACTGGCTGCCATGTATAGCCTATCATGTGCTGAAAAATGGCGTTTAACCTCACAGAACCAAACCAAAACTAACAATGTGGGCATAGTCATGGATTTAATTAAATTGGTCAATTTTTGTTTTATCATTGCTATTTGATTTATTTCACTTTTTTTTAATTCTTGGCTCAAGAGAACCATATATAATGTGATTTTGCATCATTAAATACTATAATTTTTGTGTTTTAGAGTACTATCGGGACAGCCATGTCGGAACATCCCTCAGTGTATGGTTCCCTCACTTATATTGCATGTCACTTTTATGGCTCCCATAAACAGCATTTTAAAAAGGGAGCACTGAATATACATGTTAGAACATTTCAAAGCTTCTAGCTCACTAATAGTACAGTAAAACATTGTTTATCCAGCAGGCAAGTATAGTCTTTGCATGTTAATCCTACAACAATAGTTCTCAGTAGAGTCATCAGACTAGCTTGACTGTAGGTTAAACAGATTATAATAGTTTTATTGAACTGCATTAACTTCTTCCCATTTTCATTGCATTTTATAAATCTGATATTCATTCATGTATATAGCACTATCTCATTATAACACTCTCCATGGGAGTTAAAGAGTATACTGAATTATCGTGAGACCGTGTTTTAATGAATAGCTTTATATTGAGAGAGTGCTGTAAATGGAAATTGGAAAAACAAGAGTAGACTGTATAAAGAAATATTTATATCATAGAGTAATGAAATGCCAATTGAGCCAATTTAATTCATATTTTTTCATTATCAATTGCACAGATAATGAATTGCACAAAATGTGTCTCCTGATGAAAGTATTAACTATACTGCATGTGTGAAAATTATAGTAAAATCTTCTTTATCAGAGACGGGAGTACCCAAAATATTCAAAATTAAGCCAACCTTGAAAGTAAGCTGTCGTAGAAAATAACCATCCAATTTGTATGATGTTTTGTTATTGAAGGTAAGCCTTCTAAAACAAAAATCAAAGTCACAGAATTTGTTTAATACATATCTTTGATACATATAAATGAATGTGTGGAGAGGGGAAACTCTGTCTTTCTTTAAGCAACATATATTTAAAATTATTTGTCCAGATCTAGTTGTAAAACCATGTATCAATTAACACAGAATTAACATGTTCTCTATAGATGCTGCATTGAAAAGTATGGATTTAAAAATTATTTCACATTCTTGTAATATATATTTGTAATTTTCTACATGCAGAAATAATTTTCCCATCGTCTACAATATTTTTTTTAAAAAATACGTCTACCTCAAAAGAAAGCTGTCCTCGAAAATAAGCTGGACTAAAATCACTATTGAATAATATAATCTGAAGTTTATTTTTGAGATTTGAGAGTATCTAAATTCGTAAACAAATCAAACTCGTGTCCGTGACTTTTTCACACTAAGGTAACATAAGATCCCCATATCCAGAAGCTTGCATATCTGATCTAAATAGGTGTCCCATGGGCACTTGGGATAAACAGATATCTACTTCAAAGATTTTACATTTTTTCCACCAGATATTTGTCTGTATATTGTGGCTCCAAAAATGTGGATATTCCACCTGGTATTTAGTTTTGGCTCGGGCTGGAATTTTCTTTAGTATATAAAAACAAAATAATTAAATAAATTATTCCTGCAAGAAATTTCACAGAAAATTCCACCAGGAATCCAGCTACTGTTTAGCTGACTATTTTGTATTGGTCAGTTGATTGTCCAGAATAAAACTCAGTAGAATGCTTTTATCAAGACCTCTGAAAACCTTAGACAATTTAGGAGTATGGGTATTGCCACTCAAAACCATTCTGACAGGCTCACATTAAACTACTTTGGCAGATTTGCAATACTGAATATACTATCTTATAAGTCAAGTCCAACTGCAAACAACATAGACCCTGATCTATTGTCATGTAATGCACCAGCAGATCAGGGTCAATGTTGTTTGTTCTATTGCTTACCCCTAGCAAACTGCACAGAGATCTACTGGTGCATTGTGCAATGGCAGATCTGGGTCTTTGCAGTTTGCAACTGGACTTGACTTACAAGTGAGTATATGCAGTACTTGTAATACACTTTTCTTTATAGTCATTAATTTTGAATTTTTCTGTGTTTATCTGACTCTTTATTTTTGTAAACCTTCCATGGATCACTGTAGCCTAATTGTATTTGTTCTTGAAAATCTTGATCATCTGACTGTCTAAACAAGTTAAAATTTTATTAAAATTTGTTTTCATGCATAATTGATATCAGTACAAAGTTAATTATCCTGACATATAAAGACAAATGTTGTTACTATCATGAATATCGATTTGCATGATATTAGTCTAAAGCAAACACACTGCTGCATTTATTTTCAAAGTAGCTTACTAGGAATGAATAAATGTGGCATGTCCAGAATTCTATAGGGGAATGGTTAATTTAGCTTGAGGAATTCAAATCCTAGTAAGGAAAGCGTGCAGTGAATGGAGGGGTACTGATAATTATCACAGGCACTGGGATCATGGCCTTGTTAATTTCTGCAATAAATATTCGCTTTTCCAGCATTATATACTTTGAATCAATTGTTGTTGAGTCAGAGTATATCCTAGTTCCTATGATAATGATATGTTTATTTTTTTCTTGAATAAAAAAAAAATAGGTAAATAGGTAATGATATTTGTGTGCCCTTTTTCTTTCTAAATGACCCCACTTTTTTATCTGGCAGGAGCCATTCGGCTCTACTTTTTCCATTTCTATAACAAAATCTGTAGTGTAACAGTACCTAACTACAAATACCCTATCATCAAGTGATCTTGAAATAATAATAATAATAATAATAATAATGACTTTATTTAAAGAAGAAGCTCATTTAGTCATTTGGTCAACTGACCAATTTTCCATGAGGTCTTCAACAATTACATGTATATGTTGTACAATATTCACAAGTTGCAAGGTCTTTAGACAACAGTGCTGTTAAAAACTTGATAACTGATCTACTGCTACTATAAACTATGTACAAGGTATGAAAGATGAGTACATACAGGAGTCATACAAAGGTTAGTAGTAAACCTGCGTAAAACATTACAGGCGAGTACATAAAGAACATTGTTTTAAAGAAGAATAGTACGGAATTACACAAAATCATACAAATATTGTTTCTGTAAATGTTGACTAAGAAGCTTTTTAAAATCTAGGGAAGAGTCAGCTGACCTTATATAGGGTGTAATGGAATTCCATAGTTTGGCTCCAGAAAAAGCAAAACTCTTGTTATAAAACTCATAATTTGGCTTAGATAAATATAAATTGTTGTTTGAGATGGATCTTAGTTCATACGTATGTACATTTTCCACAAATTTAAAATTACATTTAAGATAATCAGGAGCCAACTCATGTAAGGATTTGTAGACTAGTAAACCCTTTTGAAGCTGAGTTCTTTGTTGAAATTAAAGCCACTGGAGGGTTTTAAAAAGATTTGTTGATGGTGTATCGAAATCAGCATCAAGAATAACTCTAGCTGCTCTTTCTTGAAATTTCAGTAGTCTTTCTTGATTTTCTGTATCACTATTACCCAAGATAGAACATCAATATTCTAGATGTGGCATGATATAGGCATTGTAGAAGATCTTTTTCTGTTCTTGAGAGAGATAAGATTTTATTCCGTTCAAGAGATAAAGCAGTGAGTTTACTTTTTTAATGACCTTATCAACTTGCATTTTCCAGCACAAGATATTGTCTATCATAATGCCAAGTAGTTATTCATTTTCAGACTGTTCTATATCTATTCCTTTTAGCATTACTTTGAAGTCATCTTTCTCAGCTTTTACTTTGGCTCTATGATCATGGCTTTTGACTTGGCTGCATTTCATCAATTAGTGTTTCAGATACCTCTGTTACTCTAGTGGGTACATGAACTACATGTAGCTGTTGATAATTCAGGGAATTCATACTTTTAATCCAGCTTTGATGGTTGTCATACAGCAAATTGTAATTAAAGTCACCTACTAAACAGACTTCTTCGTTTTCTACTGTATATACAATAGTTCAAGCTTACTTTGAAATATGGTATACCAAGCATTATTGTCAGCATTTGGTGGTCTATTTACACAACCTAATGCAAATGTGAGTGCCCTACTGCATTCATCCCCAATAAATATAGATCTTGTTTACATCAGGGCAAGTCTGCATGCTTTTCTTCTGTCCTGATAAAATACCAGGTAGTTTGAGTCATGTTGTCTATTCATACAAATATCACATAGAAACTATACCTACCATAAACAGTTGTATTCCAGGTCAGTATTCATTTTCTGAATTGTTTAGCATCACCATGGTAGATGTTCAAGACATCTCAATAGGTCTAGACTGGCTTACCAGGTTTACTCCTATACAAGTCGCCCCAGCTGTGAAAAGCATAGACCCAGATGATATCTGCAGTCCAGTAATGCAAAAAAGGGTCTACACTGTTCATTCTACTATTATGTTATTAAATGGGAGTTTTTAATTGGCCATGTTATTGGTCCAAGGTCAGATGATTTGGGGTTTTTTGTGTGGTTTTTGTGGGTTTTAACAACACTTTGAACACATTATTGCCTATATCATGCCGAGAAATGGGAGCTATTATGTGCCTTTCCCAAGGACACACTGAGGCAGCCGACTTGGGTTGGCCTGGGCAGGTATTGAACCTGTGACCCTTGGATTATGAGTCCGATACTCTACCAATTGAACTACTGTGGCTCCCTTACAGATGCCAACTGCCATTTCATAACATTTTTATTAATCAACTTTCATCTTCCTCAGTATACTGTCTCAGTACCATCAGCTCCATATACTGTGTCGATACCATCAACTCCATATACTGTATGAATACCATCAACTCCATATACTGTGTCGATACCATCAACTCCATATACTGTATGAATACCATCAACTCCATATACTGTGTCGATACCATCAATTCCATATACTGTATGAATACCATCAACTCCATATACTGTATGAATACCATCAACTCCATATACTGTATGAATACCATCAACTCCATATACTGTGCCAATAACATCAACTCCATATTGTGTCAATACCATCAACTCCATATACTGTATGAATACCATCAACTCCATATACTGTATCAATACCATCAACTCCATATGCTGTATGAATACCATCAACTCCATATACTGTGTCAATACCATCAACTCCATATACTGTATGAATACCATCAACTCCATATACTGTGTCAATACCATCAACTCCATATACTGTGTCAATACCATCAACTCCATATACTGTGTCGATGCCATCAACTCCATATACTGTGTCGATACCATCAACTCCATATACTGTGTCGATACCATCAATTCCATATACTGTATCGATACTATCAACTCCATATACTGTATGAATACCATCAACTCCATATACTGTATCAATACCATCAACTCCATATACTGTGTCGATACCACCAACTCATATACTGTATCAATACCATCAACTCCATATACTGTGTCGATACCATCAACTCCATATACTGTGTTAATACCATCAACTCCATATACTGTATCGATACCATCAACTCCATATCCTGAGTCAATACCACCAACTCCATATACTGTGTTGATACCATCAACTCCATATACTGTATCAATACCATAAACTCGATATACTGTATCAATACCATCAACTCCATATACTGTGTTCAACTCCATATACTTTGTCAATACCACCAACTCCATATACTGTGTCAATACCATAAACTCCATATACTGTGTTAATACCATCATCCTGATTTCATGTAACTGTTGAATTAAATTTGTATGACCAGTTAGGAAAATGAGTGGAGAAGGGTCATAGTTGTACAGTATATATGTTTGTGTATTTGCTGATGTGGACATCAATATTTCTATGCATATTAAATCCCCATATCTGAGTTAGAATAATTTAGTAAATGGAACAAGTCATATGACATGGGGAACAACATTAAACAGAAGGACATCCCTGGAATTAATTTTTTTTTCTTCTGAACTTTGTGCAATGTTACAAAACTCAAATTCATTTTTATTGTATCTACTGGTACCCTGTAATTCAAGCATTGCATGACTTGTGTAATGAATAGAGAAACAGCTATACTTGGCAAGGCATGCTTTATATGAGGTTTATACAGGGCCAATAGGGCTCTATCTACTTGTATTGTGATTTAGATAGAGTCGTATAGGCCCTGTATAGAGCCTGCTTTGTAATTATATGGTAGGGGCTGTTTTCATTGTATTATAATTAGTTGATTAATAATTATGATTAGTTGATTAATAATTATGATTTCAAGCAAACAATGTTGACACTGATCTGTTGGTACATGATAGTACAGCAGATTTAGGCCTATGCTCTTTGTGGAATGTATGTGCTATATACACAGTTAAATCTGGTATGTCAAAGCAAGTGAAGTAGAATCCAAGCAAATCCATCCATTGTTGTGCATTATTTGCATTGAAAGCACAGTATTTATCAAACTTACATGATTCATGTACAAACCAATATATTTCTTATCAGTTTTGATTTGTTTAATATATTGTAATAGATCGAAAGTAAAGTGTCAAGTTGAGAAATAACTGCTGACAGCTATACATATATTTTATTTGAATAATTTATTACTTAAATTTGAATCAGAAGGTGTAGAAAGGTCTTAAATAAACAACTTGCACAGCGGAGTGAATGTTTTCAAATGTACTTTTTATTAGTGATAATTTTAATGACATTTGTTTCAGGTATATATCAGATGTACAGTCAAACTGCTTAACATAGCTACAGGTAGACATAAAATGAAGTAAATGGCACTTTTACTGAAAGAACTTGTTTGGTCTAATTTTCAGTGATTTCAGTGGTGATATATCTGAATCTTTATAACCTAGTTTTATTGATTGTGAAAAATACCATTACTGATGCTGACTGCAAAAGCAAGTACATGTACTGTCTATACTTGCTTATAAGTCAAGTCCAACTGCAAACAACATAGACTCTGATCTGCCATCACATCATGCACTAGCAGATTAGAGTTTATGTTGTTTGTTCTACTGATTACTCCTAATAAACTGCATACACCAGATCTGCTGGTGCATTATGCGACAGCATAGATCTGAGTCTGTGCAGTTTACAATTGGACTTATAAGTGAGTATAAACGGTAAGACATATTAGAAACCACTCTGTTCTCAGCAATGGTGACTGCATCATACCAGTGCATTGACCTACTGGGAATTAATTTTTTTATTCAAGAGTTGCTTAAGGCCTTGCTTGTACTGTTGAGACACCACACTTCTCATAATATGTGTACCGTCTATACTCACTTATAACTCAAATCCAACTGCATAGACCCAGGTCTGTCATTGCATAATGTGCCAGCAGATCTGAGTCTATGCAGTTTGTTTGGAGTAATCAGTAGAACAAACATCATAGACCCTGATCTGCTGGTGCATTATGTAATCACTTAAAATTTGCTATGTCAGTACATTTATATTGTCCAGAATTTGAAAATTTAAATATTTGATTTAAAATTGTGGTGAGTGCAATTGGGTACTATTTTTGGATAGAGTCAATTCAGACCTCAAGGTATTTTACATTCAGATGTTGAATTTTGTGCACTGTCAGCATGTAGTCAGAAGATTAAATGTGTCTAATCAAGACATACCTTTAAATGAAAGTATGTTGTTGATAGTTATTTGGTGTTTTATGGCAGAGCAACACAAGTAGGTTATTTAGTGCCGAGGCAATTGGAGTAAAGTGCCTTGCCCAAGAACACACCATGGTAGCTGATCCTAGTTTTATCTGAAGGTAGGATTCAAAACCACACCTATTTGGTTGCAAATCTGGCACACTAACCACTGAGCCACTGTGCCTCCTTAAATGAAAGTAACAGTGAAAGATAAAAATTTATGTTAGCAAGATATGCCTTTTTTTTTTTTCCTACGTGTGACATTCTGGAAACCCTTGTAACCACTGACTATTCACTTTTTAGGTCCCAACTGTTTCTTTTTGATTTTAGCTTTAATTGAAAATTACACATAAATGCTGGTATGACATCCTTTATTGTTCCTTGTTTTTCATAGAAATGGCAGATATTAAATTGGGCCTGTCTGTCTTTCTGTTCTACTGTTTTTCATCCTTCTGTTCATCTGTCCATCCATCCCACTTTAATATCCAAATAATACCTCCATTAATTATTATTGCATTTCAATTAAATTTGGTATCCAGCACAATGTTGATAAGACCTTTACTACATTTGATTGTCAGCATTCTTTGTCATCATTTAGCAGAGTTGTAGCCTCTGATTTTCTGACCCACCCATTTTTTTCTGCGCAATACCTCCCTTTTTTAATATTGCATTTTTAACCAAATTTGATATGCAGCTAGATATTGATGAGAGATTGGTTGAATTTAATTGTCAGCATTCTGTGTCATCATTTATCAGAGTTATAGCCCCTGATTGTCAGACCCATCCACTTTCATTTCAACACATTTGCTCCTTTATTTATGATTTGATTTTTAAAATAATATATAAAAAATTGGTAGACAACTTGATACTGGTAGAACCATGGTTGAGTTTGATTATTAGCACTCTTAATGATACAATCATTATTTAGAAGAGTTATTCCCCTTTGTTGTTGGACCCATTCACCACTATTTCTGCACAGTAACTCTCTTGTTATTGGATATCAACCAAATTTGGTATGCAGCATGATATTGACAAGGCCTTGGCTGAGTTTGATTTTCAGCATTGTAAGTCATTATTTAGCAGAGTTATGACCCCAGATTGTCAGACACTCACTTTCATTACTGCATAATAACTCCATTACTTATTATTGAATTTTAAACAAATTTAGTAGGCAGCTTGATATTAATTAGACCTCTGCTGGGTTTGATTGTCAGTGTTGTCAAGGTAGATTTTCAGCATGGAACATCATCTTTTAGTGGAGTTATGCCCCCAGATTCAGCTCTACTCCTTGCTGTGTAATAACGTCCTTAACCGTTATTGGACTTGAACTAAAGGGTTATATTGAATAGAGACTGTTTTCTGCCCCCTTTTTTATGATAAAGTAAATATTGTTAAATTTCATGACTTTTTGTCCCAGTGTACTAGTTAAGATACAAATCAAACTCTTCTACATTCATTATGTTTATAGATTTCTATTTCATGCCAAAAAACAACCTTTAAACATGTGCCGGTGTTGGAAATTGCAGAATAAAATGCTGCATTTAGCAACTTCATATTCCAAATTAGATATAAGTGCAGTCTTGCTCCATGAAAAAATTTCAGCAGAATGTGTGATTTCTTATGAGCAAACTTGATTTCAAAATATCATTATGGAGCAAGGTTGCGCTGGTAGCTAAACACTAAAAATTTATGAATTGTACAGGCTATGTTGTGTTTGCATTTTGTTGCTGTCGCACAGTTTGTATCTGAGTCTCCACTACACAAAAATAGAAGTGCAGTTTCTACCGCATTTTATTCTATTCCTACCAGTAGTATACTCAAAATATTCAGAAGAAACAACAAAAAAGAAATTTTAAACAGTCTTATTGATGTCTTTCTTTCAGTCTTTATCCTTTATAAATTTTAACTGATCTTGTGCATATGGCTCAATGTTTTGGAAAAGTATTGATATTAAGTAGCATTTTATTGTTTAACATTTCTGAACATTGCCAATTTATCTCATAAGAGATGCCATACCTAAAGTGCATGTCAACATGGTCATGTAGGCACATATACTCAAATTATATTCGTTGTTGTTCTAAAATTTAATACTAATATAGTTTAACCAAAGTCTATTCAATCCGGATTGTTGAATGATATGCACCTTAAATGTCATAAAAAATTTCCAGATGAAAATTAGTGGCCAGGTGCTAAACTGAGTCAAGAAATGAGGACGTCGGGTCTATCATAACAAATAAGTACAAATAGTTTTCAACACGCACAGCTTTCGTTTTGACATCTCAATGCACGACATTCAATCTGGTTTGTACTGGATGACACCATTAGGTTGACCTTGTTAAAAAATGTCCACGTATTTTAACATTGATTTTTGCCCACATTTTTTGGGCATGTAAATAATTGCCACTTAATGGTATGCTTAATAAAATTCTACAAAATTACATCCATTACTAAAATAGGCAGTACTGAATGCCTACATGGCTTGTATGACTTGTACTATAATAGGAACATCAGGAAATATATTGCTGCTTACAAATATAGTATAACAGAAGGATTTAACTTTTTATATTTAACTATATTCTGAGACAACCTGTCATGTAGGGGAAAATAAACAACATACAGTATGTTGCGGATTTCTTCACATATACACACAGTCATTAAAAATGCAACTTGCTATTATGTACAGAGTGAGGTCAAAGCCAAAATACATTTTAACACATTTAATTCAGTTGATCTTTCCTTCAGTTGTAACAGTTAACTTTAAAAAAGTGGGCTGTACTGTACTGTACTACTGTGGAGTATACAACAAAAGGGTCGTTTTCAAATGTATTATAAAATATACTGTGTCTACTGCATAGGAAATGTGTATACTGTACTTCATTTTCTGCAAAACTACAAAAAATATAGGGAAAAATATTACAATGATTAGTGAAGAAAAGAGATTTTCAAACAGAAGTAGACGTCAACCTCAAGCTAGACATTGAACCTTTTCAGTGTGACAAATACCTCCGTCCTCCATCACTATCAATTTACAGATTATATGCTAAGTTTAACTTGTTGCTGAACTTTCACAAACAAGTTCGATCATATCAAATATTTGGAAAAAGAAAAATGTAGAGAATCAGTTGTCATAATATATGAATTAATTTAGGCCAGTGCAAATTTAAAATTTGTTTACAAATAATGATATTTTTTGTACAGATGATGAGTAGTAAATATTTATGGGTAGTCTTCTATTGGATTATGGTGGGGGATGGATGGGTGGGTTCGGGTCCTGTTCAGTGTTTGAAATTGCTGCCTGCCCAGCAACTTGACACCAGCTATTTTCAGAGTGGACCATTGACTATCTGTGAGGAAGAAAAAGATACCAATTTAGTCAATGTTAACCAGGGCTGAATGTAAAGAAACATGTCTCAGAGAAAATCTGTATATATGTGCATATATATTTGTGTAAATTTTCATACATAATATAGATTTTGATAGTGTTATTTAGGGTTTAATTGTGGTATTATATATCACCAATTAGAGTATTCATTTGAAATCAATATGAGTCACCTAGAGAATGAATAAAATAATGACTTATACATATACATTTTTAATGTTACAATATTTCAGATGTGGCTTCCAACTTGTTATACATAACAGCAGTGAGCATGTGCATCTGTGTGTATATGTGTTTGTGTAATCATGTGAGAGAGATCGAGAGATCATTTATAATATAAATATAGATTTTTGTTCTGTATACCACTCCCCATGGACATTTATTTCTTCTTTTTTTTTTCTCAGACAGGACCAAATTTAAATCCTATGTCATTTACTGTCATATATTCCACTGATGACAGTTGAGTAAATATGGGGAGTTCACACATGACAAAGCAATATTTACAACAAAAGCAAATCAAATAAAAGTGAAACTGAACATGGTAACTGCAGTGAGTATGTACATCTGTGTGAATGTGTGTTTGTGTAATCATGAGAGAGAGATGCATAATATATATCATTTATGATGTAAGTATATATATTTTTTCTTTTGTATACCACTCGCCATGGCCATTTATTGCCTAATTTTTTTTTCTCAGACAGGGCCAAATTTCAGTTCAGTATCATTTACTGCTGTACATTCCACTGATGACAGCTGAATAAATGTGAAGAGATCACACATGACAAAGCAATATTTACAAGAAAAAAAAACAAATCAAATAAAAGAGAAACTGAACACAATAAAAATCAAAGCTTTAACTTGTGATATATTGATTAAGCAGATAAATTTTGAAAGAAGTTGTTCTGTTAAAATCGCTGGATTTTGAAGATAGTGTGACAGACTATTTGAATGAACACTGAACACTAATTTAATTTTCTGCGATTGCATCATAAGACCAACAATCCAAGTTGTGGAATTTGTAATTTAAATCTTTACATTCTGAATTTTCTTTATATGGTTTTCACTAATTTAAGCAAACAATACTAATGTGTAGTAACAACAAATATTACATCTACTTTAATAATAGATTAATGTACCAACAAACATACTATCTTAAAAGAGTTTTGTAAAGAAATAAAAATTAATGCTGGAAAGGCCAGCCCAGGTTTTCTGTTTAAAAAAGAAGCTATTGGCATTCATTTTTCAAGATCAAGGAAATAGAGCATCGATGAAGATTTTTTTCTGACGGTGTGTGTATATTTCCATTCTGACGGTGTGTGTACATTTCCATGTAACAAAGAAAAATAATAGCAAAAAGAACATGTTCCATTTCCAGGAACAAGGAAACACACCAATATTTTTGGTGAACAAGAGAACTCAGAAACCCTCAGAAAGGCTTTATTATCAATCATATCAGCCTACAATATTAAACAATATTTTAAACAGACACAGATTTTGATTTTTTCAGTGACCATCTTATTTTTGCAATGGAACTTATAATAGTTTATGTTGACTTCAGAGTTAGATTTATTAATCATGGGTTACTAGGACTTATTTTGGGTTATTCTTTAATACATTTAAACCTTACTTTATGCAACCATCTACCAGACAAATAATACAAAAAAATAATGTCATTTTAAATTTAGTGAGTAGTTTATGGATAGATAATATCAATGAGAAATACATGGAAAAGATGAAACATTTGCATATATTCATTGATATTTTCTTAACACATGGTTTCCATGGCAACCAGCACATGAACACGAGACTTGTTTCAGGAATGAAATCACACCACCTCATAATTGTAGTATACATCATATAAAGAAAATTGGAGAGGGGGCAGAAAACAGCCATTATTCATTATGGTCCTTTGGTATGCAGTTTTATGTGGACGGCACCTTGGCCGAGTTTGGTTTTCAGCATTCTGCATCATCATTTAGTGGAGTTATGGCTTCTATTGTTGGATTCACAAACTAATGTTTCCACACATTAATTCCCTTGATCATTATTAGATGTGAAGAAAATTTCTTATGCAGCTCCGTATTGATATAGGTTCTGGGGAATTTGTTTATCAGCTTTCTATGTTATTATTAAGTAGAATTGTGGCTGTTAAATCTTCAAGCCACATGTATACTTCTGTTGCAGACCAATGACTCTCTAAATAATGTTTTATTGCAAGCAAATTTTTTATGAGTCCTAACTTGAGTTAAGTTGTCAGTGTTCTGTGTTATCATTTAGTTTCTTCTTTCACAAATACATGTATACCTTAACTCATTTACTATGTCACCATTGTCATCTATCCCCGTCCTCTACAAAGCTGAAAAGTGGGCAGTGTTGCACCTTTGTTGAACTGTCAAGGGGAAATGCATTTTATGCACCTCTGTCCCCCTATAATGATCAAAGTATGGGGATTTATAAAATTATAGGGGACACTTGCAGTTTGGTTAGGGAAAATGTCATCTGGGCTCATTCATTGTGCAACACAGGTGGGGGGAAATCAGTTACTAGAATTTTCTTGTTTTCTTGATGCATTTTGTTCTGATTAAATATAGGATTTTTAATTTGTGATTCATACTGTAATCCAAATAAAACAAAAAGGGCATCTGTTTTATCAAACCCATTCCAATCTGTGAGGATAACGAGCTTCTTGCACTAAGCACTCCTTTTGTACTTATAACTGCAGGTGGAGAGTTTACATTCAAATCTCTCTGTCAATATCAGTTTTATTGTTTGCTTAGGGAGATTGATTATATTACAATCAATATATATGTGAGATAAACAAATATTTTCAAGGGGTCTGGAAATTTATGGGAAATACTTTGTGTGTGACACACTCAAATTGTTTTATCTTGAGATCTGAGGTGTTTCAAGAAACTGCTTTTGAAAACATATTCATCCCTTTGTTTTGTCAAGCCCACGTTAGTGCAAAGCAAGGCATAGCAGTCACTGTTTTGCCAATGGCAGTATCAACAGTTTGTTAAGGTTTTTGTTAAAGTTTTTCATTTGGATATATTTCCTAAACCACATGACAGACTCTTATCATACTTGGCATGAATCATAATGAAGCCAAGATAGTTTATTCTACAACAGAGAAAATTTGTTTTAATGTTTTGGCTAAAGTTTTTTATTTGTGTATATTACCTAAACCATTTTGATGGATTTTGTTTCATACTTAGGATGAATAATTATGAAGCTGAAACAATTTATACTGTGACATGTGTTCTTGCCCCTTTGATCTTGGGGTCAAGGTCAGAATCATAGAAAGTTTGTGTTAAGGTTTTGGTTAAAGTTTTTTCATTTGCTTACATTTCCAAAACTCCACTATAGATTTTCTTCATTCTTTAGGTGAATCATTATGAAGCTAAGGCAGTTCATACTGTGACATTCTTATTCAACCTTTTGACTTTAGGGTCAAGGTCACATTTTGCAGCAGTGTTTGATTGTGTGCTCAACATGCTCTAGCCTTTTATAATGATAGCAATGAAAACATGCTTTTTTTCTCCAGAAGGTGACATTCATTAAAGAATTCTGTCAGCAACAAATTTTATTATCAGAAAAAATGCAGTTTATAACACACTTATGTCTGGTGATCTCTTTAAAATAAATATAACTGTCGTGGGGGTGGTGGTTATCAATGCCTAGAGGACAACAGACACTCCACTGCTAATTGGCATTAGGTCATAGTCTTGCATCCAATACAAACAATGCCATACTGGTCTACATACACTTGAGCATCTCTCTTTCCATAGACAATTATAATAGTGTAGAAAAATGAATGTATTTCTCCAAATTAGAACAAGTTACCATTACTGATTGATCAATAGCATAGTCTGCTATCGCTTAATGACAATTAACCCCCTGCAGTGTGAACTACATGTATTAATCACTATCTTGAACTAAATGTCAGACACATGCACACATATGGCTGGTCAATAAATAACCGTACATCCCACAACTGCTTCTTAAATGTTCATACAACCAATCATAGGTTAAAAGAAGTCACATCTGTTAAACAAAGAAATCAAACAAAATTCACTTCTTAGCTTATACTACCCTATTGCTAAATAACAATTCATCGACATAAAAGCGTCACACAAACCTGATAATAATCAATTCTTAGCATACAGGATTCCTATATCATTTAAGACAAATCAATTCAAATACTTATCTTAAGACTCATATCAGAGAAAAATGGTATGAAATTAAGACACAGTACCTTTTAGCTTTCAGGTTCGCTCTCTTCTCCCTTTATCAGAACCGTTTCTTTACAGCCTGGTTACGTGTCTGTCACAGACACAACTAACACGTCCCTTGGACAAACTTTACGAGGGTCTCGCCCTCCAGAGTCAACACCTTTTCGTCTCATGCAAAAACTGGACTGACTGATTCTGCTGTGTAAGTTTTTTTTAAAACATTAGACTTCACCTGGGAACCACACCCAAACCACAAACAACCCAATCAGATCTCAAGTTTATCTAACCACCATTATTAACAAACGCCCCTCCAGGGTTTGGAAAATTCTACATTCCCCCGCTCCCCTCCATCTACAGATCTCTGCAAAGTTTCAACTTATGACAAATATTTCAGCAAGTACAAATGCTGCTTCTGCAACATTTGAAACATTTTTTTATTTAATAAGCACGATCCATGCATGGTAATGAGGTGATCTTACATTAATGGTTAACATTGTTACTACTCTTGAAGTCATATTTTTGATCTGATTTAGATCAGACTTCGAATATGGGCTTATATGATCAAGATCTCACATGAGTTTGATAATGTGCAAGATCCATGCATTTTTATTAGGTGATCATTAGGGCTGTCACATTTACAGAATATTGTAAATGTTTACACAGTAATTGGAACATGAAACGACACTGTTTAAATGTGATTAGTCCACTTGCATGTCAGAACTGGCACTTTGTGCCAAATGTGAGTTGTTTTCATTAAGGATATTGATAGGAAAGGATATTGATAGGAAAAGTCGAGTCTTCTTAATTAAATCAGACAATAAGTACTTTCCACAATAATTCAGATTAGGGTTGCCACTTGTCATGCATTTTAAGGAACCATTCTGTATTGAATAGTTAAATGTAGTGTTGTAATTTGTCAGTTTCTTAAGGGCTCACATATGTGTTTAGTATTTTGGAGCTCTTCAGGTGGCAACCCTAATTCACATTACATGATAACACTATTTACCTCTTTACCTAAACTTCCGCTCGAACTTTGACAGAAGTTACAATGACTGCTGTATATCCAGAAACTTAAGCAAGATGAGGTCTGTCATGGATTATGGACTAACTCAATTATTTGCTCTAATGCACTAATGATTCCATAAATGGCATTAATGTTATCAAGATTAAACCAAGAATCAAACTGAAACTTTTATATCCATCAGAGCTGAATCAGTCCTAGGACATAAATTTCCTAAAAGATCAGTTTTGCATGTAGACCAAAAGTTACAAAATGTGTATTTGACGACCGCACTGTTAAAATTAGACTAACCCCACCCCAGTATTACCTGATAGATAGAATGCAGAAAAGTGCAAATTCAGTCACCTGAATTTACAAGTGAACAATTAAAGACATTTTCATAATTTTCTCTTTCAGTATTCATGAACAATTTGGATACATGGAAGTCACTTAGCATTAATGCCATTGCAAAAGTGGCATAACATTTTTCTCCACCAGTATAGTCATCAGCTTGGCTTTTGCACCTTGAAGTGGGGGTCATCTCAAAGTTATTTCCTAGTATACTTACACAACAGACAAAAAGATATTTGGAAATTGTTTTTTTTCCAGGTACTTTGTTCAAAGGGTTTAATGCATCAGAAAGCATTTGAATACCTCCCCCTGAACTATGCAGAGTGGTCAGAGATCATGATCATACATGACAGACATTTTTTCAAAACATAGCTGCCATTTCAGCTAACCACCTTTCCATTCCAAAACCAAATAAAGAACTCTTTAAGAAAAGTTTTAAATATTTGGGGTCACTAGTTTGGAACAGAATCCCAAAGGAAATTAGAGAAAGTGCAAATATAAATGTATTTAATTATAATCTAATTCAGTGGATGAAAAGTGGAACCTATTTGATTTGACAAATACGGTATAAATTCTCACCTTCCACTTAGTTATCTCACTATTATTGTACTGTATGTACACAATGTATCTAGTTGGAGCATATTCTTACAAAATTTTCTGTTTATTATGTCTATATATACAAGTAGTTTATTATCAGTTTTTTTAATAATTATTATTTTTGTCATTATTGTGTGTGCAACTATGCACATGTACTCCCTATGTAAATATGCAGATAATAGACAGCCACAAGGAGGATTAGTTCCATGCAACTAATTGTGTCACCTTCTTTAAATAAAGTCGTTATTATTATTATTATTGCTTCACTTTGGTAATTGTGGATACCACAGGTGATTTAAATGTGGTAATTGGCTGTTGGGTGAATATTTTTTTGCCTAGTCCATGTGCTCACTTTTAAGAGACTTGGGCATATGTCATCGCACTGGTGTTAACCCCAGTGTGATTGGAACATCACTCAGCCATTTCTGTGAAGTAGAGAAATAACCTCGAAAGTAGTTGTAGGAATACACATCAATTTAATGGGTTTGGTGATTTGCCTTTGGCAGAGTGCACCACATGTGTTACAACAGCAAAGGCCGACAATGTTCTGATTGTGACTTTGTCTCCTTCCACCACCATATTGTGCCATGTGAACAAAAGTAGTTCAGAGTATAGTTCTCAGTGGTGGCAAATTACACCCAAGGTTTCTTTCTTGACTTGACAGAAAAGGCTGAGGATGTTCTGATTGACCCCCAGTGTAGGAAATCTCGGTAGAGCATAGGTTACATTTAGCTTTTTGTTTGCTACTCGCATCAACAGTTGTGATATACTTCCAAACTGGAGAACGGTTGCCATACTTACTTTCAGACTTTTTTCATAAGACCAGGATACAAGTTATGTCATTTTCTCATTTGCTTTCTTTATGATTTAAATGGTAGGCAAGCTTTGCAAATGTTTACAGGACTAAAACAAAACAATCTTATTTACATGTGTTAATGTGACAGTCTTAGTGCTCATGCATCTGATTGACTTAGCTTGTTCACACTGGAGACCATATTTCTGAACCAGTTTTGATCAAACTTGGAATATATGCATATATCATTGAGATCTCGGACCAGCTTGATAATGAGTGAGATCCATGGATACTAATTAGGTGATCTTGCATCTGACTGGCTGAGCTTGTTACTCCTCTGAAAGCCATATTTCTGATCTGTATTTCTGATCTGATTTTGATCGAACTTGAAAGATGGGTTTATATAATGAGATCTTTGATCTTTGGCTTGTCTAGTCTTGTCTTGTTTGTACAGGTAAGATATCAAGGTATCAAGTAACCACTGCAATTCTACTTTACATTTATTCACAGTCATGATTTTACAATTGATCATTGTTAGTATGAAGCCTTTGATTTGTCCATAATTTTGGTATTTTGTAACAAGACATTCACAGTACACCAGTTCATTGATAAATATTCATTATAGTAATGCTATGCATGTCAAATCATTCTGATATTTTTGAAAGAACAGCCATGTCAAATTCTGATACAGTATAGTCTGCTATCTGTACCCATTTATGCAAACTGTAACTTGTTTCTACCCACATTGTTTAATTATATATTTGAAACTTACAAAACAGTTTAAGAATTTACATAATATTGGGTTTGTGGGGGAAAGTAGTTAGTGAAACACTTTAAGTGCCATATGTCCTTGAATGATTGATGATTGAGAAGCTTGAAACTTGATTCAGTAGAAAATGGGCTATGTATTCTCTAAACTTTTCAAGCAAGAAACTCAAGCTCAGGTTCCAAGTTTGAAAATGTTAGCACTTTGTAAATTTAGTTACAACAAAGATAGAATCATCAAACTTCAAGGAGTTTTATAACTTATCTAAACTGGAATTTGTAGCTTCAGCTTGAGTTTCTTGGTAAAAAAGTATTGAGAATATGGGGTGGGAGTCATTAGTTAAGAACATGAGTTTTTTTGTCTGCATTAAGTGGCCATAAGGATGTTCCCACTCTCACAAATCCTGTAAATTATATCACTAAATCCCAATTTCATTATAACTGAGGTAATATATTATATAAAACATCAGAAGGGACATTGCCATGTACTGTATATACTCGTGTATAATTCGGGTCAAAATGCAAACAACATAGACCCTGATCTGCTGTTGCATAATGCACCAGCAGATCAGAGTCTATGTTGTTTGTTCTATTGATTAGTCCTTACAAACAGCATAGAGCCAGATCTGCCAGCCCATTATGTGGCGGCAGATCTGGGTCTATGCAGTTTGCTGTTGGTATTGGTTTATATGCGAGCATATACGGTACTTAATATCTGATAATTTGTTATATCTGATTTTCTTATGAATGGAGTTTATTTCATATTGAATAGATTACGATATATACTCGCTTATAAGTTGAGTCCAAATGCAAACTGCACAGACCCAGATCTGCTGTCACATGTGATGGCAGATCAGGGTCTATGTTCTTTGCAGTTGGACTCAATTTATACATGAGTATATACAGTAATTTGAAGAGGCAATTAAATATATATGGACTGTAAAATTTTGAAAGGTATAATTCCTACAAGTCTCAGGGAGCCGCGGTGGCTCAGTGGTTAGCGTGCCACACTCATGACCAAAAGGGTGCAGGTTCGAATCCTACCATCGGACCAGCCTGGGGGTCAGCTACTGTGGTGTATCCTTGGGCAAGGCACTTTACTCCAATTGCCTCAGCACTAAATAACCTACTTGTGTTGCTTTGTCATAAAACACCAAACCAAATATACAAGTCTCCATTATGAGAAGTTATGCAAAAAACTTAAACTGTTCTCATGTTCAGTTAAATTTCAAAGAGTTGTTAATTTAAGTTTTCTCTCACACTTTCCATTATACTCTATAATTTTAGAACTGTTTCAAATTAAGGGATGAAATCTGATATACTTTCACATCGTTATTAGAACGTGTTTTGTGTACCATATTGTGGGGTCCTGTCTTCTAGGTCAAGGTAACAGGTCAGTATTTAAGTTTTCTGTCACACTCTCCTTTCCACTATATAACTTAAGCACTGCCTGAGTGTGCACTTAGGAAAGGCACTTCGCTCCCAATTCCTTAGCATGATACAGCAAAATAAAGTGCTGAAAAGCTGTTTAAAAACCATCCAGCAACCTTTCTGCTCTATAACTTTAGAGCCCTTTCAGCTTTAGGGATGAAATTTGGTATACTTATGAATTATCAGTAGAAAGTGTCTCATATACCACAATTGGGGTTCTATTTCAATGTCAAGGTCATGGGTCAGTATTTTAAGTTTTCCTTCACACTTTAGTTTTCTCTTTATAACTTAAGAGCTGTTTCAGATTAAAAGATGAAACTTGGTGTAGCCATACATCATCATTAGCAGGTGTGTCACATACAGTACCACATTGGGGGTCCTATCTTTCACGGTCAAGGTCACAGGTGAGTATTTTAAGTTTTCCGTCATACTTTCCTTTCCATTCTATAACTTTAAGCCCATTTGAGATTAAAGGATTCAATAATTTATATTTGTCATGTACCACATTTGGAGTCTTGAAGTTCAAGGTTACAAGTCAATAAGATTTCAGTAACATTGGTCCCTTCTACTCTTCAATTTATGAGCTGTTCAAGATAAATGAACAAAATTTGGTATACTTTGGTATTGTCACTTGAAGATGTATTGCATTCCTATCTTCAAGGTGAAGATCATAGGTATATAATTCTTGGTTGCTTTTGTTTCTTTGTGTTTGAGGTTCAAGGATGAACCATGGTACATTGCATTCAAGGTTTTATGTTCAAGGTCAAGGTCACTAATCACTTTCTTTCTCATTTCTGCACTTTTACTCTAATGCCCTTTGAAAGAGAGACATGAAACTTGGATATTTCCATATCTGTTTGGTAACTCTACAGCTTTGACACAAAGGGGGGTGGGACAAATATTCATTGACTTTGCTTGTTACCTCCACCCCTTGCCTTGCCCCCCCCCCCCCATTCTAAGACCAATGTTTCCACATTTACATTGCACCTCCCAACCATGTTGTACAGTTTCAAGTCTTAATCTCAAATGTTGTAGATGGAGGTGTATTGTAGGACAATAAACATGTACAAGTGGGCAGAATAACTTAGTTACCATGTAACAAATATGAGATAAAAAGGTAAAAGCTAATGAACACAATTAATAACATTGTCATTTTCGGTTATCTTACATTCTAAAAGAAGAAAAAATCTAATACAAATTTTTGACAATTACAGTACTTTTTTTGTCTAAATTAAAACTTTTGTCTCCTTAGAAACCCTTATATACATGTGTCAGTTCACAAACTATTTTTTATGAAAACCTTTTTTGTCAAGTCAGAAGCTTGACATAGCAGTTTGCTTTGTTATCTGTGTGCCTGTCCATCCACCCATCTGTACATTTAATTGGCACATCCTAGATTGAACTTAATGTTCAAGTTTCTTAGATTAAGCTCAATATTATAGTTGTTTTCTTTCCTTTTATGTATGTCTTTTCTAGGCAAATAAAAGGCAGACTTGACAAAAAGTGGGTCTCCTGTTCATGACAGAAGGCTTTTCCCAGGCTTTTATTACTGGCACATTACTTGTTGTTCTAGTTTGTGGCAAAAATGTGGGGTGTGGCACACTTTTTTGAGAACCGAGTTCTATCCTCAATCTACAACCATTCAAATGGTGTTACTGGGCCATAGACAAATTCTTGTTCACAATATATGGCAAACAAGTACTGAATACAAACACCTAATTTTTAATTATTCTCTCAATTCAAGTTCAACTATTGTCCTTTGCTGAATATTGTTCAGAAAAATTCTATAGCAGCTTATCTCTAAGATCTTTATTCTCCTTTACTAGGGAATATACAACTGTAAACAAATGCAGATAGAAAATACGATATTTACTTGCTTATAAGTCGAGTAAAGCTGGAAACAACATAGACCCTGATCTGCCAGTTCATTATATGAGGGCAGATCTGGGTCTGTATAGTTTGCAGTTGGACTCGACTTACAAGTAAGTACAGTTCTCATCAATGGCAACATAGGAGACTGGTTCAGAACCACTGTGTGAGTCAGACAGGGGTGCCTTCTCTCACCCACTCTCTTCAACATCTACCTGGAAAGGATCATGTCCGATGCCTTGGAAGACCATGAAGGCAGTGTCAGTGTTGGAGGCAGAACAATCACCAACCTGCGCTTTGCTGATGATATCGATGGCTTAGCAGGAGATGAAGAAGAAATGGAAACCTTAGTGAACCGTCTCAATCAAGCATCACTAAGATATGGGATGGAGATCAACGCTGAATAGACAAACCTAATGACAAACGACCTGAATGGCATCCAAAAGGAAATAAGAGTGAATGGACAGAAGCTGGGCACAGTAACAAGCTTCAAATACCTAGGTGCTATCGCCTCTGATGAAGGTTCAAAACCAGAGGTTCTTTCCAGGATTGCGCAGAAAACAGCTGCTCTGGCTAGGCTGAAGCATATTTGGAAAGACAGCAACATCACGCTTGGGTCCAAGATCAAGCTTATGTGCTCCCTCGTCATGTTCATATTCCTATATGCATGTGAGACATGGACCCAAACAGCAGAATTAGAGAGAAGAATCCATACCTTAGAGATGAGATGTTATTGAAGGATCCTGAAAATCTCATACTTAGACCACGTCTCCAATGCAGAGGTGCTCACTAAAATCCAAGGTGCAATTGGACCTTATGAAGATCTGCTCACCACTGTAAAGAAACACAAACTAAGATGGTATGGTCATGTCTCATGCTCAACTGGCCTGTCAAAGACAATCCTACAGGGCACAGTGAGAGGAAAGAGAAAACAAGGCAGACAGAAGAGATGGGAAGACAATATCAAAGAGTGGACAGGCATGGACTTTGCAAAGTCCCAAAGAGCAGTGGAGAACAGGGCGAAATGGAGAGAGATTGTCGCAAAGTCATCAGTGGCGCCCCTACAAGACAATCCTACAGGGCACAGTGAGAGGAAAGAGAAAACAAGGCAGACAGAAGAGATGGGAAGACAATATCAAAGAGTGGACAGGCATGGACTTTGCAAAGTCCCAAAGAGCAGTGGAGAACAGGGCGAAATGGAGAGAGATTGTCGCAAAGTCATTAGTGGCGCCCCTACAACCAGCAAGGTTACGGGAGAAATGAAAATGAAAATGAAAAAAACTTACAGTAGTGCAAAATTATCTCAAACCCTGTTTTCACAAGAGTGTTAAAATTACATTATTTGCTCCATTTGTAGAATCACAGTTTTCAGTGTCATTGGGATTTTTTCATGAAGACCCACAGAAAAAGTTTTCATAACATGTGAAGTTTAAATCAGAGGGAAAAAAAGCCTTGTTAGGATACTTTTTCATGCATTGTAGCAACAAATCAAGGTTTTGATGGTTGGTTGTGTGGGTTTAATGCCATTTTTCAGCACACAATATGCTATACATGCCAGCCAGTATATTTGGTGGAGGAAAAACCTGGGAAAACTCCTGTAAGAACCACTGACCCTGGGAAGCTACTGGTAAGCTTTCTCATATACCCACATTAGTCGAGCCATGAGGACAGAGGTGAGATGTCAGTGATCTGTAAAGGCGAACACCTTAGATAACTCAGTCATCCAGGGCCCCTCAAGTTTTTGAATGAATTATGATGATGACAGTTTATAGGAAAATTGCTGAGTCAGCTGTTGTCTTTAATCCTTTTACCATCTATACTAGTGTATAAGTTTAGTCCAACTGCAAAGACCCAGATCTACCATCACATATTGTGCCAGCAGATCTGGTTTTATGCATTTTGTTAGGAGTAATCAGTAGAACAAACAACATAAACCTTGATCTGCTGGCACATTATGTGATGGTAGATCAGAGTCTATGTTGTTTGCAGTTGGACTTGACTTACAATCGAGTATATATATGGTACCTAAATTTGTTTATCCATTGTATTGGAGCTGTATAATGCCACTGATGGCATGATCAATCTGATTAAAAGTCAATACGGAGATTTGATGGACACCGATACAAAGTCAGGTTATAGTGACCTTTCGATTCACAAAAAAAACCCAAAACTTTCACATTTATGAAAGTGGAAAGCATCATTTGGAACATAATGTTTTTAACGATAAGTCTCCATAACGCTGTATTAAAAATAGGTAGACCAGGAATTCCAAATGTCACAAGAGCCTTTGTCAGTACCTGCCAGATCTACTTATTATAAGTTGATCTCAATTTTACACCCTGCATGCTAAGCAATGTAGAATAGGCCCAAAGTGCCCTCCAGCATGTTATAAGAGGTGGCGGTATGAGCCAGGGTGGCTCAGTGGTTAGCATGCTGAACTCGTGACCAAAAGAGTCAGATTTGAATACTACTACTGAATCATCCCAAATCAGCTAATGCGATGTGGTCTTCAGCAGGGCAGTTTACTCCAATTGCCATGGCAATTAATAACTTGCTTGTGTTGTTGTGCCCAGCAGGGCAGTTTACTCCAATTGCCCTGGCAATTAATAACCTGCTTGTGTTGTTGTGCCATAGAACACCAAGCCAAAAAAAAAATAAGATTTTGATGTTAATCATATTGATGACATGTAACAATAACAATCATGATACAGAGGTCCCATTATTATACATACTATAATATATATATTTTATTAATTTCTATTGGAACAGTTTATTATGAGGCTGACTTTGTTTCTTTCAAGCTTGCTCTCTGACCATGAGCAGATAGGTGAAAATTTGCTTCTTCTTTGTTTTTGTTTTTTTGCTTATTGGACCTTTGATTTTCATGTCCTGGCTTCTTTTTTACTGCAGATCTCAAACTTACCCAACTTTTTGCAAAGATTCATCTGTCCATGTGCAGTTTGGACCAGTCTACTTTAGTAAAGGCAGAAAGTTTAAAATATGGACATAAACTCCGGTTCCAAAACTGGTAATTTTTGGCCTAAAACAATCTGGTCTAAAAAATTATGTTATTTCTTTTGGCTGTATTTTTGTTTCAGAGTTGAAAGTCTACATTACTTGGTATCATTGTAGAGCAATATCTTTGCCCTTTTCTGTAATACCACCCACTTTGAAGTATCATGAATGATGTTGATGCCACAGAGCTGAAAACAAGGGTACTACATCATGATGCAAAAATGTGGCATGCGGGGATAATGAATTAAATAATGGACTATGCACTATCTTAAAAAGGGCATGAATGGAAATAACAAAACTTGATCAAAGGAAAGTTTGGATCAATAAATAAATATACCTTGTAAATTGACTTCTCAATCATATCCTAGTATTATATCAAATTGTGGTCAAAATAGTATTCAACATAATGACAAAGGAGGAGGTGGTTCAGTCTCAGTCTTGAGTTGTTTTATTCAAATTTGTAAATTAGCTGATTCAGATATTGGGAAACATTTTTCAGTTTTGTGTCACTAAATGTTGTAGTGATTGAAGCATCTGCACAAGTACTGGCTTAGCTGATTGATAGTTTCATTGCTAAGGAATAATGGGAGCTTCTTCTTTAAGAATGAATGCTGTATAAACCGATTCAAGTCAGAGTAACACCCCTGCAGAGAATTTGGTCTTTTGCTGTCATAGTCCATGAAAAGGACACTCAAAATGGATGATTAATTTTTTTTTACGTGTTTACCATTTACAAAGTCTAAGGGACCAAGTAAGAATCTATCATAATGGATGCAAATGTTTATGTGTTTAACATAAGAACTAGATGTGTATAGTTTAATAAAAAATGAACAGAAAAAAAAGTGCAGAAATCCATAGCAAATGACAGGGATAAACTTATGGTTTGCTGCTACCACCTTCGAAGGGGTTGAAACATTTTTTAAAAAATTAATATATTTTACAAATACATGTAGCAGATTCGTGTGTCTATGAAGTCAGTCAAAATGTCTGGTTGAACTCTGGGAAAATTGTAGGATATTCTGATTTTCACTGTTATGTTAAACTAGCTGTTAAAACTAACAAAAACAAAAACAACAAAATCTAATTTCACTTCATATTATCACATATCATCCTGTAGGATCCAGGGATAGCACTTTCCGCTCTTTTAGGTGTATATTTGTAACTTACAAACTGTTAAGAACTTCTGTATACCTTGAAATCTGTCTGAAAAATAATAATAATAATAATAATAATAATAATAATAACAATAATAATGGTTTTATTATTGAAGGTGACACAATTAGTTGTGTGGAACTAATATACCTTGTGGTCCTCTATTATTTACATATTTACATGAATGCTCATAGACTCACTAAACACCTGTCACTCAGGTATCTTAAATGTAAATAACCAAATTCAAAACTTTGGCATATTATGCTTTGGCACTTTTCATCCATTTGTCTGCCAAATAACCTCTCTGTCCATATACTTTCATGTCTGCATGATAAATACTAAACCATGAAGAATATTTGCAATTTTTTATTCTCTGTTACAGGTCACCTTTAGTATGCTGGAAATCTACAATGAACAAGTCAGAGACCTTCTGGTGAAGACAAAGCCCCCACATGGGGGACTTAAAATACGGCAGAATCCTGCAGCAGGCTTCTATGTAGAAGGACTCAGGGTTAGGAAAAAATATCTTCTTTTTTTTATACATGTTTAAAGTACATTCAGATAGGTATAACCTATCATGATTTAAACTATTCAATGTTTGTATGTCATTGTAATAGGTTATTAACCTTGGTGTCTTTTTAAGTGATTACATGTTTTAATTATTAATTTTTTGTTTTTCACCTGTATATTAATAAAACCTTCAAGGAGTTTGATTTCTAGCATTCCACAATATCATTTAAAGGAGTTATGGCCCCTGATTGTTTATCTTCTTGACTGTGTTTTCTGAAGCATTACTTTATCAAGGATTGCTTGATTTTAATCAAACATGGCACATGTCTTTGTATGGATGAGACCTTAAATGAGTTTGAATTTCAGCATTCTGCAGCTTCATTTACAGACATTATGCTCCCTGCTTGCCCACCCACCTGACTTTGGTTTCCACAGGGTAACTTTATCAAGGTTTATTTTATTTCAAGCAGGGTAGGCATGTTGCTTTATATTGACAAGACCTTGAATGAGTTCAATTTCCAGTATTCCACAACATCGTTTAGAAGAGTTGTGGCATCAGGTTGTCTGTCCTTCTAGGTATGGTTTCTACAGCATAAAAATAAGGATTGTTGGATTTCAACCAAATTTTGAATGCACTTTTATATTGATAAAACTTTGAATGAGTTTGATTTCTAGTGTTCCATAATGTCATTGACAGGAGTTATGGCCCCTGATTGTTTATCCTCCTTACTTCTGTAAGGATTGTTGGATTTCAACCAAACTTGGCATGCAGCTTCAAATTGATGAGACCATAAATAAATTTAATTTCCAGCATTCCATAACTTCATTTAGAGACGTAATGGATTATGAATGTTCATCTACTTGTAACTCTGTTTTTCCAACACAAGTTCTTCTGTTTAAGGCCCAGTCTGATTAAAATTGAGATCTCTGACATAACCAAGATATAACACACAGAGATAAAAGTTCATGTTCTGCTGACCTTCAGAATTCATTGTCCACTTGTGATTTGTAGCCTATCAGATACGATGTTGCATTTTGTGTTTGGGAGGGTTATCATTAGCAAAGATCTGTTTCAAAAGACATTTTTCACTTTCAGCACTATGAAAGCTGTAAATTGGTTGTTGAATCAAAAGGTCAAAAGAACATGACAATATGTTGGTAACTAACAGATCTACTTATTGATAAGAACATGACAACATGTTGGTAACTAACAGATCTACTTATTGACAAGAACATGACAACATGTTGGTAACTAACAGATCTACTTATTGATAACTAGATCTTGATTTCAATTAGATTGGTTTAAGGCCCTGCTGAGCAGATTGTAGTGGGCATGGTCCTTTGTAATGCACCCATCACTAATGGCTCTAGTTTCAGTTCTTTTTAATTAAATAATACTTTCAGTGAAACTTCATAAATTAAGGCAGCACTTGTCACATGCATGAAAAACAAACTGCAAGATTTTGTGATTCATTTAAGCAAGCTAGTTTAAGACAGTTTCATATTTGTGCTAAAAAATGACATAAAAATGTTTGAAATCAGAAATTGTTAATAAAAATGAAAAGCTTGAAACAGTTTAGTATGGAAGGGATGATAGAATACTTACCCAAAGTCATCCCATTTTAGAGAGTTATAACTGTGTAGATAACATTTAACAAGTGGGTAAGGAAAGAAACTAATCTCATATGAGAAGAAGATCCAAGTATTACTGGACTGAAAATTCATTAGGGTGGAGGGGGGAGGATATAACAGAACTTATTTGAGCAAGTTACTATCCAGGTGTCCAGATCAATAGAAATGAAGGAATGTGAAATCATTTATAACTAGTTTTGGTTTTTTGAAACCTGATATTTTGTCTTTGATAAATATTAATGATTTCACCTCAGTAGATTCATAAGCTATAAAAGCAGACAGTACCTTAATTATAAATTTAGATTACAATATTTGACCATGCCATCTTCATTTCTTCTTTAGGCTGTACCTGTAAGAGCCTACTCTGAGATAGAGAAGCTCATGGAACAAGGCACAATCAACAGAACTACAGCATCCACCAACATGAATGCCACCAGCAGCAGGTCTCACATGGTCATTACCATCAGGTTTGTTCAGGTATGTGATTGAAGAGGCTTTCTCAAGGTTAGAAATTTAATATTTTTTTTATATACCACTGCCATATCTATGAACAGGGATATAGTGTTACCTATATCTTTCAGTCATGTTAGTCATCATGTCATAATCCACATACATGTGACAAAATCAGGACAACATATCGGCAGATTTCAAAATTTTGATCAGTAGATTGGCTTCTAAATCAGTAGGATTTTTTATCGACATAAATTTTGCATGTTATAAGGCAATTGAAAACAAAACAAGTGGATTTTTTGCCATAATATGTACTCTTGATATTATACCAAAACAGCAAGTTTTGAACATAAATAAGATTCTAATGGCAATGTTAATAATTAATTAATACGAGTCAGGATATTGTCAGTTAATGAGAAAGGAAGAGTTGTATATCTCATAGTTCACAGCACATATTTTTTTTTATTAAATCCGCAAGCATTTCTAGTTTCCTTCACAAAGTTACTGCTTGGTGTCCACTGATGACATTTACTGTGATTATTATGTTTCACACTGAAACTGACTGTCAATAGTTTTCTGGTCTGGATTTGCCCTTTGTGATGGTGTCTACATGTCTAGTGACATAATTTCTTCCTCCACATACAATCTTAAAATCCACTTTGCATGAAACACAGTGCAAACTTAGGACCTTGGCTATTCACTTGCACTGATTTAAACTCTATTTACATGCATTGTTGAACTTGTAATATTTGTTAGCCAATGATTTTTTAGCATTGGGAGAAAGCACACATTTTGTCATTTTTAACATGAATTGGGAAAAAAAAGATATGAGCTTCCCATAAATATTCCTCTTAAAACATGCAGAAAAACACAATAATAATGAAACAAGACAAAATATCAAAATGTTTATGCAAGTGTTTCTGCTGAAATCATAATTGGGTCAGTTTCTCTTTTTTTCTCCCCTCTGCCAAAGATAGACCGATTTTATATTCAAAGACTCTCAAGCCATGATGGACCACGTTTGATCCCTTCATTACTTATATCACCTCAATGAACTTCCTGCCTTTGGCTTAAACTCTCCAATTACAACAATAAGGTAATCAATTTACAGCTTGTTGTATAGATATGTCAGTCATTATGTAACTATTCTTACCAGTAATCAGATTAGTAATCACTCGGGATGCATCATTGCACCAGTTGCTGAGCTGGTGGAACAGTTCTGTTTCCAAGTAGACTGGTTACGACTAATTACTGTGGATAGAACGTGTACAAATATGTTTTTTTTCCTTTACACAAATTCTTTTAATCTTTTAATTTTCAAAAGCGATAGATTTCAACTATAAAATGGTATGTGTGGTAGACGGCCTTTAAAATGGTATTTTTGTCCTACCATCAGTAGAATCACATGTATGCAATCCATCACATCATGTCTATAATGAATTTAGTTTCTACTTGGTTACTTTTCAAAGACTTTGTGCATTGAAATCAAATTGGGTATGAGGATTTACATTAAGGAGACATAGGTTAAGTTTGATTCACTATTTTTCAACAAAATTTAACAGAGTTATGACCCCTGTTTAACTAAGAACTTTGTCATTTGGTTGCATTATATTGGCACCCATGTCATGTGGACAATAGATGCAGAGGTAAATAATAATCCTTATGTCCATCTATTCTTCTGTCTGGCAAACCATTAGTGCAACTAGTTTCACTTTTTTTTTTTAATGGATTGCCATGAAACTTATTAAATATTATGGACATCACCTGAAGATGCACATGTCAACAATTCACTCTGTTCCTGCAATTTTTGTTAAAGTTATTTCTTTTTTCACTAGTAGCAGTGTAGGACACAATCTTGTTAGTGTAAACAATCCTGCAGATTTTAGCTCTACTGGTTATAGACCAGAAGAGTTTATGGGATGGCCTGTTGCCTGTCATCCATCATCGGTTCATTGTCTGCATTCTGTCATCCATCTGTCCATTAGCACAAGTTTGTTATCACTACTTCTCCTAAATTATATTTGAAGGATTGTTATGAAACTTGACATTCATCCCATGGTCTTCTTGGTCCTAAATTATATTTGAAGGATTGTTATGAAACTTGACATTCATCCCATGGTCTTCTTGGTCCTAAACTTGACACACACTTTCATCCCATGGTCTTCTTGGTCCTAAATGAAAAGGATGCTGCTCAGACATCCAACTTAAAAATCTTGTTATTGCTACTCCTCCTGAATGGATGGTTATATTAGCATTGGGTTTTCACAAAAAGACTTACTATGATGTCTCGTTTGTCCTAAATAAAAATGGGGCTGATCTGATATCCAATATCACCACTATTGCAGCCACCTTGAAAATCTTTTTACCACTACACCTCTTTAATGGAAATTTATATCACCAAGATGTTTTCACCAGAAGACTTCTTTTGGTGACTAGTTGGTCCCAAGTGAAAATTGTGCTGCTCAGACTTCCAGTATGGCCATCATAGTGGCCGTCTTGAAAATCTTCTTATTGCTACTTCTGAATAAATAGTTATATGAACATGAGGGTTTCACTAAAAGATTTTTTATGATGTCTACTTGGTCCTAAATGAAACTGATACTGATCTGACATCCAATATAGCCACAATGATAGCCATCCTGAAAATCTTGTTATGGCTACTTGTTCTAAATGGGAAGTATTATTGACATGGGATTCTTACTAGAAGATTTCTTATGGTGTTTACTTGGTCCTAAATGAAAATGATGCTGATCTGACATCCAGCCTTGCCGCCATGGTGGCCATCTTGAAAATCTTGTTATTGCTATTCCTTCTGAATGTATGATCATATTCACATGGGGTTTTCACCAAAAGACTTCTAAGGATGTCTGGTTGGCCCAAAATGAAAAGGTGCCGATCTTGCGTCCAATATGGCCACCACAGCAGCTTATTTGAAAATCTTATTGCAAAAAAATGTCAGTGATGGTTTCAATACTTGGCAGTTAAAAAGAAAAAATGGTCTTATCTTGAATTCCAGGAAATTCATTATGGTCAGTAGAGCATTAGTCCCTTCGATGGATGGATTACCATTGATTGGTTGCCATCAGACTTGGTAAATATTATGGCCATCACCTAAAAATGCACATGTCATTAATCGCTTTTCTTCCACAATCAATTTTTTGTTGTTGAGTTATTGCTCTTTCAGTTTTGTCGCTTAATGCAGAGTATGACACAGTCTTGTTACCAAAGCTAGTCCTGCAGTTTTTGATGGATTGTCATGAAACTTGGTAAATATTATGGTCACCACCTAAAGATGTGCATGTCAACAAATCACTTACTCCCAAAAGTTTTGTTGGAGTTCTTGTGTCTTGAAGTTTAAAGCAATGTATGACACAATCTCCTTAGCGCAGCTAGTCTTGCAGATTTTGATGGATTGCCCTGAAACTGGGTAAATAATATGGTCATCACATGAAGATTCACATATCATTAAATCATTTTGCTCCCACAACTTTTATAAGAGTTATTGCCCTTCTTGAGTTGTAGCTGATTGCAGTGTATGACAAAATCTTCTCAATACAACTAGACCCACAGATTTCATTGGATCGTGATGAAATTTGGGAAATGTTGTGATCATCATTTGAAGATATTCATGTCGACATATCACTGTGCTCCTATGACTTTTATTAGAGTTATTGCCCTTTTTGTCTTGGAAGCTGATGTAGAATGAAAAAAATTTGTGAACGCAGCAAGTCTCACTGTTTTCAACAAATCGCCATGAAACTTTGTGCATGTTATGGTCATCATTTGAAGATGAGCATATCGACAAATCACTTTGCTCTCACAGTTTTTGTTAGAATTATTGCCCTTTATGTCCTGCAGAATACAGTCTAAGACATAATCTTGTGAAATGCAGTTTGTCTTGCAGTCTTCTTTTATGGAATGCTGCGAAACTTGGATACATATTATGGTCATCACCTGAAGATGCACATATTGACAAATATTTGTGCTTCCCTGAGTTTTGTGAGAATTATTGCCTTTTTGACTTACAACTGGATGCAACATATGACAGAATTTTGTGAATGCAGCTACTCTTGTGGTTTTTAGTAGATTGCTGTGAAACTTGGTACATATTATGCTTTTCATCAGGAAACATGCATTTTGACCAGTCATTGTACTCACACTATTTTCAGAAGAGTTGTGTGCTTCTTTTTACTATGGACTTGTCTCCATCATGGGATAGTCTAGTCAGTCTCTGCTTTGGTGCAGCTTTTTACCCACTTGTATAATTTGGGTGCACAGATATTATTTGCTGATTTTGTGCTGCACAGGGCTAAAGTAAATGCATTTGTGCACATATCTATTTTAAATCAATTTTAGCTCACCTCTACAAAGTAGATGAAAGGTATGACACTACACTTGGCATAAGTGTTGACATTGGCATCCATACAGATAAAAGCATGTACATATGTACACCCTTACTCAATATCAACCAGTCTTTCTTCCTAGGTCATAGGCATCTGTTTGGAGTGAGTTTCTTACCACCTATCCCCTGGGGAGGGGGCTAACTTTGTACATATATATACATTAGTTGTAGATTCTTGGTTAAGTTTTTGCATTTAGCTCAGGTTTTTTTGCATCCTGTATAAATACTCTAATACCTGGAATCATGAAATTTGGTGAGGGGGATACATATTGATGAGTCCTACACGTTCATCTCAAAAGTTGGTCACTGTGACCAATATTTCACACTTAACCCATTTCAGATGGGATACGATTCCAGTCATACTTTACCTTTTCAGACGGGATACAATTCTGGTCGTATGCTCACTACATTCTGTCTACCATGCAGAAGTGTGCATTTAACCATGTAATATGTCATTATTTTATATGTATTCTTTTGAAAAGAATGAAATAAAGGTAGGAAGTACACAAATGCATTAATAGCATGAGTTTAAAAAATGCCAAAAACAGGTAAAAATTCAATTAATAAATTTCGTTTTAATGTGCAAAGATCAAAATGGCGATCAGTACTGAAGAGACAAATGATGGCAGTGATGTGCTTACAGAATTAGTTGAAAATATAGACAATTTTATGTGGAAAATTTACATTTTAGGCAGTGAGGATTGTTGTCTTTACTTCTTCAAAATGAACAGAGCTGATGATAACTGGTTATTTGAAAATTTGATTTCAAACAGTTTTTTTAATATGCGGAGATCAACATGGCAGACAGCACTGAAGTGCCAATTGATGGTAATGATGTGGAAGCCAATTCTGATGAAAATATATTCAATTTTGTGGGGCAAATTGATATTTTAGGCAGTGGGGATCGAGATCTTGACTATATTAAATGAAATGAGTGGATGATAACTAGTTAATTGTTATTTTTGACTCAGATATTGACGATGATGAAGACTTGGATGCTTTTCAAGCTAACTGGACAGTTTGAGAACTTCACTTCTCATAAAGTTCACCCATATACCTATGTCGAATGTGTGCATAATATCATGAAATTTTACTGCATTCCTGGAAATGGACCAAAATAAACGCAATAAAACACTATTATTGCATTAGAATTTATTATGGAATAAAAATACTGAACCAAAATGAAAAGCTTTGCCAACTTACCAGTACAAATCTGCTCTGCTTGTTCTCCAATTCTCATGCGAGTAAATTTAATAAAATTGTAATAACCTTTGACAGTTTTGATGGATTTTTATTATTTTTTCACTTTCGTAAACTGGGTAAAATTCCCCACATTTCATACACTTCCATATAGGAGGTAAAATGAATATTGCAGATAGAAAAATTGCATTGAAAGTAAGTTGTAAACAAAAATGTAAAGCATGTTTTTTAGTTTACTGAACTTTACTTTAAGCTGAATTTTTTACATCTGAAAATTTTCTGTGAAAAAATATATGACTATAAAGAAAATTTTATGATTTTTAAAATGGTATATAACTTTGAAAAATTATTTGAAAAACTTGTCCTGTACAGCCAGATTGACCAATGCCACTGCATTCTCATGCTGATACACCACTGACTGAAAAAATTTCCAGTTCTACACAACTGCCTGTCTGATTGGGCTTCAGTATGAAAAGGGTTAACTGATATTGGTTAAATTTTGTGGTTCAAATAAGGGCACTGTGACCTACATTTCAAATTATACTGGTTTGAGTCGATTTTTTTGCACTAGCTCATGACCAAAAAGTTTTTTGTACCCTGTATATATAGTGTTATACCTAGATTCATTAAACTTAGTGAGGGGATTCATCTTGATGAGTACAACACCCATATCACAATAGTAGATCACTGTGACCTATATTTCATGCTTAACTGACATTGGTTAAATGTTGTGCTTTAAGTTTATTTCTCAAGCTCAGTTCATGGTAGAATCATCAAATTAGATGATTGTATGCATCTCTGTTAGTACCACACTCTTACTGCAAATGAATGTTACTGTGTAACCTGTATTTTACATTTTACTGGTTTAGTTAAGTTTTGCATTAAGCTCATGACCAAATAGGTTTTCTTTTCACACTGTATATATTCTGTTATACCTAGACAGGGGCTGAAAACAGCAGTGGTTCATGTCTGGGACCAGGTAATTTCTTACATGGACCTGCCAATTTTCCCAGTCTTTAGTCCATTGGACCAGCCAATTTGTGAAAATTTTTGGTATAAAATCATCCAATGTATCCCTAATCCAAAATTTGTATGGTTTAGACTTTCATAGTTCTGATAAATTTATCACTAATTGACAGCATCTATCATGTTGTAAATTAATGTAAGGTAGACCTGTTTCAAAACTGAATGAATTTTATAGTACTGTAATATTTGAGTAACCAGTGTGCTCTAATTGTCTCGCACCACCCAATATGCAGTGAGAGGTTATGGGAACTTGTGATGGTCACCAGGTGAATGACTCATCATGAGTCTATTCAAGTTCAGTTTTTCCACAGCTAAAATGAACTAACCCAGTGACAGTGATTAACTGGTGTTGAAAAGTGTTCGATACAAAGGTCATAATTTGCAGTAAAAATTAAAATAAATCAAAGGTTGGTGTAACTTTTTGTATATTTGTAAATCAGAATCACCATTATTTGGACTAATCACAATTTATACATGTGTTTGAAAATAGAGAATAGAAAATAGATAAATACAGTTACAAAACCACTCACTATAGTTTAAGGACCTGCCACAATAAGTCCAGGACTTTCCATGAACCAGTCCTCACTGAAGATCAAAGGGACAATAAGCCTCTTAAAAACTAAAAAAATCAGCTCATACGGATATAAAGGAATATTCAGATTTTTGGGGGAGAAAAGCAGGAAAGGCAACAACTGTGTTTATTGGACATGATGCACTGTTGATTTGAGTATGTGTTGTGGCAGGAAAGATGACAGCTGACATTGAAAAAAACCCCAAAGATTATGTCAAGTTGAAAGATCTAGCAACTTGAAGAAGCCTTTGAACTCCATAGGGTGTGGAACTGCAGTTTCTGAAACTTGTCTGTAATATTGTAGGTAAATAAGGTCTGAGTATACTTTACAAACTCTTCAGTTCAACACAATGTTTGTCTTTGCTGCATCAGTCTCATATCACACTTCTGAACTTTTTTAATGCATGTTTTCCAAGTCAACAACAACAGTACATTATATTTTGTTACAACTTACTGAAAATTGGTCTAACTTATGGAAAAATATTAACTGCCATACGGAGAAGGTCTTGTTCAGGTTGGCAGGTCTGCCACTGTGACCCATTTTTCATGCTTCACAGACTTTGGTTACATTTTTTTGTTTTAAGGTTATTTCTCAGGCTCTGTTCATAGTAGAAAGATGATTGTATGTATCTCTATTAGTACCACACCATTTGCAGCAAATGAAGGTCATTGTAACCTACTTTTCACATTTTACAGGCTTCTGTTAAGTTTTTGCATTTAGCTCATGACCAAATTGGTATTTTATCAATTGTATAATACTGTTATACCTGGAATCATGAATCTTGGTGAGAAGATGCATCTTGATGCATACTATCCCTCAACACACCTGACAACCCTTATGATTTGATTAAAAGTATTACTGAAATGACTCCTAAATTATGGACATATGGAATAATAGCAAAATTTATGAAAATATGATTGTTGGGGTCAAATCCGGATACTGGCTTGTCCATTTTTGATCCTAATCTAAGTCACATATTAGATTCAGAGGAGTTCATCAGGGAACCAGTCTACCTTTACAGGAGTACCTCAGATGCTTTAAACTGCTTGTATTTTTAATGCAAAACACCTGCATGATCAAGCTGATGCTTCTGTAGCACTTTCTAGAAATGGTGTCCAGTGAACAATAACACATGGAAGATGAAAGGGACAATAAGCCTCTTAAAAGGTTTAAACAGTCAACACATAAATATAAAAAGAAATATTAAGATTCTTGATTAAAAAAAAAGCAGGAAAGGCAACAATTATGTTTATTGGATATCATGTCATGTTGATATGAGTGTGTCTCATACATACCATAACACGATGTGTCACGCGAAAAACACGATTTTGGACTCCTAAACCCCCCAACACAGTCATGTTTCGAAAAACACAATTTTCAGCAATCTTAGCAACAACAAAAATTTCCCACAAAAAAAGTACATTTCTTGATCACAATGATATATGCCCATAATCTGTGGTATGTATAAACAGTAAATAGTCTGCTCAGAGATCATGTAAAACTATCCTCAGGGCAGTTTATACAGATGTTTTAGAGACAATTAAAAGGTGAGGCGGTCAGTGATAAACAGACACCTTTCAGAGATTTACTGAATTGGGTCACAATAGCTAGGGTGATGTGTCATGTCAAATCCTTTGAGCACTGCTGAGGGAGAGCCCATTAGGCTAATTTGCATAGGTAAAGTACACTAAGTGGAACAACCCAATTTGTCTGAAGTTAAGTACATCAAACAGATGCGTGTTGAAAAACAAATGTTATTACATACACATCACTGACTGCATTGAATGTGAATGTTGAAGACATCTTTATTAAAGTATGTGATAAGCGGCAATGTTTCTTTTGAAGTCGCATTTTTACTCCATATATAAAATTGAAAACATGATTATTTTGGTAGGTTGAACAGCAGCACCATTCAGTCTCTAATGCAGTGTTGCATCTAGGATCCAAAAGTCAGGGGACACTATGTCCCTCACCCTCCAGAATTGGGGGACACACAACACAACATTTAAAGGGTCAAAGGAATATTGAGTAATCCACTAGAAGTGCTAAAAAAATGAGATGATCTTATTTGCTTCGACAGTTTTTGCCACCTTGGACACACATGATTGCAAGAAACATTTTTGTCATGTGATCAAGTAATATTTGGTTAACCTGAAATGAACTGCACAATGGAATTTTAATAATATAAAAGTATTAAATCATTAATCAAATGACAAATTGTGTATTTGCATAAATTGGTACCTTTTTTCATTAATTCAGCCTGAGAATAAATTAAATCTTCACTGCCGTAGGCGTGACTTTAACCTCGAAAATACATTACAATAGCGGCAGTCAAAGACTTTAACAACTCGGCTGACTACCACAAACCTTAAATGTTTTCATTGCTAGATTCATTGTTTTGAAATGGATATTCATTGTCATCTTACAGGTTTTATCACTTTTAGCGACTTTGGCCATTGCTTGCGCCAACATAGATGTGGATGCACATTTGCTAAGGAAAAGTGTAGGCATATTGGTGAACATAAAGGACACTTGCATTACTGTCAGACCAACTACTGAAAGCAGCGAAGACTGCATGTAATCAAAACTACATTCCAATGTCCAATGGATTTTAAAGACAGTAACTTGGTGTATTTTTGTTATTTAATGTCTGTGAGGTTGTGACCATGTTTGTGGTGATGTAATTTAACAATTCAAGTCTACCATTTTTTTTTGTTTTTGATAAGTATATTAAATGCTTCAGAGAAAACAGATGGTACAGTAGGACCCCGCTATAGCACGATGGTCGGGGTCCACAAAACAGGATAGTGCTATGTCCCAAACCGTGCTATAACCAACCTAGACAAAACCAAGTCATTTTGCTGATGAAAATGATGCATGCTCCAAAAAAATGGGGGGTAGGTAAATTGTGGGCTCAAAACAACGTGCTTCATTGGCACAGTTACCATCTTAAATCTTAAATCAATGCATAATAAACGATAAATACACATGCAGTGAAAACAGAGATTGCACATATAATATTTTACTTTATTCAGAGAACCATGCATTGGTACATTTATATGTACATGTCTATTGTATAGCATGAATAGTTAAAGGATCAACACGTGTACTCACCAGCCGATCTCATGGCATGCATAGGAGCGAGTCCATAATAATTCCATCGAAAATATGCACACAGAAGTATAATATCATTGTCTGATAAAGTTCTGAAATCTTACATCGTCGTCTAGTCATTGTAAATCGTCGTCGTCTAGTCATCGTAAATCATGTCCGATTCCTCAGCTGTACTGTCATATGCGGGTGCTTATGCAGAGACTGAGCTTGGGCTTTTGCAAGTAACACTTTGATCATAAAGTCAGAAATCTGTTAAAGGATGCAACTGGTCATGTGTCAATTGTGCAGCAAGATCACAGGGAGTTCAAATAACCACCCTCTGTTACTTGGCACTGAACAAGTATCAAACTCGTGGCAAAATCAAAGGGTTGTCACGTGGGAAAACAAAGAGTGTGGTGCCTTGACAAGCTAAGGGATTAAGGTCAAAGTATATGCATAGGAAGTTATAGAACTCTACTTGAAAACAAAGTGAGTGCTTTTACAAGCCATAGGCTTATCGGCCCACATGCACTGGTAGATAACTTTGGAAATATCACTTTGGAATTAAATCTGACTTGTGGAAACACTGGACTTAATCCTGTCCATGGCTTGAAGCTTCTCTTTAACAGAAAAAGCTTAACGTTTCCGTGTACTGTTATCCATTGTAAATAACTACTAATTAAAACTCTGACACCTATTTGTTTGAACGACTACAGCAAGAATAATTGTTAATCAACAATGGGGTCATTTTTATAGGGAATGTACAATATTATTCACTGGTCAACTGATGGTGTGACGATTGTCTAACAACACAGCCAAGCCACGTGTGCGCATTGGCGGCTTTTGTTTTTTTTATGTTTTATAAATCATTGCCACATGGTTGGAACAACTTTTAGCTTTGAGATTGACTTTGCTGATTGTCAATGACTTAAATTAATTGATTTATAAAATCAGGTGCAAATCTTTTATCAACCACCGCATTGTTTGGTGCTTGGCTGTGTATGCAGTTGAATGAGCAAACATATGTTGGCTATTGTTTGAGCAACGATTGTACACAGAATGTATTGAAGACAAACACAAAGAAGACTTAATGACTTTATTGTTCATGTATCAGTAATAATAAGATTAACACTTGTCAGCTTTAAAATGAGCTTACATCTTTCACAAATAAACAAAGATCAAAGTGCAGTGATTGACTACTGACACATTTGAAATGAACATTCACAAATAGAAATGTTCAGCATCTTTATTCATATAATGAAAGATGCAATCATAAGACACTTTTTCTTCAAGAATACAATACAGCTTGCCAAATTATTAAATCAAACTCTTGTTTATTTTGGCACAAAACTTTGCAGTAGTTCAAGAAATTGGCGAAATTATTGTAAAATTTTGGTAGCCACGCCACGATCGTATTATATCCGAATTCATACACGATCTCTTCTTTAAAATGATAATTAATTTTTTACACATTATTTTTCGTACTTTGACAAAAAAAAAATTTCATGTACGAAAAAATAGATGAAATTTCGGGAGCCATGCCATGATCGTGTTATATCCGAATTCATGCTATAACGAAGCGTGCTATAGCGGGGTCCTACTCTATTTTCTTTTATTCAGATTTGAATTTCCAGTCATTTTCTATAGGCTGATTTGAAAAAATAACTTAATGTCATTTGGATGATGTCACTTTTGGGGGGTCATGTGCACTGACCCCCCTTGGGACCTTAAAACACTTTTTGAGTCTCAAAAACCCCCCAACACTGTCTGGGAATATGGCAAGTATGGTGTCTCATAGCAGGATAGATGATTGCCATCACCATGTAAAATTTAAAAAAAACAACCAAAGATTACACCAAGTTGACAGATCTAGCAAGAAGCCTTTGAGCTCCATGGGTTTTAGAACTGCAGTTTCTGAAACTGTACTAGAGGTAGTTATTGTCTAAGTGTACTTTACAAACTTTTTGCTGCATCAGTCTCAGATTACACTTCTAAACTTTTTAAATGCATGTTTTCCAAGTCAGCAATAACAGTACATGATATTTTGTTACACCCTGCTGAAAATTGGTCTAACTTATGGAAAAATATTGAATGCCTTACTGAAGAGGTCTTGTTAGGGTTGACAAGTCTGCCTCAATCTTAAAAGTAGGTCACTGTGACTGATATTTCACATTTTACTGACTTTAGTTCTATTTTATGTTTTTACTCTTTATGCTTTAATCATTAAACTAGATGATTGTATACATCTCTTAGAACTACACCCATATCAAAAAAGGTCACTGACCCATATTTCACGTTGTATTGGCTATGGTTAAGTTTTTGCATTTTGCTCATGATTACGTAGGTTTGCTGCATGCTGTGTACATACTGTCCTATCTAGAATCATGAAACTTGGCGATGCATCTTGATGAACACTGCTCCCTCATTACAATAGTAGGTCATTATGGTCCATATTTTATGCTTCATTGACTTCGGTTAAATTTTATGCTTGATGTTCATTTCTTAGGCACTGTTCATGCTGCAATTGGGAAATTGTTGATGATATGCATCTCTGTTACTATTCACACCCTTGCAACAAAAGAGGCTAGTCATGAGCTATATTTGATCTTTTACTGGCTTTGGATAAACTTTTTGCATTGAGCTCATGAGTTTTTGGCATGTTATATACATACTATCCTACCTAGAATTATGAAACTTGGTGAGTGGATGCATCTTGATAAGATCTTTTGTTAAAAGAGGTTGCTGTGACCTTTATTTTATGCTTTAGTGACTTTGTTGAAATTTTGTATTACAACTTCATTTATTGGGTACTATTTATGTTCAGTAATGAAACTTAATAATTGGATGCATTTCTGTTACTACTACACCCTTAAAACCAAAGATGGTCACTGTGACCTTAATTTTATGCTTTACTTTAATGGGGTATATCCTAGCCTACTCACAAGGCCCTTTCTAACCAATGCAGTTGGAAGTAGGTATAAATGTTCATTCATTGGTAAACTTTCCATATTTAATGACTATACATTGAATAGTATGATACGTTACCCTCTACAGGGTAACTGTGTATGCAGATGTGAATGAGTATAGGAATTAAATGAGTGGACTGAATCCTACATGCTTTTCATGTGAGACCTAATTTGTAGTGGCTAAGAAAGGTAATTGTTAATGTATGAACTATGTTTGTACTGCTGGCTGTTGCTCCAAGGTTACTCAAAGCCTGTGACTTTTACCCAGTAAAATATGGCTTCATGGGGAGAAGGCAATTATAATAATTTGTCAAGCAGATTTTAAAAACAATGATTTAAATTTTTTTTTACAAAAACAGCATTAATCTCATGTTTTTTTTATCAACACATTATAGTACCTCCACTTTGATATCATAGAAAAGAATGTTCTTTTTTAATTGTTTTTATTCCCAGTCACAGTAGGTAAGGTGGTTTCACAGTATGTCAGCATACTACTGGCTATATACCGGTAGTGCCAATTAAAAGTTGAAATGTTAAATTTTAAAATGATTAAAATTTCAAACATAAAGATGAAAACATAATCTTTAGTTAGGAAAGGGTTAAAGATCACTTTAGTCTGAATGTTTTTTTTCTGCATGCCAATGTTTACAATGGCTACTAGAGACTAGTAAAAGTAGAGGTCATCTATATAATCATTGATTACACTCTGGGTCCAGACGCAATGTAGCTTTAACTGTGTTTTGACAAATATTGAGTTGTTTATGGGGCATAGATAGAGCAGTTGTAACATGTTTAAAAACACCTCTGTGGTTCCAGGGTGGAATCATGGAGATGGTTGTTCTTGGGTCACATTTCGGCATTTGTAAATGTAACTGGTCAACCACAATCACAATTTTAAGCCACCTCCTAATCTGTTGAAAGTACTTTGATATTGGTTATAAATCAGGACTTTTTGTATAGAGATATTGTCACTGAACTTAGTCACAGAAAATCCCAATTCATATCTGCAGCAACAAGTGCACAATGAAAATCCTTAATGAGCTATTTCACATGTAACATTTTTGTAACCTGGTACATTCTTTTACATCCAATTCAGTTTAAACATTTGGGACAAAATGGATGTCCTGTTCTCTTCATATTAAACAGTTTTCCGATAAGTTAAGGACAATCATATGGGAGTTTTCATTTGGGATTTTTAAGAGAGTCCTTTATCAGAGTGTCTTGTGGGTAGAGATGTCCTTTATGTCAGGTTTCACTGTATTGCAATGATAATTTAATATCCTGCAGGTGTTTAAAAATGCGATGGGTCAGAGTAACACCAGAAGTAGTGATGTTAATCTGGTGGACCTTGCAGGCAGTGAAAGGGCTGACTCCACAGGGGCCACAGGGGACAGGCTAAAAGAGGGGTCAGCAATCAACCAAAGTCTCTCCACACTTGGAAATGTTATCAGGTAATAATAATAATGATAAAAATAATAATACTGTAATGATGATGATGGTGATTATTATATCTCAAAATTTGCAGTGTTAGACTCAATTAATAAAACAAAAAAAACTTTGAATTACAGTGCTTTCACTTTTTTTGCAATGGTTACCAATTTCGTGGATTTTGTGGTTGCTCCTAACTACAGATTTAAAGACCCAACAAAAAATAAGCCACATGTGATCAGCTGATACAGATAGCCCCTCCACCTCCGTTATTCTTGCTGATACATACCTAATGATAAAGAAAGCTCAGCTTTTGTTAATTCAACTTGATTACTGTAAGAAAATATAAGCTTTAACATGTGTTTGGTTAACATTAACTCTTTTTGAAGAAATAAAATAATGAAGCCGTTTATATTGTTCAAGTTCACATGAGTGCATAGAGTTTCCAGTAATTGTCAGTTGCACTAACTGCCTAAATCGATATGTGTAGTGAGATCAGTAAGGACAGAGCGAAAAGAGAAAGAGTGTAAAGTATTTAAGAACTAGTATTATTGAAATGTCTTGGACTATACAAGTTAGATTTAATGTTTATTTACATCATTCCTTCATTCGGGTGAAACTGCTGTGGAAAATATTTGTATGAAATAATTGCACTTTTTTTCTGCAATTCTTTGTGATTTAAGATTTAACCACAGTTGACATTCATGTGAATAATCTACATAAAGCATAGATACATACAAACATTTATACTTATACATAAAGCATAGATACATACAAACATTTATACTTATACATAAAGCATAGATACATACAAACATTTATACTTATACATAAAGCATAGATACATACAAACATTTATACTTATACATAAAGCATAGATACATACAAACATTTATACTTATACATAAAGCATAGATACATACAAACATTTATACTTTTAATTACAGGTAGCAAAGTTTCCTGTTAAAATTTAAATCCTCCTGAAAGCACATCTCATTTTAATTTGTATAAACAAATTTTAATCCAGAGGAACAACAAGACTGAAGAATGTAAAATACTAGAACTATTGCTTCAAGCACAAGTACTAATTAAATGCTATGTATATACATTAATTACAGCACAGTACTAAAACTCATACTTTGCTGATATTCGGATAAAACCACTGAATAATCATCCATCATCGTGTTAATCAAGTCTCTTGGTACACATTAACGTTTGTTGCGTAAATAATCCCAAAATTGCAGAATACACAAGTTCCCCTTTCTCAGAGCCATGGATAATTTGGTTCAATCTCTCGCACATGTTTTCATGAGCCATGATTATCCATGTAACATGAATTGAGTTAATGTTTGAGTGCATTGATCTTCACCAGTGAAGTTGTCCTTTTCTCCTCATGGCCTTTATGACCTGTGTCGCATATCAGTCATAGAAGTGTGATTTCAGTTCTTTGTAGTTTTTGTATTTACTGCCAAATATAGGAAGTGTAATACTGTAATTTCCTTTATTTTTGTGAGTCTCAATTTTCTTGGTTTTGAAAAAAAAAAGAAATTTTTGTGGGTACTTAATTTCATGGTTTTTGCCTGTCAGTTTGCATATTGGTAGATATATAATTTTGTGGATTAAACTCTACAGATACCCAAAACGAAGAATTCAAAAGAACAAAACTATGCTGACAACAAACGGTGGTTGTTTAAATGGTTAAAGCAATACTATTATCTGTATGAACACAAATCAAACACCTGTCAAGATAAATTACTTACGCCCAACATCAGAGGGAGCTGACGCTGTAAAGAACACAAAGCTAATTGGTTATTAGAGTCAAGTGGTCTAAGGCACTCACCTTTACAGATCACTCACACATCTCATCTCTGTCCGCATGAGTTTGAGTCTTGCCTTGACCAACATGGGTATGCGAGAAAGCTTGCCAGTAGCTTAACGTGAGTTGGTGGTTCTTCTCTGGGTCTTCCTGGGTTCTTCCTCTACCTAATATACTGGCTGCCATGTGTAGCCTAACATGTGCTGAAAAATGGCGTTAAACCCCATGAGACTTTTCCTTAAAACACTGTCCATAAAGTTGGACCATTGGTACTTTCTGACGACGGTGGCATTAACACTGTGGCTTAAAAGTGGTAAAATTCAACTTAGATCACCATTGGTTTAGATAATGTGATCATTCAACATGTGAACCAAACATGTGACAAGCTGCCTCTTGCTCAGTGCAGTTACTAATAATAATAATAATAATAATAATAATACTTTATTTATAGAGGGTGACTCATTTAGTCAAGGACTATTCTCCCTTGAGGCCCTCTTAAGAAAAGTATAACAATCTGCATCATGAGAAAGATAATAGTAATTACTATTTATTTTAACATGTCTTTAGTATTATAGATGCTATATTCTATTATAATCTATTAGTAACACATATATACTCATGGTATCTCTTCTTAAATACTGTAATATTTTCTGCAGATTTTACATGCAGTGGAAGCTTGGTGAACTGTTCTACAGAACTGTTCCAGAGTATTGGAAGCTTTTCTACTACCTAGTAAAAATCAATTTCTTTCATATATTGTAAACCATTTTAGTTCTGTAAACAATGCTTTTGATGAATAATCAATAGATGCATCAAAAATAATGTGTGCTGCCCTTTTCTGAAGTTTATAAATCCTGTCAAGCTGAGATTTGACACAGTTTCCCCATACAGTTGAACAATAATCCATTGTTGTAGGAATATATGAATTGTAGTATAGAATGTGAGTTTCTGTAGGTAAATATTTCTTGATTCTGCTGAGTAGGGCAATTTTGCATGACTGTGCTTTACAAAGCTTGTTAATATGGTTATCCCATTGTAAATTATTATCTACAGACACACCTACAAGCTTTTCATGTTTGACATTTTCTAACTGAGGATTATTTATTGTAAGAGATAGTTCTGTGTTCCCTAACTTATGTAGTTTTTCGTGATCTCCCCAAAATCTCACATTTTGTTGTGCCCAACTTTTGAACTCTAATAATGTCTGAGTCTAATCTTGTTTGTATAACTTTAGTATCAGAACTAGATGTAATTACAAGGTTCCATCATCTGCAAACAAATCTGTATTTGTGGATTTGTTATTTAATGGAACATTGTTTACATAAATAAGAAAGAGGAGAGGGTCTAAAACAGAGCCTTGAGTCACCCCTGAATGAATAGTGCGAGTTTGCGAGCTAATATTGCCAATGGATACTTGTTGAGACCTTTGGTTTAGGTATGATCTAAAGCAGTTTAAAGAAGAATTATCAAACCTGTAACAGTTCAACTTTTGCAGCAGAATTTCATGATCAACTAGATCAGAGGCTTTCTTGAAGTCAAGGAAAACAATTCCAGTCAAAACACTATTATCCATTTCTTATAGCCAAAGATCTGTCAATTTGGTGAGTTCTGTTTGGCATGAGTGATTATTTTCTAAATCCTGATTGTGCATTATGAAATAGAAAATAAGTTTAAAAAAATTCATAGACCTGCACATAATGTTGATAATATAGGTAGAATGAATATTGGTCTGTAGTTCCCTGGATCCTCCTTTTCTCTTTTCTTAAAGATAGGTGAAACCTTTGCACATTTCAAGGTATCTGGAAAGTTACCACTCATTATACTTAAGTTTATAATATGCATTTATTATTTGTTATTACTGGTGCAGCAGTTTTAAGAATTTGTGGATCAATACCATCCAGTCTAGAGGATTTATTAATACTCAACTTATTGAGCATATCAAAAACCTCAGCTTCACTAACATTAGCTATTGAAAAATATTTATCACCAGGAATTTTAGCTCTTATAAATGATAGAAGGGCATCAAGCTCAATTGGGAAGTTAGTCAGTTTCTGAAGACAGTTACTGGAGATGCTTGTGAAGAAATTATTGAAGATTTCAACAATATCTTGTACAGATGTTGCTATGTGATTATTTTGCTCAAGTCTAGGGGGAAAAAGTTAGCAAGCAGTGTCAACATTTGATGTTGTCAGAGACCATCAAAATGCAAAGATGCTAACTAAATTGAAAAACAATGGAATCTCCCTTTTGTTTGAGCCTGTCTCATGTATGAACCAACTCCAACCACTAGACTTTACAATAAATAAAGACTACGAAGAAGAATTAAAATTACATTTCTACAACTGGCATGCTAAATAGGTCATGGAGATCTTAAAACCTTACCAATCAAGCCGATTCATTCTGAATGAATAATTGTGGCTCATGCGAAAATGTGTGAAAGATCGGACTTTATTACCTGTGACTTTAAGAAAGCTGGACTTATTTAGTTGCATACATGCCATAACACAACGTGTCATGTGAAAAACCTGATTTTGAACTCCCAAACCCCCCGACATGGTCGTATTTAGAAAAACACAATTTTGAGCAATCTTAGTGAGAAAAAAAATTTCCCACAAAAAAACGAAAAAAGAAACAAAACAAAACAACAACGGATATTTCTTGACCACCACGATATATGCCCATAATCTGTGGTATGTATAAACAGTAAACAATCCTGCTCAGAGCTCATGTAAAATATAACTCTGGGCAGTTTATACAGCCTTTTAGAGGCAATTAAAAGGTAAGGCGGTCAGAGATAAACGATTTACTTAATTGGCTCACAATTGCTAGGGTGATGTGTCATGTATGATCCTGTGAGCACTGCTGAGGGAGAGAACATTAGGATAATTTGCATAGGTAAAGTAAACTAAGTGGAACAAACCAATTTGTCTGAAGTTAAGTGCATCAAAGAGATGCGTGTTGAAGAACAAATGTTATTACATGTCACTGACTGAATTGAATGAGAATGTTGAAGCCATCTTTATTAAAGTTTGTGATCAGAGAGAGAGAGAGAATTCTTTATTTCAGACTGCATGGTCCATACATCTAAATTAAAATATACAATAAAATAAAATATAAAATATAGAAGTATTTTAAGACATAGAAGTTCATAGGTGTCTTATGTGCAAATATACAGACCCATCTGCAACTACAGAATGTGTCTGTCATTGTTAGGAATAAAATCATGTAAACATTTAAATAGTAATTTGTTCCATCTATCTATAATCTGAGAACTTAAATTTATATCATAGTTCCACAACGATTTCAAGATACAGTTTTTACTATTTGATATTCGTGTCATCATTGAAAACACATACTTTTTCATTAATTCTTCAAAACTAAATACATTATAGTTTACAAACATGGTAGAGGCACTATTCCATCTTGGAAGGCTTAGTTGTAAACGAAGACTATTATTATAGCCAATAACTAGTTTTCTTTTTATACATTCACTAAAGTTTGTCCACAGCGGAGCACAGTACATGGTGCAACAATAAGATTTGAATAATCTAATCTTGATATTCACAGAACAATTTCTAAATTTATGTAAATTCATGTTTGTTCTAGTACACAGAAATCTGTAATGTCTCATCATATCTTCATCATCTGACCGGTTGGATTTTAGCATATGACCCAAATACGTATAACTGTCGATATATGCAGGAGCATGGCCGTTAAGAATTACAGAGGGAGGAGATGGTAATTTGAAAGAAGTTGACTGAAAAACCATGCAGACCGATTTTTGTGTATTGTGCGGCAGCATTTCTTTGAAGTTGGATTTTTACTTTTTATATAAAATGAAAAACATGATTATTTCTGTAGCTAGAAAAGTGTAAATGTGTGATTCATTTTCGAAGGCAAAATGTGATGTTATTTGACTATGCTAAGTCTGCCATTTTTGTTTGTTTTTTTGTAAGTATATTAAATGCTTCAGAGAAAACAGATGGTATTAAACAGATGGTATTTTCTTTTATTCAGATTTGAATTTCCAGTCATTTGCTATAGGCTGATTTGAAAAGATAGCTTATTCTCATTTGTCTGACGTCGCTTTTGGGAGGTCATGCTCACTGATCCCCCTTGGGATGTCAAAACACTTTTTGAGTCTCAAAAAACCCCAACACTGTCTGGGAATATGGCAAGAATGTAGTTGAGGATCATTTACCTGACAAACATTTGTGTGTACAACCAGACTTGATTGACACGATGTTGATTCAGTAGTTTTGTCCGAAAATCAGTGAAGTGTGAGCTTTAATACTCTACTTAGTGCATATACATAGTGTTTCATTATTAATTGTGCTTCATGCAATAGTTCTAGTATTTTAAAGTCATGTTGTTCATTTATTGGAATTAAGTATGCATGAATAAAATGAGACATGCTTTCACGTGGATTTAAATTTTTCGACAACATTTTCACTTGAATGAAGAATCAATTTGAATAAATATTCAATCTAATTTTCATATACTAGTATCATTTATTATTCTTTCTTTCATTTTCGGTAATACTAGTGTTTGAATACCTTATGCTTTTTCTCTATCCTTACTTATCTTGTAAAATATTATCGATTTAAGGCAGTGGGTGGAAATTACAGCTTCTGGATACTGTATAGGTACATGTGCATTGAAACAAAGATTACTTTATAATTCTTGTTTCTAAAATGTTTAAAATAAAACGAACACTTGTAAAAGGTAAAATGTGATTACTAGATTACATAAATAATGTTGGTTTATAACATAGCTTTGTTGATCTCTAGGAATGAAACACAGTAAGAAAATGGGATGGGGGGGGGAGTTTCATCATCTGTGGCAAATTTTTTGTTGTGTCTTTAAATTTGTGATTCAAGAAAATTAGTACCCCACAAAAATGAGTGATGCTACAGTAGTTGGAGTTTAAATAAATCCATTGACAGATTAAGGTACAGACTCTTATACATAGATGTGTTTCAGTAACTGCTTGGCTGATCTTATTTGCTGCATCAGCTGGGTTTGATGTTGAGCATTCAGGCACAAAAAAAAGTGGAAGGGATTGATGTTGACAGTTAGCATCTGGCAGTAGTATTGTTTTGACCATTCAAGTGACCACATTTTGTTTTCAGCATTGTTTTGTTCTTTTGTATTTCTTTATTTTGGGTATTTCTATAGGTTAATCCATAAATTTAAATACCTATAAATATGCAAACTTTGACTGAGGTGAATCCACAAATTTAAATAACCAGAAAAATCTCTTTTTACAAAACCATGAACATTGATACCCCCTGAAAATAAAAGACAAGTCAGTACTTGTGCTTTTCATATGACTTGATTTGGGTTTTTCTTAAGTCAATTTTTATTGGGACAAAATTATAAAACTGTAAAGTTTTAATAGCAGTAATACTCTATCTGCTACTATTGCATTGCTTTTCCTTTTCTGGGACTCCAGTCTCCAGTCCAAGCTTATTATTCACTCCTCCAATTAGTATTGTAGCGCCAGAATTGAAAAGAACATGATCGCAGTCTGACTCCTTGGTTACAGCCAACATACAGAATACCATCCTCTTTTTTCCTTGGATGATGCATGCATTATATGTGTGCTATATTGCTCATTGAAATTTGCCTTTGTTTTCATCTTTTAACATCTTTTTGGCATTTCACCTACTTTTTTGTATTGATTGAGTGTTTTTCTTCTCAGTCCTTGCTTTAGTTGAGTGTTATCTGTGTTCTTTTTGTAAATTTTAGGTGTTTTTCTTTACCTTGCTTAGCAATCAATGCTTCATTAAATTGTATTCCTCTTCATTGCTCTGGTGCTAGGGTAAGTAATTATTACCTGTTTTTGCTTCCAGTTTTTTGTTTTGCGTGAATTTTTATCTTTCAGAGCTTTTAATGTCGGAAGCTGTGGGCAAGTGTGGGCACAGGAAGGCCCCTTCTCAGTGTGCACAGGTTGTGCACACACGGATATCTATCCAGTTTGTTGTCTTTGATCTGACCAGGTGTGGGACTTCATAGAATGTTGCCGCATGTGTAGGGGGAGGAAGAAGTGCCCCTCTTCCTCATCTTTAATGGCTGACCCCCTCCATTCCCAGGAGGGTCTGGATCACTTCCTGTGTTGGAGAAGACTACTGCCCCCATGGGGCAAGAATGTTCTATGACCTCCGTGGTTCTGAGATCACCTAAGGGCCAAGGATCCATGATGCTTGTTATGATGCTGTCAGTGCTGGTGAGGGATTGATCCTTGGCCTCTCAGGGGAGAAAAAACATCTGAGAGTGACTCATGCCTCCTGCATAGGGATGAGCAGTACCCTCCCAAGGTTGGTGTCCAAGTGACTGAAATTAGCAAATTGCGCATACCTGAGGGGGTAGAGCAGCAATCTCTTTTGGATAAATCTGATGTGGGCTTGTCCATCAGGTCATTGTTGCTGGACTGGTCTTTGATTGGTGACCAGTCACTGGGCACTGGACACCAGTCACTGGGTGCGGGTCATCCACTGGTCACTGGGTTTCAAACACTGGTCACTGGGTTTTGATTATTAGTCTGGGAACGGAGATAGGGTCAGTAATCCCCCTTTCTATGTTACTGTTTAATTCTGATGGGGATTGGGAGTTGGTTTGTACTCACCCAACTAGGAAGGGGATTGGATTGGCACACACTAACCCCTCCCATGTTCCCTTTTGGTCCCAATGGGATGTTGGGGACCCCCCCTTCCAAGAAGTGAGTCTTCTTCCCCCCCTCCCATGGATGTTCCTGCTCCATCCCCTCTTGTTGGAGACTGTAAGGAAGACATCACATCATGCGCTCTGCATGTCTATTGTGTTTTCACCTTTGCAGGGATGCCACCTTCGAGATATGGAAGGTCTTGTTGGATCATAACAAGAACCTTTTAAGGTGTGCACCTCTTTAGGCAGAGATACTCTTCAGAGGCCTCGTCCCCTCAGTGGCATCACAGGATTTGAGGGACCAACAACACAGGTCCCTGGCAGCAGCTCTGGCCCCTTTGAAACAGGCCAAGAAGCAGTTCCACCCTGGCAACCCCATGGAACCTTCTCTCAAGTTCTTCAAGCAGGTGCAGCCTCAGGAGTCTCAGAAGCAGTCTCAATTCAAAGCTTCCTCTTGCCTGATGTTTGCTAGACGAGGTTGTAGAGGTCAAGAGTCAATGTCTTTAGACTCCTCCCCCTTCCCTAAGGAGGGAGGGAGTCAGTCCTAGGTCGTTGCACCCTCTTCTGCAGTGTCTTCCTCATCCAAGCATCCTGGTAGGAGCTCATCTAGCCCTTTTTTCAGGGTTTTGGTTGGGCATCATGGATGATATATGGGTCCATTACACTTGGCTACCAGCTTCATTTCCAGGAACATCCTTCCCTATCACAGATGCTCATCCTCTTTCACTAGTCCAAACTGGTGCAATTAAGAGAAGAGGTACACGTCTTTCTGCACAAAGGTACAGTAGAGAGGGTGGAAAATGAGCAGACTCCGTCTTTCTATACCTAGATCTTTCTGGTGTCGAAACCTTTCCACCTTAAGATGGAGACTATCGCCTCAGTCAGGAATGCCATAAGGCCCTGTAACTGGGCACACTCCATCGATCTTCAGGATGGGTACTTTCACATTACCATCTTTCCTCCACACAAGAAATACCTCCGTTTTTTTGTGTTGACTTGGAGATTTTTCAATTTTGAGCTCTTCTGTTCAGCCTTTCCTTTGTCCCCAGAGCCCCAGAGCCTTTACCAGGGTGATTGGGGTAGTTGCAGCTCACTTGAGGTTGTTAGGGAGTCCTATATTCCTGTATTTTGATGACTGGTTGATGCACAATGTTCTCAGAGATTCTCTTCTGAAGGACCTGTCCCTCTGTTGGTTGATGGTGACCAATCTCAGTTTTATCCCAAACCTAGAGAAGACAGATCTCATCCCATTTTTGGACTTTGCATATGTGGGGATGAGTTTTCCTCACCAACCTAAGGAGGGTTCAAATCCTGTCCCTCATAATGGCTCTTCTGGCAAAGACCTTGTTGTGGGATCACCTTTACCTCTCTCTCTTGGAAAATCTGAACTCTGCTGCAGACTTGGTCCCCCTAGGGTGACTTACTTGCGCCCTCCCTATTACCTGCTTCTAGAAAATGGAGACTGCACAAGGACCCACAGAGTTTACATTGCAAAGTGGAGAATCTTCTGTGATTAATACAGTAGGAAACATGTTGATCCTAGCTATCCGCCTTTGAGTTCAGGGGGAGATTTTCTTCTCTTCTTTTTCGAAGAAAGAGACTGTTTGATGTCCACAATTAGGGGCTATAGTGCAGTCCTTTCAAACACTCATAAGTTTTCTAGGGTTTCTGCCATTAGTTCAGACCATTAGCTTTCTGATCATGTCTGGTATTTTGAGCTTCAGAGACTGGTATCACACTCACTAATGTCTAGATGGAATCTCTCATGTGTTCTTTGGGCATTCTCAAAACCCCCTTATGAACCTTTGAGTGAAGAACCTTACCCTTAGGACTGTTTTCCTGCTCTCTTTAGTGTCAGCAAGGAGAAGGAGCTAGCTTCTTGCCTTGTCAATGGAAAAGGGTTGTTTACAGTTCAACAGTAATTATGATCGATGAGATGACATTGGTCACGTGACTGATCAGTCTTTAGAGCATAAGAAATGGAAGCCTCAATGTCTTATCGGATGGGAAATACCAAGGATGGGCATGTAATCACTAAGGCACTTATGGGGTTCATGAAATTACAATCAAACATCGGCTTGGTAAGTCTAGTTTAATGTATCAATTTCACTTCCCCCATAAGTGCCTCGTGATCCCATGAGATTTTAGAGAGAGGCTTCCATACATGGAATAAATTAACAACAACTAGAAGAAAAAAGGAAGAAACCTTTTATGTGTTGTTATTAAATCAGATAACCCATAAACATAGTACATTACATCAGCATTATGAAATTCCGGATGCCGACAAGACCTTTCTACTGAATTCAGTCTTGTCTGTAATGGGCTTGTCATAGATTTTCCTGAAAATACAGGCATTAGCCCAACCAGCTGCCTTCAAAATTGTACCCAATTGTGTGCCTTTAGCACAGGCTGCAGAAACAGATGCAGCCCTTGTGCTATGAGCCTGAAAAACCGATGTATCAATACCAGACTTTCTCATAACAGTCTTTATCCAGTTTGATATTGTGCCTTTAGCAACTTTTTTATATGGGGATTGTGTTCTGATGAATAGTTGTTTTTCAGATTGTCGCAAAAGTTTAGTCCGTTGCAAATAACAATGTAAACAATCTACAACACACAATTTTTTGTCATGTGGATAGGATTCAAAAACAAAGGGCTCCACATGGTGCCCTGGTTTCGATTGTTTGGGCAATGAAGGCATGTGTATTTGTAGACTGTTAACAGCAAAATAAATGCTATTTCTTTGCATTAGGTGTAGTGTCTGACACCTCTGTCCTGTCAACAAAGCAAGCAGCATGGTTACCTTCATAGTAAGTTCCTGCAAGGACAACTGGTCATTGCATTGTAAGGATTGGAAATATTTAAACACCAGCTGCACATCCCCCACACACGAGTATTTTGGAAATGAAGGCTTGGCAATGAACACTCCTCTCATAAATCTCTTAAGTAAAACATTATTGCTTAGAGTAGCTTGAGAAGTAAGACTAACTAATGATGAAATTTGAGATCTAGCTGTATTTACAGAACTATAACCCAAACCTCTATCTACTAATTCAGTTAAAAATTCTATAATTTAAGTGACAGGTGGGTCAAGTGGATTAATCTGATAACTGCAACACTTTTATGCAGAAAATCGTAAAATTATGCTGTATATTGGTGTTTTCTTCTTTAAAATTTTTCTCCCAAACTGATCACATCAATGTATCCGTGGTTCTGATCAGTCACGTGACCAATGTCATCTCATGGGATCACGAGGCACTTATGGGGGAAGTAAATGAGAATGAAAGCCCATGAAGTTAGGGCAATTGCTACAGACCTACTTTTATCATTCATCTTTGGATGATGTTATGAGAACTGCCTTCTGGCAGTCTGACACTACCTTCGATTTTTGTTGTATCAGAGCAAAGGCATTTTATCATTGGGCCCAGTAGGGATGGCACAACATGTGGCTCAGCCTTTAACCAGCGTGCAGTAGTGAACACTCCTACTGTGATGATAAGTGCAATATGTTTCATTACCAGATTTGTTGAGGCCATCAGCCACACTGGCTGGTTAATTCAGCAATGCAAAAGTAGAAGGTAATATGTAACTGCTATTAAAATGTACTTTTATGGGTGTGGTGTGGGGAAACTAATTTTAATAATGTAATATTTACATACTACTATTGGAAAGATTTCCTCCTCACCATGCTCTGATGTCCTGTACTCTAGGTCCAAGTCAAAAGAGGATGGTATTTCATGTGGGCTATGACTAAGGAGTCAGACTAGAATAATGTTCTTTTAAAATCTGGCCCTCCAATACTAATTGGAGGAGGGAATAATTAGCTTGGACTGGGAACTTTTATCATAGAAAAGGAAAAGCAATGCAATAGTAGTAGGTAAGTACTACATAATTAAAATTAGTTTACCCCCGCCCCCCCCCCCCAAAAAAAAATACTAACTTTGTATTTACCTCCAATTTTCTTGAAACATTATATTTTTCAGTGTTATAATTTTTTGGGGGCAGCCACAAATTTTTCCATGCAATGCTGTAATTCTGTTGTAGTGCTCTAGCAGACCTTTCACTGGGCAAGAAGAAGGTGTTAGTGCCCTACAGGGACTCAGTTCTGACCAAACTTCTTCAGTCAGCCCTGGGAGGCAATAGCAGAACCATCATGGTAAGGTCATAACTCACTGCTTTATCTCTTGAACAGAATAAAATCTTATCTCCCTCAAGAACAGAGAAAGATATTCTACAGTGCCTATATCACGCCACATCTAGAATATTGCTGTTCTATCTGGGGTAATAGTGATACAGAAAATCAAGAAAGACTATTGTAATTTCAAAAAAGAGCAGCTAGAGTTATTCTTGATGCTGATTAGATACACCATCAGCAAATCTTTTAAAAACCCTTATGTGGCTTCCATTTTAACAGAGAACTCAGCTTCAAAAGGGTTTTCTAGTCTGCAAATCCTTACATGAGTTGGCTCCTGATTATCTTCAATGTAATTTTAAATTTGTATAAAATATACATACGTATGAACTAATATCCATCTGAAATTCAGATTCTTATAAAAAGAGTTTTGCTTTTTCTGGAGCCAAACTATGGAATTCCATTACACCCTATATAAAGTCAGCTGACTCTTCCCTCAGTTTTAAGAAGCTTCTTAGTTGGCATTTACAGAAACAATCATTTGTATGATTTTGTGTAATTCAGTACTATTCTTCTTTAAAACAATGTTCTTTATATACTCGCCTGTAATGTTTTACACAGGTTTACTTCTAATCTTTGTATGAATCCTGTGTGTACTCATCTTTCATGCCTTGTACATATTTTATAGTATCAGTAGATCAGTTATCTAGTTTTTAATAACATTGTTGTCTAAAGACCTTGCAACTTGTGAATATTGTAAAATATATACATGTAATTGTTTAAGTCCTCATGGATGATTGGTCACTTGACCAACTGAGCTTCTTCTTTAAAGTCATTATTATATACGCCACTGTATATTCCTGCACAAAAATTGTCCAGTCTGAACACCCAGATAGGGGTCAATCTTCACCTACTTACACTTTTACAGATATAGTGTGGTGGTTGGACAAAAGTTTGTCCAGTGAAGTGGATCACTTAAACACTTTGTGCTATATAAACATGTACTTGTATAATTTTAAAATCCTTGTATGTAACTCCAATATTTTCTATTTAGCTTACAAAAAATATTCACAACTTGCTCAAGTGTTTTCTGTCAATAACACTTTTTTTTCAGGGAGAAAAATTCAGATTTAAAATAGCTCTGCTGATTAGTGGGCCTAGTATTCTTCTCAAATCAGAAAGGTCAATTCTGTGTCTCTCAGTTAGTCAGCAGTCTCAGTTGACATTTTTTTTTAGCTGTACTGATCATAGACCAGAAGAGCTTATGGGATGGTCTGTCATCCATCCATCCATTACTACAAGGTTGTTATGGCTACTCCTAAACTATTTGGAGGATTGCCATGAAACTTTACACACACATTCATTCCATGGTCTAGTTGGTCTTAAATGAAAATAGTGCCGCATGGATATCCAATATGGCAACCCTCTGAAAATCTTGTTATTGCTACTCCTCCTGAATTAATGGTCATATCAACATGGGGGTTTTCACTGAAAAACTTCTTATGATGTCTTGTTTATCCTAAATGAAAATGGTGCCGATCTGAGGTCCAATATGGCCACCACAGCACGCATCTTAAAATTTTGTTATTGCTACTCCTGAATGGAAAGTCATTTTAACATTGGGTTTTCACCAGAAGACTTGTTATGATGTCTAGTTGGTCATAAATGAAAATCGTGCCAATCTGATGTATAATACCGCCTCCACAGTGTCCATCCTGAGATCTTGTTTTGGGTACTCCTACAGAATGTATGGTCATATCAACATAGGCTTTTCACTAAAGACTTCTTATCATGTCTGGTTGGTCCTAAATGGAAATAGTGCCAGTCTGAGGCCCACTATGGCCACCACAGTGGCCATCTTGAAAATCTTGTCACTACTCCTGAACAAAAGTCATATTAAATAGGGTTTTCACCAGAAGACTTCTTATGATGTCTAGTTGGTCTTAAATGAAATTGATGCCACTCAGATATCCAGTATGGTCATCACAGTAGCCATCTTGGAAATCTTCTAATCACTACTTCTTACTATGGCCATATCAGCATGTTGTTTTCACTGAAAGACGTCTTATGATGTCTATTTGGTTGTAAATGAAAATGGTGCCAATCTGAATTCCAATATGGCCACCATAATGACCATCTTTAAAATCTTGTTGTGGGTACTTCTTCTAGATACATGGCCATATCAACATTGCATTCACCAGAAGACTTCTTATGATATCTAGTTGGTCCTAAATGGAAATGGTGCAAATCTGATATCCAATATGGCCACTACTCCTCTTAACTCCTTAAGGCAGAGAGACGCAATTTTACTTCACGAGGTAGTACCCTTCTTCCATAGCCTGTGACATCATCACAGTTCACAATAGACCCAAGCGGGTGGTATTAGAGAAAAAAAGAACGATGTAGCTTTATGCAGATTTCAAGTAAAGTAGAGATTCTATGCACATTAAAAAATACATTGGTAAAAAACAAAATTTTACTAAAAAATCGGCGGTTGCAGGACGGGTTTTGTCTGAATTTGAGACTTCCTCTCATTAGATCTAAAGCAGACCTGACCAAATTTCACACAGACAGATGAACCTTGTAAACAATTGGGTAACTGTGGGATTTGGGGTAAAAATGGGACCAGCAGGCAAAAATCATGGGTCCAATACCCCCCAAAAAACAACAAAAGAAGTCCAATTTTCACCCATCTGCTCATGCGTGGGCCTGATAGCCAATCCAAAACAACCTCTCATTCATATCTAAGCAACTGTTGGTAGGAAAATTCCTCAGAATCAGACGTGCTTGGATTCCATTGGACATCACATGAAAACTTCTCTAAAATCTCCTATCCTTGATGAGTTAAATTGAAAGTCATTTTGACATTGGGTTTTCATCAGAAGAGTTCTTATAGTGTCTAGTTGGTCCTAAATGGAAATGGTGCCAATCTAACATCCAATATGTCCACCATAGCAGCTAATTTGAAAATCTTGTTATTGCTGAAGATTATCAGAAATGGTTTCAGCACTCAGCAGATCAAAAGAAGAAATGGATATTCTTTTCACCCAGTAGAGCATCAGTCCCTGTGAGGGACTCTGTTTCTTTTAATACTTTGGACCCATTTTCATATATACTTGAATTTTGGTTCAGTCATATGTACCATACAAGTTCCTGATGTAGCCTGTTGTAATAGAAAATGTTCAAGGCAGTGTTTTCTTGGACTTTACAAATAATTGGTCTACAGTCAAAATGCTTCCGCAATAAATGTTGTCAAACTTTACTAATTCTGGGTCACTGAGAACGAAAATGATGCTTAAAATTGTTGATTGGCTCTAGTTTTAAAGATATTATACTGGGTCAGTATATACGACCCTTGACTTGGGAATGGCGGAGGATAAGTGAGTTATAAAGGGAAGGGATCTCAATTTAAACCAGAAATGACTAAAATACATCTTTGACCGGATCTATGAATAAATCTATGACTGGGTTTGGACAGTACTTCCTTTTTAAGCAAAACAATGAATGATGCAATCTGAAGCTGGTATTGCATCATACATGATATGAATTGCATCATGTTATTCCTAGAAGTCATGGATGATGCAATCATAACTAAGCTTACATCACTCTGCCGAAGAAATTGCCCTATATCAGCCCTACAAATCATACAGTGTTGTGCTCTCTTATTTGTCAGTGTTTGATTTTGCAAAGGGATACATTTCTGTTTAGCCAAAGTGAGCAGAGATGCCTCGTACTTGTGTGAACAATGCAGATAACTTCTGCTATGTTTGTGGTGAAGTGACTTTTGCATCACAAAAGTGTAGTATAACCACTATGGTTAAGAAAGCCTATCACCTTTTTTTTTGCTGCAAAATTGGAGATCAGGACAAGATGTGGGCCCCACACATATGCTGCAACACTTATGCAACAAATCTTTGCCAGTGGTTGAACAGGAAAAGGAAATCTATGCCTTTTGCAGTGCCAATGATTTGGAGAGAGCCAACAGATCATATCAACAATTGTTACTTCTGCATGGTGCCTCCAGTTGGGAAAGGTGTGTCAAAGAAGACAAAGTGAACTGTGCATTATCCAAACATTCCGTCAGCCCAGTACCCCATGGAGAAGGACTGCCGGTTCCTGATGCACCAGAATCATTCTCACTTGAGTCAGGCGAGGAAGAGGAAGAGGATGAAACTTCTAGTCCTGAACCATCAATGTCACATGACCCATATTTTCTCCAATCCTCCTCCTCTGAACCACACCTCATAACACAAGGTGAACTGAATGACCTTGTCAGGGATTTGGAACTGCCCGAGAGTAAGGCAGAGCTGTTGGGCTCCAGACTACAGCAGTGGAATCTCCTGGCAGGTGATGTTAGGGTTTCCATGTTCCGTGACCGTCAAAAGGATCTTGTCCCATTCTTCTTCATGGAAGGTGATCTTGTTGCCTGCAACAACATCGATGTTGTGATGGCAGCCCTCAACATTGTTCATGATCCAGATGAGTGGAGACTGTTCATTGATTCATCGAAGACGAGTCTTAAAGCTGTTTTGCTGCATAACGGCAGTGTTTTGCCATCAATTACAGTTGGTCATGAAGTCCATATGAAGGAAACCTATGAAAACATGAAACAACTTTTGAGGTACATAAACTATGACCAACATCAGTGGCAGCTTTGTGGCGATTTCAAGGTTCTTGTTCTCTTGCTTGGTCTGCAGACTGGATACACAAAGTACTGCTGTTTTCTCTGCGAATGGAATAGTCATGCGAGAAATTCCAACTACATCAAGAGAGATTGGCCACTCCGACAGTCATTGGAGCCTGGGATGAAAAGTGTTCAGCATCCAACACTTATTGAATCAAGGAAGATTTTGTTACTACCCTTGCACATCAAGCTGGGTAAGACCCAAAACTTTGTCAAGGCCATGGACAAAACACAAGCAGCTTTCAAGTACCTCCATGGAAAATTTCCAAGGTTAAGTGAATCTAAGATAAAGGAAGGTGTCTTTGTTGGTCCTCAGATTCGGGAACTTCTTCGAGATGATGCATTTCACCATGCACTGTGTGGCAAGGAAAAGACTGTATGGAAAGCCTTCCAGTTAGTGGCAACAAATTTTCTCGGAAACAACAAGGCAGAAAACTACAGGGAGTTGGTGGAAAACCTCCTCCAGGCATACAAAAACCTTGGTTGCAACATGTCACTAAAGATAAATTTTTTGCACTCTCATCTAGATTTTTTTCCACCGAACTGTCGAGCAGTGAGTGACGAGCACAGCGAGTGATTTCACCAGGACATTGCAACAATTGAGAAACGCTATCAGGGCAAATCGAGCCCATCAATGCTTGCAGACTATTGCTGGACAGTGACAAGAGATGCTCCATTTAATGAATACAAGAGACAAGCCAAGAAGCGTCGAGTAGGCACTGAATAAGGACTAAACTATGTACTTATATATACATAATGGTTTTTTAAAACTTTTTTTTCAATATATTTTTTATTTATATAACCCTTTTGCTGTTTTTTAAAGTGTTACATAAACAGGACAGGTGAAATATTATCATGTAAAGCAACCAAAAACACATGAAAAGACCTAGGTTTACAATTTATGATTCAAACTCTTCTATGTACACAATATACATAAATGTAAAAACTTAAATATCTTGGAAACAGTAGCCAATCAGTTGTTTTAATTGTCATATTTGAATTCAGCACATCAAAATCCCTAATAAATAGCACATTTTATCTCTGAAGCAGATGTCTTCGAAAATATTGTAGACCAGTACTATTAATTTAGAAGATCCTGCTTGAATATGGACTTTAAGTTGAGATATGTCATTAAAGCTGAGGCTCAGATATTTTATTAATTTTAAATTATTCAAAAGAACAGCATCAAGAAAACACGATTCATTCTCTACATATATATAAAAAAATTATTTTCTTTTGTTTGATTTTTACTCTCTTTGACTAATTATCTAGTTTTCGTTTTAATTATTACTCACCAGAAGTTTGCAGGGATATAGAAACAGATTCCAGATTCCATCTGTCCATGAATCATTCTGTGTTATATTTCCATCCATACATCTATTAGACTGTCCATCATTCCATCAATTTATCCATCCATCCTTCCATCACACTTGTTTTTCAGGAGCATAATTTACAAAATGCTCAAGATGAGTTTGTGAACCCATGGTACACTTATAAAACTAGTGACCTAACACCTTTTCATTCTCACGATCCACCATCACAAACATGTTGAATACTTCAGACATTTTGTCAGTGGCTTTATGTGTCAGCCATTTGTAACAATTAGTGGAATTATTTTGAGAAATCACAGCTGCTTAGACAAGAAAACCAGCCAGGGTAAATAGCTTCTACTTCAGTGTTGTTGGAGTGCTACATCCTTATCATTAAAGATTACTTATAATAAAATTACAGGCAAAAACTTGCTTTGTATCAGATGCCATCATTTTGAAAAACACGGTTAATTTAAGACATTAAGGCAGCAGCTGTTTACCTCACTTGGTTTTTTTGTCTGAGAAGCTCTGAATACTTCAGACACTTTGATGAATTGTTTCAATACGGCTGAAATATAAAGCTCATTTAGAAATCCTTGCCTCATTCTGGTGTGAGTTGAATAACTTGGACTCTCTGAAAGAGACTCCAAGGTAATCGCAGTAATACTTCCCAAATTGGTAAGTTTTTGGTGGACAAACATCTGGCCAGATGCATGAAGAACAGAGTCTTATAACATGATAGGTTTTAAGAATATATGTAACTCTTGACGACATTTCAACAATCAATGAAATACCTGCACCGTTAATTTTAAATGTTAATCCTGCAACTTTCTGATGACAAAATTGAAGAAATCATTTGGTTTCAATTGTCTGCAACATGCTGTTAGTGATGACACGTCATCTATCCATTCTGACGTTATAAAGTTATTATGATGTAACAACAACCACCAGCTTGCGGGCAGTTCAAAATGGCCATTATTTACATATGAGGTTTTTTCTAGCATGTAATGGAAAAGGCCGAGGATATTCCAAATGATATAAAGCTAATGCAGAAACCAAATGCCTATGATGTATGATGGTGAGATTGTTTTTCGTGTTAAGAGTGTTTCATTGTTAATATTTTTGATGTTGCCCTGAAAACAAGTTACAAATTGGCTGAAGTTAATCATTTCTGGAGTGTAACTCAAAACTGTTCAAAAATATGTTTATGTAAACTTGGTACACATTTCATAGTAGTGGTCTAGATGTGCCTTTTGTTATTAAGAATTCATCAGTGTTAATATTTTTTATGCTACCATGGAAACAAGTAGCAATGAATCTAGTGATCTAGAAATGTCTTTTTCTATAAAGAATGTTTCAGGATCAAGACTTAATATTTTTAATTTTGCCATAGAAACAGTTTGCAAAATTGGAAATTTAATTTGTTTCCAGTGATTTATTCAAATAATATTTAAAATATATTATGAAATTTAGTACACATATTAAACTTGTGGGAAAGAAGGTGCCTTATGCAATAATGAATTGTTCAAGTTTGAGTTTTTTTACCATGGAAATCAGCTGCAAATTGGCAAAATTTGATAGCTTGTGGAGCATAACTAAAAAGCTGTTTGAGATGTTTATGCGACTTACTGACTATACTTGCTTATAAGTCAAGTCCAACTGCAAACTGCACAGACCGATATGTCAACACATAATGCACAGGCAGATCTGGGTCTATGCAGTTTGTTTTGAGTAATCAGTAGAACAAACCCTAATATGCCAGAGCATTATGTGAAGGCAGATCAGGATCTATGTTGTTTGCAGCTGGACTTGACTTATAAGCGAGTATAGATGGTAGTACTTATATCAAAACAGTTGCTTAGAGGTGCCTTTTGCTATTAAGAATGGTTCATGTTAATATTTTTGACATTGCCATGGAAACAAGTTTAAAATTTGTCAGTTTTTATTGTTTTAAAGCATGATGAAGAACCATTGTATATAGGTTTCTAAAACTTGGTATGTATATCAAACTAGCGGCCAAAAATTGCATTTTGCTATTTATAATTTTTTATGTTAATATTTTTGACATTTCTCTGGAAACAAGTTGCGAATTGGCCAAATTTGATCATATTGCCAGATTCTTTTTTAATTTCTGCTTCAATACATTTGTCACATATAAAACAAAAGAGAAATCCTTACATCAAAATATATTGGCAGGGTGTGTGATATAGATAACTCCCACTTCTTGTTAGTATTAAATTCAATACCTATGTCAAATATTACTATATACATATATTTAATAAAAATTCTCTGTGTAATGTGAATTCTAAGAGACTAATGGATGCAGGAGTCACTCTGGCTGAGTGTATAGTGTTTAAACTCATGACTGAAAGTGTACAGGTTCAGACACTACTATTGGATCAGCTCGGGTAGGCTGCAGTGGTGTGTCCTTGGGCAAGGCACTAAACCCCAATTAACTTGACACTAAATGACCTTCTTGTGTTGCTGTGCTGTGAAGTACCAAACCAAACCAAACCATTCTTTCCCATAAACTGCATTTGGATCCAAGACTAAGATCATAGTGGTAAAGTTTCATTAAGTGATGGAAATCTTGTGAAAAGGCCCTGTTTAAACCTCTATTTTATTTTCTTGAGATTAATGGTTATTGATAATAAAAAACACATTTGTATAGCTCATTTTGTTTACCCATGTGAAAAATGTCAAGCCCATACATTACTCCCAATGAATGTTAATAATTGAACACAAGCCAATTACCGGTAGTCTATTAGTTGAAGCTGACAGCCAGCAAACTAATATACATGTAACTCATAAATAAAAAAAATCAATCAAGACCTTATCTGGGCATTTAGATGTCTGTGTAAAGTTACATTCAAGACTACATGAAGGTAGGGAGAAAGTTGAAGAAATGTGGCAAGAAAACTAAGTGCTTGCCAATAAAATGCTTGAAGGTGCCCAAAATACATAAAGTGCCTTTGTTTCATCCGTTCCAGAAGTTCTTTTCATATTTCGCTGATGACAAGCCTGTTATTAATAATAAACAACCCATTCCCAACTGTTACCCACAAATGTTGGCAAAATTTGGATCTAAGAAAAGATTTATCCAGTGGTAAGCCCACTCAGCAATTTTTATCACATTTACAGGGTGGGCCCATTACTGTAAACTTAAATTAGATATTTAAGAAGAATCCTGTGAATCAATGTACACATGTTGTATTTTTGGCCATTAACCTATACCAGTTAGTATAAAAATAGATGTTGTCACAACTACTCACATATATTTGCTTATAAGTCGAGTCCAACTGCAAACAACATAGACCCTGATCTGCGGGCACATTATCTGCTAGCAGATCAGGGTCTGTGTTGTTCTACTGATTACTCCTAACAAACTGCATAGACCCAGATCTGCCAGTGCATTATATGATGGCAGATCTGGGTCTGTGCAGTTTGCAATTGGACTTTACTTATGAGTATATATGGTACATATATTTTTTTTTTCTGTTCAGAGACTCCAATTAACCTTTGATTTTTTTAAAGCTTTTAGTGGGAAGGGGCCACTGTATGATCTCATAGTAACTACAAGCTGGAAATGTTTCAAAGTTCATTATACACTTTTTAACAAAAAAAGAAAGGGTATATATTTGGTGTATCAGAGGGATAAGTAATAAAGAGTACAGGTCATGGCCTCAGTAATCCATTTTGAATACAATCAAATGGCTACAAACACAGCTGGTACATTGTACGATGCATTTAGCATCGAACACCTAGCATAGTGTATTTCTTTTACATTGATTGTAGAACAGGTTCTAACACTCGGACCACACATGTAAATGCTCTCAGCAATGGTGGTGGTCTTTGAGATGGAGTATACCAGATAACCAAGACAAAACCATGGACCTCAAACTTGTGAGCAAATATCCTTGCAAATATCCTTGCACATACCAGAACTAGGATTAAACCCAGTAATCAAAAGTGGAATCAAACATGGGACTGCAGAGGTGAAAAGTTTGTACATTAATTACCACCGTACCATCCAGGATTCACTGGCATTTTAAACTAGAAATCTGCCACAGAGAAGCATTTTTTTCCAGCTTTTCTCTATTATACATTCCAGTAGCAGATTCAGACTTCAAGGATGTAGCTGTTGCACATCCTTTCAAAAGATTCATACTGTAACAAAGTCCTGGCTTCCCTTTGAGACTTTAACCTTTGACCTCAGCTGGGGTCACACCCCAGTATTAACAGATAGTCTCCTGAAATGCACTTTCTCCCATCTGGTATCAAACCCTGGATTGACCACTGTTCCTACCAAGATCCCGCTAACTCCATCACTTCCTCTCCACTTCCCCACCCGCAAGTGGATCAGAATTTTTGAACCAGTGTAAAAATTTACAAACTACTCTAATGATATTCACACTACTGAAGTCTCCTGGTGAAACAGTTGAACAGGATAACATATAATAGTGTATGCAGACACATAGGATATGATCATACAACATAAGCATCATATGCTTTCATTTAAAGAAAAATTAAACAAGTATTTCATGCTAAAGCCAAAAGTTATATTTAGTGTTCAAAAAATATTCCAAGCCAATATTTGACCTTCCTGCCTTTGGCATATATGGTGATACATATTTTTATATAAGCAAGTTTATGGCTAAATCTGCCTGATACTTTGGATTAAGTATGGTATCACATGGTAGTGTATTCGTTATTTTGATCTTTGCTCCTATACAAAGTTTTATCTGCTTTGGCTCTTTCATAGTATGTCAAATTGGATAGGTGCAAATAGCTAACAGTTACACAGATATTATGTAAACTTAGTTTCAGAGTACTACAGTGTAGTGATTTTCATGTTTTTTTGAAGGTCATACAAGATATGTATTACATATTTGTACTTATGATTCTTACATTCTCCTTTGCTATATTCTCCATGGATTTATGTACAATGAGTTTTACCCTCAGAAAAAACAATTATTATTAATATCCAATAGTAAAAGCAACCTAACTTCCTAGTAAAGAGTATTATTCAGTTTGTTTTATCTTACATTTTTCACAATTCAGTTCAATATCAGGTCAGAAAGTACAGAACTCTCAAATTATAATACTGTCTGTGGGAACTCTCAAATTATAATACTATCTGTGGGAACTCTCAAATTATAATACTGTGTGTGGGAACTCTCAAATTATAATACTGTCTGTGGGAACTCTCAAATTATAATACTGTCTGTGGGAACTCTCAAATTATAATACTGTCTGTGGGAACTCTCAAATTATAATACTGTCTGTGGGAACTCTCAAATTATAATACTGTCTGTGGGAACTCTCAAATTATAATACTGTCTGTGGGAACTCTCAAATTAAAATACTGTCTGTGGAAACTCTCAAATTATAATACTGTCTGTGGGAACTCTCAAATTATAATACTGTCTGTGGGAACTCACAAATTATAATACTGTCTGTGGGAACTCTCAAATTATAATACTGTCTGTGGGAACTCTCAAATTATAATACTGTCTGTGGGAACTCTCAAATTATAATACTGTCTGTATGAACTCTCAAATTATAATACTGTCTGTGGGAACTCCCTCATTATAATACTGTCTGTGGGAGTCATAGAGTATACTGCCTTATAGTGAGAACACCTTATAATGAGTTACATGATACATATAATTTTGCTACAACTTAATGAAATGGGATCCATCACTATACTGTCCTTATAACAGAAATTGTTATAATAAAAGGTCCAATAGTGAATGAATACTGTATGTATGTATGTATGTATGTATGTATGTATGTATGTATGTATGTATGTATGTATGTATGTATGTATGTATGTATGTATGTATGTATGTATGTATGTATGTATGTATGTATGTATGTATGTATGTATGTATGTATGTATGTATGTATGTATGTATGTATGTATGTATGTATATATGTATGTATGTATGTATGTATGTATGTATGTATGTATATATGTACATACCGGTATGTATGTATGGTGTTTAATGGCATATCAGCACAAAACTAACCATATAGCACCAATTAAAACTTATGCAATATAAAAGATAAAGAGTAAAGATGTTAAAATTCTTTTCAAGGTATTTAAAATAAGAGATACAGGTAAAAAATGTTTTAAAAAATATAAAGAAATGTGGTTTTTAAAAAAAAAATCATGCAAGATTTAATAAGTAACCGTATTTTAGAACTACTATTTATTTAATAATGATCTATCTGTCTGTCTACCTACTTACCTATCTATCTATAAAAAAAAATTTCTTATGTTTTTTTTTCTTTTTTTCAATCATCCACTCAATGATCCATCCTCCCATCAACTGATCTATTTATCTGTCAATTTATCTAGCAAATCAGATTCTAACAATTTGGCCAGATGGACAAGTATAAGGAGCTGATCTCCCAAAGCTAGTCAGTCTAAAGTGCTGCCCCTTCTAACTTGCTTCTACTTACAGCACCGACAACTACCGTAGTACTTCTAACTTCACAACATCTGACAGATGCTATGAAATAAGCAGCCCCATGAATCCAGATTCAAAAACAATCACAGCATCTGACAGATCCTATGAAATAAGCAGCCCCATGAATCCAGATTCACAACATCTGACAGATGCTATGAAATAAGCAGCCCCATGAATCCAGATTCAAAAACAAATCCATTTAGCAGCCTGCTTATGTGTGGAATTGCATTTGTGAAACAAAAGCAAATCAGACCTTTTATTCAGAATTTAAACCTGAGTAAATCAGAAATTATGGTGTTGACAAATTTATCCCCAAACAAATCTTAGTTAATAAAGAAGGTAGACAAGGGAAATGCTACCGTTGTCATGGACCAAGATCTCTATATTTTGGATGCAGAGTGACAATTAAATGATTTGAAATATTATGAGTCTCTTTCAAAACCAATTTATCATGAAACAGCATGAAAGTCAGACATGAACATGAATATTTACTTGAAATCAGTTTTTTTGACAAAAGGAAATTTGGCTACTTGATTGTAAATAATTCAAGGCCAAGTTATTTTTATCCTCTTCTGAAAATTCACAAACCTATGGAAAACTGGACTATACCATGGAAAGTTCTGCCAGGTGGCCCATTATTGTAGATTGTGCATGTGAGAATGAGCATACTGACAAATGGATAGATTTTTATGTTAAAGATACAAATGATTTTCTGGAAAACTTAAGTAAAGTTAAACCTCCTGAAAACTGTATTCTGGTTACAGCATGTATGGATAGTCTTTATACTAACCTCAAGCATGATCATAGTTTGGCTGCTTGGTCATGACTAATAATTCAGACATAGTACAAATCTTGAAAACAGGTAAGAATTTTAAAATTAAATATATTTCGTGCGATATACACAAAATTTGATCTATGTAGTGTATTGTTTAAACTGTAAAAAGCAGTAGGTGAAACTGAAAGAAATTTACACAGAAGGATTGAGGGGCATTTTTCTGACATACGACTGCAAAGACAAATAAAACATCTGTTTAAACATTTTAGTACAAATTGTGGTATAGATCACTTGAGAGTGATTGGCATCGAGTACAACATTTGCTGATTAAAAGCAGATAGAAGAAAAAGATACAAATTATGGGTTAACCATTTAGGAGTTGAAGTTAATTTTGAAATTCCACCGATGGTATAACCTCATCCATAGTCCTGTGCAATTTTATGTTTTGATCTTTTCTGACCTTGTAGGTTTTTTTTTAGTTTTTTAAAATCTTTTTACTAAGCATTGTGATGGGATCATTGATAATGATCAGGCATGTGCATCCAGCGATTGACCTGGATTTATCCGCTTATTTACATCATAGGGTTTGGCTTTAAAAATTGCTTATCCGCCCAGTGTCCAGGAGGAAGTTGTACATGTCTCATAGAGTTAGATTCAACTGAATCTATCTATTTATTCATCAATCTTTCTACCTATCTATCATTTTTTCCCCAATGTTTCATTCTTTTGACTCGTCCACTAATTGATTCATTCACCCATAAACTGATCTATTGTCAATTGTTTGCTTAAATGCTGTATCACTAGGTGTGGATCCAGGGTGTTTCCATAAATGGGGTGGGGTATCATGTTGGGCATATGTAGAGCACTCTGTGTGCATGTGTGTGCATAAGAGATCCTGAAATTCAGATGGCTCTTGTTGGACATGGTGGCCTTTTTTTTGTGAAATTTAATAAAAAAAGTATTCAAAGGGGTTATAACAAGTTGTGACAGAAAAGAAAACATTAATATCTGTAATTATTAACTGTACCAGAACATGTGTCATTTTTGCTTCTTGATTTGCTGCTGCTTTAGTATTGGTATTATACTTCCATGATTTACTGGTTTCCTCTCAAACTTATTATTTATTAAAAAAAAGCATTTCTTCTTTCAAAAAACTATACAATAGAATTTCACCCAACAACAGTATTTGATTCCACTCTATTCAATTTCACCCAACAACAGTATTTGATTCCACTCTATTCAATTTCACCCAACAACAGTATTTGATTCCACTCTATTCAATTTCACCCAACAACAGTATTTGATTCCACTCTATTCAATTTCACCCAACAACAGTATTTTATTCCACTCTATTAAATTTCACCCAACAACAGTATTTTATTCCACTCTATTCAAGTTCACCCAACAACAGTATTTTATTCCACTCTATTAAATTTCACCCAACAACAGTATTTTATTCCACTCTATTAAATTTCACCCAACAACAGTATTTTATTCCACTCTATTAAATTTCACCCAACAACAGTATTTTATTCCACTCTATTCAATTTCACCCAACAACAGTATTTTATTCCACTCTATTCAATTTCACCCAACAACAGTATTTTATTCCACTCTATTCAATTTCACCCAACAACAGTATTTTATTCCACTCTATTCAATTTCACCCAACAACAGTATTTTATTCCACTCTATTCAATTATTTATTGATTACAAGCAGACTTACTACCTCAAAAATATGAAACACCTAATTGATGGTCATTTCTGGTAAAGTCAAAGGGTGAAGTTTAATTTGATCAGGTCCCCAAGGAAGTCTCGGAGGATGATAATAAAAGTTAGTTGTTGTTGCTAGTATCTTTTTTTCCTTCATTCAGGCCTAGACTTTCCATATTTTGTTCTGAAGGTATGGGATGATGTCACATCACTGCACAATATAGTTAAAACAACACATGGTGTGAGGGACTGATGTAATGTCTATAGTATAGACCCTGGGGCAGTCATTCAATGATATGGTTTTGATAAGTCCAGGAGATAAGCTTTCAAACCTCTTTTATCTTGTGCTTTGTGGCTATAGAGTGTTAAACATTTAGGAAAACATAATGATTAAACAAGCTTAGTTGGAAACACCTCTACTGTTTTGTCCAACAAAGAAACAGTGTGTAAACTAGACCCAGGGACCTTTGAATTGAGTTTAGTCCGAAACATCTATAATTGCCAGACAAACAAAAAATCTGTAAACTAGACATAGTGACCTTTGAATTTTACTTTGTTATGGTATTTATTTGACAGTTTAATAAAGAAAGATATCAAAAACAATTTGATACAATGAAATTCGAGATATCCTATGACCAATGTCAGTTGCTCAGAGTATGCGTGGGTCAAAACTTTTAATCTGCTGGACACGTCTGGCAAATACAGAAATACAGTGATTTCAGGATCTCATATATATATATATATATATATATATATATATATATATATATATATATATATATATATATATATATATATATATATATATATATGTATAGACACACACAGTGTAAAACATTAATTATTTGCTCATATGGACTACTACAGTGTCTCCCAAAATTGTGTGCAGCTGATTGTTTACAAACAGCGTGCTAGTTGTAGCAGCTACCTCCCTTGGGCCAGAAAAAATCTAGCAGAAACACCAGATGAATCAGCATTGTTTAATTAAAATCTAGGCCTTCTTGGAATCATCATTGTTTAATTAAAACCTGTGCATTCTTTTGGGGGATAGTTCAAGATGATAAATAAACCACACAATGACTCATTTCTAGATATAATAAAATTATTTTATATATTTAGATCATAATTGTATATTTGCATTTTAATGTTTGATGCATAAGTTGTCTGCCATTTTCTTTTACCTAGTTGTGTCTTGCCAGTCATCATGTGACTTACACCTCACTTAAAAGTCACATGATCTTGTTGTGACCTTGTTGTTCTTACACCTAGCTCTAATTTTTTTTAACAGAAATATTGGATTTTATATCTTGATAATTAACCAGTCATATTCCAAGGATTTTGTTTCTGAAGTAATAACAAGATCTTCTGTGGTAATAATTGTTACCAGATAATCAACATTTGATTGTATATAGTGAGACTGGCTCTGGTTTTAGATCGAGTGCACTCTTTAAGAACATCAATTTTTGGGATATGAGAATGACGGATTGAAGATAGTCACTATATGGTAATATTATAGGTTACATTCCAGTTTTATTTTTTCAGATTGCAGCCCTTAGTCCAGCAGATATCAACTATGATGAAACATTGTCAACACTTAGATATGCTGACAGGTAGATCTTTTTAATTTGGATGTCAGAAAACTTAGGCACAGGCTTGACAGAGTTATGTCCCTTATATCAAGCTTTTACTGGCTATAATACTGGTGCCTAGAAATTTAGTCAATTTTTATATTTAATCAAATACATACTTTTTCCTCATGCCAGTGTGTTAAATTTTTACTACAATCTTTGCTTTTCACATTCACACATATTTTTCCAGGAGCAATATGAATTTGAAAGACATTAATTTTATACTTGCAGTCTGACAAAATTAAATCCACTTTTTATACAAATAATGATTGCAAACCCTAAAAAATGTAGAGAAATGAAAAATAAAATTTGAAGCATTTGTAAAATCAAATTTATGTAAATTTTGTCAATGCTATTTTGAAGAAGAATACACTGGTGTAACTGTGTGAATGAAGAATTTGTTAGGTTGTTTTTTGTTTTAAATTATGTGTTTCATAGATGTTTTATTCATTCATGTTACTGTATTAATTCCTTGGTTTTCTTATCAAGGCTTTGATTAGGTTTACACTTTACATTTGTCTGTGTATTTAATAAAAAAACATTTACATCTAACTTAATTACAAACCTAGCCAATTCAAATAAATTGTTACACATCATGCAAGACTTATACTGTGACTACATTGTTACACATCATGCAAGACTTATACTGTGACTAAATTGTTACACATCATGCAAGACTTATACTGTGACTAAATTGTTACACATCATGCAAGACTTATACTGTGACTAAATTGTTACACATCATGCAAGACTTATACTGTGACTAAATTGTTACACATCATGCAAGACTTATACTGTGACTAAATTGTTACACATCATGCAAGACTTATACTGTGACTAAATTGTTACACATCATGCAAGACTTATACTGTGACTAAATTGTTACACATCATGCAAGACTTATACTGTGACTAAATTGTTACACATCATGCAAGACTTATACTGTGACTACATTGTTACACATCATGCAAGACTTATACTGTGACTACATTGTTACACATCATGCAAGACTTATACTGTGACTAAATTGTTACACATCATGCAAGACTTATACTGTGACTACAATCTGTCATGTTTGCAAAGTCATCAAATTGTCTTGGTTTTGGTACAGAAAAAAAAAACGCCTACAATCTAACTATGAACCCATTTCAAACTTGCATTACATATTGTTAGAGTTTAATAGTGTTATGCAGAAAATATCACACAGTGCATTTTTATCATGTTTACACAGAGCCAAGAAAATCCAGAACAAGGCAGTAGTCAATGAGAGCCCAACTGAACGTCTGATCAGAGAGTTGAAGGAGGAGAATTCTAAATTGATGCAGCTTCTTCAGAAACAGCAAGGAATAAAGGGTGGTGGTGATACCTTAGGTTGGTTATTATAACTTCTTTTCCACAGGTGGATATAAAATAGAACTACGTTTGTGGATTAAAAAAAACAAAAAACAAATATCATAATATGATAATTTCTCATTTTATGTTCTTCCCTTTTGTATGCTTATTATTTTAGTCCTTTCTTGCTCCCATATTATTTGTCTACAAGTGAAACAGATACTATGTAACTTATTTCACTGATCCCATAAAGTTTATTATAGATCCAGGGTGCCACTGTACATGAAATGTGAGTTCACTTGTTAATTGTTTCCAGATGTATCCATTTTCATTGATCTTATGGTTGTTGCAAACCACTAATTTTAAGACACAATGAGCAAACAATAATAAATCTGTGAAGACAATAGGACCCCCTTTCAGAAGTATATCCACAAATTTAAATATGTTAATTTTGGCAGAACCGCAAAGAATAATATCATGAAAATGAATTCACAATATCATGTATACTCACTTATAAGTCAAGTCTGACTGCAAATAACATAGACCCTGATCTTGCATTGCATACTGTGCTGGAATATCATGTCTGTGTTGTTTGTTCTACTGATTACTCCTAACAAACTGCATAGACCCAGATCTTCCGGCACATTATGCGATGGCATATCAGGGTCTGTGTAGTTTGCAGTTGGATTCGACTTGTAAGCAAGAATTTACAGCACTTTATAAGGTTATCTCCCGCTTTATCTACATCTCTGTCTGCATGCTTATCTTTATCTCTACCTCTTCTGTTATTTTATCATATGGATTGCAAATTCTTGTCATCATTTCTCAATAAAAACAGTGTTAAATTTCTTTTAACTTTAGAACTCGGAGTAAAAACTTAAGTTTTGCAAAGTTAGATCCACCTTACACAATACTTCCATGGGCAATATATTACATGCCAAATAATATGCATGAAAACTATTATTAAAGGTATTGTTTGGGAATTTTTTCCCAATTTATAAACCCATACAAAATTTTCCATATTGCTTGGATATGGAATCCCTACATACTTTTACAGACATTTCCATAGGGACATTTTTATTCTGTAGCTGAACCACTGTTATTGATTTCAGGGTGTCCATAAGGACACAGTATGGAAAAATTATGGATTCCTTGTGTACTTCTTATGAAAAATCACATGGAATATGCAAATTAGTCCATGAGAGCTGTAGATTGTCCATATGGAATTTCAGTATAATAAAGATTAAGATTCTATACGTACTTTCGAATATTTGATATGGAATATGGCAATAGTTCATATGGAATATAGTGCATATAGAATATTGGAGTATTTCATATGGAATGCTCTACTCCATATGGAATATTAAAGTTTTTTGTTATCTTTTTTCCATATTCCCCATTACTGATTAAGAATGATCAAAAGAAATAATTCTGCCATGCAATTCATTTCTTATGGGAAGGTTGCTTTTGGACAGGTATGTGTCTGTAAACTATCCAATGGAAATTTAGAGAAAACTGATATTTTTGCAGTGGCAAAGGAATTAAAATGTGTACAGTTTACAGAAAAGAGTCCTATACTTGCTGTTTGTAAGACAAGCAAAATAATTATTGTTCCTACTCAGAATATTTAGTCAGGTTGCATCCATGCAGAATTGCCTTGTACTGATTTTTCATACATTTGTTTCTATCCAAACAGAATTTAACCTGATTGATTTTGATGAACTGGCTTCTGTTTGATTTTAGCAGTATCAGTGAAATTTAGGCAGGATCAGTAAAAATATTATGTTGGTGATCCTCTGGATTAGAGAAAAAAAAATCGTAATTACGAGCCATGTATCTTGTTTTTGTATATGGACACTTTGTAGAGAACTCATTACACATACTTAGACTTAGTTTGCTATTAATCATGCAGTTTCACTGGGGACCTCGGAAACAAAGTGGAAGGAATGAATACAAATTCATAATTGTTTGAAACAGTATTTATCATAATTACTTGAAACAGTATTTATCAGAGTTCAGCATTCTTTCATACACTTGTGCAATACATCAGTAGCTTCTGTCATAACTTTGAAAAGTTTGTTAAAATGAAACCTTTCAATAGAGTACCATGATGTACTGATATGCTGTTCAATTTCTTTTGTAATAGCACTTCTTACAAAAAATATATTTCATTAGCTGTTACATTGTCTTTTTTATAGTAAGCATACTGATTTCCATGCACAATTGTTGCACACAGAGTAAATAAAGGAGACTTAGTGGTTGTATGATCTGGATCATATCCAATAAATTATTAGGGAAAGATTCCAGAAATTCAGGCTGATGCACAGAAAGGCAAGCTCTTCAGTCTAAGAAATCTCTCACAGCCGTGTTGTCATATATTTGGGACAATATTCACATTTTTTCCTTATGACTTTGGACGCTTGTTACTTCACTTCCATATAGAAATCGATTTGGGGGGAATGTTGTTAGATGGTTAGGTTCCCCCTCCCCCATCTGTTAAAATTGTACACTTTTAGGTGAAAAACCAGAATGTTGGCCATTTGAAGTACACTGAACCACCTCTTATAAACAAATCCTATCAGAATAAAATTTTGCATCCTCCCCTGCTTCTTGTATGAGTCAGGTACCATCCACTGAAATAGATTACAGCAACATGTACTATGTAACCTGGAAACAAAATTTGACTATTTGCCTGTTCAGCAAAAGCATTTAAATTTTTTTTAGTTCAGCATTCCATAATCACTTCACAAGTCATAAAAACATATCTAAGTGTTATTCATAACCCTCCTTTAAAGGGATCCAAAATTTTCGTTTTACCATCTATTTTGTAAGGGCTGTGACATGATATCTGTGAAACGTTCAGTACTTTACATCTTTAAAAAAAAGCAACAAAAGTACTCACTTTATTCCTTAAGACCTTTGAAATATAATCACTGACAATTTTTTTTCGAAAAATGAAAACAAATATAAAAATTAGAAGCATACCTACCTTTACACAACCTCTGAACTTGCCTCAGTTAAAGTTCACTGCATGAGGGCAGTTGTAGAATTTGATATGAAAGAAGAAAAAACAAGTCCCTAAGAAAAACAGAAATGTGATTAACAAACTTGAATGTCATCCTATTGACAATTACTGCCCATGTTTCATCAAGAACTGCTGTTTGGCAGGTGCAGCAGTAAATAATAATGATCTAAAATATTATCATCGCAGTGATTATGTGGAGCAAGATTTCAAGGTCATATCATTTGACGTATTAAATTATGGGGACAAAAATGCACAGCAACAATACAGTATAAAGCCTGCCAAACTACAGTCTTGTAAACCAGCAAAATGCAATGCAATCTTGATTTTGCAAACCAACATGATAACTTTGTGATTTTCAATGGCAGCAGTTATCTCCAGGGTTCTGTGATCAGTTGCTGCACATGTATTGGTATTACTTGTAATGAAATCTCCAAAATTAATGAGCTAAATTGCGATTGAAAACCAGGCTGCCGTGGTAGTTCTGTGTCTGTAGTACCTCAGATAAGTTTTGTGCATATTTTGTGATTAGTAAACCAGTCTCCAGACTGTAAATGAGGGAAATAACAGCTGTTATTGTCTCAATCCCAAATTAGGTCTCTGTTGCAGAAGACCACATTTCATTGTATGTGAATTTATTATTTGATTTTTTTTAAAGCAAAACTCATGTGGCATAATTGTTTATAGAATGCTTGTATAATGGGATGGGTCTCGGTCTCTCTCTCTCTCTCACTCTCTTGGAAGACAACAATTATATACATTTTGAAGTTTTTATTTGGTATGAAAAGAACTGCCAATTTTTTTTCTTCTGGCAGCAGATAATAATAATAACAGTAATAATAATAAAAATAATAATAATAATAATAATAATGAAAATATTTCACTACTGACAATAACACTTACAGTAATAACAACAGGGACAGGTATAACATGTTTTATGATAAGAAGCAAAAGATTCAGAAGAATGGAATTTTATAAATAATGATTGATTTTTTTTCCCCCCTTTTTGGTAAAAAATACTTATTATTTAAGCATTGATATTGTATGGAAATCTGTAATACAGGAAATAAAATCACATTCATTTACTTTTCTTTAATCTATGAACAATGGAGTGTATTATTATTATTATTATTATTATTAAAAGTTTTTTATATTTACCACATTCATAATTGTAATATAAATCTGGTAATAATATTAAATATAACAAAATTGAATTACTGGAAATTAAAAGATATCTTCACTTTCATTTAATTGAGGGCATCTTTAGCATACAATTATTTCTTGTACATTTGCTGCTGGAAATTGTTTAAAAATTCAATTTTTTCATGCCATTGTTTAAAATACATTGAATACGTTGTGCACATGGGACTCTTAAACATTATAATCTTATGTTTGAATAATATTGTATTTTAAAAAAATGTCTATTGGACAATAATCTGGATTATTGGTTATATATTAAGTGCATAAGATTTGTGGTTATTTATTAAGATTCAGATGATGACAGTTTTTGGTCATGTGTTTGGCAGTTTTGAAACATCTGTGGAAATAAATTAAACAAACTGACATGCATAGGTTTTCTTTCAAACTTATATGACTGTATTCATCCTTCCACCTCAGCTGCACTGATACATACATGTACTCTAACTCCCACCAACATTTCTACTTGAATCAGATAGTATATGTCAAAGAAATTTCTGACAATATTTTCCATCATATTATGACACAGGAACCTGTTTTCCATGTGGAAAATAGTGCTCATGGATAAATCTGCAAATTTTGATCATTATGGAATTTTCACTTGTTGTGAAGTACTTCTGGAATAAATGTGTAATAAATGGACTGATTCCATAAGTTTTTCAGTCCATATCTGTTCCATACGGATTCCTGAAGTATTCCGTATGGAATCCATGAGAAATGTTTGTACGGGATGGAAGTTCACATAAGAATCGAATGTCATATTTTGCAGGATTCATGAAGTCATGAAGCTTGAAAATCGATTACACAATTGCATGAACAGCCATAGTGAAGGAAATAATCACACACTGCATGAACAGCCATAGTGAAGCAAATAATTACACATTGCATGAACAGCCATAGTGAAGCAAATAATCACACATTGCATGAACAACCATAGTGAAGCAAATAATCACACACTGTATGAACAGCCATAGTGAAGCAAATAATTACACACAGCATGAACAGCCATAGTGAAGCAAATAATTACACACAGCATGAACAGCCGTAGTGAAGCAAATAATCACACACTACATGAACAGCCATAGTGAAGCAAATAATCACACTGCATTAGCAGCCATAGTGAAGCAAATAATCACACATTGCATAAACAGCCATAGTGAAGCAAATAATCACACATTGCATGAACAGCCATAGTGAAGCAAATAATTACACACAGCATGAACAGCCATAGTGAAGCAAATACTCACACACTGCATGAACAGCCATAGTGAATCAAAGGCTATTCATACTTAGTGTGTAATCAATTTTCAAGTTTCATCATTTCATTAATTCCTGTAAAATACAAAGTTCAATGCTTATAATTACAAATAGTTATAAAAACAATGATGAAATTCAAGAAATAACATATATATTTTAAAAATTTAGAAATATTCCCAAAGTACACAAGAAGGGTGCATGAATACAGAAGTACCTTTCTGTTGCTGTGAACTAATAACATCCAGTTTCCTGCATCTCTTGATGCAATTTTAACTAATCCAAATGCTTGGTACAAAGGTTTTGTACAAATGTGTAATTACAACTATTTTCATCTGATACAGATGTGGATAAAATCGTAAAATTCTTGACATGCCAGAAATCAGCTTTATGACACCAAAATGAAGTTGTGATATATTGATGTTTAATGGCATCATGATTTACACAGCAACACTGAATCAGTCTCAAGATCTTGGTCTCATTTACTAAATACAGTCATGTATCAAAGATGCTAGGGAAATAACTGAGAATAAGGTTTATATAGTTGCTGAGCTAGACAGGAAATCATTGTTAAAGCTTGGTCCAGACAGGAATCTTGCATAACAGATCAGGTTAATCAGTAACCAATCATAGACTTCCTTGACATCATTTGACTGTTTGTTTACCTTCAATTGTGCAGTCTCAGTTTCTCAGAGACCGTTGAGTAACCTTAACCGTCTCCAAACAGCCACCATGTCACTTACATTTGATTGTCTCTGTTTTGGCACTATCTGTGCTGTAGACATAAATTTCCAAGATATAATGTCACTATATATGTAAATATCATTAACTGTTGCATTTAGTTTGTAACAAGTGCTAGTGAAGCAAACTAGGCCTATTTATCTTGCTATAGAGTAGAAATTTGGAGTACTGTGAATTTATTATTTTTCATCATGCAGCTACCAGTTTTCGTTAATTTTGTGGTTGCTGTAAAGGCATGAATTTAAATACTCAACGAACAATTATCCTTCTGTGCAAACAATAGGATCTATTCCCTAATTCATGAATTTAAGCACAGACAAAAATATCATTTTCTGAAAACCATGAAATTTGATACCCATGAAAATAAATGAATTCACAGTAAAGTGTATAATTGTATATGCTAAATGCTATGGCCACCTCATTTTACAAAATTAGGGTTTGAGTATGAATATCTTGACAGTTTCATATAGGCATTTGCTCTTTTCATTGCTACTGCATATACCAGTGCATACAACTCATCCAATTGCAAATAGTTTAGATGCAGATCTGCTGTAATGTGCTGTTATGTCAGGCTCTATGCAGTTTGCTTGAAATTTAAGTATAACAAATAGTGCATACCCTGATCTGCCTACTCATTGTGACAATGCAGGTCTTGGTCTAGACTGTTTGCATGTTGTGAGTTTTTAACATGACATGGTTTGTACAACTTTGAAAAATCCTTGAATTTGAGGGGTTGCCTTGAAAAATTCTTGAATTTAAAGAAGTTTTATTCCTTTAAAAGTCCTCGAGTTTTGCCAGAACTTGAAATATATCTGAGGGAATGCAACAAATTTAAACTGAACAAAAATGTTATCACTTTTTAAATGGAGAATTTTGTAATTTATGTAATTTCCAAATATAATGAATAAATACATAAAATGGGATAGAACTGGGTGGATCAAAAGACACATAACAGTGGTAGTTACAAGATGGAGTAGCATCCCTTTGTTGTAGTGGCACTGTTAATTGTTTTTCTGTTACTGTTGTGTCTGTTTATGTGGTGATAAATATAGTAACAGATGGAGAAAGTTCAATTTCTGTTAGAAAAAATATTCCTTAACAACTTTTAGAAGTCCTTGAAAACTCTTTGAAAAGTTCTTGAGAAAAAAAAAACTCTCTAGGTTTGTATGAACCATGCAGGAGCAAATATAACACTCCACTTTACAACAGTCATTTATTTGCCAGTGGATATAAATTTCTGTCTTCATAGGTAAGTTAAGTTAGGATTTAAGGACTGCAAAAAGTTTGTTGAAAACATTTTTAATTGTAACACATTTTGTGATATAATTCTAACAGATGAACAAAAATTGGGTAAGAGAACTGTTGGTAACAGTATGTTGCCAATATTTTTGTTATAATTGTCATTTAATGTGAAATGAATTGCACCAAACAGTGACGAATGGTTGAAAAATATTTAGCTTGTCTCTTTCAGGGCAATATTGTCTCAGTAATTTGTGTTAAATGAATAACTAGTAAGGACAAAAAAAGTCTTTTAATCCATCAATTTTAGATTTGTATATGTCGAAACTTGTGGTAGACATTGGTTTCCCAGGAACTGGAAAAAAAAATAAATACATCTATTCTTCAATATTTAATGCCAAAAGCTTGATATATTGAAAACAGAGCTTGACAGACTAATCTTGTATGAATCTGTTAATCATATATCTAAATATTTTGCATAGAAATGATAAAATAATGCATTTTACACCTCTGTTTTAATCAGCGCGACTGTTAGACAATTCCATGATTCAATATTGCACAGTTATGCGCAGAGCATTCCTTCATTATAACACCCATCATTATAACCTGACTGCAATATAATGTGATCATCATGCCATGGACCCACATTTAAAAATTTCAAATAAGCAAACACCCTTCTTCTTTTTAATATAGCTGAAGAAGCTCAGTTGGTAGAGCATTGGACTTGTAATCCAAGGGTCATTGGTTTGATACCTGCCCAGGTCAACCTGTATCAGTTGCCTCGGTGTGTCCTAGTTAATCTTCTGTGTGATCTGAAGCATCCAATGTTTGAATAAATAACTGCACATTAGATGTGCATGTCTTGAACTTATCTAATGCTCTCTAAAGACTTGTGAGTGAAGCTTTCCAATAGAACCTATTAAGTCACCAGCCAGAAAGCGATCATCATTTTCACACTGCTCACTCACATAATGTACCCACAAAAATAAAAGTCCATCAGCCATTTAAGATATAACTCCAATACACAAATCAACATGTAGACTGCTAGTACATATGGCTGATATACTACAAAGGCTATCAGTAATGTGGGCCTGCCAGTGGGCTACTAATACTAAGATAGGTAGTTTCTACTTCATTAGCATACTGATTGTACCACTGGAAGGGAAAAAAACAACAGCTAGTGAGATCAGCTCAGCACAGTATCGCTGTGATACAAACATTGCCCCAGTGCTGTATGAATATAATTTTTAATTGATGGAATCACAGGAAGATCCTGAGGTCATTGTAACGTCACAAGATGTAAATGTGATTCTTTTATTGCTCAAGCACCATTTTTGAAAAAGAAACATATGGAAAGTGATGTTTTCTGTGTTAATATTGACTCTAAATGGCTTTCATTGACCTAAATCAGGACTAAATTAACAATGAACATTGACTAAGGTACATATGAAAACAAGGTGCCCCAGTTTTGAATGATCATCATAAGATATAAATAAACCAAATGTATAACAAGTCTAGATTCAAGAAACAACAAAAAATTTCAGTAGGTACATGTAATCTTTATTTTCACACATGAGATTACTTGACCAGTTTGAATGCACACGTACTATGCTGTGACCAATATATTTTTGTGGGTATAAATACTGTTATAATTGTTTTTGGCATTTTTAAACCACCACCCCTTTTACACACACATGTACACATTCAAAGAGTTTTCAATCTTTATCATTATGCAGCAGTCAGAATTTATGGGTCGCAATTACTGTTAGCAATAGAAATGATGATTCTGTCATTAAATGCAACTCATTTACTCTACTGTATCTATTCTGTGTAACTCATAAAATTTACAAGAAAACCTGGATATTTCGAATCCTCAGAGTAATAGAAGTACACTGTTTGGTGCATTTCCTTCTGTTGATTTATTTGTATACTGTCACAAAGCATGTTAATGATGCATTCTCATATTTACCCTTGCTCTAGCTATATTTATTCAATTAATATGTTTGGATATTGTAATTAAAAAGTACTGTATATGGGTAATATACAGAATTTATATACTGTGTGTTAATTACATATACATGCATTGCCTTGTAAACCTGTACTTGCAAGAGGTCTTTTATTCTCCTTTTTTTTTATTAAATGGTTGTTGTTTTTAGCTCCAGATTTATTATGCATGTTAGTAGAACTTTTGAACACATGTGACAATAAAACAACAATTATTTTCACCTATTGAAAGACATTTTGAACCGTATGCTGTGCAAGATCATTGATAATGAAGACAAATATAAAAAAAAGAAAATGATGTTTAAGTTCAAGAAATGCCTCATCAGTTTACAGGTCCAAGTTGGAAATAGGGGAATATTGATGTTTTATTTGAATAAGATTTTATTATTTCTTATGATTTGTATTATCATTTTCATGTAACAGTAATTTTATATTACAGAAAATCAAGTTGATAATTCTCTCATGCAGAACAGGTTTATTAGGATATTTACTGTCCACCGTTTTTAATGCTAATAGTTTTCTTAACAAATATCTACCATATACATGTATCTGAATATTTTGGATGGGGTACCTAGGGATTATACATGTTACTAACATGCATGTATGCATAAGTTTAACTTATTTGTATGGAAAACAGGACTGTTACATTTGTAATTTACCTCATTGTGATGGTTAAAAAACCTTTTTTGTATCTGTTTGACTTGCCATGAATATAGGGAAAAAACCAATTCTTATCAGCGAAAATGTTGTCTGTATTCCAAAATTTTTATGAATGTAATAATTGGAGTACAGTAAACCTTTGCTATTATGAACCCTGCTATTACAAATTCCTGGATAAAATGAACGCTCACATTGGACCCCAGAGAGCACTTATACATAATGAGAAAACTTTGTTATAATGAATGATTCATATGGACCCAAAATCATTAGTTGAAGAAAGGGATTATTGTATTGAGAATTTTGAAGAAAGCAAAACATATACATAATTCTGTAAGCTTAACAGGTGTTTGGTTTTGAAGCTAAAAATTCAACACATCTCCGCTTCTTCCAAGTGCTGAATGTAAAACACACAATTTTTCTTCCATTTATCTGGCTTGCCTATAATGGTCCATAGACAAATTGTTTTATGACTCTCGTCAGTCAGCTCTAAACCTAAGTTTAGGATAATTTTGTATGCACATTTTTACTTGAATGGTAATCCTGCTTTCATGCTTATGAACACAAAGTATATTATTATCATTCACAAGCTTGCATACTACAAAACAGCTTTAAAAAAGTATTCAAGCATTGAGACTGCAAACCATTGTTTTTATGTCTGGCCATACTTTAAGGATGGGACATTTCAGCATTGCCCCTGTTAATACATCTGTTTTGTGCACATGCCTGTATACCTGTACATATTTAAGTTTATGTGTCACATTGCTCATTATCAATGACAACCCATATTTGTAGTGAGAAATCTACTTCCATATTGCTGAATTATTTAAGGAAGAAAAGAGATATTGAGATCCAGGAATGTTATTATAAGTCAGGGTCCAGGGATTCTCCTATGATAGTTTGGCTTCCAAACCTGTGCCACTTTAATGTGAAATACTGATGTTGATAATGTTCTGACTATTACACCTGCAATAAATACCCCCAATCTACTTTCCAAGCCACCACCTACTTCCAAACAGTGTTGACACCCCTGTGTGGTCAGACTTTTAGATCAAGTTCAATTTTCAACATTTGTTGTTATTATTTGATGGATTTACATTTGTGAGAGAAAACTATATTTATACCTTAAAATTTGTTTTCAATTGCTATGTTATTAATAGGGATATTCGGTATATTCAATAACTGTCAATTGATCTTCATTTGCTATGTTATTAGTAGGGATATTCGGTATATTCAATAACTGTCAATTGATCTTCATTTGCTATGTTATTAGTAGGGCCATTCGGTATATTCAATAACTGTCAATTGATCTTCATTTGCTATGTTATTAGTAGGGCCATTCGGTATATTCAATAACTGTCAATTGATCTTCATTTGCTATGTTATTAGTAGTGCCATTTGGTATATTCAATAACTGTCAATTGATCTTCATTTGCTATGTTATTAGAAGGGATATTCGGTATATTCAATAACTGTCAATTGATCTTCATTTGCTATGTTATTAGTAGGGATATTCGGTATATTCAATAACTGTCAATTGATCTTCATTTGCTATGTTATTAGTAGGGCCATTCGGTATATTCAATAACTGTCAATTGATCTTCATTTGCTATGTTATTAGTAGGGCCATTTGGTATATTCAATAACTGTCAATTGATCTTCAATTGCTATGTTATTAGTAGGGCCATTTGGTATATTCAATAACTGTCAATTGATCTTCATTTGCTATGTTATTAGTAGGGCCATTTGGTATATTCAATAACTGTCAATTGATCTTCATTTGCTATGTTATTAGTAGGGCCATTTTGGTATATTCAATAACTGTCAATTGATCTTCAATTGCTATGTTATTAGTAGGGCCATTTGGTATATTCAATAACTGTCAATTGATCGTCATTCTTTTTAAAAACGACATGGATGTTCTCCTGGATTGAACAAAAAATTCCTGGTGTTTTAGAAAAAATAAGACATTGACTTTGGATTTTTTTCTACAAGATTTTTAATGTGAACTGAATTAAAAAGCTTTTCGATAATGTACCACAAGAGAAAATCTTTGACCCAATATTGTAAGGATTTTATATATTTTAACATGATCTTTTATTTTATTTACCTTTTAAAGAATTTTAACATCTTTACCTTTTTCTTTTATCTTGTATGACTTCATGTTTTTGTTAATTTAGGAGGGTTTATAATCTGAAAGTTTAGTAACTTTTACCTTTACATTTTGGAACTTAACTTTTAATTGGCACTGTATAGTCTGGACTGTGATGATGTGCCATTAAACTATATACATACATAGATACATACATACTTAAATATGTATTTGCACTGTATGAAGGTCAAAGATCATAGTACCATATCAGTATGGCTACCCATGGTCTTTATATTTTAATGTGATACTGCATGAACTCGATTTCACTTTGTATTACCCCAAAATAGAAGAACTTGACGTTAGTAATATTGTAAAAATCTTTTCTATCTGGTGGAAATGTAGCATGGATGGATGAAAAAGAAACTTTTCTATCTGGTGGAAATTAAGCATGGATGGATGAAAAAGAATCTTTTCTATCTGGTGGAAATTAAGCATGGATGGATGAAAAAGAATCTTTTCTATCTGGTGGAAATTAAGCATGGATGGATGAAAAAGAATCTTTTCTATCTGGTGGAAATTAAGCATGGATGGATGAAAAAGAAACTTTTTTCTAAAATTGTTTTGAAATACACCACATTATTAATGCAGTGCAAACTTATGTTAGATTTACTGCTGGTAATTAAGGAGAGTGTACAAAATTTGAGTTTCTTCAAATTTTAAACCTAGAGTCATTTTTGTGCAGACTGCTGGCTAAATGCATATATCATAATTGTTGTAGGATCTGATCTACCAGATTAAAAATCAAATTTCTGTCTTCCATTACTGTTTGTACCCATGTAGAACACATACCAAACTGCAAATGGAGTAGACCTTGGCCTGCCAGCACATTGTATGAAGGCAAATCGAGGTCTGTGCTACCCTTTACAGTTGGGTGCACCACATCATACATGATTCAATGCAATTATTCATCTCTGTCCGTTTTAGTTAAAAAAGAATCATACATTATCGGTTACATTAAATTTTGTTTCTGTATTCCTTAGAACTGCAGAAAATGCTTGAGGAAAACCAGAGGAGGATGGCAGATATGCAGCTCACATGGGAGCAGAGACTTGAACAAGCCAAGTAACTTCAATACTGAGGAATTTATCTTTGTGCCCGGACCATATTCTATGGAGGGGGCATATAGTATTACTCATGCCTGTCTTACCGTCTGTCTGTACATGCAGTAACATTTTTGTTGTTTGAATACATTTAGCCTCATTGCTCAAACTTATTTTAAAGACCCAACAGAATGTTTCTCGAACTGGTTTGTTAGGTCTCTCGAGTGTTCAAATATGCAGATTATACTGTATTTCCATTGTTTCAACTTGGTAATTTTTTTCTTTCCACTCAGTAATTTTTTAGGGATACTTAGGTTAAGTTTAATTTTTTCCTTTTTTATGTCCCCACCATATTCATGGAGGGTGCATATAGTGCCACTCTTATCCTGTCTCATCCCATCCTGCAAATTTTGTTTCTGCTCAGTAACTTTGACAAGACTTAATGGAATCTAACCAGATTTGGCTTGAGGCTTTACATTCAGATTTGGCTTGAGGCTTTACATTCAGATTTGGCTTGAGGCTTTACATTCAGATTTGGCTTGAGGCTTTACATTCAGAATTTCTTGGGCAATTTTGATCTTCACCTTTTTCTAGCCCCTGTTTGAATTAGAACTTTGCCCTTCAGTTTTGTTTCCGCTCAGTAACTTTTGAAGGATTTCCTGGATTGAAATTAAATTTGGTATGAGGTTTTACATTAAGAAGTTAGGTCAAGTTTGATTTTTACTGTTTTCCAGCAAAAAATGTTATGGTGTTATGGTCCTTGTTTCACTTTGAATCTGCCCTTTAATTTCTACTGATTAACATTTGAATGACTTCATGGATTGAAACATTTGAATGACTTCATGGATTGAAACATTTGAATGACTTCATGGATTGAAACATTTGAATGACTTCATGGATTGAAACATTTGAATGACTTCATGGATTGAAACATTTGAATGACTTCATGGATTGAAACATTTGAATGACTTCATGGATTGAAACATTTGAATGACTTCATGGATTGAAACATTTGAATGACTTCATGGATTGAAACATTTGAATGACTTCATGGATTGAAACATTTGAATGACTTCATGGATTGAAACATTTGAATGACTTCATGGATTGAAACATTTGAATGACTTCATGGATTGAAACATTTGAATGACTTCATGGATTGAAACATTTGAATGACTTCATGGATTGAAACATTTGAATGACTTCATGGATTGAAACATTTGAATGACTTCATGGATTGAAACATTTGAATGACTTCATGGATTGAAACATTTGAATGACTTCATGGATTGAAACATTTGAATGACTTCATGGATTGAAACATTTGAATGACTTCATGGATTGAAACATTTGAATGACTTCATGGATTGAAACATTTGAATGACTTCATGGATTGAAACATTTGAATGACTTCATGGATTGAAACATTTGAATGACTTCATGGATTGAAACATTTGAATGACTTCATGGATTGAAACATTTGAATGACTTCATGGATTGAAACATTTGAATGACTTCATGGATTGAAACATTTGAATGACTTCATGGATTGAAACATTTGAATGACTTCATGGATTGAAACATTTGAATGACTTCATGGATTGAAACATTTGAATGACTTCATGGATTGAAACCAGATTTGGTATGAGGCTTTTTATTAACAAGATTTAGGTTAAGTTTGATTGTTATCTTTTTCCAGCAAAATTTTACTGAGTTATGGCCCCTGGTTTACTTGTATATTTGCCCTTCAGTTGCATCATATTGATATGGGCATCTATGTCATGTGGACACATTTCTAGTTCCATCATAATTTCCCAAGTGATGGTCAATTTTTACTTATAGGTCTGCTCTTTGATTCCTAAAGCAAAGTTTCTTCAATTATACTATACTGGCAGGACTATCTGTGTCTGACTTATTTTTAGTCATTCGAGAAATCATGCTTTCAACTTGTAGATTGATTTGTGAACTTTATTTAATTTACATCAATTGTACAAGTTGTGTAAATCAGAGGGCCCAGGGGAAACCACTGACCAACCTATGCACGTACCTTTGCATGTGCCAAAACGGGGGATCAAACCTGCGACCACAGATGTGCAAGTTGTCATTTAATTGCTGCTCTATTTAGACCACAAGAGGGTTGTGAAAGGTTGCAGGATATGTAAATTAGTATGGAAAATTATTCATCTGTTTCAAACTTACTTTTATATGATAAATGAGATGGGGACTGGGTAGAAGTTCTTTCAAGCCAGTTGGACCGCCATACCTGCAGAGGTTCAATGTAACTAATGTCAATAATGAAAAATGCAAATTTTCATATTATTTCAGTATCCCACAAAGATTCTCATTATTTTTAAAAACTCAAGTAATATTAAACATTGATGGAGTTGGTGATTCACTTTTGTCAGTAAATAATTGATTAATCTGGTTCAGTTCCAGTGCCACTGGTAGCCAAATATATTTCACACAGCACAAATAGGGTAGCATGATTACATCTCCCAGAGAAGCTAAAAATATTGATAGTGACTTAAGTGATCTGTGGTTATAATTCTGACTTGAAATTAGAAATCAATAAAGATTGTTTATATCTACATATAAATATGCAAGTATTCACTTGTCTAGTGTCAATTTGTGGATCTATTTTGGAATTGACTTTTTCATGCATTTGATAGGTTATAATGACTTTTTGTTGACAGGTATCAAACATTTTGGTGAATTAGACCCAGGGGTGAAAAAAATACATTGCCCAGCAGCCTAGGGCAACCAAATGTAGTTTGTTAGCAGTAATCAGTGGAACAAACAACATAGATCCTGATCTGCCAGTGCATTATGCATCAACAGGTTAGGGTCTATGTTGTTTGCAGTGGGACTTGGCCTATAAGCGAGTATATACAGTACTACGTTGATGAATCAATTAAATGGACTGCCTTTAGGTTTGTTGGTTGTTATTTCTGCCAGGTGTCAATCATTTATAAAAACTCTGATACTTACTTGGTAGATTCAACCATGGATAATAATCCAGTTTAATTCCTGCCATCACCCAGTGGTTTGTGACAGGCTGATGCCAGATGTTTAGCTCTCGTAAGAAGCATGCTTACTCGCTGGCACTGGTTAGGATATTGTAAAACAACAAGTACCCAAGGAAGAGACACTGAGAGCATATCTTTACTAAAAATAATAATGTTTTCTTTACTGAGCCACCATTTGTAGACTATCACAGATGTTCTTGGATGTTTTGCCCTATTGCCTAGAGTTCATCTCAAAACAACAAACATGGCACATCACATTTAGCTTGTTCCAACATTTTTATTCTCTTGACTTTCCCATCAGAGCTGGTGTGAGTTCTTGGCCTGATAGGGATGTTCACTAACGATGTTCTCTTTAGGGTGAGAAGAACCACAAGAACATTGCTCACATGTAATTATGTTTGCCAACAATGTTCGTCTTGTTAGGATGAGGAGAACCACAAGATGCCCATGCTAAGATTGTAGTTGTTTCATATTCCTCCATGTCATGCAGAGCACCTTCAATTTGGTACTTTAAATTGCATAGATATAAATATCTTCAAAAGACAGTTATTCTTTCATAATTCTGTTCAAGCATATTATGTTGATAAATAATATTTAGTGCTAATTCTGACTTTTATTTAAAAATAATTCTTAAGGATAGGAGATAATGTGAGGGGAAATAATTTTACATGTAACTTGAATGATACATTCAAATGCAGTATTAGGAGGGAGAAAAAAAAATCACTAAATTACGAAATCATATGATTTATAAAAAATAATTTTTGGCTTGTGCTTAATATTTAAATCAGAAAAAAGCTTAAATACATTTGAAACTAATAGTAATCCTGAACTTACACAAAATACTTAATTTATACAATCTATAGAGAAAGATTTGACCAAAACACTTGAAGAATATTACACATGCTGGGAAAATTATGAACAATAGACATCCAGAATGATTTAAATTGTAGAACTTTGAATTTGCTTTTTATAATGATATTAGATTCCTTTGTGCTCCAAAAGCATATAGAGGAACTGTTGAATTCTAAATTGTAAAATTCTTGTGTATATTTTTTATATAATTTATTGATAAATAAAATTAATAATTTGATTGTAAATTTGGCAGCAATATTTCATTACTGTCGAGTACTCATTTTCAATTGAAATTGTACGAAAAATTAATGATTGGGCAACATGACAATTTTGTTGGGCAACCAGATTTTGTAGTCTCATCTGGTGAGCAACCATTCTTTTTAAAAAAAATGTCCACCCCTCTAATCCTATTGCTTTTGATTGGCTGCAAATCCTTGATGAATTTAAAATAAATTTCTTTTTGTGACATATTGATAGATAATATTGCCATTTTTATGGGGACTTTTGCGTACATCTCCTATCAATTTATGCTGAGGCTATGGTTTAGAATGTCAGTTGTTTTTTTATTTGTGCCCTACTAGTATTTTTGTGAGTCCAGTAAGTATACAGAAAAATAAAGCATTGTATTTCACATGATGGAACAACTTAAATACAGTAAAGCATTGTATTTCACATGATGGAACAACTTAAATACAGTACACTTGAACATAGTTGGCAGTCAAATGACTGCCACATTCCACCTGTTATAAAATACAATATGTAACAATAATAAACAATACTTCAAAAATATTTATGTTATGGGCTACTCTGAATCAAAACCAAGTGTCTTTTAGGGTAGGTTTTACTGAAATATATTCCTTTTTCAGAATGGAGTGGGAGAGGTCTCAGGCACCAACAGCTGGTGGAGGTCTGTACCAGGAATGGCAGAAGTTTCCATACATTACTAATGTAAATGAGGACTCACAGCTCTCTGGTGTAATAAAGCACTGCTTTAAAGAAGGTTAGTATTTGCATGTGGCATAGATACCACCACAGAGAAAGTAAACATTTAGTATCATATTTTGCTGAGTATAATGCATGCCAGAATATAAAGAGCACTCACTTTTTGGGGTCATATTGGAGTGACAAAACCTCCCCTAAAAAAAGAAATGGGCGTATAATGGGCATGTTATATCCAATATTTAAAAAATCTTAATGATTCAGCATATTTTGTGTGTGTGTGTTTTGCAGCATCAGGCATGTTTATTATTTCAGGATTCCAAGAAGATAATTTAATAAGGGTTCCAAGAAGATAATTTAATAACTACATACAATATGTTTTTATTTTATCTAGAGAGAGATCCAGCTGGCAAGTATTGAGTAGATTTCCAAATAGGCACCATCATTTCTGCATAAGATTGATCTGGAATCTAATTGTTATTTTTATTGCTGTGTATAATATGCACCAATTACAAAAGGTGCAAACACTTACCGTATTTGCCGGCCTATAAGTCGATACTTTTTACCTGGAAGTCTGGGCTTTGTCTTATACTCTGAATCGACTTATATATGGATTATGTCATTGAAATTGCTTTACCATATGTTAATGTAATTTTTTGTATGTGAAAATCGTTGCATACAATGTACCAATAAATAATACCTATAAATAATACATGTACAGACCATCTTAATCATTTTCCCAATTAATCTGGAATAGCATAGTGATACCATTAACATTCATGAAACCGGAAGTTACTAGCGAAAGTGACGAAGCCAAGGTGTTGATCTGGCTTCGTCTTATACTCCACATCGACTTATATGGATGAAGGATTGAAAATTGACGAAATTAGCGAATTCGACTTATACTCCGCATCGACTTATAGGCCGGCAAATACGGTAGGTAAAAAATGTGCATTATATATTTAGAAATATGGTAAAAATGTACCTGGATTCAAGGCCCAGTTTGCTATGCTTCATGGTTACAGTGATTAAATCATGTTCAAAACAAGTAAACATATATTTACTGCCTCCACTTTTTCCAACAAAAGCAGGAATAATCATGAGAGTCGGATTATAAAAAATACCTTTGTGTGCAAAATGGAGGCTTCAGGCTGACTTATAAGGTTTAAGAGCATGAAAGAAAACAATTGAAAAAAAAATCTGTCATAGCTAAGTTTGGAAAAATTAGGTTGAATAGATTTGTTGGTAAAAATATTATCATGTACTCAACTTAAGTCTGATATGATTTAGTAACTTAAATTATCAAATTTGACAACCTACTGTTGATGAGCATAATAATGATTGTTTCACTTCGATACCTGCTTACCAGAAGTCCATCATTTTACTAAAAGTGCACAATTCATTGCAGGAGAAACAACAATCGGCAGAAGTGGGGTTTCTGTGGAAATCCGTGGACTTGGGTATGTTATTCTGTAATTTTTGTTGATCACTAAAGTGTTTTAAATTTTATTTAACAAATTTCCAGTTACAAATACAAGCCCATTTTGGACTCAGTCATTCATAGACTAGTCCATGAAGGTACCTTTTCTTTCATTTCAATGTCTTTGTATATGTTTCTGTGGGGAGGGGGTGTTGGGGAAGGTGCACTATTGTTTGTCATGCTGTTTATGGTTGGCCACCTGATCTTTACTACTTGCTCTGTGACCACCAATTTGATGGCAAGATCAAAGGTTTTGTGGAAGAATCTATTTTATGGATTTAGGCATACAGTACATGTATGCAGATTTTACGTGGTTTATATTCAGTCACATTTTGTTTATCTGCTTGCATATGGCAGCATCACAGAAAATAATCAGTTAATAAAGTAGAGTAGTTCTGTATTTTCAAATGTGTTTATGTATCAAGGCTAGGACAAAAAACTATATGCACTCCTGAATGCAGATGATAAACTCTTCTTAACCTTTCACCTCACCATCCAGTCATGGTCCAATAGAAACTTACGTTCTGTAGGTAACTTGGTATCTTTCATTTGTTCTTTCATTTGATAAAAGTTCCCTTTTTAACCCTTTAATGATGAAGCAGATATAATCTCTCTCTCTCTCTGTGGCACATATACCCATATTTTCTATTACTCCCTCCCATATGTAGATGAGACCTTGTCATAATGTGACTTGTGCTTCATTTATAGACTGATTGTATGTGGATGCCAATACTAACAATTGTCACAAAGATTTAAGATATTTTTTTCCCCCAATATTAAATTTCCACTGTTATTATTTTTTATGAAATACATGTAGAAATATGAATAATGTTTGAACTGCCATTATGGAGTTTGTAACTGTCTGCATATGCATGCTTAAGGTACATTGGTTATAATGGTAAATAAAGTTATATTCTTTTTCCTAATAGTCATAAAATGGCAGTTTCAGCCAAATTGAAGATTCCATGACTACCACTATATGAAACCATATACTTGCTGTTCTAAATTACTTTGTCTCCTTTTATAGAATTTTATGGTTTCCTTGGTTTCATCCCCTTATTGAATACTACATGCAAATGAAGTATTTCTTCTGTAATAAGCCTTGGGGACCTGCCTTGTAAATTTTTTAAGAGGAGGGCCATATTATTGGTAAAAGCTGCCCTACATCAAATCAGAGTCTGTGTTGTTTGTTCTACTGATTACTCTTAACAAACATCACATATTTAAATCTGCCAGCGCATTATGTGACAGCAGATCTGGATCTGTGCATTATTGCAGTGGGACTTGACTTATAAGCAAGTATATACAGTAGGTACTTTTATGAATGCTACAAATGAAAAAAGGCATAAAAACATATCTAAAGCCTTTTGTGTTCATGAATAATGAAGCTAAAAGAAATTATACTCACAAATAATGTTCATAAATGATTTTGAAAGAATAAAAAAGAGCAAGTAACATGTTTTGCTTTTAGTAGAAAATGGATGACAAAAATGATACAAGAGATGGGCATTAAAGAATAAAAGAGTTTGCGAGAAATAAACACTTCTTGAAAAATAAATTACTTAATTATGGAAAAATCCTTGTAACACTCATAAAATCATGTAGGAAATGACAATAAAGTACCCCTAAGTCAAAGTCAAAAGTGAAAAAATGTAGATGAGGGTACTTGTCCATGCTGACAGAATAAATTAATGTAACTATCTTTTTCTTTACATCTGGCAAAATTGTTGTCCATGATGATCTAAAAGAGCTTAGTAAAATTTGACCAGAAGTATGGATATAAAAAAAAGATGGATTTGGAAATACTTTATCAAATTTACTATCCTGCTGCATCAACCATATTGTATTGCAACCATAGTGTCTTGCATTTTCATTGTATTACGACATTGTCCAGGATTTGTCTCTGTAAAACAACATAAATGCTGTATGAAATTCCAGCACGATCTGATTTTTGGTTTTTGGCATATCTGCTCTCCTAAGGGGTTATGCAGAAGTGTATGGCAGGTAACAAAAAAGCTGGTCAGATCAAAGCAGACAAATTTCACCAATCTTTTAGAATCATCTTATGTCTTGCATCACCAGTATTGAAAACTTCAGACATTAAAGCATTAGGGAATCCCTGGACTTAAACATTACACTGGTGATGTTGATCTTTTAGGTGAACTAGAAAAAGGGGCAAATGTTGGGAGATTTAAAATAATAATATAAAACTTGAATACTTTGCAGCATGTGGAATCCCTAATTATACTGTTGAAGAGCAATTCTGTAGACTTAAGAATCCAATCTAGATTTGCTTGAGAAACTTGAAGATAATTGTGTGTGGACAATCAAATATTAGTATAATATGATTTTTTATGAACCTAAAAGTTAAGTTATTGTTTAATTTATTAACAACAATGGCATGCTTTATTATTTCTTTGCATATCTGAGCTTTTTTATAACTTGTCACTATCTACATTATGCACATAACTTGCAATATTGCTGGAAAAGAATGAATTGCTTGACATGTCATATTTAAGGACTGTCTTTGGTTGGGTGTTCCCTTTTCTGACCAGAAAGCACAGAATTTAAGCACAACTAAATTTGCTTTACAAATGTAACAACATTTTCATTAAATTTTTGATGGAATTGTGAGACATTTAATGGAAAAGACGCAATATACAAGTTCAGGAATATTTGCTATACCCCACCGTTCAGTTGCTTATAATGTTTCTCGATCACCTAACCTATTCATTCATGGATTTGTTTTATGCTTTAACTGTTGTTCATAAGCCATAATTTCCAATGAGTAGGCTAGCTCCAGTGTAAAAAGTCAACATAATTTAGTACAGGATGGGATTGTCATAGAAGTGTACTGTATATCTGTTACTCATGTTCTTAGCCATTTTAATGCTAGAAAATTATCAATTGAAATAAAGGCAAACAGAAGCCAGTTTAGCAGTTTTCAGTGCATGCACTTAGCATTGTCTTCCAAACAGCAATTTAGGATATTTTATTACGTTTTTTTTTTTATGCAAGTGACCTCTTTGATTATTCATGCACTTTTTTTAAGACAAGGTGGGAATTATGTTATTTTGTCTGTCAGGATGTGTGTGCATGTGTGAATAATGTTGCATAGCTCCTACACCATTCAAGGTAGAGACTTCAAACTTTGGAATGTGATTGGGGGTAGCTGTAGATGTGTATAATGGTTTTTACATTTTAAGATAGTGTGTGTGTGTGTGGCAGGGATATATAAAATAAAAAAAAACTAAAATTATGAAACTAACATGCCCAAAAATTGGTACATGTATGTGTAATTATTGACCCAAGTGTCAACATATGTCACATAGGTTTAAACAGAACCCCTGGGTCATGCCCTAAGAACATACAGTTGTTACCCTTGGGTCACAACTTAGAAACAATAGCTATATATACATTAACTGAGCATGAAAAGACAAATTCAGATATGTAACTGACTTTTGCACCTGGTCTGTTCTTACTCCCAGGGACTTGAGTCATATAACACATAAATTATTGAAATCTCCACCCTATAACCATATAAAAAATGCACAAGATATAGTTCAGTTTAAAGTTTATAGTACATATAGAGCCATCTTTGGTATAACAGGGGAAGATATTGTCACAGCACACTGCACCAATCAAGCTCTGAATCAGCGTATGACAGGTACCTTAGGACGAGAGACTTGGTGGAATTTGTAGGATTGTGAAGAGTGTCAGATATCAGTATGTGGAGCTGCAAGAGGCCAATATGAGGTATATAGGGACACTGATCACCAAAACTTGAGAAGCCTGATCCTGACCAATCCACACATGATGAATACTTTACCATGACCATTCCTTTTTAATCTGAGCTTTCACATTTGCTGCAGCAACCCGCTTAGATCATGTAATCAAATCCAGGGATGATGGTCTCCCAGTTGTTATAAAACGTACATTCACAAACGCAGGGACACTGTATGTGGAGCCCAGAGTGCTCTAGCAGCTAAGTCTATTTCTGTGTAGAATATGAAGAACTGATCTCTATTCTTTCAGTGTAATAATTTCTGCGGATTAATTCATATTTATCGCACATCAGTCATAAACGTATATGGCCTGAATCATGTGTCTAAACAATATTTTTCAAGAACATCTTTCATTGTGAGTTTTCTTTAGAACTTTGTGACATTGCTTGGATTCCTCTGTGTAGTAAGTTCTTGTAGTATGTTTTTGTTTCTATTTTGTTTTTTGTTTTTTTTTACCTTTTTTCCCCCTTGGACTTATTTACAAACATTGATGATCTTCATGTGTCGTCTAAAACAATTTTCAAACTTATCTTGCATTAGAGCACATTTAATTCTAGAATTTCATGAAATTCCTGTTAATGTTGTGTGTGATAATTCTTGGAGAAGATTCTTATTCCTCTGACTTGGCTACAAAAACTTTACAATCTTGCTGCTCTACCTAAACTACCATATATACTCACTTATAAGTTAAGTCCAACTGCAAACTGTATAGACCCAGATCTGCTATCACATAATGCACAGGCAGATCTGGGTCTATGCAGTTTGTTAGGAGTAATCAGTAGAACAAACAATATAGACCCTGATCTGCTGGCATGTTATGTGATGACAGATCATGGTCTATGTTGTTTGCAGTTGGAGTCAACTTATAAGCAGGTATATAGGGTATATTTCAAGCATTTCCTGTGTTTTTTAAATGCATTTGATTGTAACTTGTATAGCCTGTACATTTATACTACATCTAAGCCAAATTTTCTTCTTCTCTTGATGTTTAATAGGGGTTATTGCCCTTCTCTAATCAAACTTTGTCTATTCCATCAGAGTCTTATTCCATTACATCTGCTACATATAGAATTTTAAATTAATTATGAGAATTGACCTTGAGTTTTAAATGTAACATAATAGCTGGAATCAAGATAATAAGGAATGCATAGCTTTAGTATTTTTGTGCACTATCATTATCATTCATTTTGTAGTTTTATAACCATAAATCAACATAAATATACAAAGAGATTAGTTCATTTGCTACATTTTCTTGGGGATCACCTACATTTGCATCTGAAAGTTTGAGGGTGTATTCATTACCCCCCAAAAACTGGACATATTTTGCCATTTTCTGTCATAACTTGTATCCTTCCTCATACTGGAATTGCACATTGTTCCAGTTGTTGGACAGTCTATGTTCCAATAACTGTATCTTCGAAACTGGATGACCTTGTTGCCTGGTATAGCCTTCACTGAAGACCCCCCTCCCCCCAATGATGGATACTATATCCTCGAGATGATCACTGGCGACATTAAGGTGTAATGTTATTTAGGTGTAATGTTATTTAGGTGTAATGTTTGCCTTTATAGCTATAATAGAGTATCTCGAGTTCTGCTCACTTTCTTCTGCAGACAGGGTCAAATGTTGGATTATTAGAGTAACAGTGTGTTTCAGACCTTCTCTTCACCCCATACAGTGTGTAAGCATTTATTCAAGTCTGTGAATTGTGTTTTCACTCCTTTGTCAGATTTGAAGTTTCCATCATTGTTATCATGATATACTTTCTTTCCCTAATTTTGGAGGCCTTTGTTTCAATCACAGTTCCACAGCTGTCACATTGCTCCCTTCACTCCATTCTGGGCCATTGCTATATAGTGAGTGCAAGTTTCATGCATGTTTTTGCTCCCAAAAATTTGTGTAAATACTTAATAAATGTATTCAATTATTATGCCCATATACTTCACACCCACTTCCTACTGTGCAAGTATGGAGTAGCAGCTGTTACTTAGATCATAGCAATCCTCAGGATCAGATTTCTCTTTGGTTTCAGTTATCAGTCTCCTTACATGCCTTGTATCATTCCCTTGCAGATCCACATACCGATATCAGACACTCTTCACAACCCTGCAAACTCCGCCAGGTTGTGCTGTTTGAGGAATTTATCATCTGTGGGTTCATCAGGATCAGGCTTTTCGATTTTTGGTGTTCAGTGTCCCTATATACCTTGTATTTGCCCCTTGTGGCTCCACATACAGGTATCCGATACTCTTCACAAACCCTAGAAACTCCACTAAGTCTCTCTTCCTGAGGTATCCATCATATACAGATTCAGAGCTCAGCTGTTGCAGTGTGCAGTGACAAGATGTGCCCCCAATTTATATGTACAATAAACTTTAAATTGAATCTATGTCTTGTGTATTGTTTAAGTTACAATTTATTTTATTAAAAATGTACTTTAAATAGTACATGATGCATCCTTCTCTGGCCAATTAATGGGTACCATACAATGTTTACAGTAGGTTTCTGCCCATATATGAGATCACTGCCCAGACATGAGATCACTGCCCAGACATGAGATCACTGCCAGACATGAGATCACTGCCCAGACATGAGATCACTGCCAGACAGTTTTATGCTAATAAGCTTATAACTAAGTTGAGATATGTTGTAAATCTTTGCAGCCAATCAGGTGAATGGGCAGAGATATGTTATCAATCACTGAGTCAGTATTGTTTACATTCATAGAGTGAACTTTGTATGTCTGTAGAGATGTGTATTTGATGTTGATGCTATATATTGAACTAACGTTATTGTGCAAAACTGCCAGCTTCCGCACCTCACATATTATTTGGGTCATTTTTTGCATGGCATACTGGCTGGTTGAGCTCTGTTATACTCTTAACATTTATCTGTCAGCTTAATTGGCCATTGCTCAGTATAATCACACCTTCACCTTTGGGGCCATTTCAAAGAACCATATATACACTTACTGGGCATGGGATGACAAATTAAACATTCACCTGATACTAGCCTTGGGGTTCATCCCTTACCCCCTTGCACCTTGGTCATAACTTGAAAACTATTCCCATCCCCATGCAATAACCATATACACACTTTCTGAGCATGAAAAGACAAATTTATACATGCAACTGACATTGGCCCCAAGATCCATCCCTACCCTCTGGGACTTGGCCCCCTGGGTCATAATTTGGAAAGTTATGAGATCCTCATCCTATAACCATATGTACACTCCTTGGGCATAAAAAGACCAAATCATATGTGCAACTTAAATTGGCTTTTGGGTCTAACCCCTGCAACTAAACCTATGAGTCACTGATTCACTTGGGGAGGAGGGGAGACAAACTTGGGGAGCACGGGGATGTGTGTTTTATAAATCCTCAAGTTTATTTTTTTATTTTTTTTATAGACTTTATTGACTTTTATTTTCAGAATTCTAGAGCATCATTTAACTGTGACAAATAATGGGAAAGCAGTTTATGTGACTCCTGCATCAGATAAGGCCATGCTCAGTATAAATGGCTTGAAGGTGACACAAAAAAGACAACTCTGCCACATGGTGAGTAACTTTGTATGAAAATGGGAACAAAAAATATTCTTATGCATCAGAAAAGTTCTTATTCTAAAAATTAAAAAAATAACTTTCTTGACATTTGTTTTCTGTGCCTACAGCTGTTTTTGTTTATTCATTTTAGCTCACTTGGCCATAAGGCCAAGTTTTCTTATGGTATGGTTCTTTGTCCATCATGTATTTTCTGTCTTGCATCATCTATTCACAATTGCTATTTACAGTTTCTGAAAACCGCTCAACAGAATTTGACTAAATTTGACAGAAAGCATCCGGACATGAAGGTCTTTTATATTTGTTCAGATGATGCTAATCTGCCATCAAAAATGGCCACCATTACTAAAAATAGAAAAACCTTTAAACAATTGTATCTGAAAAGACTGATCAAGAGAATTTGACCAAATTTGACAGAAAGAATCCTGGTGTGAAGGCATTTCAAATTTGTTCAAATGATTCCAATCTACAATCAAATATGTCCACCATTGCTATAAATAGAAAAACCTTTAATGACTTTTTCTTAGAAACCTCTATCAGAATTTGAAAAATTTGACAGAAAGCATCCTGGCATAGACGGTTTTCAGTTTTATACAAATAATGCTCATCTGCTGTAAAATATGGCTACCGTTATTCAAACTAGAAAAACATTTAAACAGCATCTCAAAAACTACTCAAAATTTGACAGAATGCATCTTCGCATGAAGGGCTTTAAATTGTACAAATGATGCCAATCCATCATTCAATGGATGCTGCTACTAAAAATAGAAAAAGCTTGTAATAACTTCATCTAAAAAGTCACTTACTAGAATCTGACCAAATTTGACAGAAGGCATTCTAGCTTGAAGGCCTTTCATATTTAATAGAAATGATGCCAATTCCCCATCAAGTAAGGTGGCTCTTACTAAAAACAGAAAAACATTTACATTACTTTATCTCAGATAATTGCATAACAGAATTTAGTCGACTCTGACCTAAAGTATCCAGGCATAGAGGCCATTCATTATTTGACAAATGACATTGATTTGCCATCAAATATGGATGAAGATATACAAAACTGTAGAAACCTGAAATAATTGTTTTCATAACATATGCAGTCAACAGCTTCGGAAGAAATTACAGAAAGCATCATACTGATCTAGATGCCAGCCAGGTGAACTATCTCAGGCCTACTTGGGTCTCATGTTGTTGAGTGATAAACTAGGAGAGAGATAACAAAAAAGAAATCATGGACCATCTATTTTTATACCAAAATCTGCAATATAGGTCGAAAATTTTCTTTTCTGCTTACCCCATCCCCATCCCCATCAATTATATATTCATTGTATTTCTTAAATCATCATCAATTAAAAAAAATGATTTCTACGTTAACCTTTTCCCACATACAGGTGCATCTGGATGCTCGTACATTATTTCATTGTAAGCGCATTTTGCCACCTCTGCTTCATTTCAGTGTAAGCGCATTTTGATGCCCCTGCCAGATCTCCATACAAATACTTCTGGATCCCTGTGGTAAACAACCACCATTTGCATGCATCAATTCATAGTGCCACCCAATGGGAATATCCCCTATTGTAAAATCGGCTTTCTGGAAGTTTCTATGATGTCATAGCATGTGCTAGTGTATTAAATGAATCCCAAATAGCCATTCACAGATAAGACAACATTGGAAAGTCCCCAAAATGCAAATGGCTGCTGCTATTATCTCTGCAGATAGAATTATGGAATCCATACTATCCAATCAATTTTTGAGGATTAAATTTATCTCAAGACCTTGTCATTAATCAGGAAAAGCCTTAATAAACAAAAAAGAACAAAACAAGCCCAGGCAAATAACCTATGTAGCAATATGACAATGATCATGGATTTTGAAGTCCAACAATCTGGGATGCTCAGCTTGAGGTACAAGTAAGCAAGAATGTTGATGTTTATCATTTTATACTTTAGAAAGAAACAATAAGCAATAAATATTTTTATTGATAGCTTTAAATATGCATATATCAGTGTGCACTTTTCCCCAGCCAGCCATATTGGGATACTCTCAGCTGGGGGCATAGTGTTCTATTTGTAACACATTGTACTTTAGCAATAAATACCATCTATAGACTATACTCGCTTGTAATTTCAATCCAACTGCAGACAACATAGACCCTGCTCTGCCGTCCATATTGTGCCGGCAGATCAGGGTATTTGTTGTTTGTTCTACTGATTACACCTAACAAACTGAATAGACCCAAATCTGCTGGCACATTATGCAGTAGTATATCTGGGTCTATGCAGTTTGCAGTTGGATCCAACTTGTAAGTGAGTACATACAGTATGTATACTGAGCTTGTAGTTCAGTGCTAGGGAAAGGGTTAAACAAGCATTACTATTTGCAACGTTTTGCTTATGCTTTATTATGTTCATCTGCTTACCCTTGCCACTTAAAGTCAAGTATTTGTCATGTAAAGAATGTTCATATATGGCTACATGGATCCAATTGCAGCTTGTAGCACAATTATCAGTACTTGATAGATATCTACAATAAATTGATCACCTATCTTCACTGGAGCAAATTTTTAATTTCACTTATATCATTCCTGTTTATTTTTTCAGCAAAAGAAAATTTCATGTGTTACACATTTAATATATACTCAATCAATGCATACACTGTAATTAAAGCAGGATTATTCTTACCTGCACAAAGAGATGAGACAAAAATATTCTGTGTGGTAATTGACATGAAGACAAGGAAATACCAGTGTGTGGTAATTGACATGAAGACAAGGAAATACCAGTGTGTGGTAATTGACATGAAGACAAGGAAATACCAGTTGAGGGGATACATTATTTGTCTTGGTTACAGTGAGTAGAAGATGAATAATGTAACTCATGGGATTTCCTTGTCTTGGAGCCAACCCCAAAAGTAATTATTATACTCCCTGCTAACAAAGTTTGGGTGGATATACTGGAGTCAGCTTGTCTGTGTGTCCATCTGTTACACTTTTGTTCAGTTAACGTCTCCTGAATCTTTTGAGCTATCTTCATAAAACTTAGTATGCTTTTGTATCATGACTAGATTATGTGTCCTGTAAAAATGGAGTCTGTCTGATCAGCATTTTAGGGTTTATCCCCAATTTTATTACAGATTGTGTCTATCCATCACACTCTTGTTTGGTTAATATCCCCAGAACCATTTGAGATATTTCGATTTGGTAGGCATTTGTATCATGACAGGCATTTGTGTCCCATATAGGATTCGACTTTGTCCGATTAGTACTTTCAGAGTTATCTCCCCAATTTTTCTCAATTGTATTTACTCTTCATATCTTGTGGAGGGGAGGGGGATTCCATAAGCACTGACAGATCTAGTTTCTCTCACCCATGTATTGTTCAAAGAGGATGGAAAAATAATTATTTACTTCTACTTCATCACATCATTGTCTTGCTTAAAACCTGTAAGCACTGAAGATGCATTATGAAGTCATTCAAGGGCCTTCATATCATATTAACAGTATGATGTCATCTGACTGTCATGTGATGATGTAAGACGACCAAGCCAAGACAAAAAAAGTAAGGATTGCAAATCCACAAGATTTCTCTTTATTATGGGTGAAAAATAGGTTTCTCTTTCAGGCAGCAGTAGCATCAGCAGTAATGGTGTCATTCAGGCATCAATAGCATTGGCAATAATGTTGTCATTGATATTAATATTTGTAAGATTTTTTTTTTATTACCTCATAAACGATCTTATAGGGGTATGAGTAGTCAGTTATCAAGATATAAAATCCAGTATTTCTGTTAAAAATTATACTAACAGGGTGAAAATACACCAGCAAGGTCATAACTCGATCATGTGACAATTGACAATTGGCAATACGCAGCTGGGTAAAAGAAAATGACGTAACCTCTTCTTCAGAAGTTAAAATCTATATATCTTTTTTATGATCCAAATATATGAGATTACTTTATTACATATAGAAATGAGTTACTCTGTGGTTCATTTATCAGTTGAAATTACGCACCAAAAGAAGGCTTGATTTTAATTAAATAATGCTGATTCATCTCTCATTTGGAGAGAATTGTTATTTTTCAGCTCAAGGGAGGTAACTGCTACAATTAGCGTGATGTTTGTAAGCAATTGTTTGCATAGCCAACAATGGGAGTTTAGAGATTCTTATAAGTTATTCTTTCAACAAATAAGTTTATGTAAAGGTTATGAGGTAATAAATTTATTACATGTAAGTTTACTGGGGGTGGAGGCTGTTGAGAAGGAATGTTATGACCATCTTGAATTCCATACACCCTACACCTTTGGCTCAGTGTGCATGGGGTTCATGATGGTCATAGCATTTTGTACACCCCTGACCTGGTTAACTAAAATGTAACTTATAGTCTTTAAGTTCTTGAAAGTCTTGCAACATTATATAGCTGTTTGTCGATAAGGTGTGAACTTTTGGAGAACACCTCATTTTCACATATCTGGTATGATTTTTGTGCCTCCACTGTGGTAGCAGAAGGGGGGATATTGGTTCACTGCTGTCTGTCTTACTGTAATCTGTACATCATATTTGCCATATTCCCAGATAGTGTTGGGGTTTTTTTGAGACTCAAAACGTGTGCTTTGAGGTCCCAAAGGGGGTCAGTGCGTGTGACCCCCCAAAAGCAACATCATCCAAATGAGAATAAGCTATCTTTTCAAATCAGCCTATAGCAAATGACTGGAAATTCAAATCTGAATAAAAGAAAATACAATGTTTTCTCTGAAGCATGTAATATATTTTTAAAAAAAATTTTTTTTTAAATGGTAGACTTAGCATTGTCAGATAAAATCACCACAAACATCGTCACAACCTCACAGACATTAAATACAAAAATACACCAAGTTGCTTTCAATAGTTTAGTATTATAGTTGGTTTGACGGTAATGCAAGTGATATTTGTGTTCACAAATATGCCTACACTTTTCCTACATGAATGTGCTTCCACATCTATGTAGGCGCAAGCAATGGCCAAAGTCGCTAAAAGTGATAAAAGCTGTATGATGGTAATAAATATCCATTTCAAAACAATGAATCTGCCAATTAAAACATTCAAAGTTTGTGGTAGTTGGCCGAGTTGCTAAAGTCTTTGACTGCCAATATTGTAATGTATTTTCGAGGTTATAGTCACACATACGTCAGTGAAGATTTAATTTTTTCTCGGGCAGAATTAATGAAAAAAGGTACTTTTTTATGCAAATACACAATTTGTCATTTGATTAATGATTTAATACTTTTAAATTATTAAAATTCCATGGTGCAGTTCATTTCAGTTTAACCAGATATTCAAACATTTTAATGTTTTCACAAATTATTTGATCACATGATAAAACGTTTATTGCAATCATGTAATGTCCAATGAAAATATGAGAAAGTTAAGGTGGCAAAACTGTCAAAGCAAATAAGATTATCTCATTTTTTTAGCACTTCTAGTGCATTATGTACTGCAATTTTCCTTTTCCCCTTAAACTGTGTCCCCCAAATCTGGAGGGTGAGGCACGCAGTGTCCCCTGATCTTTGGATCCTAGGTGCAACACTGCATTAGAGATTGAATGGTGCTGTTGTTCAACCTACTGAAATAATCATTTTTTAAATTTTATATATCGAGTAAAAATTTGACTTCAAAGAAACATTGCCGCTGATCACAAACTTTAATAAAGATGGCTTCAACGTTCTCATTCAATGCAGCCAGTGATGTGTAATAACATTTGTTTTTCAACATGCATCTGTTTGATGTACTTAACTTAAGACAAATTGGGTTGTTCCACTTAATGTACTTCACCTATGCAAATTAACTTAATGGGCTCTCCCTCAGCAGTGCTCAAAGGATTTGACACAACACATCACCCTAGCTTTTGCGAGCCAATTCAGTAAATCTCTGAAAGGTGTCTGTTTATCTCTGACCACCTTACCTTTTATTGTCTTTAAAACAGCTCTATAAACTGCCCCAAGGATAGTTTTACATGAGTTCTGAGCAAGACTGTTTACTATTTATACATACCACAGATTATGGGCATATATCATTGTGATGAAGAAATGTACATTTTTTCTAGGGTTTTTTGTGGGAAAATATTTTTTTCACTAAGATTGCCAAAAATTGTGTTTTTTGAAAAATCGTGTTTTTTGTGTGACACATCATATTATGGCATGTATGGTACATCCATATGTGCATAACTCTGTATGTCCATCCAAAAATCATTTTAGCTTGATAGCACATAAACTATTTGACTTAGAGCCATGAAATTGTAAACACTTTATCACAGTTATGAGTGGATGACCTGATTAGATTTTTCAGGCCATTACAGCAGTTTTTCACTTTTATACACCTTTTTTTACAACTTTTTGGACTTGTACTTTTTTAAAAATAAAAGCCTTGTTAGCACAATTAATCAAAAACCACTTAAGGTAGACAAATTAAATTTGTTAGGGATATCTGTATCCACATTTAGATGACGATATTAGATTATCAGGTGGTCATTACAGCAATTTTTTTTTTTTTTATACACATTTTCGAACTTGGGACTTTTTGGACAAAAACCTTATTAGGACAATTAATCCAAACCACTTGAAGTTGACAAATGAAATTAGGTAGGCATATATTTGTATTCATATGTAACGTGATTAGATTTTCAGGTCTTTACAGCAAATTTTCACTATTTTTACACAGTTTTAAACTTTTTGAACTTGAGCAAATGCCATATTACCACAATGTAGCAAAAACATGTAAGGCAGAAAAATGAAATTTGGTATGCATATCTGTGTGCATAAACAGATGACCTGATTAAATTTTTGTGTCATTATAACAATTGTTCACATTTTCTAAAGTTTTTAAATTTGTTTAGGACTTAAACTTTTTGGGTCAGCATTGTCTGCAGTGGGAGCATACATGTTTTACAATCACAAATCTTGTTAATCTATTTCTTTTTTTCATTTCAGGACAGAATAAAATTGGGTTCTAGTAGTTTGTTTCTGTATGTTGGCATTCCCTCTGAACGTCAAGATAAAGATGATTTATCAAAATATGACTTTGACTATTTCATGATGGAACTTGCAGAACATGAAGGGGTTGACCTTCAGACATCAAAGATGGCTGATGGACAGGATCAGCTTAACAATAAACTGTACCAGGAATTTGTCAGTTTGATGCCTAAAATAATGGAGGCAAATGCTATTAGTGAAGAAATGAAAAAGGTGTGTGAATACAATATTTATAATAATGAAATGAATACAGCAAAATTTGTCCCAGATAACATACACTTGACTTTGAAGGACAAAGGCTTTGATTGGTCAGATTTTCATAGTAAGATTTCTCCTAATAGATAGTTTTCAAAATGATATCATAAGCTTTCATAGTTACTTCTCTTGAAATCACTCCGCTCTATTTGGGTCAAGCTTCCTTAAAAAATGTAGTAAACAGAAATGGATTCTTTGACAAATTTCATAATTTCATGAGCTAGCTTGTCTTGCAAACAATAGGATAATGTTCATAAGTTTACAACCTATGATTTTTGCAAGACAGATTTGGTTTGAATGGGCCAATCTTTAATATTTAATAAATGTATATTTCAATTAATACAATGAGGGCAAACACCTATTTCCAGGGGAGATAGTTCCAACTGGAACTCAAACACACACACACATACATATAAACATTATATATATATATATATATATATATATAAAAGATTTGAATCAGTGAATATATGCTTATTATGGATATTTTGTTGTTGTTCAGTATGAACATTTGACATTGTTTTCCAGTATAAAGATTTAAGAGTTGTATGTGCATTTGTTTCTTTACTGTGTGCGCAACAATGTAACATATATGTAAATATTTAAATAATAGAGGGCCGCAAAGAGGATTAGATCCATGCAACTAATTGTGTCACTCTCACCGGCAGATCAGAGTCTATGTTGTTTGTTCCTCTTATTACTTTTAACAAACTGCATAGACCCAGATCTACTTGCACATTATGCATTATGCAGATCTGGGTCAGTGCAGTTTGCATTGGATTCAACTTTTATTGGGTAGATTTATTTCTTGTTACATGTCTCAACTTGGATTCTAAAAATGGACAATTTTTAACCTGGTCATTTATAATACATGTGAACCCCATACCACTTTGAGTTTTACTTTCTGCATCAAAAATCTCTTACATTATTATGGTTTCTTCTAATACTGTTCACATACTTCCTTTGGATAATTTCTAGGCTATTTCTGTATTTTGGTGCCTTAGTGGAAATTGATCCATTTATGGCAGAAGCTTTAGTTCAGCTGTCAAAAATCAGTAAGTGGCAAATTCAGGCCAAATGATGACATCAAGTCCATCATATTGTCAAAATCATTATTTTAGAAGGCTGTAAAAGACAGGCTACACGAATAAAAATTGGAATATGAGAAGGTAAGTGGAAAAAAAGATACTACATTACTTTGAGGGTATTGGAGCTTTGGGCTCATGAAAAGTTACGCATGAAGGCATGAGGCTCGTAGAGTAATACCTCAACCCCAGATTGACATGTGGCTGCAGCTACAGAAGGTGGAGCAAAAGATATTGATTCTAATAATATTTTTCTCGATTTTGATAGAATTTCGGTACAGCCAGGACAGAAAGAAAGAAGAGTTCTGTTCTCAGATACTTTGTCTCATCATTTGATTTAAGCGACAAGATGTTAGTTTGGAAATACCTTGTATTTCCAGATGTGTTGACAATTAAAGATACACCAAATATTTTCGCATTTAAAATAATCTGTTTGAAATTTTTGGACAGGATGCAATGCTCAAAATCAAACCTGAGGGTAAAGACATTAGCCTAGATGAAACACAAGGTTCTGAATTCCATATGGTGATGTGAAGATCCAGAATCTCTCTTAGCATATAAAGACAAGGTTATACTAGAGTTTTCTGTTAATGAAAATGGTGAAAAGAAGATGTCAGTGCCTAATCTGGGTGACTTTGTAAGAGCAAGTACTCATAAAGAAGTATGGACAAAATAAACAAGTACTCATAAAGAAGTATGGACAAAATAAACTAGTACTCATAAAGAAGTATGGACAAAATAAACAAATACTCATAAAGAAGTATGGGCAAAAAAAACAAGTACTCATAAAGAAGTATGGACAAAATAAAAAAGTACTCATAAAGAAGTATGGACAAAAAAAACAAACAAGTACTCATAAAGAAGTATGGACAAAATAAACAAGTACTCATAAAGAAGTATGGACAAAATAAACAAGTACTCATAAAGAAGTATGGACAAAAAAACAACAAGTACTCATAAAGAAGTATGGACAAAAAAAACAAGTACTCATAAAGAAGTATGGACAAAAAAAACAAGTACTCATAAAGAAGTATGGACAAAAAAAACAATGTTTGAGAGCAGAAGACAATCTTTGTTTTCTCATCCTTTTAAGTCAATAGAGAAGTCAGCCTTCTATGGTTAGTATGCAACCAGGATGGGCATCATTTTCAATGTTTATATGTTGTAAGGTTTAGCTTTACTGGTTTAAAATAGTGAGGGACATTTTCACCATGTCCAAATATTGTCATGTACAGGTGCATTTCATTATGTTGTTAGACACAAAGCTGCATTAGCAGACATGGGATTAGACAAGAATCAGCAAATTAAACAGTTCAAACTACAGATGAAGTGTTTAGAAAAGAATTTGAAAAAGCTCAAGGAGGAAATAGAGTGAAACAAATAACTTGCAGAGTTATTACCAGCTCTTGACAGAAAACCTTTTTAGAATGAAGCACATGTCAGATTTCTGTGACTACGCTTACAATGGCAAGAAACTCAGAAGAGATTATCTGTTGGAACAATGGTCAACAAGATGGATGACTGTGCTATACAGAGATTGTATTCTTAGTATGATTCAGATTGATGAGACTCTTCACATAACAAGAGGAGTTCATCATTTCCTTCTCACAAACCTTCCACTGGAGGAAAAGGAAGGATGCAGCAAAATTGACTTTGTTACGACTCTATGGTCTAAGAAAAATGTAACAGAAAGAAAGTGAAACCAACAAATCAAGTAAAAAATCAACAAGCAATTTATTACTAGATAATTAAAATGAAAAATCAAAAAGTCACTTACAGTAATGTGTTTTGAAATCCTAATAATCCAATAAGAATGATTGTTCTAATCACAAGTCCTAAATATAGAATGTTCCGAATTCACGGCTGTGTCCTTGAATGTTATGATGTGCTAATGGTCTCCAAAGTCCTGATGTACTAGAAATCTTGATGTGCTGATGTCAAAATGAAGTATTCCAAAATCTCTGAATAAGTTCACATAAATTCCAAAATCATCAATTAAAATCCAAAATCCAAAAGTTTATGAGCACTGTTATAATCCAATGAATATTTAAAATAATTCCTCTCTTAGAATTTGGAATGAATTTTCACAACTGTAATAGCTCTTTACAAGACTGATGGTAATGTCAAAACTGAAAAAATGTCCACCAGACATGGCATATATAAAGATTGGTCACATGACAGAATGTTCTAGAACATGAGTCATCTTAATGGAATTTTTACTTGTAAACAAAAATCAACCTTGACCTTCAAATTGAGAAAACATATTGATCAAAACAACCTAATTCAAGGACACTAGTTAAACATGTTTTTCATGATAAACATTAAGATTTAAGCAAATATTAAAGTGAAGAAACATTTATAATTTCCTAAAATATTTATAATATTATATAAACATCATACATAACACCTCCCCTCATAAAGAAAAAGAAAGATTTATATAATAAAGCTTTCTTTTGAATATACATCTAATACTATAATAACCAAAATTACATAAGAACATGTTTTATGATACTGGACTTAATTACATCAAGCAATATTACATTTCTAGGCACGTGAGAGTGCATCTGCAATCACATTGTCTTTTCCCCTGATGTGTTTGATGTCAATGTTATATTCCTGCAATATCAAACTCCATCTCAACAATCTCCGATTTTTATCTTTCATTTTGTTGATGAAAGTAAGGGGATTGTGATCACTGTACACAATAATTGGAGAAAGAGCTGAGGTAACATACACTTCAAAATGCTGTAAAGCCAATATCAAAGCCAAACATTCCTTCTCAATTGTGGAATAATTTTTCTGGTGCTTGTTTAGTTTTTTAGAAAAATAACACACAGGGTGATCCACACCACTTTTGTCTTCCTGAATCAATACTCCACCAACCCCTACATCACTTGCATCAACAGATAATTTAAATGATTGGCTAAAATTTGGTGCAGAAAGAATTGGTGCATTCTTAAGCATGGCCTTTAACTTGTCAAAAGATTCCTGACACTTGTCAGACCAATGAAATTTGGTTTTCTTACTCAATAAACTTGTCAAAGGTTCAGCAATTTTGGAAAAATTGGAACAAAATTTCCGATAATATCCAGCCATACCTAGAAATCGCATCAGTTGCTTTTTACAAATTGGAACTTGAAATTCAGAGATAGCTTTGACCTTAGCTTCTATAGGTTTAACTTGACCTTGTCCCACAATATGTCCTAAAAATGTGACACAAGCATGGCAAAACTCACTTTTGCTCAAATTAATTGTCAGATTCGCATCACTGAGTCGATCGAAGAATTTTCGAATGGTTTCCAAATGATCTTCCCAGGTGTTGTTGTAGATAATGACGTCATTGATATAAGCGTCACAATTATCAAGACCAGATGTTATCATGTTCATCAGACGTTGAAACGTTGCAGGCGAATTTTTCATTCCAAACGGCATGACTTTATATTGATAAAGTCCATCTGGAGTTACAAATGTTGAAATTTCTTTTGCCCTTTCCGTCAGTGGAATTTGCCAGAATCCTTTTAAAAGGTCAAACTTGGTGACATATTCCGCATTTCCAATTTTATCAATGCAATCGTCCATTCTTGGGATTGGAAATGAATCAGTTTTGGTGACACTGTTGACTTTTCTATAGTCAGTACACATACGGAATGTATTATCTGGCTTGGGAACAAGAATACATGGTGAACTCCAGTTACTTTTACTTGGTTCTATGAAATCATTCTCCAGTAAATATTGAATTTCTTTCTTCAGATAGTTCTGTTTGAGAGGATTCATCCTATAAGGATGCCGTTTCACAGGCGCAGAATCTACAATGTCAACGTCATGATAAATTTTACTTGTTCGTGTTGGAACATCAGGAAACAAGTGCTCATAGTCATGTAATAGCTGTTTTAGTTCATTTCTTTCCTGTTGTTGTAGATGTGAAAGTTTCTGGTCTAGGTTGTTCAATATTTCTGAATTCCGAAGATTGGTTATACCAGAGTCACTATAGTCTGATCGTATTCCATCGTTGATATCTTCACTGTGTGGGACAGGTACAACTAAATTAACAGAATAATTAGCTGAGCTATCTCTGTCAAAATATTCCTTTAACATATTTTTATGACAAAGTTGTTTCTGTTTCCGTCTCCCAGGAGTGTTAATGATATAATTTAAGTCATTTACTTTCTTTTCAACGGTATAAGGACCAAAAGATTTAGCCTGAAGAGGATTCTGAGGTATGGGAAAGAGAGCCAGAACTTTGTCACCAGGTTTAAAACTCCTTTCCTGTGAATTTCTGTCATACCTTAATTTCATTTTTGACTGAGTAGTGTGAAGATTAGTTCTTGCTACTTCACATCCCTTTGACAACTTGTATTTGAAATCAGAGACATAATCAAGAAGATTAATCTTTGAATCTTCATTTGAAAGAAGTTTCTCTTTCAATAATTTCAATGGTCCACGGACAGTATGACCAAAAACTATTTCAAAGGGACTAAAACCCAACGACTCTTGAACTGATTCCCTAACAGCAAACAACAACAAATGAACACCCTCATCCCAATCCTTTTCTGTATCAAAGCAATATGATCGAATCATATTCTTCAAAGTTTGATGAAATCTTTCCAAAGCACCTTGACTTTCAGGGTGATAGGCAGAAGATTTAAACTGTTGGATGCCTAATTCATGCATAACTTGTTGGAAAATTCCAGACATAAAATTTGACCCTTGATCTGACTGGACAGATTTGGGAAGACCAACAAGTGTAAAAAACTTCACCAAAGCTTTCACAATAGTTTTAGTTTTTATATTTCTCAGAGGAATTGCCTCTGGAAATCTTGTAGATGCACACATGATGGTCAACAAGTATTGGTTGCCCGACTTGGTTTTAGGTAAAGGACCAACACAGTCTACCATTATTCTACTAAATGGTTCATCAAATGCAGGAATAGGTTGCAGATGAACCTTAGGTATCTTCTGATTGGGTTTTCCTACCATTTGACAAGTGTGACAAGATCTGCAGTATTTAGAAACATCACTTTTGAGTTTCGGCCAATAAAAATGATTCAAGATCTTGTGATAAGTCTTACGGACTCCTAAACGACCAGCCAAAGGAGTTTCATGGGCTAAATTAAGAATTTCCTGTCGATATGACTTAGGAACAACAATTTGATAGCTCACTGACCACTCGTCACCAGCGGTTACATCAGGTGGTCTCCATTTCCTCATAAGGACCCCATTTTTCACAAAGTAACACACTGGAACTTGTGTGGCTTCAGTTTCACTAATAGCCCTCTGAAGCAAACAAGATATCTCGGGATCTTGCTCCTGTTCAACGACAAGGGATTGTCGTTTGTCATCCTGATTAGAACAAAGAGAATGAGTTGCCAAAAGAGGATCACATTGATCAATACCATTTGATTGATCAATACCTGAGGAAAAAGTGACCTCATCAAAAGACTGACCAATACATGTGTCAGCCAAAGGAATAATATCCTGATCAACATCAATCTCAAGAGCTCTTTTTGCCATAGCTCTAGTAACTGCACAAGCAGGGTACAAATCAGGGATTTCAGTTTCGACAGGATCAACTTTCTGATCCAAACAAGGCTTGTCAGTTACAAGTGGATTAACCACAACCTTATCTCCAGCTAGGTCATTGCCTAGTAATAAATGAACACCCTCTATGGGTAAAGAAGTCACTGCCCCAACAGTCACAGGTCCAGAAACTAAGTCTGATGCCAAATTTACACAATGGAGAGGAACATTTACAAAGCCGCACTCTACTCCCTGAACAAGAACACTTTCACTTGAAGAAGACTCCTCAGACAAAGGCAAAGTACCTGATAATAAAAGACTCTGAGAAGCTCCAGTGTCCCTTAATATTTTAATTGGGATAGGCTTGGCAGAATCACCAATAAGTGATATAGAACCTTCTGACATGAATGGTTCATAAGCCTCTAAAATAGAATCAGACTGGGGTTTGTTTGACCCAACAAATGTATTGCTTTTAATACAGGACCGTGACCTTGACCTCGTAGAAATAAGAGCATTTGGAAAAGCTCTGTCTTTTCTCTGTTGCTTATTTTTCAACTTGAAGCAATCAGAAATAACGTGCCCTTTCTTTTTACAATAAGTGCACGTAGGAAGAGATAAGGATTTCTGATCAGTCTTATCAGATGTTTGATTCCTAACAGTTGTGCTGTTGTGAAATTTGGAAGTACTCGAATGAGATTGAAATGGTTTTTTACCAGAAAACTGCTGAGAGGACGACTTATTGCCAAATGAAATTTTGTGAGTCAAGGAATAATCATCAGCCATACGAGCAGCATTTTCCAAAGTTTCCACATTCTGCTCGTCAAGATAGGTTTTAACATCACTATGGATGCACCTTTTGAACTCTTCAATTAACTTTCTCATGCACTCTAACCCCTCCTGGATAGGTTTTGAAATGAAATTCTGAACATTAGATGCCATTGTAAATGCTTGTTGGTTTCACACAAAACAAATTTCTCTATTAAAAATCTTTGCCAAAGACAAAAAAAAATTCAGAGACAAAATCAATATGAATTTCAAGGATAAATTTAATATCTCTAATATGCTTTAAAGAAATTCAATCCCGGAACAACGAGTCCCCAATTTCTGTTACGACTCTATGGTCTAAGAAAAATGTAACAGAAAGAAAGTGAAACCAACAAATCAAGTAAAAAATCAACAAGCAATTTATTACTAGATAATTAAAATGAAAAATCAAAAAGTCACTTACAGTAATGTGTTTTGAAATCCTAATAATCCAATAAGAATGATTGTTCTAATCACAAGTCCTAAATATAGAATGTTCCGAATTCACGGCTGTGTCCTTGAATGTTATGATGTGCTAATGGTCTCCAAAGTCCTGATGTACTAGAAATCTTGATGTGCTGATGTCAAAATGAAGTATTCCAAAATCTCTGAATAAGTTCACATAAATTCCAAAATCATCAATTAAAATCCAAAATCCAAAAGTTTATGAGCACTGTTATAATCCAATGAATATTTAAAATAATTCCTCTCTTAGAATTTGGAATGAATTTTCACAACTGTAATAGCTCTTTACAAGACTGATGGTAATGTCAAAACTGAAAAAATGTCCACCAAACATGGCATATATAAAGATTGGTCACATGACAGAATGTTCTAGAACATGAGTCATCTTAATGGAATTTTTACTTGTAAACAAAAATCAACCTTGACCTTCAAATTGAGAAAACATATTGATCAAAACAACCTAATTCAAGGACACTAGTTAAACATGTTTTTCATGATAAACATTAAGATTTAAGCAAATATTAAAGTGAAGAAACATTTATAATTTCCTAAAATATTTATAATATTATATAAACATCATACATAACAACTTGGTAAGAAATTTTGTGAAGTAGCCAGAGATATCTGTAGAGGGTGGTCTGAAGTATTTCATAGAAACATGAGAGAAAATAACAAATGACCAGTGGGTGTTATCAATAATAGAAGAAGGCTACAAACTAGAGTTCTTTCAGATTATCTCTTTCATTGGCATTAAAAGAAATACCTGTAAATGCATGAAATTGAGATATTATTTTGTCAGAAATAACAATTATTAGAAAAAGGGGCAGTTGAGCATGTGTCTGTCAATCAAATTCAGGAAAGTTTTTAAAGCACATTATTGCTGGTACTAAAGAAAACTGGTGGGATGTGACCAGTCACACATCTGACAAGTATCTCCAGAAACCACACTTCAAAATGGACATTCTCCCAAAAGTGTTAAATGCCAAAACAGGAAATTGGGCAATAATTATTGATCTGAACAATGCATACCTACACATTCCAGTTTTTGGAAAATGCCAAATGTTTCTCAGGTTTTGTGTTCAAGGCCAGAGTTACTAAGTTGTTGCACTACCCTTGGGTTCCATGGTAGCACTGATGGTATTCACCAAAACTGTAACAGTGATATCAGTCTATCGGAGTAAACAGCATCAGAATGGGAGTCTATTTAGACAATTGGTTTTTTGTAAATCAGATCAAACCAGTCTTCTTTATTTCAGTTTGAGAGAAAACCATCACTCTCCTGATTTGGTTGGGTTTCATTGTTAATGGGGAAAAATCTAAACTGGTTCCAACTCATTAGTGTACACTGGGAGACATTTTCATCTAGACAAGGGTATAGTGTCTCCGACTGAGGAAAAAATACAGAATATCAACAGTCCACATATTGCTTCACAGAGAATGTCCAGTGAAAGATTACCTATATTTACAGGGACTAATGGCATCCTTTATAGAACTTAACCCACATGTCAGACTTTGAATGAGACCAGTACAGTTACGTCTTCTGTATTTCTGGCACTCATGCTCAGAAGCCTTGAAAAACTGATTGTATTTTCACAGCATCTAAATGGATATTTGTTTTGGTAGTTAAATATTGTAAACACTATGAAAGGCTCATCACTAATGCAGGAGGAACCATCTGTCACAGTGACAACAGATGCTTCCAAGACAAGGTAGGAAGGTCACATGAATGGTTAAATGTTCAGGGCAGTCAGACAGAAAAAGTAAAGGCTCAGTACCTAACTGTTTGGAGATGGAGGCAGTATGCAAGTCAGTCCAACATTTTCTCCCATATTTAAAGGGCAAAACCTTGTTAATAAGGACACATAATTCAACAGTATATAAACAAGCAAGGTGGAATGCATTCAGTTCCATTTTGCTATATTCCTTGGAAACTGGAATTTCATCCTCCACAGCTTGAGCATGAAAGTAGCTCATATAGCTAGAAGTTAAAACATCCTAACAGACAACCTGTCGATAATCAAAATTCACCCAAAAGAGTTGGTCTTTCTTAAATCGGGTAGCGCAGTAGATCTTTGCTATCCCATGATAGATTTGTTTGCATATATAGAAAACATAAATTAGACACTAATGTTTTGCTCATGGACTTCATGTTCCCAGCCATATGTGATGGATGCTTTGAGAGTCTTATGGCAGAAAATATTTGGGTATGCATACCTCCCAGTCTGCTTAATACCCAAAGTTCTAGAACATGTGATGAAATTCCATTCTTGGATAATCCTGATGGTCCACAAGGCATTGGTACCCACAGCTGTTAGCTTCTGATTGCAATACCATATATATATATATGGTTATAAGTCAAGTCCAACTGCAAACAACATAGACCCTGATCTCTCTTCACATAATGCACTGGCAGATCAGGGTCTATGTTGCTTTTTCTACTGACTACTAACAAACTGCATAGACCCAGATCTGCCAGTGCATTATGTGATGGGAGATCTGGGTCTGTGCCGTTTGCAGTGACTTATAAGTGAGTATATATGGTAACTGAAACTTCCAATTCAGGAAGATCTGTTAACATTATGCTAGTAGTGCAACATCATACATTATTAGGCTTCTTAACGGTACTTTTTACAGTAGGCCTCCTGTTAAGAACCTTGTTCCTGAATGGCATTTACCTTTTGTTCCAGTCATGTGACACAGAAAGCATTGTTTGAGCCAATCATGAAGTCAAATCTGAAGTATCATTCAGGGAAACCAGTTTTTTCTGGTAACACTTACTGTTTTTGTCAATGCAGTGACTTAGAATCTGTTTGCTTGGGAAATGGTGCATTGAACATACAGAAACAAGATATCACCGACATTCATCAGAGTTTATCAACAACTAATGGAGCTAATCATTGGGATAACACTGTCTTTATGCCAGCTTTTCCAGAAAAAAAATTCCTTGATCCTAAAAGAGTTGTGGCAATTTATCTAAAAGGAACAGAGATTTTTAAATATAAAGATGGTCATAATGAGACAAAATTGTTTTTGGGGAGTACAATTCCTCACAGACAGTATCTGCTCAAACTGTGTCTCATTGGATTGCTAAAACCATTGCAATGACTTAGAAAGAAAAAGGGATAAAATTGGACAAAGATTCTGGTCACAGCACCATAAGTATTGGAGCTGCTTGGGGTTTCGTTAAGGGAGCCTCAGTTCAAAGCATTATGATAAAAGCTGATTGGTCACGAGAGACCACTTTTATTAGTTTTTATCTATGCAGTGTAAATACTTAAGTAGTGAAATAGTTATGTGAAAAATGGAAAAGATCTGTAAATATGCATCAGTTTTATGCTGAATTGATATGATCTTTGTTGGGAACTGAGGATTCTACATACTTGCCTTTTATGAAAATAGTAGAATAAATCATAAACAAGATTATCTGCTTAATTATGCTGTAATGATACTGTTTACTTTGCATTTTTTTTAAATGAGACTGTTTATCATGAGAATTTTAAATTTTGCTTAGAATGGTCTCAAAAAGTGACATATCACAAAAAGAAAAAAATGTTTGTTTTCTTTTGTTGGTTTTAACAGCACTTTTAACACATTATTAGCTATATCAGGGGTCGGTTTGTCACATTTAACACTTTTAACACATTATTAGCTATATCAGGGGTCGGTTTGTCACATTTAACACTTTTAACACATTATTAGCTATATCAGGGGTCGGTTTGTCACATTTAACACTTTTAACACATTATTAGCTATATCAGGGGTCGGTTTGTCACATTTAACACTTTTAACACATTATTAGCTATATCAGGGGTCGGTTTGTCACATTTAACACTTTTAACACATTATTAGCTATATCACATTATTAGGTATATCACATTATTAGCTATAAGACATTATTAGCTATATCAGGGGTCGGCAACCATTTATACTTAAAGAGCCAAACTATGTCAAAATTCGGAGCAAGAGATCAACTACGAGCCAGTATAAGAAAGCCCATTTGTAACTGACAGTATACAATTTAACATTATTGATATGTTGATTAATAATATGAGAAGAAAAGAAAGTGACAAAAAGACTGTGTTGGCGCGAGTAATTAAGCATTTTTTATTTTTGTAAATTAATTGTAATTTTAATTTTAAAAAATTTGTGTATTTGAGGGATGACAAAGGAATCATATTTTGTTCCGTACTGAGTCACATTTGGCTAGCGAGCCATAGGTTGCCGACCCCTGGGCTATGTGATGCAGAGGAAATGGGCTGCTGTGGCTCGTCTGGAAAAAAAACAACAGTTTTTCATGGTCAGATAGACAATTTCTCAAGAAACAACTTAGTTTAATTATTAGGAGAATATGAAATATTTCTGCATATTATTTTTTCAAACCACCCAGTTCAGATGAGGACTGCTTTGGAATCGATCCATTTCACCAAGTAAGTGCAATCATTTACAAAATGAATTGGGGAAAATTTTGACAATAATTTTAACTTTATCCTTAGCCTTACACTTAGTAAAATGCCCACCCATCTTCCCTTAAATTTATTTTCAGGTTCAACTTTTGTTGTATGAGAAAACTGGAGGTGGTATGGTGCTCACATGCTTTATAAAATTTAAAGGTTGCCTACTTGTAAAATGCAAGTTGAGACTTGTAAATGGGAGTAAATCTATATGTACATTTCACCAGATAAGGGTAATGTTTACTCCTAAAATTTAAATTTGAGTAAAAATCTCCCAATTTTCATGTATAGTTTATATTTAAAGACTTTTCAACTGAAAGAAATGTGTTTTTCATATTCCAGAAGGTGAAGTTTGAACCCATGTTTAAACATGACAGTAACGGAAGTCCATCAGATATTATTGTTAAAGTGTTCAATACAGAAACCAAAAAGGTAATTCTTTCATCTCTATTCCCCATTGATAAAGAACTATATAATTCCAAAACACACTTATAGATCCATCTCCATTAGAGTAAATTTCATTGCATATCCAAAATTCTATTATTTACAGCATCTTTGTTAATAATCAATGACGATCCATTATTTAAAGTTTTACTTTTGGAGAGAAGATACAATACAAGTTTGTTCTTTTGGTTTATTCAGTGTCATTTATGAATAAAATCCTTCAACAACATTTCTTTGTTTAAAAATGTAGATATGCTTCATAAATCACATTTTTATTTGTTTTTATGATTTTCTCATAGTCATTTAAATAAAATAGCTTGATTTTCAGATTTTGAAACTTTAACATAGAGATCGGTGTAAAGTTAAAACATATTTCATCCATAAGAATCAGGTCAATAGGTTTTAAGTGATAGTCAGGGATAACAGAGACCATTTTATCTTGATAAAGGAACAAGAGCTGGCCTTGCTGTTTATATTATAAGAAGACACAATTTTTAACATTTTCAGAATTTAATAGCAGTAATACAATACCTGTTATTTTTGCACAGCTAGATCTTTTCCAGGTGCTAGTCCCAAGTCCAAGAAGATTATTCCATCCTCCAATTATTAATTGGAGGTCTAGAATAAAAAAAACAATATGATCCCAGACTGATACCTTAGTCAACTTCTGACAATTGGAAAATCCTCCTTTATTTCCTTGGACATTGTGCAAATCTCTCATGTCTCTTAGGCACTCAATTATATCATCATTTAAGTTGCCTTTTGGCATTTTTCCTCTCAATCATATCCTTTAGTGAGTTATATTTGTTATTTTCTCCCCAGTCCTTGCATAATTTTCATGTATCTGTGTCCCTTTTTGTTGAATTTGAGGTTTTTTATTACCTTGATAGCAAAGCAGTGCTTCTTTGTTTTTCATCCCTCTATTAGTAACCGTTCTTAGGGTATTACCTACCCAATTCTTGTTCTGGTTCATTGTTTATTTATTGTATTTTCTTTCAGCATTCAATATGCCTCAAGGTAAATGCAGTAACAAAGCAGGCTGCTTGGGAGCATGTACTACATGTGTACACGTGGACTGTTGTCTTCTTTGTTGCCTTTGGACTGATGTGGTATGGGGTTTAGTGGAAAGTCACTATACCTATAGGGCCAGGAAGAAGGGACCTGCTTTCTTCCTCTTCATCACTGGAAGACCCCCTCCATTCCAAGGAGGGGTCTACAGCAATTCCCAATTTAGGGAGGTCACCAGCTCCCATAAAGGTAGTGTCCATGGCTCTTTCAGGGTAAGGAAATCACCTGTTTCTGCTAGGGCAGGATTACTGACACATTGAAGAAAGTTGTCAGTTCCTGCAAGGAAGGGATCCTTGGCACTTCCTGGTGGAGGTACGATGGCAGCACCCAGTAGCTAGTCCCACCTTCCTAATGCAAGGGAAGCCTGGTCTTCTTCTTTAAGTAGGCCTGTATTTAAATTGAGTGGATTTCGTTCTTCGGATTTGAGTTCCATGAACACAGACTCTCCAATAAAGTCTATATTTTCAGACCAGTCATTGCCTAGAAAGAGGTCACCAGTCACTGGTAGCATGTCAAGTGACAGTCACCAAGGGTATGACACTGGTCACTGGGTACCAGGCACTAGGCATCAGTCACTGGGAAATGTGTCAAGTGACAGTCATAGGTATTTCACTGATCACTGAGCACTGGGTACTGGGTACCGCGTAATGTGTCCCAAGTGACAATCAACAAGTGTCTGTTGCCAGGAACTGCGCACACAAACACTGGCTGCCAGGCAGCAGCAGGCACTGGATACTGGGTCACCAGGCACCAGGTGCTGATCACTGGTCACCAAGTACCTTGCATTAGGCAGGGACAGAGAAACATCGGGTTTGTCTCATCTCCCCCTTCCCCCCCCCCTCCCATGAGTGGAGACAGGACAATGAACCCTCAAAAAGTCCTCTTCCCCACGGAGGGAGATGAGACAGAATAGTCCTGTTCATCTTGAGAGCGAAGACATGATGACGAAACTATAAATTTTGTTTGACACAGATGAGTTTCTGAAAAATCATTCATGTCAGGCCCTTCTCCTCAAATGGGGTCTCCATATTCTTCCCACCCTATGGATCAGGTGACAGTGGAGGAGGAAGTGTGGACCTTTGACAAGGCAGTAAATGAGGTTTACTGCCTCCTTGCCCCAGATCTGTGTCCAAAACCTTCAGGATTGTCAGATGCTAGGTTCCTCACCAGTTTGGAGAGGCTGTTTGGGGCACAGCCTAAATCAGACCTTCTGTTCCTCCCTCACTCAGCAATGGTGAGGAAGATAACTCTGAAATTGTCTCAAGGCCAAGAAGCGGCCACATAGCAGAAGGGGTGGTCTGTCCCCTCCTCTATTCTTCAGTCCCTAGTTTCAGCCTTCAGTTACAGGGTCGATTTGCCTGCTTGGTCCCTTGAGTCCCTGCCTTGGACACAGTTGCTTCCCAGGTAGGGATTTTGGCAGGGACCTGGGCCCAACTCCTTATTAAGTCTCTTAAGGGTTTGGAACTGAAGAGTTACCATAGCCTCTCTTTTTTCAGCTGTCTCCTTCAATCTTTTGAAGAAGGAATCATTATCTCTGGGGCTGGGTTGAAGAGATTGTTAGAAGCCGTTGCTACGACATCAAGATTACACACTGTCAATATCCATGGTGCTCTCAACAGAGTTTCTTCACCTCCATAGGGATGCTGCCTTGGAGACATCAAAGGTTTTGGTGGAGTACAAGAAAAGCCTTTTGTGGGCCACTCCTCTTTATGAATAGATGTCATTCAAAGGGCTAATCCCCACAGTGGTCTTGCAGATTAGCAACACCAGTCTCTTATTATGGTACTGGGCCTGGCTAAACTGGCCCCAAAAAATGTCTCCATCCTGTAAGGTCCATGGCTCCCCCTGCTAAAAGTTTTCAGCAGGGGAACCAACAAAAACCATTAGACCCAGTTTAAAAACACCTTTCTGCCAGTCTTTCTCATGAAGAGATGGCGAGAGGCCAGGGAAGGAAGTCCATGGACTTCTCACCCTTCCCTAAGGAGGGAGGCAATCTTCCCTAGGGAGTTGCACCCTCTCCTGCTATGTGCCCTTCTCAGTGTTCTAGTAGGTGCCAGATTTAATCTTTTTTCATTGGTTGGACCTCATGGATTATGCATGGGTGCTTTCCATAATAAAGGAGGGCTACTGGCTTTGTTTCTGGGACCCTCTACCTCTTTCAAGGACCCCTATTTGGTTCCACCAATCCCAGTTGGTATCTCTATGGGAAGAGGTGTACATCCTTCTAAGGAAAGGTGCAGTAGAAAGGGTGACAAACATTCAAAGTCTGGGATTTTATTCCCAGATCTTCCTAGTTTAACAAAAAAGGAGAAAAGTTTTGTCTTGTTATTGATCTTTACCCATTGAACAGGATTTTTTCTGGAAGAGCATTTCAGGATGGAGACTTCTATCTCAGTCAGGAATACCATCTGGCGGAACAACTGGGTGGTCTCCATAGCAGGTGTTTCAGTAAGAAACAAAGTAGCAGGCTAAATTGGGAAAGTAAGAGGTGGTGGTGTGGCAATGCCCCCCACTTGGGGTCCAGGGGCAATGCCCTGGTGGTGGTGGTGGTGGTGGTGGGTCATGGGGATTAAAGCCCCCTGAAGCTGAAATGGTGTGGTCATATGAACTCAGTTTAAACTGTCTCACTTTCATGGAGAAATGTGAAATTTGTTTGAAACAAATATCTTAGCAACTTCGATGATTAAACACAAAAATCTGAAAAAAGAAGCAATGGTAGACTTGTTGCTCCCTCTTTATATCTCTTCAGTTTTCTGGAAAACTATGCATTTCTTTACTATTGATTTCACTTGAATATGATTATATGGAATGGTTTTCAGTGAAGGCTGATATCTGGTTTCCAGGTTAGGGTGGTAGAGAAAATGCAAATTGCCAGGTGATGCATATAGAATAATAAGATTCAAGAAAATAAGTGAAACTGAGGTTTTTTAATATTTCACACACTGAAATCAACAATAAAATAATTAACTTAAGAAGAAGAGAACACTGTCACAACATAGTTTATCTATGTAATCTATATATATGCTGAAACTTTTTCATATAAATAAATTACACATTCATTTCTAAAACAATTGGAGGAAGTAGACTCTCTTTCAATAGATGTATATTTTACATGTCACAGCAGGTGTGTTGTATTCATGTTGTAATTTATGTTCATCATCTGTGGTCATCTGTTTATTTTTTTATCTGTTGTATTTTGGTCAGACTGTAAGCAAAGTGTTTGACATGTCAATTGTCTGTTACTGTTCATATATTGTATAAATAAGCATCTGCTAGTCTTATCTTATTCCATTTGTTTCATACTGCAACCCCAACCCCCACCTCCATACCACACAATTTATGCAGGTATCATAAGATAATTTCTTGCAAACCGTTGTTTTTGCTTTTTTTATTCAGCTGTTTGTCTAGTAGCATCTACTGTCCTTTTTTCATTGCTGGAATGTGATTGTCACTTTGATCATGATCGATTGTTTGCAGAAGTAAAGTGACTAAACATTTATAATTCTCTTTGGTGGAGATTGAATCATGCATCAGGTAGGCATATCCAATAATGCTAAATACAAACAAACAAACATCTTCTAGACTGAGACCTGCACCTTTCTGGGGGATCTGTCACTCTGTTGGGAGACAGTGATTCATCTAGGCCGAATCCCCAATCTGGATGAATCAGATCTAATCCCTTCTCAGAATTTCATTTACACGAGGATGAATTTTCTCACCCATCAAGTGACAGTCCATATTCCTTCTGACAGAATCTCACAAATACTAATGAACTTAGTTCCCTTAGGAAGGCTTCACATGTGGCCTCTTCAGTTCTTGCTTCAAGCAAACTGGAGACCTCCTAAGGAATCCTTTCCACTTGGATCACCGTCTATGTCTCTACAGTGCCACACCATAGGGCATGGGTGGTGGATCGACTGTATGCCTATGCCTTCCTACCTTTTAGAATAATCCCTCAGGTTCTTCACAGAGTCAGGACTTCCAAGTGATGGGTCATCCTGATAGCTCTCCCTGTGGCCCTAGTGATTGTGGTTCAATGATCTTGACTTGTTGGTCAAATACCCCAGGGAATTACTACTGAGGAAGGATCTGCTGTTGCATCACAGAGGGTCTCTCTTGCACAACACTCCTAAATATTCCCTGTACATTCATGCCTGGGAATTAAATTTCTCCTATTATGCCGTATCTCTCCCTCATCCATTACCACCATATATGAATGAGGTGTAGATGCCTCAGATTTAACAATGCCTAAAGAAAAATTATCTATCTTCCATTACCAAGGCTAGCAGCAATTGACATCCTAGGTCTACAATGCCAGGCGGAGAACATTCTGTAATTGTTGCAGTAGGAAACACATTGATCCTATCTGCCCCCCTTTAACTGCAATTGCAGATTTTCTTCTTTTCTCTTCGAGGAAAAAGATTGCTCAGTATCCACCATTAAGGGTTTTAGACCACCCCCCTCCATGGGCTCCACTATAGGAATGGTACAAATCTTTCAGAACTGATCAGATAATGGGCTCCAGAGACCAGTCTCTCACTCTTTAATGCTGAGGTGGAGCCTCTTGTTTTCTTTGGTTGTTATCTAAACCTCCTTATGAACCTAAATCTTCCTTTGAGAAACTTACCCTTAAAATAGTCTTTCTTCTCTCCTTAGTGTCTGCAAGGAGTGAAATTCATGCCTTGTCAGTGGAAAAGGTTTTCTTGTGGTTGTGTGTGTAAAGTTATTTGTTATTTAAAAATAACTCCAGTAGGTGATCTGTACTATTTATTAATTACAAGACATCAGTACAGGTGTGTAGGGGAGACAAGACTGCCCTGAAAGTATTTTTCTTATAGAACTTTAACCCTAGTGTAGGCATAACATAAACCAGCTGTTGGTGTATATCAGTTCTAGTCCAGTGTGGAATGTCTGTTTACTTTTCTTGCCAAGAACAGTTCAGTGATATTTAAAGCTAATTAGATTTAGGCTAACATTACACTGTGGTAACTATGATTTGGTCTGTTTTCTTTGCCAACCTGGGTTTCTGGCCAAGAATCAGCCACCTTCAGTAACTCCCATTCCTATTGAAATCCTCCATCTCAGTTGTATTTGTACTGAGGATCAAGATAGTCTCCTTTGCAAATTAGAGCTTTACATTTCTATCTGTCTAAATCAAAAGAGAAAAGAAAGGGTCATAACAGTCTTCTACCTCACAAAAGTACGTCTGATATTTCGGCAACCACCATCTTAAGGCCATTTGTTCATAATATTACAAGAGCTTATCAGTCTCTCACTGAGAGAGATCTTTCATGAAAATCAAAGCCCATCAGGTCAGGGTTATTGCTGCATCTTGGGCCTGTTTGAAATATTCTTTTATGGCTGATGTCATGAAAGCCACCTTCTAGTGTTCTCACTCCACTTTCTCATTGTTCTCTCTTTGATCAATGTTGCACCAGAGTGGGGGGCATTTATCAACAAGTTATCAAGCCATCCTGCAGTAGAGTACCCTACTGACAGCAGTAGTAAGTTATCTTGGGCCATCAGCCTCTTACCACGCCTGGCAAATTCAGTGATGCAATAATAGCAGGTATTATCTTGGGCCATCAGCCTCTTACCATGCCTGGCAAAGTCAGTGATGCAATAATAGCAGGTATTGTATTACTGCTATTAAAATGTAGTTGGGGGGGACTAATTTTAATTACATAATACTTACCTGCTATCATTGCCCAGTTCCCTCTTCCCTCCCAGCCCAGATGTCCTTTCAGTCTTGGTCCAAGTCAAAGAAGGACAATATTCTGATTGTCAGAAGTTGACTAATGTATCAGACTGAGACTATGTTGTTCTTTATTATAGACCTACAGTTACTAATTGGAGGAGGGAATAATCTCCTTGATCTGGGGACTAGTGCCAGAAAAAAAGATATAGTAATGCAATAATAGCAGTTTTTACCCAAAAGAAAACTACATATTTTTTTTTACTGATTTATGGCCCCTGTTTGACCTAAAACATTGGCCTTGTATATTGAATCAAGCTTTCTTTGGCTGTAACATATTTGCAGGGGCATCCAAGTCGTATACACATATTTAAGTTTCAGTTAAAACTTGACTGAGTCATGTTTCCTGTTTGACATTAAAGTTTTCCCTTTTCTTGAGTTTACAGATGTTTTTCAGCTCAGATAAATTTCCAGGTAATTCACAGATTGGAACCAAATTTAGTATGGACCCTATATGTCTTAATATTAACAAGACCTAAATAAACTTGGATTTTCCCATTTCTGTCAAAATTTGACTCAGTTATGCTCCCAGTTGACTTGATGTTTGGTTTGATTTGGTTTGGTGTTTTATGGCACAGCAACACATGTAGGTTATTTAGCGCCAAGGCAAATTGAGGAAAAGTGCCTTGCCCAAGGACACACCATTGTAGCTGACCTGTGTTGATTTAATGGTAAGATTTGAACCCACACCCTGTTGGTCATGAATTTGGCATGCTAACCACTGCACCACCACAGCTCCTGACTCCATTACTCACCTCTTACAACATACATGAAGATGCATTGGGCCTATTCTACATCACTGAGCTTGCATGGAGATGACTTGAACCAAGGTTTCTTTAATTATACTACATCAGCATGGCATTTGTGTGCACTGGACATATTACAAGTTTAACCTAATTTATGACATAGAAGAGTAGTTAAAGCCTGGCAAAGCAAAGGTTAATAAAATACAGTATGTCTTCCTTTGGAGAGATTGAATACATGAAGGAAACATATCTGATTTCAAATCTGACCTATGTATGAGCAATTTCTTCTTTGTATTTCAGGTTTGGATTTGGCCAAAATTGAAATTCTTGCATAGAAAAGATTTGATAGATTCTATGTACATGTCATCATTGGATGGACAGAAGGTGCCAGTAAAAAGGGATCAAGATCCTTTCTGGGATCCGATAGAGGATATTTGTTTGGGAAGGTAAATGCCTCTCAGATTTATAGATAGAATAGATATTACCTATGTCATAGATTGCCATGCCTGGGGAATTTTTCACTCTTTTTTGTTGTTGCAGTTTTTACAGTTTGGTCACAAAGTCTGAAAATGTAACCATGCAGAAATTCAGAGACTAGAAAATGACTTGTTTCAAAATTGCATAACTATGAAAATTAAACACGAACTTTTTTTAAATTATTATTTAAAAAAATTTGACAATCTCTTAATTTTCCAATTTATTATAGTATATTCACTGTTCTAGTCATTGTGAATAACATGCAAATAAAGCTTTTCATAGAGAAAAATGTTCAGGATGTTTGCTTTTATAAATTCAATGCTTACCTCATAGTTCTAAATGATGTGATCATTACATTATGATGTCATCAATATGATTTCACCTGTTACCTATGTGTATTTTAGCACTATAAACTCTTGGAGAGATTGGACATAAAATAAGTTAGTTCCAATGTCTGTCTCTTATTAAATAATGAAAAAGAAAAATACTTAGATAATTGTAATAGCTGCAATGACAGTTCTGTGAGAGAAAATTATAAAATAAATGAATTGTATACAAGACTTGGGAAATTATTAGCAATTTATTACCAGCAGTAGACCAGAACAGACTTTCTATTGGAGAAAACTGATGTGATCTCAGTAATTGTGTCATAATGAAAAAATTAACTCACCAGACATGCACTTTCTTTGTGTATTTGATAAGAGGAGTCTATAATATTCAGCACATTCAAATTTTATTAATTTTCAAATACGCATTCAGCTAGTTTGTATGGACAATTGGTGACAGGTGCTTTTTCCCATACATTTCTATGTAAAGACCCTGACTTGGGAGTAGAGTAAGAAAATGCGCACCAACCTATCAATTTATAAGTGATTTTGGATTACTTGGACCCTTAGCTATGTAAAAATATCAATTTTAAAGTGATTTTGGATTACTTGGACCCTTAGCTATGTAAAAATATCAATTTTAAAGTGATTTTGGATCGCTTGGACCCTTAGCTATGTAAAAATATCAATTTTATAAGTGATTTTGGATCACTTGGACCCTTAGCTATGTACAAATATCAATTTTATAAGTGATTTTGGATCACTTGGACCGTTAGCTATGTAAAAATATCAATTTTATAAGTGATTTTGGATCACTTGGACCCTTAGCTATGTAAAAAATATCACTTTTATAAGTGATTTTATATCACTTGGACCCTTAGCTATGTAAAAATATCAATTTTATAAGTGATTTTGGATGACTTGGACCCTTAGCTATGTAAAAATATCAATTTTATAAGTGATTTTTGATCACTTTGACCCTTAGCTATGTAAAAATATCAGTTTTCAATAATTTAAATACTCCGACATTTCACAAGCAAATGTTCTAATGAAAATTAAAAATAATTTTATATGATAATTTGATAAAATTTGCTGATCTGTAAAATGCATCAAAGCAATGAAATTTAGTAAACAAAAGACAATTATTTTAATCTTTATTTTTAAGTCATCATTATTTTACAAGTTAACTGAGTAGTAGAGTGCATTTTATTTTTCTTTTACAATTTAGAACATGATATCAATGACATGAAATGCAACTGTGTGCTGAAGAAATAGAAAGAAGGAATAAAAACAATGATTTGGCTTTTTCAGGTATTTGTATGTTCTAAGGTGTTCTATGAAACAGAAGTTTTTTTATGATCCTGCAACAATAGCAGAGGAGAATCACATATTCACAACCACACAGACATTAAATACAAAATGCACAGAGTTTCTGTCTTTAAAATCCATTGGACTGTGGAATACAGTATTAACTTGCAGTTGCTGACTTGCTGACTTTGCTGCTTGCAGCAGTTCATTGGAGGGTTTGAAGGTAATGCAAGTGTCATTACTGTTAGTCTTTACACTTGGTAGAGACTGGATGGTACTGTTGTTCAAACTTCCTCAAAGCTCTTTTTTCTGAGCATTGAAAATGTTCTTTTTGCATCTGCCCTGATGCAGGTTGATGTTGCTATGTCGACGTATGTCATATACATTACTCCAGAATGACTGATGTTGATAAGGTGTTATGTGATGATAAGTGTGATGATGTTGATAAGGTGTTAGCAGTATGTGAGAAGTACGAAATGCACCCCCTTGCTGCCAAGCTTTGTAAAATCAAACTCATGTCAACCAGGAATCCTGAAATTTAGTTTTGCTGGGCTTTGTTTGCTTCAAAAATTGCTCATACTTCCCCGAGTTTTGACATTTGCCTTAAAAAATTAATCACACCTCCACTCTGCTTGCTTTACCACCATTCCAACTAAGGAAATATTCACATTTTGCCCTTTATGTATAGAGTAAAATCTGACTTCAAAAGAAACTTTGCCACTGTTCATGAACTAGTCTATAATCTTTAATAAAGAGAGCTTAACCCTTTTCATACTGAAGCCCAATCAGACAGGCAGTTGTGTAGAACTGGAAATTTTTTCAGTCTGTGGTGTAGCAGCATGAGAGAATGCACTGACATTGGTCAATCTGGCTTTACAGGACAATATTTTTTAAAATTATTTTTCAATGTTATATACCATTTTAAACAGCATAAAATTTTCCTTAAGGTCATATTTTTTTTTACTGAAAATTTTCAGACATAAAACTTCAGTTGAAAGTAAAGTTATTTTTTTGTATATATTTAATTTCAATGCAATTTTCCTATCTGCAATATTCATTTTAGCTCCTATATGTAAGTGTATGAAATGGGGGGAATTTTATGACATTTAAGAAGGTGACAAAATAAAAATCCATAAAGAATGTCAAAAGTTATTACAATTTTATTAAATTTACTCGCATGAGAATTGGAGAGCAAACAGAATAATCCTTACTGGTAAGTCGACAAAGCTTTTCATTTTGGTTCAGTGTTTTTATTCCACAATAAATTTTAATGTAATAATATCAGAGTTATGTTGGTTTTATTTTGGTCAATTTCCAGGAATGCAGTCAAATTTCATAATATTATGCACACACCCAACATTGGTATATGTGCAAACTTAATGAGAAGTGAAGTTCTCAAAATGTCCAGTTAGCTTGAAAAGCATCCACGTCTTCATCTTCATCAATATCCGAGTCAAAAATACCAATGAACTATTTATCGTCTGCTCAGTTCATTCGATTCAACCAAGATCACGATCCCCACTGCCTAAAATATAAATTTCCCCCACAAAATTGTCTGTATTTTCATAAAAATTGGTATCCACTTCACGTTCGCTTCAGTACTGTCTGCCATTTTGAATTACACATGTTAAAATTCAGTTTTTAAATAAAATTTTCTACTAACCAGTTCTCATCATCTCTGTTCATTTCGTCAAAGTCAAGCTCACAATCTGCACTGCCTAAAGCATACATTTTCACTGCAAAATTGTCTATATTTTCATCAAAATCAGCATCCACATCACTGCCGTAAATCACTGTTTCAATGCTGTCAGCCATGTTGATTTCCACACATTAAAACTCATGTTTGAAATAAAATTTTCAAATGACCAGTTATCATCAGCTCCGTTTATTTTGAAGAAGTAAAGATAGCAATCCCCTCTTCCTAGAATGTCAATTTTCCACACTAAATGGTCTTTATTTTCAGCTTATTCATCAAGAACATAACTGTCTTCACCTCCCTCTTCAATATGACTGCCATTTTTTATCTCTGCACATTAAAAACTCAATTTTTAAATCAAATTTTTACCAGTTTTTGGGGTCTTTTAAACACAATCTGTTAATGCTATGTGTACCTTCTGCCTTTATTTCCTTCTTTTCAAAAGAGTACACGTAAATTGATGATGTTTAATACAGTTAAAAACATGTTTCTGCAAAGTTGGTAACGGAATGTAGTGAACATACAACCGAAGTCGTATCCTGCTGGCAAAGGTAAAGTATGATTGGAGTTGTATCCCGCTGCAAAAGGGTTAAACATTTTCATTAAAGGCAATAAAGTGTAATAACTTTTGTTTTTCAACATGCATCCCTGACTTACCGAACTTCAAATGAAGTGGGTTGTTCCACTTTTTGTACTTTAACCTATGTAAATTAGCCTCACAGGCTTGATCACAGCAGTTCTCAAAGAATACCAAACACAAAATCACCTCAGTTAAGTAATCTGTGGAGTTGTGATTGTTTATTTCTGACCGCCTTTACCTTATAATTGCCTCTGTGACAATTAACCATATAAAATGCCCAAGGGTGATAGCATTATAGTGAATCTCGGCAAAGCACGACTAATTATTGTTTATACTGCCTACAGGCTGTGGGCATTATCTTGGTGTCAAGAAAGGTCTCTACCTGTCTCTTGTTTTTAATAAGATTTACTGGAAAATTGTGTTTTTAAAAACACGATTGTCCGGGAGTTTGGGAGTCAAAATCATGTTTTAATATCAGTAAAACCTTACCTGTCACTATTGTTAAACTTTTCCTTTCTATAATGGAAAAACTTCATCCATGCTAGATGCACCATTCTCCTGTTCTAAAAGTTCTTAGAACGCATGCATTGAGCCAGTCTGACCTATGTCATCGACCCATGCGCAAGAGCAAATCCTCATTCTTTTCTGGATGACATCTTAAGTCACACATGGAAAAATGCGCTTGAAGAAAAGATACAACAGTGATGGTTTTGCTAAATATCAGAGCTTGACATTCATGTTCTTTTAGCAAAAAGTTATCCCTCAGTCCTTAATTATCAAAGAATATCGTTTTGATAAGTACCAGTGATAATTGAATTAGTGCATCTTGCACGATGAACCACCTAACCTGCTTACTCCTTGTAAAAATGGTATATTAATTACCTGTTGGAATATGTATATTTACTAACGGATCATCAAAATTATCCCATTAGTGTTTACATGAAGTATTTACATATCATATTATTGTTATTAATGCAACAAGTTTAGTAACAGCAAGAAATCTCCTAACAATATTTAGTAGAGATTACATGGTCCTCCAATTTTTCATTAATGCTTTTAGCATTAATATAATTAATAACAATTATGTTCTTATGTTTATAATTCATTTGAAATACGAATAAACTCAGACATTTTTGTTTTCATTCAAAATAAGTAGTAAAGAGTAACAATGAGGCTGATGCAACCGTCTTTGTTATTATCCTTCTTCAGTTCTTGTTTATCATACAAAAATTTCTTGTTTCAGAACTTTTAGTTTCAGATGTGTCAAAGTGTGAGTAAGTGTAGGCACAAGAAAGCCCCATGGGACACTCACTAGCTGTCTTTTTCATGCATAAAATGTACACAAATGGATGGATGCCCCTTTTGTTGTTTGTGCTCAGACAACATCTGAGACCTTGCTGAAAGTCGACGAACATATAGGAAGAGGAAAGAATTACGTTCTCCTTCCTCTCCTTCTGAATCTATTAGATCTCACAGTGTTCATAATCTACCTGGAATTGATTGCATCTCCCTGAATAAAAGAGGGAGAGACATCATCTTCCAAGAGGGAACTACTGTACCATCTGTGAGCAGGTAGCAGATACTTCTCAGCAGATTAAATGAGGGAGGAGCAGTTCCTTACAAAGATAGTGGGTCTTAGTGGGTCTTCTAAGAAGGCTTCATTTATTGTTAAGGCTTTGAGCTTGCTGGGATCAAGTGCACCCCACCCACCAAATATAGGAGGGAGTGGATGCACCTTCCAAAGCACAATCACAGTATTACCTCTGGTGGGGGTACAACAGAGCCCTGTTATGGAGCAATGGAGCATGATTGCGTGCCTCCAGCCCACCCATCCCTTTGGATGAGGATCAACCTTCTCCAAGTACCTGAGGTCCTTGTTCTAGCTCTTTTAATTCTGAGGGAAGTTCACTCAAATCTAGATCACCACTGACTTTAGATGGCCCGGTCACTGACTGGTCCATTCACTGGGTACAGACCACTGGTTACCAGTCACCAGGCACAGGTCACTAGTCACATGTCACCGGCCACCACTCAGGGTATCGCTCACCGGGCTTCGGATACTGGGCACCGGGTATCAACACATGCCGTATCTAGGTATAGAGTCATGAATAGGATCAATTACCCCTGCCTCCACATTACCTATTTATCCAACCATAGGGACAGGGCCTGCTTTTATGCACGCTCCCAGGAAAGGAGATTGGACTGATGTCCCCTTCTTCCCCATGTTCCCTTACAATGCTTATGGGATGTGGAGTTGCCTCTTTCAAGGGAGAGATCATCCTGTACCACCATGTTTGTCTTCTACTTCCCCATGTTCCCTTACAATGCTTATGGGATGTGGAGTTGCCTCTTTCAAGGGAGAGATCATCCTGTACCACCATGTTTGTCTTCTACTTCCCCATGTTCCCTTACAATGCTTATGGGATGTGGAGTTGCCTCTTTCAAGGGAGAGGTCATCCTGTACCACCATGTTTGTCTTCTACTTCCCCATGTTCCCTTACAATGCTTATGGGATGTGGAGTTGCCTCTTTCAAGGGAGAGATCATCCTGTACCACCATGTTTGTCTTCTACTTCCCCATGTTCCCTTACAATGCTTATGGGATGTGGAGTTGCCTCTTTCAAGGGAGAGGTCATCCTGTACCACCATGTTTGTCTTCTACTTCCCCATGTTCCCTTACAATGCTTATGGGATGTGGAGTTGCCTCTTTCAAGGGAGAGGTCATCCTGTACCACCATGTTTGTCTTCTATATGCAAGTGTTGCCTCTTTCAAGGGAGAGGTCATCCTGTACCACCATGTTTGTCTTCTATATGCAAGTGTTGCCTCTTTCAAGGGAGAGGTCATCCTGTACCACCATGTTTGTCTTCTATATGCAAGTGTTGCCTCTTTCAAGGGAGAGGTCATCCTGTACCACCATGTTCGTCTTCTATATGCAAGTGTTGCCTCTTTCAAGGGAGAGGTCATCCTGTACCACCATGTTCGTCTTCTATATGCAAGTGTTGCCTCTTTCAAGGGAGAGGTCATCCTGTACCACCATGTTTGTCTTCTATATGCAAGTGTTGCCTCTTTCAAGGGAGAGATCATCCTGTACCACCATGTTTGTCTTCTATATGCAAGTGTTGCCTCTTTCAAGGGAGATCATCCTGTACCACCATGTTTGTCTTCTATATGCAAGTGTTGCCTCTTTCAAGGGAGAGGTCATCCTGTACCACCATGTTTGTCTTCTATATGTAAGTGTTGCCTCTTTCAAGGGAGAGATCATCCTGTACCACCATGTTTGTCTTCTATATGCAAGTGTTGCCTCTTTCAAGGGAGATCATCCTGTACCACCATGTTTGTCTTCTATATGCAAGTGTTGCCTCTTTCAAGGGAGATCATCCTGTACCACCATGTTTGTCTTCTATATGCAAGTACAAGTGCTGAGGTTCAAAGACTACCACACATTACGTGGGAGAGGTCATCAGGGGAGGAGCAGGTTAGTCCCCCTTCCCCTAGTAGACCTAGGAGAGACGAGAACAATTCTTGTCCTACAGACAAGGCACCCCTTAGGGACAGTTCATTCGCTTCCTGTAAAGAGTCACATAACATCTATGTCCCTATTTCCCAGCCTTCCCCGCACAATGATAGCTCCGGATCTAATACTCCTGTATCCCACTGAAATCTGTAACAGGAAAATGATAATGCCTTGTCCATTATTATATATTCTCAAGAATTTGCTGATGATCAGGAGGATGGGGTACACCCCGCCCCCATCTCCAAACCCTTTTCACCAAGCATTGCAAGTGGTTGAAGAGGAGGAGACATGGTTATTTGACAAGGCCGTTAATGAAGTATATCACCTCTTTCCCCCTGATATTTGCTCTGAGCCTATATGTTTGAGTGACACAAAGATTCTTTCATTCTTTAAAAAACTTTCAGGGGCAATGCCTAGACCAGACCTGCTCTTACTTCCTCACTCACTATGGTCAGAAAAGTTGCACAAAGGTTGGGCAAAGAACAAGAATCGGCGAGACAAAATTAAAGGTGGTCAGTCCCCCTTTGTACTCTGATACCCCTCATCTCAGCCTCTAGCTATAAGGTTCATTCCTCTTCCTTTGGACACTGCAACCTCACAAGTGGGAATTTCGTTGGGGTCATTTGCTTGCCTCTCTGTTAAATCATTAGAGGCTTTAGAATCGAGGCCAGGTCCTTAGTGGCTTTAGCATCACACACTGATATGTTCTCAGCGGCTTCCTTTGGTTTACTGGATGAAGAATTGTTATCTGTGGCTGCCTTGCAATGGGTGTTAGAGGCTGTAGCAAAGACATCAAGACATGCATTGTCTATGGCCAAGGCATTGTGAGCGGAGCACCTCCACCTCTGTAGAAACGTCACATTGGATATTTTGAAGTTTTTTTCTAGTGTATCGCAAAAATCTTCTTAGGACTGCACCAATGTAATGTGAGACTTTATTCAGCGGTTTCATTCCTACTATTGCATTACAGGACTTTAAGGACCACCAACATAGGTAGCTTGAATTGGTTACTTGCCCATCAAAAACGACCAATAAATGAACACAACCTGATTGAGCCATGGGTCAGCCAAATTTCCAGAAGAAGGGTATGCAACCACAACAAAGAAGCCAGCTCTCTTATAAGTCCACTCCACAAACGAGACATCAAAACTGGAGAGGCAGGAGCAGGGTGAGGAAATCTACTGTCTCCTCCCCCTTTCCCAAAAGGGGAGGGGGGAAGTAGAGGACATCCCTAGGGACACCTCACCTCTCCTGCATTGCATACCTCTTATTTTAATACAAGTATGTGCTCGATTGGCCCTCTTTTCATAGGCCTGGTTGATCAACACAGAAGATTGGTGGGTCCTTTCCATATTAAAGGAGGGTTTACATCTGTGCTTCACAGAATTCCTCCCTCTCTCAAGGACACCCATATTCTTCCATCAGTCAAATGTAATAAAGTTAAAGGAAGAAAAGTGCACACCCTTCTTCAGAAGGGCACAGTAGAGAGGGTTCAAAACACCCAGTTGCCAGCATTCTACTCCAAGATATTTCTGGTCCCCAAAAAAAGCGCAAAACTGAAGTTGATTATAGATCTTTCTCCCCAAAACAAATTTCTGTAAGAAGAAACCTTCAAGATGGAAATGGCAGCATCAGTTCACAACACTACTATCAGACCTGCAGACTGGGCTGTTTCCATTGATCTTCAGGATGAGTATTTCCACATCCCAATCTTTCCTCTGCACAAAAAATACTTCTGGTTTTTGATCAGACAGGAAGTATTTCAATTCCGAGCTATGTCTATGGTCTTGCCTCAGCGCCCTGTACCTTCACCAGAGTTATGGGAGTAATAGCTCCACACAACAGCAACAGACAGTCCCTATTACATCATATGACCCGCTGTTGGTCCAAAGTGACTCAGTTAGGACTTATTCCCAACCTAGAGAAATCAGATTGTGTTCCCTCTCAGGATTTCGTGTACACAAGACTGAATTTTTTTATCACTCTGGGTCAGGTTCATGTTTCCCCAGAGAGGATACACAAAATCCTGGAGCTCTTAAAGACTTTACAGATCAAAATGTCATTGTCAGTTCATCTTTATCTCTCCCTCTGGGAACCTTAAATTACACAGTGGACTTGGTATCCCTAGGAAGAATCCATTTATGTCCTAGGAAGAATCCATTTATGTCCTCTTCAGTTTCTCCTGTTGGCGGTCTGGAAACCCTATGAGGATTCACTGTCAGATCAAATTTCTCTAGGGTCAACTTTTAAGTACCACCTCAAGTGGTGGTACAATCAAGAAATGTTTCTGATGGGAGTTCCTTTGCATGCCCCTGAACCCCACTCCTATCTGTACACTGATGCATCAGATTCAGGTTTGGGAGCTCATTTAGATCCAGAAGGAGTACTTTTCCAAAGACATTGGTCACATGAAGAGAGTCTCCCACACATCAACAATTTGGAAATGAAAACCATGTTCTTCACCCTAAAAGGGTGCATAGATCATGTCAAAGGGCATTGCATCATGGTAACCTCAGACAACACATCAGTGGTGGCATACCTCAGATGACAAGGAGGTACTCATGCTCCTTATCTCTGCGTGGAAGTCTGGAATTTTCTATGCTGGGCAGAATCAGAAAGGATTACACTCAGAGTATGTCACATCCCTGCAAAGAAAAACATCCTTGTGGACAGTCTGTCCAGAACAGGCAAGGATGTCCTAACAAAATTGTCTCAAAATCAAGCATTAGCAGAATCTCTGTTCAGTCTATGTGAGAAGTCTCTAGTGGACTTGTTTGCAGCAAAACTCGACAACAAGCTTCCATTTGATGTTTCCCAGTCCCAGACCCAAGAGCTTGGGCAGTGGATGCCTTCAGTCTGAAGTGGGATCGATTGTCCACTTATGCATTCCTACCCTTCAGGTTGATTCCACAAGTATTTCACAAGGTCAGGACATCAACAGCTCGGATTATCCAGATTGCACCTCTGTGGCCTTAAAGGTCTTGGTTCAACGCCCTCCTCAACCTATTGATAGACCAACTTTCACACAAATCCTCAGATTTTCCACCTTCACACTTGGCTCATCTCAAGTTCCTAGCCACCCATCTCTTGCTGCAGTAGCAGATTTTCTACTCTTCCTTTTTGAGAAGAGATCTTGTTCAGTCTCCACAATCAAAGGTTATGGGCTTCCCTTTCAAACACATTTCAATTCTTCAAAGGTCAATCCATTGGTACAGATCCTCATTTGGCAGATCTTATTAAGTACTTCGAGCTGCAGAGACTGGTGTCTCACACTTTGATACCAAGATGGAACCTTTCATGTGTCTTGTGGGCTCTGACAAAAATCCCTTATGAACCTTTGAGTGAGGGCTCCTTTGAGAATCTTGCGCTTAAAATAATCTTTCTTCTAGCTGTTGCATCAGTGTGGAGAAGAAGTGAACCACATGCCTTGTCAATTGAAGAGGGATGTCTACACTTCAATAGCAATTACAGTTCTGTTTCCTTGTTATTCCATCAGTATTTCCATCCCTGATAGAGATCCCCAGTCTCAGTCACATCTGTGCTGGGGATGATAAGGATAGACTTTGCCCAGTTAGAGTACTTCGGTTCTATTTAGCAATTGCTAAAGGGAGAAGGGAGAGTAGGAAAAGGCTTTTTTCCCCTTAAGGGACTTAGCTGATATTTCAACTTTCACTATCTCTTGATGGATTTTGCTCACCATCAAGAGAGCTTATGGATCACTTACAGAAAGAGACCTCTCGTTCATGAGGATAAATGCCCATGAAGTAAGAGCTATCTCTACTTCCTGGGCCTACCTTAATCACTCACCTTTGGACAATATTATGAAGGCTGTGTTTTGGTGGTCACACAACCTTCTCATCTTTTTACCTTTGGTCCTTAGAAAACCAGAGCCAAGGTATTTTTTCTTTGGGTTCTGTAGTTGCTGCACAAACAGTGATTCAGACTGCTGTTGTATAACAGCAGCTCAGTGGCTGAGCTACAAGGTAATTTTTCCATATGTTACTCATTTACAGTCCGTCAGCCACCCTCATTACTGATAAATTTAGCTCAACAGTAGTGACAGGTAAGGTATTACTGATATTAAAATGTAGTTTTGAGGGGGAGTAAAACTAATTTTAATTATGTAATACTAACCTGTTACTATTGGATGACTTCCTCCAACTGCACTCTGATGTCCTTCATTAGTCAAACGTCCTTAAAAGAATGAGGATGTGCTATTGCACATGGGCCAGTGACATAGGTCAGACTGTGTTGATGCATGTGCTCTAAGAATTTCTAGAACAGGAGGATGTTGCTTATAGCATGGACAAGGTTTTTCCATTACAGAAAGGTAAAGCTTAACAATAGTGACAGATAAGTGTTACATAATTAAAATTAGCTTTACTCCCCCAAAAAACTACATTTTTTACTTGACATGTTGTAATCTGGCAGATATGGGTGGGTTCTTTTGCAAAAATAGCCCTGTTTCTATTTTCCACTGAAAGGACATTTTTTAAAATTGGAAAACAGGGTTAAAACTGATTTCCCTCACCCCCCTCCCAATCCAGCACTGTATTCAGAAGGTTTCAGGATGCAAATTAAACCTGAAATCTCTTCTTGCACTTTGATGTCAGTATAATTGTTAAAGTCTGTTACCGTATATACTCGTGTATAATCAGCATCCAAATGCAAACAACAAAGACCTGATCTGCCATCGCATAATGCAATGGCAGATCAGGGTCTATATTGTTTGTTCTACTGATTAGTCTTTACAAACTGCATAGACCCAGATCTGCCGGCGATTTATGCGATGGCAGATCTGGGTCTATGCAGTTTGCAGTTGGTATGAGATTATATGCACGTATATACGGCACATAAATGAATGTATGTTGTTTCCCTGATGGCATTTCTTTCTTCTTTCAGTTGCCTAGTGATACTACAGAGCCTTGCACACCATACTGAAATTGACGAACATTTTGCACTGCATAATCATCATGGTCATGAAGAGGCTGTGGCCAAAGTTCAGATCCTGCCATGTGATCAAAGTGGAAAAGTGCTCAATGAAGACGATGTGATATTAGAGCCTAGAGAAATGTTAGGCAAACCTCTGAACTTTGTAATAAAAGTGCAAAATGTCATGAGCATTCGGTGGGTAAAGGAAGACAAATCAAGAGGGATTTTCTTCAGGTATGATGAAGTCATTCGGATGTTTTTTTTCCTGAAGTGTCTAATGATTCCTTACTTGGTGTGTTGTTTTGGAAAGTTTCAGGTTGACTAGTGTTAACATCACATGCAAATCAACATGCCAATTATTCTTTGCCCAAACCCTCAATTTAGTGATTTCCCCCACTTTTTGTTAAAATCGGGGATATTAAATTGGGCCTGTCCATCCTTCCATCCATCCATCTATTCTACTTTCATTTCTGCACAATAACTTCATTAATTATTATTGGATTAAAAAAAAATTTGGTATGCATCTTAATATTGATAAGACCTTGATTGAGTATGAATATCAATATTCTGCATCATTGTTTGGCAAAGTTATAGCCCCTGATTGTCGCACCCATCCACTTTCATTTCTGCACAATAACTTCCTTAATTATTGGATTTCAAACAAATTTGGTATGCAGCCTGCCGTTAGTGAAACCTTGGCTGAGATCGATTGTCAGCATTCTATATCATCATTTAGCAGAGTTATAGCATGTGATTGTCACACTCACCCACTTTCATTTCTGCACAGTTACTCAATTATTATTAGATTTACACCAAATTTGGTATGCATATTTTTTTTACATAACACTTTGACGGAATTTGATTGTCAGTGTTCTGTGTTAGCATTCAGCAGAGTTCTAACCCCTTATTTTCAGATACACCCACTTTCATTATCTGCATAATAACTCACTTAATCATTATTGAATTCAACCGAATTTGGTATATAGCTTGATTTTCTGGAGACTTTGGCTGAGTTTGATTGTAAGTGTCAGCATTCAAGTTAGCACCTGCCAGCCAGTCCAATGCAGATTATTTTCTAGTCAAGTTGTTGGCCCTTGTGGCTGGTTCAAAATACAGAAAAGATTAAAAAAAAAACAAATCTGGAGGTTCAGTAAATTGCTTTGGAGGACTAGCAGCCTTTAAAGTTGCAGGTCCTTCATGCCAGAGAGAAATTTAGAGAAAAACAGAACCCTGGTTAGTGTTCTTCATCATTTAGCTGAGTTATAGCCCTTAATTGTCAGACCCACCCATTTTCATTTCTCCATCAAATATGTTACCTGATCACATTACATTTGGTTTCTTCAACTCCTTGGTCTATTCACTGTGGTGGCAGATTTGTTACCCCTGGGCCGCCTTTACATGCACCCATTACAGATTGCCCTTCTAGCACAATGGCGACCTATCACAGGCCATCTACATTACGATCTCTACCAACATCAAAAACTATCTTCTCCAATGGCAAGACAGGAAGTGGCTCATGGCATGAATACCCCTCAAAAACTCACAACCGGAAATAATGATTTGTACAGATGCCAGTTTGTCAGGTTAGCACACTTGCTACTGGACTTTATGACGGACAATGGCAAGTGTACGCTTTAAGAGATGGCTCTTCATGTCAACCTCTTGGAAATGAAAGGCATTCTCAATGCCTCTCACACTTTGGTGGAATGCATGTGCGTACATGCGGTCATGATACTGTCAGATAATTCAATAGTGGTCATGTACCTCTTCAAACGGGGGGGGGGGGGGACCAAATCACTGGACCTTTGTGTCATGGTATGGGATTACTTTCAATAATGCACCCAATACCAGATTAATAACCAGGTCCGCCACATACAAGGACAGCTCAACATCTAGCCGACTCATTGTCAAGGTGACAGTAACTGCTTCACACAGAGTGGTCTCACCATCCATGCACATTCAGTTGAATCAGCATCTGATGATAGATCTATTTGCGACGAGGTGGAGCAACAAATTGCCCAGCTTCGTCTCCCCTTGTCTGTACTCAGAAGCATGGGCCATCAATGCTCTATCAGTCAGCTGGGAGAGAATGTGGGCCAACATCTTCCCTGAATCAGTCCTGATCCCAAAAATAGTTCAGAAGATGCCAGATAGTTCTGATTGCCCCTTTCTGATGGGACAAATCCTGGATCAATGATCTGCTTGCCCTAGCGACAGACATACCCAGAAAAGTCATAGCAACTCCACTCTGCTAAAGCAGCCCAGGTCGCCACTGTTAGATCCATGTCCAGAGAAACTCCTCCTTCATGTCTGGCTCTTATCAGGGATGCCTTGTGTGAAAAGGAGTTCGGAACTTCAGTTGTGGAGAGGATCGCAACAGCTAAGAGGCCCTCCACTCTGAAGGTATATGAGGGAAAATGGTTCCCCATCCATGCATACTTTAGATGTGGCTGAGCATGTATAAATTAGCATTTTCACCCTAATATTTGCTTGAGAGGCGCATTTAAAGATCAATAAAACCACGTGACACCTGCAATATAAGAGCTGTTGTGTTCATAGACCACATCATATTTTAAACCCGTTTTTGTTGTCTCTAAGAAATAACAGTTGGGTGGGAAACATTGTCAGTGGGAGGGTTTATACATACTCAGTCTCTGGCATACTCCAGTTATGCCCCCCATCCATCACATCTAAAGTATGCTTGGATGGGGGACCAATATTTTTCGTAAGCCTTTGGCCTCACATGTATAAATTAGCATGTTTAAAGGACAACAAAAAACCACTAAAATCAACTAATGTCACTTCATATGTAAAACCACTTGTACAAAATTTCTTATTTAATTTATATAAAGTAAATAATTTATTTATGTATTTATTATTATTATTATTATTATTATTATTAAAATAATATTTCTTCGATAATGTCCAATCTGCCATTTTAAGAATTCCCCAAAGGGAACATCATCCCCTATACGCAGCAGATGTCAATGATGAATGATATGAATGGCCTTTAAATGTTGGATATCAATTCCCAACATTCGTAGCACCGCTTTCAACTACATATTAACATGGTACTTGTATCCACTTGAAAGTGCAGAAAGAAACAATCAACTAATCACATTTTCTAAGACTCTGAGTTCTTTTGAGATAATGTCAAAGTGTGTAAGACAAAGTCTTTCCTCTAAAAAAGGAGGGATTTTCAAACAATAGCTCTTCCTCTGCCTGCAACTTTTTAGTAAAGTTGGCAAATAAACTGAATCCAATGCTTGATACATGCATATTATGAATATTCATATAAATCAATGTTTGTGCCCTTGTTGTTACAGAGAAAACTAAAATAGCCAATTTTCAATTACAGCACGTTAAACTCTACATTCTGTAGAAGAAACAAATTAAAACCTAACCACATGTCCAACATCCCAAGTAAAAGCATACTTTGCTTGATGTAGATTCATAATAACAATACCTCTCATGAACCTTGAACTTATGAACAAATCTGAACACCAGTTCTGACCTAATTATTTTAAAGTTTGTATCCACATGGACTTTAAAAACCTGTGTTATTTACCAATCATTACAAGATAACTAAGCATAACTGTTTCTTCAGACACATTTTAAGGACTGCTCCACCCCCAAACAGAACACCAAAAAGATCCAGTTACACCATGCAAGGTAATACTGCATTTTTGTGCCTTTCCCTCTTCAGATGCAGTCAAAATCGACAGCTTTTGCAGAAAGTCTTATACTTTGGAAGTTTGTTCCAATGCAACCACCTACATGTATTAGCTGCATATTTTTCTTCCGAGGGCGAGTCTCTCCGAAATGCAGGAGTATTAGCAGGTTGTTGTGACATGACAAGAATCAACACTACAAGCCACAATGAAAGGAGACCCAGATTGAGCTGGCCAATATGGGATTATCAGATGGCCAATATGGGATTATCAGATGGCCAGTATGGGATTATCACAAGAGCTTTAACAGCTTTGTCACTCATGACCTTATTCATAATTTTCCTTACTAAGTGGAAATGAGGAATTTGTATGACTCAAACTCATGCCAGCTACAGGAAAAAGTATCTCAAAATAATTGCTCCAGGTTCTGAATTCTATAAAGCAAATTTATCAGTTTGAAATTTTAGAAGCAAAATTTCTCTATTTAACATCCACTCTGTAGATTTTTTAAAAATTCCCAGAGTAAAAATCAGTGCAAGTATTATCTACTCGTGGTAAACAGATGGCTGAAAAGTATACATCTCTTTCAAGGAAGTGACCACTACCAAGTAGATTTAGGAAGATCATTCATTTCCCTGGACTGAGTGACATAATTAATTTAGGAGAATGCACATGTTTTGCCATGTTAGAGTACCAATATGTTTATTCTGAACCAGACAACAGATATTGCAAGTTATGAAATATGGCAAGAAATTCTATATAATTAATGTATGATAATTTGATTCTTCGACTGGCCAATGGCCACAAACAGATTGATTCAAATCTGCTTAAAGAACTCACCACTCATCTTTGGATGCATCTGTGTAAATTGCAAAATCAACAGTTATGGGTCTAAGCTTTTTATAATTGCAATTTGTATTTTCAGGTCAACATTTTGGCTCTGCCTTATTGTATCAGACAGGTTTATATGTTCATTGAAATTCTGGTACTATTTAAGACTGAAGAACTTTATCTCTTCCCTCTAAAGCTTGTTCAAAGGTATCGTCTAGTAAACCAACAAAAGATGCTCTCTGGTAGCAAGGAATGTCTTGATGGACAATATGTATATATATATATATATATATATATATATATATATATATATATATATATATATATATATATATATATATATATATATATATATATATATATATATATATCCCTTTTTTCTTTTTTTTCTTCTTCTCAAAACTGTTTTATCCATAAGGACATGCTTTGAATTGAACTGAATAAATGATAAATCAACTGAGTTAATTCTCAGAGACAGAATAAAGTGCGGCCTCTTGTACTTAATCATAAAACCCAATTAAAACTTTTTCCAGCATTTTTTCTCGGAATAAATTGGGGAATATATTGATGTTGATGATGTCATCAAGGCAACAGGAACAACAAATACCCTGTTGTATGAACTATAAATACGGTGGTTTCAAATTTTGGTAATGACCCTCTGTGCACTAGAAACCCCAAGGTTATACAACCAAATTTATAAAGTATTATAGTATCACATTCAACCTAAACTTGTACATTTATATAAACATTTTTGAACAAGTTCATGTATTGGAACACTGAAATATGCATCTCTTAGGTCAATGGATATTATAAAATCATTTTCGTGTAATTATTTCCAGACCAATTGAAATAATCATCTTGTTTAAAAATGTTCACGAGTCACAAAGTCATCCAAAGTCTTTTGATTTATGCCCAGTCTGAATTTACCATTAGGTTTTGGTACTATGAACAGATCTGAAATAGCCTCTTCCTTATTATGTTATGAAGGTACATTGGTACATTGGTACATTGGTGCATTGGTTCCTTTCCACAACATTTCATCTACATGTACTTTAATTTATACTGGAATCTTTTGTTCATCAGAAATTGTGATGCATTGTGGTATTCTGTTTTGGTTTTTAATTTTTTCAAATTCAGTCTTTTAAATCTTTGTAAAATCAAATTAGCTGATATTGGCCACTACCATGTCTCAAAGATGTGTACATATTTAGCCATGCATGAACTTACCTGTCAAATATTTGTTTTCTTTTTTTCTCTCTCTGGCAATCAGTTGCATTCATGTGGCCATATTGTTTGGGATTATTTTACGAGTAAAATCTGTTAAACCCTCTGCACCTTTAGTGCCTGTTGGGGCCAGTGCCAGTAAAATTATTTGCATTATCATATCACCAGAAACTAAGTCCGGTACCACATTCTTTATTTTTTTATTTTTTTTTTTATTATTTTTTTTTTTTACTGTGAGGTTACAACCTTTGTGTTTTTATAAGTTAATCAAGTGTGACTATGGGCAAAATTACAGCTCTAACAAACTGTTCAATGTCACAAAGTTCTTATCGGGATGCTTTTTGTTTAATACCCTCCAGACCTATGGGTTAATATTGAGGTTCCATTTCATTGCCACTTTGGCCACGTTATATTTGTCCCCTTTGTCTGTATATGCACTGTAAGGTTGCAGTGTTGATCAGCAGAGTCAAAGACTCTAATAAATTGGATTTTTTTATTCTTTCTTTCTTTCTTTCTTTTGCTTTTATTTTTTTTTTTTTTCTCAGCACTTTTAGCACATTTTATTGACTGTATCATACCCAGCAAAAGGGGCATTAAGTGCTCATAAAGCATGAACAAATCCATTACACCAGTTATGATCAATATCACGTGCAGAACAAATTTCCCAGTACAATTTTGTATCAAACAGGTTTCATTCAGAATTCAAGCCTGGTTTTTATTTTAGGCAAGCCCTATGAAAGCACTAGATTTTAGCAAAATTTATCAGGCACAGCAGTTAACGTTTCCTTCCCAAAGGTCAAATCCTGACTGGGGGTCCCATCATATAGTTTCCATGTCACAAGTATCACTCTCTACAACAGCATGTGCTATAAATATTTTGGGCAAATACCCAATAATGCACGCAAAGGGGCTTTATTGCCAGGGCTCAATTATTCAATTCAATAAAGTTCGGTCATTCTGACATTTTTCTGGTTGCTAAGCTTAAGCCAACCGTACTATTGACAGGCCGTACAGAACATTATACTTGGAAGAGTTATCTGCCTTTTCAAGTGCCTCAGTTGTTTTTCAATAACCAACGTGACTCTGGGTGTGTGCTTTGTTCTTTCTCATGGAGGATACGTCCATATTAGCAACAGTGTCAGCAATATTCAATATTGAACCCTGCAAAGTCTGACATTTCAGAGTCAGATGGGTTAAGTGACATATTCCGTCCTTTTCGGCAGCCATAACTTCACAAGTTGACTTCTTCAGATTGAATATCCTTAAATATTAAAATCCATTAGATGAATATTTTTATAGGACAATGAAGATTATATTGTATCAATGAAAGTTGCTAACACCCCTCCCTCCTTTCCCCCAACTGTTAACCAAAATTTTGAGTCTTACTTGCTATCTTGTGCCTCACCTATGCTGTGGTTGATGTTTATGGACTCGATTGCTCACAAGTTACTGAGGTACAGGTGTAGGCACCTTGATAATAATGAAACCTTAGCTGAGTTTGATTGTCAGTGTTGCCTTGGTACATGCTCAGCATGCAATATGATCTTTTAGCATAGTGATGGTCCCTGATTGTCAGTGTTGCCTTGGTACATGCTCAGCATGCAATATGATCTTTTAGCACAGTGATGGTCCCTGATTGTCAGTGTTGCCTTGGTACATGCTCAGCATGCGATATGATCTTTTAGCATAGCGATGGTCCCTGATTGTCAGTGTTGCCTTGGTACATGCTCAGCATGCAATTTGATCTTTTAGCATAGTGATGGTCCCTGATTGTCAGTGTTGCCTTGGTACATGCAATATGATCTTTTAGCATAGTGATGGTCTCTGATTGTAACTCCTTTGGTATGCAACTTTATGTTGATAACACCTTAGCTAAGTTTGATTTTTCAGCAGTTGATCTGCATCATCATTGTGTGGAGTTGAATCCCTTGATTGTTGAACCCATCCACTTTTGTTTCTACACAATAATTTCCTTGATTATTATTGGATTTAAAGAAATTTATATAATGCCATCATTTAGTGGAGTTATGGCTGTTGAATGTTGGACCCACAATTTGTATGCGGCTTTATACTGATGAAAGCTCACCTGGTTTTGAATGTCAGTGTTTTTCATTATCAATAGTGTCTTCCTTTCTTCCTTTACAAATCTACCTTAACACATTTAATATATATTCCCACTGTCACCTAGCCCTTTCCTGAACAAAACTACCCTCCCCCCTCCAACAAAAAGCCAGGGACATTAATTCCTCAGATTTTCTTGTTTCTTTCTTTCTTTTTTTTACTACCCCATGCCATATCAATGGAGTGGGCATATAGTGTTGCCCATGTTCAGCTGTCCCCTCATATCTGTCAGTTTTCATTCCCACTCCATAACTTTTGAAGGACTTTGTGGATTAACATCAACTTTTTTTTTTGTTAGACTTTACATTAAGAAGATATAGCTCAAGTTCACTTTCACCTTTTTCTAGCAGAATTTTCTAGAGTTACAGCCCCTGTTTGAGCTAACTGTGACCTTAAATTTCCACTTTACAACTTTTGAAGGACTTCTTGGATTTAAATCAAATGTGATGTGATGTAAGGCTTGACATACATTAAGTTCAATTTTCAGTTTTTGGCAGAATTTTATAGAGTTGTGGCCCCTCTTTGACTTACAACTTTGTCCTGCCATTGTATTTTTGCTGAATTACTTTTGAAGGACTTCAGGTATTGAAATCAAATTGGTATGAGGCCTTACATTAGAAAGATGTAGGTCATCTTCAGTTTTCACCATTCTCTGGTGGAATTTTATGGAGTTATGGTTTTTGTTAGACTTAGAAATTTGCCTTTCCATTTTGCTTCCACTCGGTAACATTTTAAGGACTTCACAGACTTCATGGAATAAAATGATATTTGGTATGAGGCTTTTCATGAAGAAAATCTAGATCAAGTTTGATTTTCACCATTTTGTGGCAAACATTTATGATGTTATGGACCCTGTTTGAATTAGAACTTTGCATTTTCACTTCTGCTAAACAACTTTTAAAGGACTTCATTGGGCTTTCCATGAAAGGACTTAGGTCAATTCCAATTTTTACAGTTTTCTGGCAAAACTTGTCATAGTTGTGGCCCTTGTTTGACTCAAAACTTTGCCCATCCATTTCATTTCCACTCAACTTTTGAAGGACCTAAAGGATTGAAATGAAATTTGGTCTGGGGCTTTACATAACAAAGACCTAGGTCAAGTTTGATTTTCACCATTTTTCAGCAAAATTTTACAGAGTTTTTTTGCCCCAGTTTGAGTTAGAACTTGGCCGTTCAATTCTGCTAAACAACTTTGGAAGGACTTTATAAATTGAAACCAAATTTTGCTTGAGGCTTTATATTAAGAAGACCTAAGTCAAGTTAGATTTTTTTAAATGCTTTTTTGGGGGCAAAATTGTATCGAGTTAAAGCCCCTTTTTCACTTAGAACTTTGGCCATTAATTGCATTATCTTCATGGCTGTATCCATGTCATATGGACACATTTGTAGTTTCATCTGCAAAAGAAATAATACTACATGTACTGCATTTCTATCTGGTTATAAATGTATCCTTTATAATTGAGTGTACCATTTCTGAAAAGTCATTCAATGTAATCAGTCTGAAAGACAATGTATTTTGCTCAAATCCATGACAATGAATTGAATTTAAAATTCATTGTAAATTGCTAAAGTCTATCTTAAATAACTTTTTTTCTAAACGATAAACATGAATAATAAATGTATAAAATAGGAATTCAAACCTGTCTTAAAAAAGTTACCTTTGTGATGCAGTCACTTGTCTTTATTAAACAGACACTTTTTGAGGCCTCTTATGTCCAATGTTTGTAGAAATAAACCTGTATTAAGCAGCAACCTGTATTAATGCAGCAACCTGTATTAAGCAGCAACCTGTATTAAGCAGCAACCTGTATTAAGCAGCAACCTGTATTAAGCAGCAACCTATCTTCCAAAAGCCATAATTTTCATATTCCAGAGGTGACTGCTTACGACAGGTTTGACGGTACTTGTTTTAGCTTCTGTCTGTACACTATACAGTCTTTACAAATTATTGCCATCTTTTCAGGTACAAATTCTATAATGAAAAAGATGTTATTACAAAAGAAGTGTGGCACAAGACAGTTATTGACCTTGACTACACAAAACATTACTCCATTCCTAAAGTTTCACAGGACCTGATATCCTACCTACAGAATAATTCTTTAGTCTTAGAGCTTTGGGGAAAGCAAGGTAGGTTTTCTAACTATAGAACCAATTTATTCCAAAAATTTCATGTAAGGCATGCAAAGACAGATTTATTCAGTCTAGAAAAGTACTTCAGATTACCTGCATGAAATTAAAATACCTATATGAAGAATGCCAGAAACAATACTTGATAAATGTTTGAGGTTATCAATTATTTTTGTTTTGCAAAGTGACATTTTTGTCAATACTTAAACCAGAGCTCTAAATAAGAATTTAATAAATTGGGTATTTCACTTCCTAGTTTGGAACTGTGTTTTAAAATTTGATAGGGTATGTTATGAACACTATAAAGCACAAAATTTGTGCTATGAGTCTTAATCATCAAGATGTCAATCATGCCTGTTTAAATCTGTCAGATGGTTTAGTGACCAAGACTATTTCAGGGTTTGTATGATTATCTGCTTCTGTTAGAGTCAGTGTTCTCACAGTGATCACATATTATCATTTCAAACATACACAGAACATCTGGAACTTGTACAAATAGCATATTGTATATTGTTTAAACATGCCATGATACAACATGGACTGTTCTTACGGCCAGAGAAATAAGCTGATAAGTTTGTACTAATTGACCTTACATGAGATAATAGATCGCTCCGCCTATCGAATCATGTCACATGACAACCTGTTAACCTCTGACAAACATTCAGTATTTGGCAAAGAAATGTGTTTGATTTCGGTGATAGGTTTATTAAAAAGGAATATTATTATTCTTAAAAATGTAAAGTTACCAAGTTGCATAAATTATACTGCAGTAGACAATATTTATATTTGTGTTTCAAGTTCGTATAACCTATGTGTGTTATTTGAGTAAATCATTAAAATCATTTTTAAAGTGGCTTGAGTACATATTCATGTAAAAGGAAATTCACTTCAAAAGATGTTATTATGTTTAGTATACAATCATATCTTTATGAATTTTAACTGACTTTTGTTTAAGCTGCCTTAAAGGTAAATGAATTATAAATATATAGCATAATTTAAAATATTTACTGTTTAGAAGTATACGCTATACATAGCAATTTTAAAGTTCTACTCTGTTCATGAGATGAAATTTTGATCAGTGATGTGTGTCAATGTAAACATGTAAATACATGCTTAATATATTGGAAGATAAATATCTGAAACCATTGTTTTTGTATTTCTTGATGATTAATTACAATTTTCATCCCCCACGCCTCCTTCAGCCCAATGACTGAAAGAAAAGAGTCACTCAGGTGTCTGAAAAGATCGAGACGATGATGCATTATTTTTGGGGCAAACCAACACTTAAATGTAAATTTTCAAACTTTAAAATGATGCAATCTTGACTCCAGTGCTTCCTTAAGAAGGAAAAAGACACACAACACAGCCAGAGGTTAGGGGGTTCTCCACCCATATTCTAGACATGTTCATTTGTACAAATTTTTTCAATTTCTGTTTTCTCTTTTTTTTTCCTTCAAATTATCAACAGGACATGAATTTCTACATACTTTTTTTGCAAACAAACATGTGGTAATTGCCATAATTTGTGTCCACATTCAGTTGATCATGTGAGCGACCACAAGCCTTTATCCATCCAAGTTTCATCTAGGTTTAGGGAAAGGAATAAATCTAACTCCACCGTTTAGACAATCTGAATATCGACTGTCAGAATTACAAGGCCCCCACTGACACCTTTTCACAATTATCAATTGAAAAGTTGACGAACCATTGCAAAATTTGTAAATATTTATGATAAACATTTAATTAGCAGAACAGCTTGTCGGAGGAAAATTGCAGATGTAAACAATTCTTGGTGGTGTGTCTAATTTTAGCTCGCTGATTGGTTAATTGATTAGTGTGATTGACAAGTTGTGATGGGTCATTTGCTTAAAATTAAATTGTTTTACATAATATGAATGCATTTCAACATTTGTTTATGCATTTTTAATCCAATTGTCTGCATCAAGTATGCTGATATGATTAACTAGAGCTCTGTTAAATTTTATGCCAGTACCTTTGATGAGGAAAATGGTATCATTGCCCTTACAGATGAATCGTTTCTTCATTGTGTCTTTAAATTTATGGTCTGCAGCAACCCACAGAGTCCATGAAAATTGGTTTGCCATAAATCTTAAGTGAATTCACAGTTTATACTTACATCTATTTACTCCAACCATGCATGGGTTAATATTTAGAATTACCAGTAGTATTGTTTCAGCTTCTTTGCTTATCATGCATTTTAGATTTGTTATTTTTTATGCAAAATCTAGGTCTTCAAAATCATCTCATGGTAGCAAGTGCACTTAGCAGAGGAAAAAATAGATTTCCCATTTACAAGGGTACAAGTTTTTATGTATCTCATTACAGTGAATGAGGATGAACAGCTGCATAGGAGGGTTGGAGAGCAATTTGCCAGACAAGTAAGTATTTGTACGAGGGATCAAAAGTGCTTTGTCTTTCCTATAAAATCTATTACTAAAACAAACCAGTTATTTGGGTGTAGTTTTCTGTGAAACATTGCACATTTCCATTTAACCTTTCCTTTGTCTCCGTTATTACTTTTTGGGTTGATTCATGATTTATTGTGATATTTTGCAATTTTTTATAGAATAGTGTACAAATAATTTTACAATACAGAATGTACACATTAGTCTGTTATTGGTAATGATATCATGAACTATGTATTTGGTACTTCATTATCAAATAAATTGTAACGAAGAAATTTGTAATTTTCACTTGATTTAGAGACAGATGTATTTTTAATGATCAATGCTTTACATAAAAATGTTCTCAAGGTTAATTTTGAGGTAGGGATGAGAAAGTATTCAGGATATGATTGGATCAGAAAGGTTTGAAACCATTTTATCATTTTCAAAATCGTGTATGGATCCAAATTTGTTACATATGAATCCTAAATAAATGTTAGTATTTAATACATATTCCTTGTTTCTTTTCAAATACATTACCCAATCATAATATGTTAAGAGTACATCCACTTTCTTCCAAATCCAATCCTGCCAAGGCAGGAAAAGACATTACAACCGTCTTGGCTTGGTTTAGCAACATTAGTGTTAAAAGGTTGTCAGCATGCTGTAAAGGATATAGGGATTGGCACCAAAAACCCTATAGTCATTAGTTACTACTTTTGTTCATACTGGAGTGGATGCTTCATATAAAGGCCTGCAAATTCCACTTCTTGTGCCTTTCTTCCATTGTAAAATCTTAGTATTGTGTTTCTATGCTAATCGGCGATCTTTAATAGACATTGGACACAGCTTATCTTTTTTTCTCACAAAATTTCCACATAATTACCATTTTTTTTGAAACCCTAACCTATGAAATGAAATCTTATGTCGTTGTCAACATATGTTTTGAAATTCTGTAAATAATATTGTAGCAAGATGAAGTTTTCCCATTTTGCATTAAACTCAGCATATTCATGAGGTACATTATTTTTTTGGCAATAACATTTTTATTTGTAATCTGATAGAAAAATCTCAGTGACTAAATTTGTTCAGGATGACTACTGTCAACTTCAAAAAACAAAAGTCTCATCTTAGAGGAACATAAATTTCTGACATTTTTACAGTTTTGCATAAAAAACAGTCTGTATATCCAGGGTCTGTATTGGACTTGCATGACTGGGATTTACGCTAATTTCTATTTTTAAAAAATTGAACCAAAAAATCAACTGAATACACGAAAATTGGACACCATATTTTCAAGCCCTACCTTTATTTCTTCATTAAATGTTCATATATTCAGAAAATTCCCCCTTTTTCAAATGGAGGGGAGAATTCACCCCTCAATTTTCTGTTCTAGAATAGACCCTGTATACCATGCCATGCCTTTTCTTGCTACAGTTATGATATTTTTCAGCTTGCAAAAATTTGATAATCTACAGTAATGCATAAGTGCCCCCAAACAGTAGTATCATTTACTACCGCACTTAGAGTTTCTTAGTATTCAGATTGTTTGCTGTCATTCTTTACAGAGTTTAGGTCAAAATATATGTCTGTCTTATTAAAATACTAACCTAAGAATCTTAAGAAACTAGGAACAGTTTTTTGGTGCAGTTCTTCTACATAGAGGATATCTACATTTGTTGAATAGATATAAGGAAATATTTCACAAGTGAAGTGGAAACGTTTTTTCAGGAGTGGCAATTTATAGTCTGTGAACAAATACACTAATATTTTATGCCTCCACTGTGATAGCAGAATTGGGCATAGTACTTTGCTGCTATCTGTGTGTATCTCCATAAATCTGTATGTCTGTACGTCCATATGTTTGTTCTGAATAAAAGCCCAATAGCACAGAAACTATTAAACTTAGAGACTTGAAATTTCACACACTTTATTATAGTCATAAGTAAATGACATAATTAGATTTTAACACTGTCACATACAACTTGTAAATTTTTATACACTTTTATGCTACGACTGTGCTTCTCTGCTGTTCATTAACTGTTTGTTTTCCACACAATAACTTAAGTTCTCCATCATCTACTGTTACCAAACTCTGTGGATGTGTTGCACTTGGGGTAGGGAATAAGCCTATTGATTTTAGGATCAAAAGGTCAAAGGTCAAAGCAAGTGACTGAAAGAAGAAAAAAGGCTTCTGCATAATAACATTAGTTCTACATCACATACATGGATCAGACTTTGTGAAAAAGGCTTCTGCATAATAACATTAGTTCTACATACATACATGTACCTGGATCAGACTTTGTGAAAAAGGCTTCTGCATAATAACATTAGTTCTACATCACATACCTGGATCAGACTTTGAGAAAAAGGCTTCTACATAATAACATTAGGTCTACATCACATACCTGTATCTGACTTTGTGGATAGATTGCACTTGAGGTAAGGAAGAAACTTATCAATTTTGGGGTAAGAAGGTTAAAGATCAAAGTCACTGACTTGAAGAAAAATGGTTTCCATGCAATAACATTAGTTCCATCACAGACCTGGACCAAACTTTGTGATGGCTTACACTTAGGGTAACTAAGAAGCCCTTTGATTTTGGGGTCAAATGATTAAAGGTCATGATGACTGTGACTGACAGATTAAAAATGACTTATGTACAAAAATTTCAGCTTTTGACCATGTACCTTCACCAAAGTTTGCAGATGAAGCCTATTGATTTTGGGGTCCAAAGGTCAAATGTCAAGGTCGCTGACTAAAAAAAGAAAAATTGTTTTTTGCATAATAACTTTATTTCTAGACCACATACCTGACCAAAGTTTGTGGAGGGCTTGCACTTAAGGTATGGGAAAGGTCTACTGATTTGGAGGTCAAAGGTCAGGGTCATTTTGTGACTTTAAAAAAATGGATTTAGCAGAATAACTTTTGTTCTAGAGGAACTTCCTTGACTAAACTTCGTTGATGGCTTGCACTTTGGGCAATAAAGAAACCTGTATATTCTGGGGTCTAAAGGTCAAAGATCAATGTGACCGTGTCAAATAAGAAAGTAATGGTTTCTGCATAGTAAGTTTAGTTCAAGACCACGTACCTTTGCCAAAGGTTCGGTCATTGATAGCCATTGGTCATAATCACCAGAGTTGACTGTGCTTTACTAGTGCCCACACAGAGGACGATTTAACATGGATGGGCATATAATATGCCATTCATGGTACTCCAATTTATACATTTCTAAACTTTTTTTCTCAAAGTCTTGTCAGCCAGATCGAGCATATGCCACTTAAGGTAGATATATGGAATTTAAAAAGACCTATTTTTATTAATATGTAGGTCATTGCAGCTATATTCCAAGATTTTACATAATTTAAAACTTTTTGGACTTTTGTTTTTTTCAAATACATTGTTAGCACAATTGAGTAAAAACCACTTGAGAAAGATGTGTTATAGAAACACAGATCTATTTGTTTTTTTATATTTAGTCATATTATTAAAAAGAATAAGGAATTTGTTCTACTATTAGTTGATATATTACCTTCCCTAAGTATGGAGAAGTGAGAATTGAGTGAATGTGTCCTTTCACACATTGTCAGTCCAGCATATATATATATATATATATATATATATATATATATATATATATATATATATATATATATATATATATATATATATATATATATATATATATATATTTAAATAGACTATAGTTTGTGAATGATTGTTGAAGGCTTTTTACATTAGTGCTATAGTTTTGCACTTATTAATTGTTAAAATTATTCTTATTATAATTTCTCCCAGGAAAGTTCTGAAGATCTCCTCTCCCAGCTCAAAAATCGGGTAAGTTAACTTTATGAACTATCCTATCCTCAACCTTGCTTTTCTCACATTTTAATTGTAAATAAATAGTCACAGGTTGACTGACTCTATAATTCTTAACACCCATAGGTGAACATTATTAGCCCTACCATACCAATTTGCAATGAGTGGTAGCTAGGGACATATTCCAAATGTAATTACTTTTTTCACTGTGTGAGTACATCTTTTAAACATATTGTTGCCAAATTATGTAGCAGTCAAGTTATGAAAGGATTAGGTAGTCAAAGACGTATCGTTCATTTCACTTGGTCAGCCCTTAGGGGTGCTACTCAAAACCGATCTCTATTTACCTGCTGTACATTGATATTATGAAACCATGCAAGATATTGTTTATTTAAAAACTTTAAATTGTTACATTTGAACAATTTTTAATTTTGCAGTTTTCCTTTATATTTTAAAATGTTGCTTATTTAATTTTTGTAATTTTGCAACTTTGATTCTAGCAGTGATTAATAAGGATTGCACATAACATTAAACTCCTGTGATTTCTGCAAGGTTTAAGTTTTCACAACCTTTGACTTAGGTACAACAATTTAAAAAATAATACTGTATGAAAATTTCTCTCCATATGGTAGCTTTCATAAGTTAGAGAAAATGTGCAACTCAGTAGAATCTTATTTATCTAGACAAGTTCATCCAGATTATTGGTTTATCTGATCTGATTTGGTACTGTAAACCTGTTTTTATTATGTGCTATTTGTTTTCACAGTGTTGCAGGAGTATCACATCCACTAAATTAAATAACACATAAATATAATTTTTTTTTAGAAACTAGTTATGTAAGTAATGACAAATACATGAAATGAAATTGCCATGAAATTGTTGGACACTGGGAAGCTGTGAAATTTAGTACCTGGGAATAAAAGTAGGTTTGCAGAATAAACCCAAATGTATGCATCCAAATACCTCTCTCATTCAATTTTTGTCATGTCCTCCAAGGCTTGAGTTGAAATAAATGAGGTTCTACTTTATTCTCACAACTTTTGAGAAATGTAACAAGAAAAATTTCATTTCTGATGATACATAACAGGAGGCTGTGGTTGAGAGTCTGGAGACCGAATGCACAGATCTGCGAGATGAAAACTTCAAATTGAAAATGAAAATAGATAAACAACAGCAAGCTTTGGAATTTGCCAAAATGAAAAGAGGTTAGTAATCCCAGCATTTTGTTTGTGGGCCAAATTAACCTAAATCCAGATATAACTGGGCTCCTTTACCAACATGAAATATTTCAGAGTCATGTAGAATTTTCAATTTGATAAATTTACTATTTAAAACTTTAATCCTAGAGGATCTAACTTTTTCTTCAAATGATTCGTGTAGGCCACATTTTCAATTACTTTACAACCTAAACAGCTTGTAAATGTTCTGTCAGTGTTTGAAAAAGGTGGGAAAAATAAAAAATTTATCAAAAACAGAAGCTGTTTGTTGGAACAAGAAGTTTTGTGGCTAAACAAATTGTTATGATGTTGTCCGTCCATCCGTCTGCTCCCACTTTCCTTTACACACAATAATTAAAGTTCTCCACCATCTACTTTCATCAGAATTTATAAGTAGCTTCCATTTGGGACAAGAAAGAAACCATTAAATTTCAAGCTAAAAAGGTTAAAAACAAATTGTTATGATGTTGTCCATCCATCCATCTGTTTCCTATTTTCTTTACACACAACAATTAAAGTTCTCCACCATCTACTTTTATCAGACTTTGTAAGTAGCTTCCATTTGGGGCAAGAAAGAAACCTTTCAATTTCAGGCTAATAAGGTCAAAGGATAAGGTAACAGAGACTGAATGAAGGAAACTGTTTCACACAATATTTGACTTGTATAGCAGATATGTTTATCAAACTCTGGAACTAGTTTGCATTTGAGATAAGAAAGATACCTATTGATTTTGCAGTCAAAAGTTCAAAGGTCAAGGTCACATTTACTTTATAAGAAGAAAAATGGTTTCTGCACAATATCTTGAGTTCTTTATCACCTACTTTGACCAGGCTTTGTGGATGACTTGCATTTGAGACAAGGAAGAAAACTGTTTATTTTGGGAGCAAAAGGTCAAAGGTTAAGGTCACAGGGATTGAAAAAAGGAAAAACAATGTCCACAAAACTGCTTAAGTTCAGTACCACATGCCTTGACTAAAGTTTGTACGTAGTTTGCATTTGTGACAAGGAAGGCACCTGTTGATATTGTGGTTAAAGGTCAAGGTCAGTGAAACTTTAGAAGGATAATGGTTTCCACAAAATAAGTGATGTCCTATGTCACAAACCAAGACCAGACTTTGTGGCTTACATTTGAGATAAGAAAGGCACCAAGTAATTTTGGGATCAATAGGTCAAAGGTCAAGGGCACCAAGACTGAGGTAAAAAAGTGATGTCATCAAAATAACTTGAGTTTTGTGTTCTTTACCATGACCAAATTTTGTGGATGGCTTGCATTTGAGACAAAGAAGACACCTGTTGATTTCAGAGTCTAAAGGTCAAGTATCCAACCAATGAAAGAGGGTTTTACAGGAAAGAATTTTAATAATTCTGCTGGTATTTAACACATGACAGGTGCATTCTGTACTGTTCATAGTAGTCTTGTTCAGTATATCATTTCATTCATTATATAGAAGTTTTCAGTTACCACTGATTATGTCCCCTTGGACCCAAAGTTAATTTGCATTATATCAGGAAATTTGTGACAACAAGGTTTGTCTTAATGAAGGATTATCAATAAATGGAATACAAGGACAGAGTACTATATTTGAATGCACTCATCAACATTAATTGAACTTTGGGCTGACAAAGTTCCCAAGTTTGCCAGTATTTGACCAAAATGAGAACTTGTTAACCTGCAACATTTTCTCAGCATTGAGCCACTATGTTGGGCCAGCAGAGAACCAATGAGCAAATTTCCAATTAGTCACAATTGGCCAAATGTATGTCTTGGTATGTGGGATTATATTTACATGTGTCAGTCATCAGTTATTGTTTATCAAACTTGGCCCTAGGATATAAACATTGATAACTTCAGTCTTATTTTGAGCATGAATTGCACGATTTGATTTCAGAGAATTATACCCTTAGACATAAGGATATGACATTTAAAAAAAAGAAATCTTAATGTGCAAACAGATTCAGCTTGCACTATAAAGATCTTGTCAATATTTAGAACACACCTACCTGCTTGATGGCTCATTTCAAATCTGTCAAATACTTAAGGTAATAAAAGTTATGATGCGTAAAATTTTAGTGAGTTAGTTTGTTGTTTTATGGCACAGCAGTACAAGTAGGTTATTTAGTGCTGAGGCAGTTGAAGTAAAGTACCTTGTCCAAAGACACACAATGGTAGCCAACCGAGGTTGATCCAATTCTTGGATTCAAACCCTTTCAATTGCAAGTCAACATTGGATTCAAACCCTTTCAATTGCAAGTCCAGCATTGGATTCAAACCCTTTCAATTGCAAGTCCAGCATTGGATTCAAACCCTTTCAATTGCAAGTCCAGCATTGGATTCAAACCCTTTCAATTGCAAGTCCAGCATTGGATTCAAACCCGTTCAATTGCAAGTCCAGCATTGGATTCAAACCCTTTCAATTGCAAGTCCAACATGCTAACCACTAAGTCACCATGGCTCCTGCCTACTTTAGTCACCTCTAATTACATGTTGGAGGGTGCATTGGGCCTATTTGTCATCCCCATACCCACAGGAGAGAAATTTTGGGGAATTGGGGAATATTGGTATATTTGTGACATAACATTTTTTCTATTTACCCATTGGACACAATTATTGCATAACTAGGTTGCTCTTTGATGTGAAAAATATGTGTACAAATTGAAGTTTTTCTTACTAAATTTTTTAAATTTCATGCTCTTTTCAAATTTTGCAAGTTACAGTAAATGGCAATGCTTATTGGTACAACTGTAACTGTTGAGTTTTATTATACAATTTTGTTGAAATACCATGGCAATATTTTCCAATCAAAATTTCATTTCACAGCAGATGCATTTGTACATGATGCCAAAAGTGGTAAGATACTAAATATTTTTTTTCCAAAGTGAACATCAAGAAGTCTATTCTATCTTTACTGCAACTGCATCTCAGCCAATATCATTTTTGACAAATTTATTTTACTATTTTGATAATTTAAAATGTATTTTCTGCCAGAGACCAGGATTGATAGTGAGTTGAATGGTGGAATACTGTGTTTTACTCTTCTTCCTAAATATAGATGACTGTTTGTGCTAAAGCTTCTCTTCTTAGAGGATGAGATTGAAGAAGAAATTATTGATACAAATTAAATTTCATGAGTAGGTTTTGCTAATTGCTAATTACTGTCAAATCATTTATTTTTGTGGATGTCTATTTTCATGGTTTGGCAAAACATGAAATTTTCATTTATACTCGGATTTGTAGATTGCAGAAGGGGTACTGTAATAATGCTTGCTTATAGCTCGAGTCCAACTGCAAACAACATAGACCCTGATCTGCCATCGCATAATATGCCAGCAGATCAGAGTCCATGTTCTAATGATTACTCCTTATGCAATGGTAGATATGGGTCTGTGCAGTTTGCAGTTGAACTTAACTTATAAGCGAGTATATGCGATGGTAATATTCTTTCAACAGAGGGATCATTGTTGTTCTTTAAACCACAAAATC